>CAWUFW010006235.1:0-600000 GCA_963921515.1 Calotriton arnoldi
GGTAGTGGTAGGCTTCCTGCCCCCTGGCTAAGGGTGGTAGTAGTGGTGGGCATCCTGCCCCCTGGGTGAGGGTGGTAGTAGTGGTAGGCATCCAGCCCCCTGGGTTGGGGTGGTGGCGCGCATTCAGGCCCCTGTGTGCATATGTGGCATTGGTGATGGGCATCCCGCCCCTATGGTGCTGCTGTTGCTGGTGTAAGTATATTCAGATTCCCAGTGTATGTGTGTGATGTGTCGTGTACGTGTTGTATGTGTTTTGTGGTTGGTGTCTGACTTACCTTCTGCGCCGTACGCGTCCGTGCCTGTTCCGGTAGTAGATGTAGAATATTGGTATGATCGGGACGAAGGGATTCATGGTTGGTTCGTGTCGTTCGTCCTTCTCGTTGCTTCGCGTCGTCCTCGTCGCTTGGCTTCGTCCTCGTCGCTTCGCTTCGTCCTCGTCGCTTCGCGTCGTCCTCGTCGGTGCCGTGTTCGTCTCGTAGCCGTGGATCGTGTTGTGGCGCGATTCGGAGCTTATGTGCGCCTCTCCCGGATGCTTTGACGTGCCGTGCGTAGCGACGGGTTCGGCGCGTACGGAAAGCGCATCGTACTTGTTCGGCCGGACGGGGCTGCATTTTCCCTTCCGTGCGACTCGATTCGGCGTTTCCGGATTCGCCTCGGTCGGAGAACAGGACCTGGTTTGGGTGAGTACGGCTCGGCCGGAATTTTTGCTGTTGTGCGCATCGTACTTGCTCGTTCGGTGTGCTGTACGGATCGGTCGGGAAACTGGCTTTCGCATGGCTTTTTTCCCGACCGAATAGTATTGGGTGCGCCTCCGACCGAGATCGGAATCGGCCCCATTGTGTGTACTATGGATCTGGTGTGCTCATTTTGTATCCAGTCAGTGTTGCAATAACACAGAGATGTTGTGCTGTTCGCCCTTGTCCCTAGTAGGAGTCAAATTCTCAAGTTGGGGTTTTTTGGTTTTGCATATGAATATTATTGCACTCATTGCTGTGTAGGCCTGGGGGTGTAATGCACCAACTGTGGTAGAGCGTGGGTGCAGCAAGCAGAACACGTGAGCAGTATGCCACCAAGAATGAGAAAAAAGCCACCAAACAAGCCCATGAACAGCGCTTTGCTAAACTCCCAGTGATTATGGCATTAGGCGCTGCTAATTGCATCAATGACTTTACAAGAGATCTCCCACAGGGATCAGAGCATGGGAGTGCATGGAGGCTTTGATGTTGACAAGGGCCAGACCAGGGTGGTGTGGGAGGTGCCAAACCTGGGTGGAGGAGGGAGGAGCTACTCAGGTCACAGCAGCAGGGCATTGAAAGAGAAACCTCTGGTAATCAAATTACCGCAGACTGCCCGTGAGCAGCAAGGTCCCCCTCTCGATGTTACTTTTTTTTTTTAAACAATTTTTATTAAAACATATGCAGCAACAAATGACAGTACATTGACATCTCGGATAGAAGGTGAGTAAGAGGACATCACAATAAATCCAATTCTTGACCCAGTAGAAGCCCAGCGCAGTACATCCGAAGCAGTACATTACGATCCTTCGGGGGGGGGGGAGAACCCACCCACAGGTAGGTAAGCTAGAGCGATCTAAGCTAAACCTGATTACTCTCACTACATGCTCTCAACTCAACATCCACTCCGTCCCATTCCACCAGTCTCGCCCTTCTCAGCTCCACCGTCGGGGAAACACATATCTCACCCCCTTATTTGTTCCATCGTCCCCATTTGTGATCCCATTTATGTGGGCATCCCCTTCCTTTGTAAACAGTTTTCTCCGCAATCATGGCGCGGTCCATATCCCTAGCCCAGTCTGACAGCAATGGCAGTGTGTCTACACCCCACTTCTGAGCTATGTTCCGTTTCGCTATGCCCCATCCCATCATGGCCCAAGTTTGTTCAGCTTGTGTAAGGTCAGTTGCTTGCCAGATATTATGGAGGCACAGTGCGGACGTTGAGTGTAGGGGCTTGCCACAGGTCCTAGCTAGTTGTCTGGTGACGTCTGTCCAGTACCGTCGTATGTGGGGGCAGTCCCATAAAATATGCATAAAGGTACCTGTCTGATTACAGTGCCGAAGACAGAGAGCGTTCGGTCTCCTACCCAGCCGATACAGCAGCGGGGCATCAAAGTATACTCTATGGAGGACCTTAAGTTGAATCAAACGTATACGCATCGGGATAGCTACCTCTCTGGGCGAGACCAGTGCCTCCATCCAATCCTCATCAGCTAGGTCCCCCAGGTCTGCCTCCCATGTCATACGTAATTTCACCAGTGGATCAGTCCGATTATTAATCAATTTTTTATATGTGAGGGAGATAGCCTTACGTGGCATAGGATCCAACAGGAGCCTATCCTCCAGCGGAGAGGAGTCCGGCAAAGAGGCGTCCTTAGGGAGGGCGGAGTCAATGGCGTGACTAATTTGAAGATATCGGAATGTTTCACCTGGCGCTAGGTGGTACTTAACTTGAAGATCAGAAAACGATGCCTTAATGCCCTTAATCCACATGTCCCCCACTGTTGAGATCCCGATGAGGTCCCATTTATCGAAGCCCGCATATGCACTAAGTCGCCCCAAAATGTCAGGTTCCCACAAGGGGGTAGCCTTCGTTAGGCGTCCCTGCCAGCCCATCCGTCGCTGAACACCATGCCACATCTCCACCGTACGCGCCGTCGGGCCCGTAAGATTCAATTTCTTGTGTTTAGTATACAGTGCTCTGTGATAGCCCCCCTTCCCCATCAGCCAATGGTCAGTCCGGAAACCAGGATCCTCGCGCCGCCCGAACACCCATTGGCTAATGGCCACAAGTTGCGAGGCCTGATAATAGAGGCGCAAATCCGGTAGTCCAATCCCCCCATCGTACCAACCCCTGGTGAGTTTGGCCATAGCTATGCGAGGTTGTTTACCGTCCCACAACAAGTCTCTCACTGCTGCCTCGATGTGTAAAAATACGTGGAAGGGATAGGGATGGGAGTGTTTTGGAGGCGTAAAGAAAGCGCGGCAGGGCTAGCATCTTAAACAACGACGCACGCCCCAGTAGTGTGAGGGGGAGCGTCTTCCAGTGCATGACGTCCGCGCGAAATCTCTGCAACGGGCCTAGTAAATTCTGCTAAAAAAATAGTGTGGCATCAGTTGTTACAAAAATTCCCAGGTATCGAAAGCCTCGGGTCGCCACTGGTATATCATATCCCCGTGGATTGCGTGGGGGGGCTCCCCAAAGAGGATATAGTTGGGATTTAGACCAATTGATCTGGTATCCAGAATGTGCCCCAAAGATATGAAAGATGTGTAATACCCGGTGGATCGATCGCTCTGGTGAGGCTAGGTAAAGCAAAATATCGTCCGCGTATAGTGATATGCGGTCTTCGTGGTCCTCGGACCATTTAAGCCCTCTGATAGCAGGGTCACCCCTGATCCAAGTTGCGAGTGGTTCGAGAACAAGGGCGAAGAGTAGCGGCGACAGCGGGCACCCCTGCCGTGTTCCTCGGCTAAGGGGAAAGGGGGTAGAGCGGTGGTTGTTAACCGATACATGGGCCATGGGCAAGGTGTATAGAAGTTTAATCCAACCCCGGAATTTGGGTCCGACCCCGACACGGGTGAGAACAGCAAACAAATAATCCCATGCTATGGTATCGAACGCCATTTTCGCGTCAAGCGCTAGTAAGACCGCCGCTTCTTCCAGGGTGGCCACACGGCCTAATGCGCCATGTACCCGACGTAGATTACGCGCTGTGTTCCGCCCGGCAGGAATCCCGATTGATCCGGATGGACCAAGTCTGATAGATAGGGGAGCAAGCGGTTCGCCAGTAGTTTGGCCAAAATTTTAGCCTCCACTGTTATGAGCGAGATGGGCCTGTAGGAGGCGCATTCATCTATCGGCTTACCTGGTTTATGGATAACCACGATAGTAGCTACCCGAATATCAGCCGGGAGGACGCCGTTTCCATAACTCTCAGTGTACAAATTGAGTAAATGGGGTGCGAGTGTGGAGGTCATGGGCTTAAGTAACTCAATCGGGAGTCCGTTGGGGCCCATAGCTTTGCCTGCGTGAATGTCTTGAATTGCCTTCTGAATTTCCTCTACCGATAGGTCGTTATCTAACGTCACACTATCTTGTTCGGAGAGGCCCACCACCTCGATAGTGGCGAGGAGTTCTGTCGCCATGGACGCCTGGGAGTCAGGTGGGACACTGTATACCTCCTCATAATACTTCGAAAAGGTCTCGGCAATGCCTTGGGGTCAGTCACGATCTCGTTGTTCGATCTCTTAATGGCACGCACCCATTGCACGGCTTGTTCTTTGCGCTCCAGCCATGCCAGCAGTTTACCAGTACGCTCCCCCTGTTCATATATCCGATGTCTAGTGGCAAGAGCGCGTCTATTAGCGTCCTCCAGGAGCAACTGCCTATAATCTTGTCTTTTAATACTCAGCAGATGTTGAGTATCGGCATCTGGGTTCTGGTCGCCAGAGCCCTCAAGGTGTAGAATCTCCGCTTCCAATTCCACCACCCTCCGACGGCGCTCAGCCCTGTAGCCCACCATCGCTGATAGGGCCCTACCCTTAATCACGGCCCCATATGCCCCCACAAGGTAATTGCGGAGCTAACCGAGCCTGTATTTTCTGTAAAAAAGTACTCAGTGTCCCTCCGTAGGGTCTCTCGGATGTGTGGGATTTTTAGTGCCCAGGGTTGGATTCGGATCGGACCCGGCTGTGGTGCATTTGGAGCACCAAGTATCGCGAAAACAGGGGAATGATCTGAAATACCTCGCGCTAAACATGTTGAGTCAGAAAATGCGTGTATATGCTGGGCGTGTGTGAACAAATAATCAAGTCGTGAGCGACTGCCATGCACTCCAGATTGAAATGTAAATCGTGTTTCCCGCGGATGTGACCATCTCCAGACATCTACCATCCCCAAGGCGTCTATAAAATCACGTAACTGGGAGCATTGTGTAGCACCGGGCCTGGGCGGGGACCTGTCCAGCAGGTCGTCCATTGTCAAATTAAAATCACCTCCCATAAGCAAGATACCAACCGGTAAGTTTAATAACAGCGGCCCTATGTCAGTCAGTGTCAACCGTTGCAAACCTGGTGGGGCATACACAGTTATAACATTTAGGACCCTACCCTCCCACAGACCAGTGCAAGCTGCATATCTTCCTTGCGGATCCGTCCAAACAGTCTGTAGCACATAGGGGCACCCCTTACGAAGCAGGATTCCCACCCCTCTGGACGCAGTAGTGAACCCCGAATGTACCACCATACGATATCCCTTCCGATCCAGGGCCTTGCAGGAGTTACCAATTAAGTGGGTCTCTTGTAACAACACTAAGTCAAGTCCCTGTCGGTGGATATATTGCATCACGATCCCTCTCTTAATCTTGTCACCCAGCCCATTGACATTCCACGTAATAGCTTTAATTCCCTGACTTCGTGCCATGAGTGATAATTAACAATACAACGATAGCTTTGTGGGGCACACAGCCTCGCGAGCAGTTATCTATCCCGATCTGGGCCTCCCCTAGGACCACCCCCTTGGACCACCCCCTTGGACATCACTCGCCGAGCCTCTCCCACCACAAATATATCATGGATGTCGGCAAAAATGTGCATATTCGATCTGTCCACTTGTTCTGCTGCAAAACATTCAACAATACAATCCCTCCAACAATTGAAAGGCAAATATACCCCGAACCCTGAAAATATACCCCCCTCCCTGCCTCCCTGCTTAACGGGACTAAAACCGCCCGCCACCCCCAACATGCAGAGTGCCTGTCGCCCACCCATTTAACAATTCTAGGGAACGCAAGCTACCCCACTCCCCTGATAATCATTTGCTTTCAATCAACCCTTCACTCCCCAGCCCTACCCCCCCTATAACACTACTCACAGCCCAGAGGCCCATTACAGTCAACAACAAATGTCTCGCAGCCCTCTCTTTCCGCTAGAGGCCTAATTTCCAAAATATAGAAGGACAACCCCAACCTCCCGTAGCTCTATGAAACCGTGTGGGTGAGTTTATCAATCCACACTACTGGCAGGCCATAAAACTCGAGGACGCTCCCTCAAGTTGGAACCATATCATCGTACAAATGGAGGGAGCTCCCCTCACACCTGCCCTCAGATTCACCCAACCGAACTCGCCAGTTCGGAAGGTCTCATGCTTGAGCTTAAATATATATATACCAGCATTTGTAAAGCGCACAGCTACCTCCGGAGAGGTGTCCCGGCGCTGGGGGCCCTCGGGAAGATTAAGCAAGCTATTGCCCAGAGTCACATGGTGCTGGGCTAACCTGCCGCCGGCACCGGGGATCGAACCGTGAACCCCGTGGTCCGGAGTCAGGCACCCTGGCCGCTGCGCCACACCTCTTCCACCCTCTGCGATTCCCCGGAAAATCTCACCCATCCAGGGTCAAGCAATTACAGTCTTACCATTCATGAAATCAGCGCCCCCCGTGTGTCCCTGAGAGTCTGAGTCAGAGTGTGAAGGCGATCGTCTCTGCTGGCGCCAGTCTGCCTGACCATCTGCCGCCGAGGGTCCTTTCTGTGATTTCTTCTCGACCGTACGCCAGCCCTCCAGCCAATCCCAGGCCTCCTCAGGTCGAGTGAAGAACCATGACTTCCCGTTAGCTTCCACCCGTAGCTTGGCTGGAAACATCATTGCATATTTTACTGCCTTTTCTCGGAGGGCCCGCTTTACGTCAAGGAAGCCTCGGCGTTGCTTCTGGACCCGCAGCGTGAAGTCTGGGAAGAACAGGATCTTGCTGTTATCCAGGGCAAGCGGTGGGGCCACCCGCGCCGTCTGAAGAATAATGTCCCGGTCCCGGAAGTTAAATACTCGAGCCAGGAGTGGTCTAGGGGGCGCCCCCGGCCTAGGTCGGCCCCCAGGCACACGGTGAGCTCTTTCAATCGTAAAGCATTTGGAAAAACCCCTAGGCTGTAACCGCGTAAGAACCAGATCTTCTACAAAAAGGTCCGCTGCCTGCCCTTCTGCGCGCTCCGGAACGCCAATAATGCGAATGTTGTTCCGCCGCATTCGCCCCTCATAGTCGTCAAGTTGGAGGGTCATCGCCTCCCGGGCGGGGCGCAGCTCGTCTACTTGTTTCTTTAGCAATGTGACGTCTGTAACCAACTCCTTGGTGGTGTCTTCTACTGCACTCACTCTTTCCGTTACTTTTCTCATGTCCGCACGGATGAGGGCCACCTCCGTGGCCACTGTGTCGATTTTAACCTCCAGAGAGGTCCGTATCGCTGTAATTGCCACCAGCAGATCTTTGTTCGAGGGTTCTGCGGCATCCCCGGGGGTCGCCGTCTCCGGTCGATCCTCAGCTTGTTGCTTCTGCAAGACAAACTTATCCAGTTTGGACTGCGCCGCCGTTCGGTTGGTACGTCCAGTTGCCATTTTTTAATCGCGGTGTTGAGACCCTCCGGAGTCAGGGCGCCACCGCGACTCTTCGCTGCCCGCTGTGAGAAACACACTCACCCGGCCTGTCGGTTTTCGCAGTGGGCACCCTATACAACCAAGCGTCAGGTTAGATGTTGCAGCGTAGGTTGGCGGCCGTGGGGACCACGCACTCCACTGTCTAAGCTGTAGGCCGCTGGTATGGGGTCAAGCTCAACCTGATGATAGCGAAAACCCCCTCTGTTCGATGGTCCGCCGCGCTCCCTCCAGTGGCCAATATACCCAGTATTCTCCGGGGTCCCCAACCAGGCGCCGCAGCCGCGGCAGCGGCCTATTTTTTGCCGTTCTTTTGGGCCCTGTAGCAATCAGGTGCAGTCTTGTAGTATTACCGCTGCGTCACAGTTCGATTGCAGCGCAACTGGGGCCCAGGGATACAGGTTCAGCTATCCCAGCCGGGAGTCCACCCATCACACCGTACCCATCTATTGTCCACCGACCTCAGAGCTCGTTCTGGCCCACACGTGGTCTCACGCTCCTTACTGCATCACCGCGCACCTCGGGGGTCCCCCAGATGCACCTCCAGTCGGGGGCCCGCCAGCGGTCTCTGCGGCAGCGATGGGGTACAAATTCCCAGGCTCCGTCGGGCTCCCGGAGGCCCGCTCACCCCTGTCGCGCTCCGGTGCCAGCTGCGTCTCGCCGGGGGGGTCGTTGTCTCCTCCGATCCGCCCTCGTCACTCACTGGACCTCGAGGAGGATCACCACCATCGCCGTCGCTCTCCTGTGCGCACACTCGGCAGCGAGGGGCCTCACAGCACTCCCCCAGGGCCTCAAGCAGGTAGGCCACAGCCGTGGGCTCGCATGAAACACGCCCCGCACGTCCCCTCACCTTGAGCAGCAATGCAGTCCGCGCGGATCCGTTCCGCGGGTCACTCTCAGGGCCTCGTCCACAATCGTCCTCAAACTCGGCCCGTGAGTCGCCAAGCACCTCCGCTACACTCCGACGGCACCAGGGTGGGGACAGGGCCAGCGGGAGCTAGGGAATTCAGGATATTGCAGGAGTGGCGCTCCGGAGCTAAGTTACCGAGCGGCCATTCCTGTCGGCGGTTAGCCACGCCCCCGATGTTACTTTTAATTATTACTACGAGACGCAGGAGCTCCCGAGTAAGTCAGCAATTAGATGGCTCAGTGTGTTGTGCACTTGCTGCACTCTGCTAAACTAAATCAAGTTTTAATTTATTTCTGAGTAAAATCCTTTAAACTCACGTTTTATGCTGATTAGGTCCAATACAGCCTTATCAGAACCCCTACCTCAACCTTAGAAAAGAAACAATAGTATCATTTAGCAAGTTTCTGAGCACCTTTATTATAGAAAAATATGGAGACTGAGGCTCAAAGACATCGTTTCTTTATTGCTCACCTCCATACATGCCAACATTTTAAAAGAGGAAAGTGGGAGATTTAAAAATAAATAAATCTGGAGACTGTATTTCTCCCATTGACTTCTATTGATGCCTGAATCTGGTCTATTGGCTGATGTGTGGGACTTGCAAGTGTGGTGCTGCAGGATCGGATACCAGAGATGCAAATGTACTTTTTTCCTTACCTGTCAGGAGCACGGGGAAAACGCTATGGCAGCCAGAAAAAGAGTGACAAAAATGTTGTGCACTGGCCTGCAGGAGCAGGTTACTGGCAGTGCATACTCCAATTCACACAAGACCAGTCCCTATTGGCTGAAGCCTGCCGAGGAATCGGGTTTTTGTATGCAGGAATCGGAAGGCAGGAGACTAACCTTGAAATCGGTAGTCTCTCGCCTGAATCGGGAGGGTTGGTTGGCATGTATGCTCACTCTGTGGCCTATCGCGCACTTTGGAGCGCTGTAATCTGCCCCGACTTTGGCTTCGTATTTACTTTACGCAATGGGAGCATTTCTAGCAAAAACACTGTATTTGTGGTGGTGGGATCATGGTAAAAACTAAAGGCCCTTGTCCTAGTGGGTGAATATGCTTATGCACAGCGGCTATTGGCCAATGTGGCCAGCACTACACAATACACTCCTCTGTGCTGCAACCACTGTCTTGTGTGACTCACTTTTACACAATACGCAACACATCTGAATACACTGTCAACAGACAATCCCACTCCAGTCAACAGGAATCCCCGAACCAGAAACGGCAGTCAGACTCCAGAGGCCTTTTAGAACAACACAAATAGTGTGAGTGCGCTGCACAAATGCATGTAACGTACAGTGGTGGCTCCTCCGCCAAGGCGGAGCAGCGTCGCCCCACTGCTTTTCGCAGTGAAAAAAAGGAAAAATAAAATGATAACTCGAAGTTATTATCATTTTATTTGTTCCTGCTGCAGTGGCTTGGCAGGTCGGGGTGATGGAGCTGCTCTGCTCTCAGAGCAGGGGAGAAGTGGTGGGCACTATGTAAGTGCGCATGAATGTTTGGCTGCCCTTTTGTGCCGGCCAAACATTCATGCGCACTCTGCATGTTCTCCACCCAGGCTGCTCCCATTCCCTGGCTGAGCGCCGAACCACGGCACCCAGACCAGTCACAAAGCTGCAGTGCAGCGTTGTGATTGGCTATGGGGAGCCCGGGTGCTTCCTGCTTGCAGAGAAGAAGCCAGGAAGAGGACGGAGAGGATGGAGGAGAGGCAGCGGTCAAACAGTCGGCAGGTAAGTGATTTTTAAAAGTTTTTATTAACCCCCCTCCTCCCCCTCTTCCTTCCTCCCCGTGCCACTGCTGTTTCCGGGGAGCAGCTGCCACTGGTGGCGTAAGATATATATGGAGTGTAGCTGGTTTTGAAGGGACGGGGTGGTGTCGTCCTGAATTCGCTGTATCAGTTGGATCCTGAATTCACTGTATCCGTTTTGGGCAGTAACTCAGGAGTATACTCATCCCAAAATTCTATAACTGCGATGTACGCTACCCAAGAGACAGAGACATTCTTCCTTCACTTCCGTCTCAACTGCAGTTTTTTTTATCTCCCAATGTTAAGTTTCATCGGGAAAGTGAATGACTATTCATAGAGTCATGGTGCCCCGTGCTGGTCATGTGGCACCATGATAATAGATTTAACGATCTTGCAGAAAATAGTTGGTTTCACAGCTTGTGAAACTCATGGAATGGGTGCCCGGTAATAAACTCCGCTAGGCAGCTGAGTTTTTGCTGAACTCCGTGCTTAAAGCGGAGTGGCAAAAACTCTGCAAACTCCGCCGGCGGAGCGGAGTTCACCGCACCACCCTAGGGGTTTTCCTTCAAGGGGAGATGACTCTTTAATACCTTCATAAATCACCTAAATACTGATCATCAGCATAAGCCCATTAAATGTATGTATGTCACTAATGCAATAATAAATGCTCTGTTTCGAATGGCATGAAACTTCAGATCTGAATCCTGTGGTGTCTTGGGCCCTAGGCCCACATCCTGCATGAATGACCACACAGATACACGGTATGTGGTACTGGAACTGGCCCTGGGCACGTGCGCCCGGCCCCTTTTATTAACAGGGTCACCTGACTGGTGACACCTGTGATGGGTGGGTGGTCAGTGTGGGTGTAACACAAGGCTGAACACTAGAATGTGTCCAGCAGGACACTACATCCCTCCCAAACTTTAGGGGAAAAGAAACAAACCAAAGTCCAACCTATGGGAAAAACACAATACACAGCACCAATGAGTCTCTTCAGGCCATCTGCCGGACAGTGCTGGAGCTCTGGACCGCACGGTCAGGAGGCTTTAGTCCACCTCGGCGATGTAGTTCAGACCGGCCTGGTCTCGCAGTGTTGGTGTCTATTTACACAGTTCAAATAGCGGTGCATCTGGAGCGGTGGAGGAGTTCACTTTGGAGATCTTCTTGAAAGCACTCGGGCTCAGGTGAACAGCCAACCTGCAAATACTGAGGATGACCTTGGTGGATGAGGGCATTCCTTGGAGGCGATGACGCTTTCCAGTTCCCGCTGGCTGCGCAGCTTCAGACTTGCCTCTCCTGCCTGGACTTCCCTCTCACAGGAGTCTCCTGGAGGGCCTTACTGCCGGGCTGCCAAGGGACTATTTGGACTGTGCGGGCCTCTCGTAGGCCGCACGAACACATCGCTGAGGAACTGCCAACAGTGCCACAGCCAAGTCGCTCATGCAGCCGCAAGGTGGTGTCTCAGAATCTGTGTGCTCTTACCGTCAGGACTCAGGTTCACATGCCTTCATCAGATGGTCTTTGGGTGACCAGTCTCCGTCCGCAACCTTCATACTTCCCGGTGCCTGTCGAGGAGCTACTGCAGATGCATCTCTCTTGTTGGGAACCCCCTCTCCCTGGGATTCCCTTGAGGCCCTTGCCCCTGGATTGCCATGTGACTGCGTGGGCTGTGCGTGCCTCTCGTAGGCCGCGCTGAGGGGTCGCTGCGGAACTCCCAACAGGGCCATGGCCAAGCCTCGTGCCACCCCAAGGGTGGATAGTCCAATGGTCGACTTTGCTCTTCTTCGGCAGGCCTCAGGTTTACGGGGGCACACAGGAGGTTCCTGGATGGCTAGCCTCCCACAGCGCCAGGAGTGTCTCATTGAACTCCGGATGTCTTGAACGCTTGGATCCACTCTGGTGGTTTGATGCCCCTTAGATGTTCTTGGTGGTGATGCACCTGGATAATGAGTACGATAATTTTCTTACACTTGGGCAACAGGCGGCAATCTCTTGCTTGAGGTGATATTGTGGAGTGAGGAGGACTGGAGGGACTTCGGGGCCACTTAAGGTTAACTTCTGGCAGGTGCACTTGCTAGACGTGATGCCATCGATGCCAAGCGGCCGGTGACAGGTGACTGGACGGTCGCACAGTGAAGCATGGGGCCTGGACGCAGATCGCGCATGCTAGCGGCTTACAGTTGGTCCTCCCACGAAGCTGTCTCCAGTGACGTCTCTGCACCCCGGTGGGTGGCTTGTGTTGATGAACACCTTCTCCAGTGCTGGCACGAGTCCTCTGTCTTATCGCTCGTCTCCCTTTTCCCTTGTGCCACTCTCCTTCTCCTCCTTTGCGGTGTGGCGTGCTGCCATGCTCTTCTCCTCCTTCACGATGTGGCGTCCTGCCACGCTCTTCCTTACTTCCGACCAGGTTCCTCACTCTGATGTGGCATCAGGCCACATGTCTCATATTCGCGCCACATGGATATCTCGCTGGTCGCGTCCTTTTCTTAGGACTGTGTCTTCGCTTTGCTGCGGACCTGTCACAGGTCTGTCCTGTTGGTAGGACTTGCTTCTACTCCTCGATCCCCTCCTCAGGGATTTTCGTGGTGCTCCTCTGCCAGGATGGCAGGTCACCTTCTTCGCTCAAGGGTGTTGTGCTTGTGCCTCGAGCCTGCGCCATTGTGGCGCTTGATCCTGCCTCCATTCATGCATGCTTGGCGGGGTCGGTCACTTCGTGTGACGTGCTCCTTGCATGCTGTGCGATGTGGCGTCCTGCCACGTGTTGCCTGTTGTCGGAGCACATGTTATGGTGGCCGCTGGCCACGTGGTGTATGCAACTCTCCTCTTGCCTGTCTTGGGCCACTAGTGACTCCATCTTGAGGCAGTGTGAGGGATGACACTCTGTGCTGTCTTTGGCCGACTATGGGGCTTCGCTGGTGCTGTGGAGATGTAGAGGCTCTCCCTGCCGCCGTCAGCATTGTTTCTTCTCTGTGGAGAGGTCTGTCTCTCCTGGGTGCCTGCCCGTGTTTTCAGGTTCGCTGGTGCGGCCCTCTGTGCACCTCTGACCTTGTGCGTTCTGTCCTCTTCGCGTGCGCCCTCTTCTGGCGCTTGGTGTGCTTGCTCTTTCTTGCTTGTGGTGGCTTCTGGCCACTCAGGGCTTGCAACACTCTGCTTAAGATGCTCTGCTCAGCTTACGATGCTCTCCTCCCCTTGCTGAGCGTTGTCGTTTATTATGCTCTGCGGCATAGGGCTTCTTGTGGGCTCTTTGCTGCTGCTTTAGTAATCTACTGCCACCAAGTGGCGTGTGGTGTAGTCAGCACCAGTCCTGGCTGTGTCTCTCACCGCCTTCTGCATTTTGTTTTCTTGTTTGGCTGCTCAGGGTGCAGTGTAGCACTGTGGCCACTAGGTGGTGCTGTGTGCGATTAGAGAGAGGCCACTGCAGTTGCTCCTGACTACCGCGGGTCACGTGGGTGCTGATGCTGCCGGTGTAGGGAGAGACACCCTGTGCAGGTGCTGCGGGGGAAACAGAGGGCAGCATCTGCCTGTGTGGGCACTCAGGTGGGTCAAAACTCGTTGCTGGGTGATGCCCTCAGTGTGGTGCTCTTATGCTTGGACCACATCTCTTGTGGAAATCTGAAATAATTTCCGTTAGCATAAGCTGAAGCCATCTTGGTTGTGGCATCCATTTTGTTGGCTTTGTAATTCTCCCGTCCTCTGCTGCTCGTCTTTTTCCCTGCCTGTGCTGTCTATTTTAGTTGACTTCCTGACTCAGCTAAAAGCAATGTACGTGCTAAGAGTTTCTAGCTGCCAGAACACCTGGTCTCAGACTCAACTGTCAATCATTTACTGCTGCCATAAGCACTCCTGCTCCCCCTCCCACTTTGCTGACCATGTGGTTTTTCATCTGTCCTTGTTTGCTGAAAACTATTTGTGAAACTTGTCCTTCCTATTTCTGTTCACATGCTTACAAGTGCAGAAAAAGCTGTATATAAGGCCTGTGTTCTGTGACTTCAATGTACTACCTCAGGCAGCACTTGAGAGTGCTGTGTGGACGTAGTCCCACTCATGAGTGATTAATAAACTTGTTATTTGAATTCCAGCTTCAGTGCCAATCTCTATTTTGTTGGTCTACGGACCCGTGGACAGAGAAGGGTGATACCCTGCTCCGGTGTGCTCATTAAAAGGCACATTTCCACAATTGGCGCCCGATACGTGGGGCCTCATAGAGGACGCGGCCGTCTGAAGGAGTGGTCTTGACGGAAGAGTGGAATATTACTGAGGAGACGTCCTGCATGAGGAGACCCTTGTCTTTGCAGCCAAAGTGACTTTTCCGGTTTTTCGATTTGACCCTCCGGGTGGTGGCCGGTCCCGACTGAGGTATCCTTTGGCGTAAAATTTGCAGTGACCATTAGGTCGACTAAGAGATCGGCAAGTGGAAGTTGGAGACTTGTTTGGTAAGGTCGCTGAAGCGGCACTCTTGATTTGCTTGGCCAAGATTCTGGTTTTGTTTGTTTGAATTATTTTTTGCAAAAGATAAAGGCAGGTAATGTGGAGATTTTTCTCTACTTTTTAATATTTTGGAAAAGTCATATTCTACAAAAATTTGGTAGCATGCCTGTTTCCAGCACACTCCGTAGGTTGTGTTGCTGTCTTGGTGGTACCAAAAGGATTTAGAAAGAAGTCAGATGGCTCCCCAGAGGGACACCTAATAGACATATGTATGTTAAATATGGTATTTCTTCCATAATGTATAGTACATTGTGGAACAAATATACGAAAAAGGATCCTGATCTACAATGGCCAGTGAATGGGTCATTTGACTTTAAGAAGATTCAATATGTAGAACAGTGTTTGTTTAACCCCTTCGATGCTTCTGTCGGCCAACGGCCGTCGCAAGCACTACCTCCGTAGTGCTGCGCACGTCCGTTGGCCGACGCAGCCCCGCCCACTAAATGAAACCGCTGCACCACGGCGGAATTCGCGCCGCGGTTAAGCGGTTAAAAAAGTCGACAAGATATGTTTGTTTGTGTACGAATGTGGGAGAAAGAAGTGCAAGAGAGAGTGAGGAAAGAAGAAGCAGAAAAAGAACAGCGAAAAACGATATATCAAAAAGCGTTGGAATTAAAAAATAAAGAGATGAAGGCAATAAAAGAAAAAGAGGAAAGGGAGTGTCGTTTAGAGGTAACTGACCAGTACCCTATTAGGCGCCCCATTTATCCCATTCTTAATAAACCTCAGGATGACTCCATTTTGTTAGATCGACCTCCGCCCCCGTATAAATTTCCCTCTGCCCCTGAGAATGATCTTTCTGAAGAAGAACATTTTTCCTCAGACGATAAAGACTTAGATAAGCAAGATGGGTGGCAGACTCGCTCTACTTTGACTACTGACGAAAAAGCCACTATCAGATCCACTGCTTGCAAAGAAGCTTGTGGGACTACTTCTGCTCCAGACCTTGTAGCAATGGTTCAGCAGTGGAAGGATTTAGAGCAGTTATATTTTGCAGAGAAGTTCACTTGGGATGTAATACTTGGTTTTAGAAACGTTTCTAAAAACTTAGAGCCCACTGATATCAATTCTGATTATAAACAATTAAATGATGGAACTTTCCTTTTTCAAATATACCTGATCTAATTAGGCGAGTGGTCAAATTAAGACATGATACACTACGTTTAAAAGCGGAGCAAAAATCAGCTAGTAAAGTTAAAACTACACAAACAGTTCAGACCCCAGTGCAAAAGAAGAAGTTTTGGGGATAGACAATGACCCTAGTGATACTGTGGTTACTGTAAAACCAATGCGTGAAGCTGCGCCTCTGTATGTTCCCCGAAGGGTGCGGGAACAAATGACGATAAAACTTCAGATGATGCAAAGGGATATTTTATTTATAATTGGGTCTATACTCCTTGGAGTAGAGCAGATGTTATGGCTCTTAAGGCTGCTTTGCCCGATCCGTGAAAAAATCCTGCCGCTTTTTATGAAGAAGTAGAAGGAGCTATTAGCTCCTGCACTATGACCTTGCCAGATATTGATATGTTTTTTGGACTTATTTTGCCCCCTGATATGTGGAGAACAATTCGGAAAATAGATGATAATGTAGCATATGGTGATACTTGGGTGCATTTAGAAGAAATAGATGTGGCTAGAGAGCCTGCGCAGAAACCGCAACAGGTGATATTAGATCTTCCTAAAGTTATTGTGACTAAGTTGAAAACTCTCATACCCCCTAAGAAAATAGATTGGACTACATTAGCGTCTTGTAAACAGAAAGCGGATGAGTCAGTTTCCGATTTCTTTACACGATTTGAAGAGACATTCCATGATTTTAGTGGGCAGTCCTTGACAGATGACACGGGTAAGCATCTGTTCGTCGACAAATTTGTCACTAACATGTTGCCAGAAATAGCTAGTCGCCTCAAGGCCAGCGAGAGTTTGTGGACTACGTCTTCCCCAGTCTCCCTTTTGACTATGGCCCAGTATTATGAGCGTCAGGAATTGGAAGCAAAAGGCAAGGAGGATAAGAAGGTTAAGGATTTAAAGACGAACGTTATGTTGGCTCAAGTATATGGTCCACCATTCAGAGGTGGTGGAAGAGGCGGACGTGCAGTATATACACCTGGTGTACCCCCTTTCCCTCGAGCAACTTTGTCCTCTGATCAGTGTGCTTATTGTAAAGAGATTGGACATTGGCGTTCTGAGTGCCCCCTTTTGCGAGGTCAGCAGTACCAACGAGGTAGAGGAAATATGAGAGGGCGCCCAGGGAATTCAGGAAATAGGGGAGGCATGGGCAATCGTCCCAGATTTGAGGCAGTTGAACACGGACCAAATTATTCTAATACCTTTGATAGACGAAATCAATATCAAATGTCAGATTATTCCGCTGATGGTCTTGGGGATTCTGATTACGCATAGGAATGCCTAGGATGGGGTAAGGAACCGGTTGAGGTCCCAGTAGATCAGAAAGGTCCTTATGTTGATGCTAATGTCTTGGGCTCTACTGATCGGTTTCTGGTTGATACAGGAGCTACTCGTAGTGCTCTGTCTAAAAACTTGGTTCCTAGGGCTCCTTGGACTGGCGCAATGATATCAATAGGATTCAATGGGACACCTACACCTAGCCCACTGTCACAGCCGCTTACATTTAGTCTTGATAAATTCACTGCAGTATGTCCTTTTCTGCTTTCCCCTAACACGCCGGATAACATTGTGGGTATTGATATGCTTAAATATTTTCGTGCTACAATACGTTGTTCCCCTGAAAGTGTGCGTGTTATCTTAAATGATAATTATCCAATGGTTGCGAGGTCTTGTCTCATTAAAGAGGATATCGCTCTGGCATCTTTACCTAGTACTTTGTGGGCTAAATCAGATACCGATGTGGGTCAAATGGTTATTCCACCAGTGCATATTCAAGTGAAGGAAGGTGCTTCATTGCCTCGATTGCCCCAATATAAAATATCTCGGGAAGGCGAAGAAGCATTGACGCACATTGTTCAGGATTTGATCAAGGTGGGGGTTGTGGAAGAAGTACCTTATAATACCTGTAATAGTCCTATCCTTCCTATTTTGAAAAAGACACTGATACTAAAATTTACAGTTTCATTATTGATTTACGAGAGGTTAACAAAATCGTGGTGCCCCAATATCCGGTAGTCTCTGACATTACGACACTTCTTACTATGGTTCCTCCTACTGCCACTACATTTAGTGTAATAGATTTGAAGAATGCATTCTTTTCGATACCTATTCACCCTGACAGCCGTTATTTGTTTGGCTTCACTTTGAATAATAGATCATTCAGATTCTGTAGAGCTCCATGAGGGTATACAGAGAGTTCTAGCATTTATAGTCGGGCATTGAAAAGGCAGCTTGATTCTTTTCCTGTACCAAAAGGGGTGGCTCTTATTCAATATGTCGATGACATCTTGTTGGCTGCTGATACCCCTGAACAGTGTGAAGAAGGAACACTGTCATTATTATCATTTCTTGCCTCTCATCATCACAAAGTCTCTCGGAAGAAATTGCAATTTTGTAGACAGCAGGTTACCTATTTAGGTCACCTCCTGTCTAAGGAGGGACGTGCACTCACATCAGATCGCATTCAAACTATTTTAGACACTCCTGTGCCCCGTACTCAGACGGATGTCCGTGCACTGATTGGCCTTACTTCTTTTTGTAGGCAGTGGATCCCTAGCTTTTCACACATTATTAAACCCTTGTTGGCCCTTTTGACTAAAGACACTCCGATGCCCCTCCCATGGACTACTGAATGCCAGAATGCCTTCCAACAGTTACGTCAAGCTCTTTGTTCTGCACCTGTATTAGGAACTCCAGACTACACTAAGACTTTCACACTCTATGTACACGAGAGGGAAGGTTGTGCCCTCTCGGTTTTAACACAGACACACGGTGATAAACAACATCCTTGTGCATATTTTTCGGCTGTCCTTGATCCAGTTGCCTGCGCGCTGCCTGGTTGTTTTCGAGCAGTGGCGGCAACGGCTGTGTCTATACGTCAGAGTGAGGGAATAGTCTTGTTACATAGATTGCTTGTGTTAGTACCCCATTCAGTCGATGCCTTGCTCAATCAAACAAAAACACAGCATTTGACTAGTGCCCGCTTGACAGGATATGAATTGACACTTTTGGCCCCTCATATTACGTTGAAAAGATATTTGACTCTGAATCCTGCTACATTATTGCCATTTCCAGCTACTCAGTGTCAGTCACAAGAGTTACATGACTGTATATCCCTTACTGAAGAACAAACCAAGGGTCGTGTTGACCTACAAGATACACCCCTTTCTAGTGTTGATGGGGAATTGTGGGTTGATGGGTCCTGTCTGAAGTTACCTGATGGCACTTCATCTGCCGCCTATGCAATTACAACACTTCAACCAGTAGTTGAGACAGCTCGCATCCCACAGAAGTCAGCTCAAGCAGCCGAGTTGATAGCACTGACAAGATCATGTGAGCTTAGTACAGATTTGCTTGTTAACATTTACACTGATAGCCAATATGCCTTTGGTGTGGCTCATAGTTTCGGGCAGTTATGGAAAGAAAGAGGCTTTCTTACTTCACATGGGACACAAATAGTGCATGGGGAATTAGTACATAATCTCCTTACTGCTTTGACCTATCCTAAGAAAGTGGCAATTGTTAAATGTAGTGCACACAAGAAAGTGACTGATAAAATAGGAGCAGGCAATGCCTTTGCGGATTACACAGCCCGTGAGACTGCAATGCAGCGAAGTACCACATCTATGTATGTAGTTAAGTCACAGGCTGAGCGTTGGCATGATGCCAGGCAATAGGTGCTGGACATGCAACAATCTGCTTCTGTTGACGAATTAGACCAATGGTCCAAGGAGGGAGCATTGGATGATGAGGGCTGCTGGAGGAATAAAGAAATGACAAAATGGAAGTTACCCACAGTCTATTTACACCCTATGATTCACATGGCACATGGGCCGGCACATGTTGGAGCATCCTCAATAACAAAGAAACTTATGCAAGTTTGGGATCATCCAGAGATTGCCGGCACAACTAAAAAGATAGTTCAGTCCTGTCTGATCTGTCTCCAGTATAATCCTGGAAAGGGAACACGAACTCCAACAGGAGGGTTTGCAATACCAACTGCACCTTTTGAGGTCCTGCAAATGGATTACATCCAGCTTGAGCGCTGTAACAACCTAAAGTATGTCTTGGTAGTGGTTTGTGCCTTCAGTAAATGGGTAGAGGCATATGCTACGAAAGATAATACAGCTCTTACGACAGCAAAGGTGCTCCTAAAGGAGTTCTTTCCCCGATTCGGCATTTGTCGAGTTTTGTGGAGTGACAACGGACCCCATTTTATTGGGCAAGGTGTTGAGTATCTCATGAAAGGGTTGGGAATTAAGCAGAAGTTTCATGCTGCTTTTCACCCACAATCAGCGGGGCTGGTGGAGCGATATAACTCCACTCTGAAATTGAAATTGGCTAAGATACAAGCCTCACGTCATTGAAATGGCCTGATGCGCTGCCTCTGGCATTGTTATCTATCAGATTGATACCACATTCACGATCTGGCCTCACACCGTATGAGGTGGTTTTCGGAAGGCCTATGAATATTTGGGGGATTTCTAAGCCAAGCCCTATTCATGATGTACCACATGTGTTGATGAATGATTATTTGTCACAGTTGACTGATAGTTTGTCTTCTATTTATCAACAGGTTCGGGAGACTCTTCCAGACAGGTCGCAAGGTGAGGGCCATTGTTTGCGCCCTGGTGACTTCGTGGTGATTAAATCCTTTCAGAGGACCAGCTCCCTAGCACCGAGATGGCGAGGCCCTGAGCAGGTGCTACTGGCTACCAGGACTGCAGTTTGAGTGACCAATCGGAAGAACTGGGTCCATGTGACACACTGTCGAAAAGTGTTGCAGGATCTAGTGAGCCCAGCAGCGCTGACAGATCACCACGATATCCTGGTCACAGAGAAAGGACAAGCTACGTCACCTGAAGGACCTGAGGAAGTCTTCCCGGACCACACGATCCCTGGTACATCTCGATATCAGCTGCGACCCAGGAAGAAAGACACTTTGTTGAAAAAGACTGTTTGAGCCACTGTCCTGGGTTGTTAAAGACTGACTTCAAAGGGGGGTAGTCTATTAGTGACTACTCGTCTCAATGTTAGTGAAGAGATCAACACCTGCCCAGGACCTTAGGGCACCATCTGCTTTGTTGTTTGACAACGGAATGAATATGCTTGAGGAGAAGAAACCGGCTGCTGCGAGAATCTGTAATAAACAAACTATGATTGCTACTGAACTCACTTTGACTGTTGTTGTCATCGCTACAATAACTTGGGTTGTAGAGGAAGTAGCTCCGGTTCGAAATCTATTGACTGCTACTACTCCTGTCCCCATTGAACATCACTATTTTACTCTACCTTATCATGAGCAAAAGCACAGAATGTCCTACTTTATTAACACTTTCATTCAAATGTTGCACCACACGCACAATGCTACGAACGTTACCAACTGCTGGGTATGTGGAATGATGCCAGCTCATCAGAGAAAGGGAGGAACGCCTTTCATTCCTTTGTCGTTTTCACATAATGGCTCCTGCAGAGCCTGGTTTGTATTATTGTGGGCTTCTCATATTGCTAATATTACTAACTATGATGTAGGAAGACTTAACGCTCAGTTGAACAAAGTCTGCTACCCTGATGAGGAAGGGGACCCACAAGCCAAAGGAACTGTATGGGAAATGGAGGAGTATCGCCGAGGAAATTCCTCCAAACACTATGTTTTCCCCAACACTCGAACCATCAAGGGTAATGGGCCTCCTGTTATCGCTGTTACTAGAGCTCGAGCTAATCTCTGTGTGAGCAGTATTGGCAGTATCCCTATGGGAAAAAGTGACTGTACTACAGTATTGAATATTACTGGAACGAACAATAGCAGTTTTTTGTCCTCACACAACACCTATTTCATTTGCGGAAGTAAAGGTTATTACCATCTACCTATTGGTTGGTCGGGAAGCTGCTACGTGTCCTTTTTGCTTCCACCTGTGTTTTTGGCACCTGCATCCTACCATAAAGACTATAAACTGTATAATGACATTTCCAAAAATAGATTCAAGAGGACAATAAATAATGATGAGGTGGATCAAACTGATACTGCACTACAGCAGTATATCGACTTTAATTTGGGACTATTCTTCTTTGTTGGTGCGGCCTTAAACAGTAGGAAGATCAGGCGTTTGACACGTGTTGTAGAGGCTGTAACGAACCAGACAGCAATGGCACTTGGAAATATCACAGAGGAACTACAAAGTGCGAGAATTGTGACGCTCCAAAATAGGATGGTCCTTGACGTTATCCTGGCCGACCGTGGTGGAGCATGTCACATCATAGGGAGTAGCTGCTGTGTCTATATCCCTGACCACACCCCTTCTGTTTTTGATGCAAATTCCAAATTGCACAAAATAGCCACTGAAATCCATCAGGATTCAGGAACATGGACTTGGACTGGATGGCTATGGAATGTATTTACTGTATGGGGATGGAAAGTATTAACAGCTCTATGTATATTTTTTGCGATTCTCTTCACTTGTTGCCTATGTATTCAATGCGGCCCAATGCTCTGTTCCCTTTGTATTTCTACTTGTACCTCATGTATACCGACTAAACGAAATGTTACAAATGTAAATGCTCGCTTGGCAATGGACCAAGAAATTACTGAATTAATCCAGATAGATGTGCACGATGTTTTCCGTACTTCCTCTAAAGCATAGAAGATGTCTTCAGCATATGCTAAAAGGGTCGTCTGTGGAAATCTGAAATAATTTCCGCTAACATAAGCTGAAGCCATCTTGGTTGTGGCATCCATTTTGTTGGCTTTGTAATTCTCCCGTCCCCTGCTGCTCGTCTTTTTCCCTGCCTGTGCTGTCTATTTTAGTTGACTTCCTGACTCAGCTAAAAGCAATGTACGTGCTAAGAGTTTGTAGCTGCCAGAACACCTGGTCTCAGACTCAACTGTCAATCATTTACTGCTGCCATAAGCACTCCTACTCCCCCTCCCACTTTGCTGACCATGTGGTTTTTCATCTGTCCTTGTTTGCTGAAAACTATTTGTGGAACTTGTCCTTCCTATTTCTGTTCACATGCTCACAAGTGCAGAAAAAGCTGTATATAAGGCCTGTGTTCTGTGACTTCAATGTACTACCTCAGGCAGCACTTGAGAGTGCTGTGTGGACGTAGTCCCACTCATGAGTGATTAATAAACTTGTTATTTGAATTCCAGCTTCAGTGCCAATCTCTATTTTGTTGGTCTACGGACCCGTGGACAGAGAAGGGTGACCCCTGCACCGGTGTGCTCATTAAAAGGCACATTTCCACACTCTGGCCTGGCTGGCAGTCCTCTTTTCCTTCGCTGTGGTGGTGAGAGAGGGCCACTAAGTGGCCGTACAGTGCTATCCCCAGCAGCTTTCTCACGCTGTGGCCTCGTGCTGTGGGGACTGGTGGTGCTTAACACTTTCCCTTACGCTCTCGGCGGCTGCTGTGATGTCTCATGTCCAGGACTTGATGCAGGATAGGCAACTTCCTCTGTGTTTGGCCGCCAGAGCAGGCCCGTGCTCCTCTCCCCTGCAGTCTCCAGGGCTGTTGCACGATGGGCACCCTCTTCATTACCACACGGGCACTACAGGAGACATACGCAGCCTCGCACAGGGTCACACAGTGGGACATTTCTCCTCTTCGCCGCAAACGAGGCAGAGGGTGCGGGGGCTGCGAGGTTTGTTGGTTGCAGGATGGAAGGCTTACAGGTGCTGCGTTCTGTAGGGGTACAGCCTGTTGTGTGCCCCCATCATGTTTCTATGTCTCAGTGCTACTTTCTCCATTTACCACGCTAGCCACCTCGCAGCAGGCAGACGGGCTGGTGTGGTGGAGTGGCAGCTAGGTGGTGCTGCGGGTGTTTCGTGTGTCACGGCAGCTGCTCCAGTCTTGCAGGTCACTACATCCGCTCGGGCGCTCTTGATTCAGGTGCAGGGTGAGTGCCTATCGCTGGCTTCCTTTTCTGTGTCGCAGGGAGGATGTCGGCAGGCGGGACGGCCTGCTGGAGCGCTGCTGGCCGGGTCTTGCTGGGAGGCTGTGGGGGCGCTGGGGATACCGGTGCCAGTGGGGGCACGCAAATGTTTGTTAATTTCCAATGCTCCTCGTGGAGCGCTTCAAACCTGGTGGGTTGCAAAGCTCTGGCTTTCTCACTGCTCTGTGAGGGCATCCGGACACTCCTTGTTTGTGACGGAGTCCTCCTGGACCTAACAGCGGCAGCAGGCTCTTCCGGGTGGAGTAGGGGCTCGATCAGGGCAGGTGCAGCCTCAGTTCCTGCTTTGCCTTGTTGGCAAGGTTGCAGTACTTCCCGCTTGGTGCCGGATGCCAGGGTGATCAGGCAGGGCCTGTCTGGACTTTCAGGGCTGGTGTGGGCTCAGCCCTCCTGCCGGCAGAGAGTTTAACCCACATTCAGCAATGTGGGAGGGCTGGGGACCGCCACTCACCAGGCCGCCGCATCTCTCTCTGGCACTGCGCAGTTCACAGCTTTCCGTCAGGCAGGTGATGCCTCACCTAGGGGGCCAGCATTCAGTATTCGTCAGCCTCCATTGATAGCGCTGCTTGCCGTCTTCTTCCAGGGCAAACAACAGTGGTGGTCCTCCTCTTTTCCCACGACTTATGGCAGCCGATAGCACGGCGTGTGGGGTATGGTAGAAACAGGCTATTCTTTCTCTTTGAGGAACATTGCCTCTTTCCACAAGCACACGGGGCAGACCCGCCTTGTCGCCATTGTGGTGTCTCGGGCCCTAGGCCCACATGCTGCATGAATGACGACACAGATACACGGTATGTGGTACTGGAACAGGCCCAGGGCACGTGCACCTGGCCCCTTTTATTAAGTGGGTCACCTGCCCGGTGACACCTGTGATGGGTGGGTGTACAGTGTGGGTGCAACACAAGGCTGAACACTAGAACGTGTCCATTCAGAACACTACAGATCCCATGAATATATCATCTCCGATCCTGTTGTGTATCATGTGATTTTGTAAGAATTTTTTATTTTGGCTTGCTTATTTTGTTTACCCCTTCATTTACTGTTTCCCTATTTCCGTCTTCTTTTCCCCCACCGATTCTTAAATTTCTCTGTACACGATATTATCGATCCCAACCACTGAGTCCTTACTGGGCGTTTTATGGACTTGTTCTTAATTTATATACTTAACAAAAATTTCATAAACATAACCTTTAAAGAAAAAGAAAGAGCTAGCTGTAAAGTGTGAGGACAATGAAGTCTAGTAGTGGCTTAATTGCATCCATGATGGTTCTGTGTTCACGTTTTTGAGACTCTGGTCAGTGGGAGTTCACCTGTTGCACCTATTGCTTTACACCAAATTTTTGCTTCATTTCCAGAGCAGAGATAAACACACAACCAGAAGTGGTTACAGACAATGCCTTCTAATGATCGGTGCCACTGTGTCAGAATCAGGGGTAATAGGAGGTACAAAAACCAACAAGAGCAGGAGACAGATCTTGTGATGTATATTTCTACAATTGATTGAGAGGTGGCTCAAATAAATACTTCCACCTCAGTTCTTTGTGCGAATCATTACTACAACAGATATGGCTAGGAAAGAGCAGGGAGAAGCGGGATTGCAGGATTTGGATGGGCTCATCGGTGGCAGCTGGGACACAAGGGTATCGTGTGGGAATTCCTGGTCAAGATCACTAAGAGATCAATTGGAGATGGGAGCTTCCATGGAAATTTAAGAACAATCAGTAACCGGGCTTCACGACAGCTTAGTTGTATGGCTCTTCGACGTGAGATTCGCCCACCGTTTACCTCTTGTCTCAACCTTTGTGTTTCCCTTCCTGGATCTCTCTCCTCTGCAGTTGTCTAATTTGTTTGGCTTATTTGCTCTTGCATCTGCTGCCTAACCGAACCAGTTATGTTTTTTAACCTACCTGGCTGGCGTATTCTCCTGGTGTCTCCTGGAAAATCCCTCTGGCTCCATAGCTGCCAAACCTAGATTCATCTGCTGCCCAGTCACCATGCACACTTGATTACCAGAGGTTTAGTGATACTCAAGTCCTGTTACTGCCACTTTCTTACTGAGAACCTGATAAGTCCTGGAATGGAGGGAGGGTTGTGGCAGCAGATGGTCCCACCTTGTATTGGCTATTTCCTCTGTCCTTTAAACAGGCTGTACTGGGAGATCGAGTGCAAGTAGATGCATTTCTGAAGAATTGCCAATAAATGTGAAGCAGGTATCAAACCACCGAAGATGCCTCCAGTGTTTTTCTAACCCTTCCTCCATTTTCTCCCAATCAATAGTGTGGACTCTGAGGTTCTCTCACACAGAACTGTGTCACACTCCAAGGCTGGAGTTAGCATCAGAATCCATCAAACGTATCCTTTCAAGTCTCGGATCTCACACACTGCTTGTATATCATTGATATGTGGTGTATGGGCAGAGACCCAAACTGTAAGGCTCTAGAGTTGAAGTCTTCCTCACATAAGATATTTCCAAGAGGAAGCAATCAAATTGGTACCCAGACTTTCCAGCAAACAGTGCTACCCGCATCATCCCTCATGCAGGCAGGAGATCTATTAGTACAAAAATGCAAATATGGAAAAAGTTGCTTGGCTTCACTGATGCTAAAAGAACCCACAAATGCAGCACACGTCCAGATCAGCAACCAGCTTCCGCCATAGTAGACCAGTCATATTACCTGCAAGGGAGTGATAAGTTATATTTAGATTTAGGATATCAGAACTCCTTTCTGTGCCCGACCTTACCACTCTTGCCCCTCTCTCCCTTTCAGAGCAGGTAAAATAACTGGTATCATATTTGGACTCTAACACAGGCAACATATAGGTCTTACTGTGCATCATTACCCAGAACTATTGTTGACTGGGAGCAGACGCCCAGCACAGTTCAAAGCCTGCCTCACTCACATCTTCTCACCCATTCCAATCCCTCTCTTACAGATGCTGGGGCATTAGGCATCCTTATATCAGCCAAAAGATGAGAGAGTAGGTTCGAGGAGCATCCAGGGTAAGATTGTGGCTAAAATGCATGTGACCTCGGGACCTCCAGTGCAGGCATGGCAAAGGCTGGAATGTGCTTCCGCTCCAAGATGTTTCAGAAACACCAAGGAGGCTGCAGTGGGTAGGCACAGATGAAGAAAATTGAGACTTCAAGGACAGCTGACAGAATGCAGGTGGAAGAAAAGCATGATGTGGGATGCTGGAACTGATCATGCACAACCTGTAAACTAGTAGCTGAACATGGCAATATAAGCTCCCTTGCCTCCTCCTCACTCTACTTCCACATTACGCTGGCATAGGTCACCACTTAGCAGTCAGTGTACTATTATGAATAAGCTTGAGCGAGTCATGGTAAATGAGTGTGTAAGTGTGTGAATGAGTAGGGCCGGCTTAAGGGAGGTGCGGCCGCACTGGGCACTGACCTGGACCGGGAGCACTGACCTGGGGGTGGGGAGGTGCTGTGTTTAGCAATAACTTATGATTTAAAAGCACCTGCTGCAGCGTTCCTTGTGCGTTCAGCTTTCAGACTGCAATAAAAATGTCGAGATAACTGTTGTGATTAATGTTCCTGCTAGAGAGGGAGATCAGAGTTTTGTCTCGTGGCAGTTTTGACTCACCATAAAGTAGCGCAGAGGGTTAATATGCCTGCTGCAAAGAACAGAGCTGTATTTTATGTGGATAGCTGACTGGATTAGTAAAGCCAGCTTTTTCCAGCGCTTTAAAACTAATGAAATGTATGTGAGAGGGGCCATGGAGAGATAAGGGGCCCTTTTGCTGGGTGGTAGTGAAGGAAATCCGAGGAAGAGGTCATGGGGGAGGGGAGACAAATAAGATTGTCGCACCGGGCGCCACCAGCAGTAAAGCCGGACCTGTGAGTGAGTGCATGTGAGGAATAGATGTGCAAGAGTGAGTATAAGTGAGTACCAGGATGTGTTACTGTATAGAAACAAGCATGTTTGTGTGTGTGACAGAGTTAAGTGCGTCAATGAGAGTAAGTGCTAATGAGGTGTAAGGCTATAATATGCACGTTAGAGGCTATTGATGTTTGCTAATAAGTGTTTTAAAGTGAAAGTGAGTGTGTGAGCATACCTAACCCAATGTGAATGCTTTCACACTTGACAGCAGCCCAAACCACAGCCCTATACGTAAATAAACTCACAAAGGTGCTTTATTCGCATTTCAATAGGAGGTCATAGCTGCCAAGGTTTCAGATTACTTATGAGCGATATTTCTGCCTTTTCGGTGTGCTCATGTGTGACATTTCATTGCCTTTGAATGACACGGTAGTTATGCCTTGCGCCATTGTGCACACACACCAAACAAGGTGTGTATAAATGGAGAGAGGGCATTTGTTTACTTGGGAGCTAGCAGTTGCAGCCGGATAGACATAACACTGCTTTAGAGACACATTTATCTTTACTGATGATAATAAGGAATGTGATAACATTAACATGGTGCTAATATACATTACTATATAATATTGGACTTGAGGCATTCCGTTCAAACTTGCATTGGCCTGACATGGTTTATAGTCTAGTGATGTACAAAAGTAAGGCTGAAGCAATCTAATCGCACTTATCACTCTTAGTCAGATTCTTAGTTAATGCTAGGGTGGTGCATCGATCTAGAAGATCAGACTCCTAATTTTCCGCACAGGAGCAATGCTCCATAAAGTACATTGCAAAAAAGGTGATCAGCACCCACCATTCATTCAATTGGATATGGTTTATAGTAAATTCAGCATGGAGAAGTGCAAATACAGGTCCTATGCAGCCGCATTGTATTAGTAACATAACACACTGGATTAAAAATAAGGATTCTGATTGACTTTCCCCATAGTCAGACAAAGAAATGTGAAATATGCATGCTTTTCAATTTACTTTGTTAACTTTGGAAAAAAACATCTGGACCTACAAACATCAACTGTATTGTCGTGCCTCTGTGAAGTTTGTTTTACTACTTCACTCAGACTCACCAAGAAGTGACACATGGGTGATATTGCCTCATGTTTATGCTTAGCATGCTTAATGGCTCCCTTTCTGTGGAGCTGCCAGGAGTCTTGGGGCTAAAGTTCTTCGAAGGGGCTGGGGAGGGGGGAGCAGGGGGCGGGGCAATGGGCTGCAGCAGCAGGGTCCAATTATAGCTTTGCTCGAGCAGAGGGACAGTCACAGTCAGCAATCCTCTTCTCGCTTCGGGGTCTTTTACTTTGGCTGACAGACAGCAGTGATACTAAATAGCTAGACTTTGTGCGAATAATACACAGTGCATTACTTTTAAGAACCATCACTAAACACTACAGGGCGGTATTCAGTGACCTAACACGGCGACAACAGACCACCATGATTTTGTAAATGAGAACCAGCAAACCTCTGGAAAATTGGGCTCAGATTTTGGAAGTGCAATGACACCATTCAAAAAGCTATTCAAATGCTGATCACATAATAATAATAAGGTCACTCAAGCACGAAGAGTTTCAAACTGCCCATATTCTTTTAAATGTAGTAATTTGAAAAAATAGTCAAATACATTCTTTCTGGATAACCACATGTGATGTAAGTTGGGGTGTGCTGTCAGGGCAGCGAGAGCGCACACATGGCCAGACAGCCTTAGAGGGGCCTAATGAAAGCTTCTAGATAGTGCTTGCTGACATTATAAGATTAGTACCTCCCCCCCTTACAAATCTGAAGCTTGAAAAAATGTCCAGGAAGGTACGTGGTGGAGCAGGATTTTGTTTTTTAACCTTTAAGCAGGATTGTTTTGCTTTTATGTTGGACAGTTTTCCGTACTTAGCCTCGATGTACCTGCAGGATTTGTTGTGACTTCGTAATAAGGGTTATTTTTTAGATTTTTTGAGCCATTCTTGAATACTGACCTGTATTTTATCAGTCACTTCAGGATAGCGAGGTTGGACAAAATGCATCACAGTTTGTTGCACTTCTGCCCATTCAGCCATGTTTATTGTTTCATACCAATATGACATTAGATTGCCTCCTTGGTGCTTGAAAGCGCGACTTTACCTCTGATCCTTATCTCTTCTGAAGTTCTACAAGGTGATACTCTCCTTCTACACTCCCACCAGACATCTCTGCTCCGCCCAACTGGCCCTGTCCACCATCCCACGGAACCGCAAGACCACGGCTGGAGGAAGATCCTTCTCCTACCTCTCTACGAAGACCTGGAACTCTTTGCCTCTGCACCTCAGGCAATCACAATCACTGCTGCAATTCAGGAAGGACCTCAAGACCTGGCTCTTCGACTGAACCACAGATCCACTCCCCCCCCACTCAGTGCCTTGAGACCCTTAGGGGTGAGTAGTAATGCTTTATAAGAAACCTGATTGATTGATTGATTAGAGACTACAGGATACACCGGACACACAATTAGCAACCCCGCCTGTGCCTGAAGTTCCAGCAGCTTCAAGTGTGTCTCAGAGAGGCCGACGGGGCTGACAGAGGGAGCACAATCTGTTTTTGGGCACAGGAAAGACACAGTGTCTCCGCCTGGGACGACTCTTGGTGGCCCCCGGCCCTGGGCACCGCGACCAAGCCAACGGACCACGCACGCAACCTGGGCTTCATCCTGGACTCCTCCCTGTCGATGACCAGACAAGTCAACGCCGTCTCATCTTCGTGCTTCAACACCCTGCGCATGCTCCGCAAGATCTTCAGATGGATCCCCACTGAAACCAGGAAGACCGTCACCCAGGCACTCGTCACCAGCCGACTGGACTATGGGAACACCCTCTACGCCGGAACCACAGCCAAACTTCAAAAAGACTCCAGCGCATCCAGAACGCCTCCGCACGACTCATCCTGGACATCCCCCGACGCAGCCACATCACCGGACACCTGAAAGACCTGCACTGGCTCCCCGTCCAGCAAGAGAATCACGTTCAGACTCCTCACCCACGCACACAAGGCCCTCCACGACCTGGGCCCCAAGTACCTCAACGACCGCATGACCTTCTACACGCCCACCCGCCAGCTACGATCAACCAGCCACGCCCTCGCCACCGTACCACGCATCCGCAGAGCCACCGCCGGAGGAAGATCCTTCTCCTACCTGGCAGCCAAGACCTGGAACTCCCTCCCCACTCACCTTCGGCGAACCCAGGACCATCTCTCCTTCAGGAAGCAGCTCAAGACCTGGCTGTTCGAGCAGTAACTTACCCCCTCCCCCAGCGCCTTGAGACCCTCCCGGGTGAGTAGCGCGCTCTATAAATGCCGTGATTGATTGATTGAGTGTATTCTGTGTGCCGTGTCACCATAGCAACAAGTCCTCCAGGCCCACCAGCAGCCTACAATGCTTTGCAGTTAGAGTGGCAGTGCCAAGCTTACATGCTGCACACAAGGCTGCTTTTTGAGTGCCTCATGATCCCCAAAGTGTGTCAGGGAGGTATATGAATGCGTGACCAATGCATTTTAATGCGGTGTTGCGGACACCAGTATTAAAGTGCGTTAGTGTAATCCCTGATGCGTGGTAATTGGCAGAGCTAGGAGGTGTGACTGGGGCGTAGGACTAAAGCACGTGGCAGTAAGGCAGTTGCACAGTCATAGACAACTCTAGGACTTGTGACCAAGTGCCAGTTATTTTATTGCTTGAAATGTACTGCCTTGGAGGTGTAGACTCTGTAAGAAGTAGCCCAGATAGAGCAGCCTGGGGCTGCAGATGTTAAATAATTTCACACCTCTCAAAAAAGCACCTCCCCCATTGAAGCTGCTGAAACTAAACATTTAAATCAATGTTGATCTTAAAGAAAACTGCACTGCAAATGTGCACTAAGCTGCCCCTTAGCTGGCCATAGTGGCAATGAGCACTGGGGGTAAGCAGCAGGCAGTCAGTAGCAGGTTGTCCTGGCCTTTGTCATGCTACTGTGGGCTGTTTCTGCAGGAGCCATTGTATCACCGAAGCTCAAAGAGAATTAGGGAGGGGATGCATGCTATGGCAGTTAGCAGACCTGTTGGGCCATGGGGGCCGCGGGGGATGCAGGAGTGCTCAATGCTGGGGACTGCATGATAGGCATTTCTACCCCCTCACTCTTGTCGGCTCTTTGCACCAATAAAATGCTGTGTGAGTCCCAAAGGACGATTGCCCAAAGCAAATAAAGTAAGCCCCTAAAGGACAATATTCAAAGTAAAAAATGAACATGAAGCTTTATTCAAAATTAAAAGGTAGTTTAAATCAGCATAAATGTAGCTCATAATAAGCAAGAGGCTTAACATAAGGTTGATCTACAAAATAAATCAATAGCTAGAATCCAACATTTTCTAAATACAGTCAATATCAAACAACCATATTGTTATGTTTCATATAGAGGCCCTAATATAGATGCGTTCATATATTCCGTATATGGTCATATTCGCATATGCCCTATTATGGTCATGATCGTATATGCCCTATTTTGGTCATAATCTCCTATGCCCTAATATAGGCATGATCTTTCACCTACATTAGTTCCCTACAGTACACAATGAACTCTGAGGGTTAAACGTTATCTAGTCTGTGGTTAGAACACTGCAGGGTTTTTCCCAAACACAGGCCTACAATGTACTCATAAATTATGCATGAGCATTCACCAGCTATATCTCCCTCATAATATGTATGTACAAAGTTCACCCCTGACGTCTTCCTCATGTCTAACAAAGACCAATACAAACCATACTGAGGGACGAGATACTTTAGGGTATAAATACACCACATCTTGCCACGGTAAGATAGAGGGAACCGAGACTTCCATGCTGACACACTACCAGAGACGCTGAGGCTCCTGCATGCAGTCGCTCCAGCTGACAGCGGTCTAACACAGCCCTTGCGGGGTGTCCAACTCGAGACCAGGACGGGGTCCCATACTCTCTCTATTCAGGTAATGGGGTTCGACTAAATCCTAGAAGGGTATAAATACGGTATAGAGTCTAAATATCGAATTTTAAATATCGATATGACAAAATATCGAGTTTTAAATATCGAGTGGACAGAATATCGACTGTCAAAAATATAGTGGTACAGAATATCGAAATGCAGGTAAGAAATATCGATTGTCATAATATCGAAGTTAGTAATATTATCAGTCATAAAATCGTTGTTAAAAATATAAAAAAAAATTAGTGTTGTAAATGATAGTATATGTGTTAAAAGTGTATATTATTTTTGTAATGCATGTTTGAATTTTTAAAAGTAATGAATTTTATGTTAAATTATTTTTGCGTATTTTAGTTCTGTAGCGGGTTGTGGGTTTATAGGGAATAGGGTGGGAATTAATTTAATTATAATATATTAATTAAGAATTTTTTTGAATTAATTAATTATATGTTAATTTTTGCGTAATTTTATTCTGTAGCGGGTTGTGGGTTTATAGGGGAATAGGGTGGGAAGTAATTTAATTTTAATTAATTAATCAATACATTAATTAATGGATATTTTCGTATTTAATAATTTATATTGTTAATTGAGTTAAATAATTAATTATTAATTAATTATAAATGTATTATTAATAAGTAATAATTTATTGGTAAATGTTAATTGTGTTAAAAAAAAGTCAATTCGTTATTAATTTGATATTAATTATTAATAATTAATTTGTTAATATGTTAATTGTGTACTTTTTTAGGAGCGGGTTCATTGTTGATAGGGGAGTAGGGTGGGAAGTAATTTAATTTTTATTAAAAAATTTAATATTTTTATATATATTTTTAAAGTTATTTTATAGTGTTAATTGTGTGAATTAATTTATATTTGATGGGAATTAATTTTATCGTTAATTGTTATTAATTAATTAATTGATAATTAATTATGTTAATTTATTAATTTTTTACAATATTGGTGGTGATGTTTATAGGGGAATATGGTGGGAGGTAAATGAATTTTTTTTTTTTAATTAATGTTAATTATACTGCAGGAGTGGGAATACTAAATTAATCCCCTACGCTATCCAACAGTTTCCCTACTGTTATACTTGGTGGAGTGGGAATAGTAAATTATTCTCACCCGCTATCCAACACTTTCCCTACTGTTGCACTCACTGGAGTGGGAATAGTAATTTTTACCCACCTGCTATCCAACACTTTCCCTACTGTTGCACTCGGTGGAGTGGGAATAGTAATTTTTACTCACCCGCTATCCAACACTTTCCCTACTGTTGCACTCGTTGGAGTGGGAATAGTAATTTTTACCCTCCCACTATCCAACACTTTCCCTACTGTTGCACTCACTGGAGTGGGAATAGTAAATTATTCCCACACGCTATCCAACACTTTCCCTACTGTTGCACTTGCTGGAGTGGGAATAGTAATTTTTACCCACCCGCTATCCAACAATTTCCCTACTGTTGCACTCACTGGAGTGGGAATAGTAATTTTTACACTCCCGCTATCCAACGCTTTCCCGACTGTTACACTTGGTGGTGTGGGAATAGTACATTATTCCCATTCGCTATCCAACACTTTCCCTACTGTTGCACTCTCTGGAGTGGGAATAGTAATTTTTACCCACCCGCTATCCAACACTTTCCCTACTGTTGCACTCGCTGGAGTGGGAATAGTAATTTTTACCCACCCGCTATCCAACACTTTCCCTACTGTTACACTCGTTGGAGTGGGAATAGTAATTTTACCCTCCCGCTATCCAACTTTTTCCCTACTGTTGCACTCACTGGAGTGGGAATAGTAATTTTTACCTTCCCGCTATCCAACTCTTTCCCTACTGTTGCACTCACTGGTGTGGGAATAGTAAATTATTCCCACACGCTATCCAACACTTTCCCTACTGTTGCACTTGCTGGAGTGGGAATAGTCATTTTACACATCCGCTATCCAACACTTTCCCTACTGTTGCACTCACTGGAGTGGGAATAGTAATTTTTACACTCCCGCTATCCAACGCTTTCCCGATTGTTACACTTGGTGGTGTGGGACTAGTAATTTTATCCCCTATGCTATGCAATGTTTTCCCTACTGTTATAATTAATGTTGTGTGAAATATTATTTAAACGTTTTTTTTATAATTTAATTTATTATATAGAAAATTAATTTTCATATTTATATTACAGGTTTATTTAGATATATATGTAATTATAATTTAAATTATGTTTTTAACATTTTATAATTAAATTTAATAATTATTTATTAATATTATTAAGTTAATATATATATATATATAAAAAATAATTATGCATGTTTAATATTTTTTACATTACATTTATTATTTATTAATTTTTTTTTTTTAAATACTTCTAACTATGTTTTATTTAATTATATTTATAATTTAATTAATTTTATATTCTTTTTAAGACATTAAAAAAATCAATATTTTTGTATAACTATATTTTTAACAACGATATTTTGGTTTCAATATTTTGGTACTTACCTTTAGGGAGATAGGAAGTCGATATTTTGACCATCGATATTTTGGCGACGATATTCTGGTAGCTCGATATTTTGACTGACGATATTATGTCAGTGATCCCTAAATACACCACATCTTGCCACGGTAAGATAGAGGGAACCGAGACTTCCATGCTGACACACTGACCAGAGACGCTGAGGCTCCTGCATGCAGTCACTCCAGCTGACAGCGGTCTAACACAGCCCTTGCGGGGTGTCCAACTCGAGACCAGGACGGGGTCCCATACTCTCTCTATTCAGGTAATGGGGTTCGATTAAATCCTAGAAGGATTCATGGCTCAGGCTTTTAGACCTACACATATGCTAGGTACACTCAGGTACATCTAGTTAGGCATCGTAGGAGTACGCGCACTTTTCATAATGATTTTTATATTCATGTATGTATTCATGATTATTGCAATATGGTAGAACTGTTCTATCCCTTCACTTTTATCGTACTGCTGATAATATATCTCTGCTATTGTCTGCTGGTTGCTGCAGCACATATATTTTACACTAGAATAACAACTGTTCAATAAATACTTATTGAAACGCCCAGACTGTTTATTCTGTGTAACTCTCTGAGACAACCGAATAAGTAAGCACGAGTGACTGAGCGAAAAGTAGTACATTGTTTCCACGATTCTGAGGGATCAGGGTTGTCATGATCTAAGGTTGCCAGGAACTAATCTCTCCCCGATAAGAGGAGATTCTAGTGGCACTGTGAGCTAGCTAATGCAAATCCGGCTAACATACGCGGTGGGGGTGTACAGAGCCAGTCTGCCACCAAACCCACAGTTTATGTTATCCAAATGCGCAGGTCCTGCAGGGGTACTGTAGGAACTACACGACATGGCGCCACCAACGTTGGTTGGGTACTTATTTAACAGTAGAATCTGAGTAGTTCAGTCGTGCTATTCTCAGAGAACCTACTCACAAAACCCCAGAGACGTCTGGAGTGGGTGGGCACAAACTCCGCCACAGCTGAGTAGGCGAGATATCCTATTTATCGGCAGTTGGTTAATCAAGCTTGAAGGACATTTAGGGGCCGATTCCAATTTGGGCCGGAAATCTCTCCGACCGAGCCGGACCCGGAGATATTTCCGACTGAATCGGACCCGTGCAGCCCGACCGAATGAGTACGATGCGTCCGTATGCTATCGTACTCGAGTCGGTCGGACTCCCATTGAAGTCAATGGGAGCCGGTCGTACAACGCGTACATGGGCTCCCATTGCCTCAATGGGTGCGAGGCGAACAAGGGCACCCCCTACAGCGTGTATGCGGCGAAGCGACTCGCGCCGTACACGCACAGGTAGGGGGGACCCATGGGTCCCCCCTGTGTGCGACTCGCGCGGCTATGCATACAGGGGGGTCCGACACGGACCCCCGAAGTACGGCTCCGACTGTTCTTTCGAGCCGGGCGGCGCGTGTCGGTCGGACTGCTTGCGGCGCGCATCGTACTTACCCGGCCGGGGAACGTCTCCATTGCGCGGTGCGAGTCGTGTCCGAGCGAGTCGGTCGGTGCGGTTCCACCCGGGAACGTGTCGGTCGGAGCGGTTGGGACGCCCGAACGAGTCGGTCGGCGATTTCGCATCGTACTCGCTCGTCCGGACGCACGTCACGAATCGGTCGGGAAATAGGGCTCCGAATCGGATCCGGTTAAGCCGAATCCGATTCGGAGCCCTACCGGCCGAGATCGGAATCGGCCCCTATGTTCCTAAATTGTGCATAAAACCTTTAACTTGGTTCTCTTGGAAAAGCTTTTCTTTTCAAAATGACTGAGAGCGATGAAAAAAGAGTAAATCTGCATGTCTCAGCAGGAGAACCACCCGAAAATGCTATTGAAATTGCACCTAAATTCAGACATACGCTCACCATGAAACTATTAAAAAATGGTTTACCACCAAGGGGTGGCGTAGTAGCTCTCGTGATTGAGGCACACGAATCAAATAAAACAGAGGTATTCTATTCATGGGTTACATTCCCAGCAGCAGATGCCGTAACAAAGACATTTCACTACTACATAGAAGGTGATGCACCAGAGGAATACTGTCCATTCGATGACATAGAGATTCCACTCACGTACCAGGAGCACTTATACTGGTTTAAAGGCGCCCTACCCCACTTAAAAGCAAGAGTAAGATTAGGCCCACTCGGAGGAGACGGAGCCACATGGCCAATACTAGCGGCTTACACACCACACCCTGACATTAACACAATGCCACAGCCAGAATTACTCATACAACACAAAGATTTAATAAAAATCTACAGGAACTTGACACAATTCGTCATGAGGACTCACAGTTCAACCAACAAAAGTTGCAACAAATGGGACCCAATACCAGGGTACAGCAACTAAAATTACTCCTCAAACATTACACGCGGTAATGGGCAAAATGCCTGCAAAACGCGAACAAATACCATTCTGGATAGCTCAGAAAATAACTCAGCTTGTGGCAGTATTCCCGAATACTACCACCTATGATAAACACAGAATACTAACAATCTGCTTGCCCATGGGGATCACACCACAAATAGAGGACTGCACCTCTTGGGGTTCAGTCTTTGCTGCCATATATACCAGAACACATGGTATCCCGTCATTAGCACTAGTACCTGACGTATTGAGACAGATACAAAATGAGTACGGAGCAGAGCCTGCCCTAAACTTAGGGATGAAGTTACTAAACAACTTTGATCAGGTATCAGCCATAATACTAGCTAACATTAAGGGGGAAGCAGCTTCAGTGGCGATCCGCCAACGCCTAAGGGAGTTCAGTCCAATAGATCAACAACACGAACTACCCAAAATAATTGAAACTGCATATGCAGAACTAGGCAGAGACAGACTAGGTGGGAAAGCATTACAACCACAACTGGGCAGTCCTGAAAAGGACACTACAAAGCAGACACCTACCTCTTCTAAAAATAAGTGGGAAAATAAAAAACAACAAAAGTCTAAAGACAACAGATCACAATCCAGAGGTAGGTCTCCTCAACAGGAGCCCTCTGAAAGGAGGTATAACCTCAGGAATAGGGATAATATTAAAAAACCTGTCAGGTATCAGGATACTGATACACGTTCCTCTCGTTCCTTTCAGGGTTCATCAAAAAACTCTGAGAGGGAAGGACGGTCAGAGGAGCGTACAAAGTCCAGAGACAGGCAACGCGCTGCGGACTACGCACCTAAAAAAGAAGATAAACAAAAACTAAAACCTCAGTTCAAAAAGAAGAAGGTAGCAGGTCTTAAGATCAGACATGCCCAGAATTCTGAGGACACAGCTTCTGAACCGGGAATGGGCTCTGACGATGCTAGACAGCGCAGCAGAAGTAACAATGGCTCGCCAGTACCTGAAGGAATTTCTGGTGACAGCGGAGCTGAGTGAGTATATCACGGTGGAAACACCTGATACTCGGGTAAGTGTCCCACATAAGTTACATGAGATAACACTCCGGATTGAGGGGGACAAGCCCAGGAAAGTTAAAGGTCTATTTTTGAAAAATCTGTCATCTGGATATGACATCCTATTAGCAGAGCAAGACTGGCCGCCAGCATTCGTCATGGAGTGCCCTAAGGGAGAAAAGGCAATTTTTCCAGCATTTTCAGACCTCGTTCCCATACATTTAAAACATGCATATGCGCAGGAGTGGGCGGTTGCCCTAGCTCCAGCATTGTACACAAATCATGCTGGTTGGGATGAGGATTCAACCCACCACGTGATCCCGTTAAAAGTTTCCCCAAATGCCCAAAGGCAATACCCTATAAAGCAGGAAGCTAAAAAACAAGTCAGGAAGATCCTAGATCAACTAGAATACCAGGGGGTGATAGAAAATTGCACTTCACCTATGAACAATCCTTTTTTTCCCGTTTCAAAACCTGACAACACATATCATTTAGTTTTAGATTACAGACATTGAAACACCTGCACAAAGACATTTGCAGTTCAAAATGCACACAGTGCCGCATTAACGAATACCATTGTGCGATAAAAATACAAAACAACACTTGATATCTCAAATGGATTTTTCTGCCAAAATATAGCGCCTGAAAGCAGGTATCTGACTGCATTCTCAGCGCTAGGGTCACAACGGCAATTTTGTCGTTTGCCCCAAGGGTATACGAATAGCCCGGGGTTGTTTTCAGCAAGGGTAACAGAGTTACTCCAAAATTTGGATGAAGAAGCATTGTCCTAAGTAGATGATATTTATCTGACGGGCTAAGACTTACCGAGGCACTTGACCAGGGTGAGCACCATTATTATGGGATTCGCCTCTGAGGGCTATAAATTTAATTTAAAAAAATCAAAAATTGCCCATCTCAATGTCCTGTTTCTGGGATATGAGCTGTCAAGTGAGGGAAAAAGCCTAGCAGCTAACTTTTTAGAAAAGTGTGAGCTGCCCCAACCTCCAAAATCATTAAAGAATTTGCAATCAATTCTGGGATTCCTAAATTTTGGTCGAACATACATTTTGGATTACGCAGAAAGAGTAAAACCTTTCTACGACCTAATAAGACCTCATTTTTCAGTCAGACAATGGACACAGGAACATACAAACATCCTGCGTTCCCTACAGGAAGACATGATAGCTTCTAAACATTTAAAGACACGCGTAAACGTACGCGACTTAATGATCCGAGTAATAGCGGGTCAATGCGGGTACACTTATTTAACTTTCAATGAAGGCGAAACGGTACCAATCGCATACAAATCACACCTGTACACAAACGCAGAGGTTCGTTTCACTTCAACATAAAAAATCCTGACAGCAGTGCAGACCGCTTTAGCAATAGAAAGAGCTCTGTCTCAGGGAAAGCGCATAATAGTTATGACCCCGGTACCAGCCTTAGAGGCTGTTACAAAGGCTAGCATTCCAAATGTGAAAGCCTTACATCCCAGATGGATACAATGGGCTAATTCTCTTACTGCAACGGATGTTGAATACAGATTTGATCCAAGTTTGAAAACACAAGCATTTCTGCAATATGAACAAGAATATCCTCTACCAAATGAGATTTTGCCTCTAGATCAGTATGAATACATTATTTACACTGACAGATCTGCTCAACCAGCCATAGGGAGTAAGCAGGCTTACAGCGCGGCGTGTGCAATCGTTAAAGGTCGCATGCGCGATGGAAAGTTCCATCCCAGTAGCACTAAAACGCAATCTCTAGGAGACTGCACGGCTCAGTTAGCAGAATTAAAAGCACTAATACTGGCACTTGTAAATACGGAACACGAATTCCCCACACTAATTGTGTGTGATTCCTTTTACTGTGTACAGTCGTACAATGAATATTTACATAATTGGGTGCAAAATGGGTTTAAAGACGCAAAAGGTGGCACAATTAAGCATAAAATGCTATGGGAACAGGTAGTGGAGTTGAGAAACGAACTACCAAAGGCTCACGTGATACATACACTGAGTCATCAGCGTGATGGCGTTCACGTTGAAGGGAATTAATTGGCTGATGAAGCTGCAAAGGGGGCTGTACGTACAGCGTCCGTAGCTGCAATCACTCGTTCAAAAACGAGAATAGACGGCGAGATTTTGGTAGCTGTCAATGCTTCACGCAAAGGCAGCACAGCAGTACCTAAGAAATTTCCACTCAAGTACTCCTACAAATTAGATGCACAAAACATTCCATATGCTCAGATTCCTGGAGTGGGAGATAGAGTAATACCAAATATGGATCGTAGGCAAGGCTTAATTCTAGCAGCACACGAGGGTTTGGGTTCTGCGCATACAGGTGTTAAAGTGACTATTTCTTTATTGAAACAGCGCTACTGGTGGCCAGGGTTAACAAAGCAGACCAAAGACTATGTCTTAAAGTGCGACATCTGCCAGCAGATGAAAGGTTCCACTGTAACACGCCCAGCGCAGACACAATTGTTAAAATCAGACAAACCTCTCCCATGTGTGTATTTGGACCACTGCGGACCCCTACAATCGGATGGGGCCAAGAAATATATCATGGTTGCAGTGGATTCCTGCTCTTGATTCCTATGGGTTTGGCCTCAGCGCTGTGCTGACGCTCGAACTGTTATAAAAGATTTGCGAGTCTTTATCGGCACATACGCAGTTGGCACGTTACATTCTGACCGTGGCCCGGCGTTTAGCTCTCGGGCTTACAAAGAGGCCATGGAAGGAATGGGCGTAGCATTGCGGTACTCCTCTCCGTACCATCCTGAGGGAAATTCGGTTGTGGAGAGGAAAAACCGGGACTTAAAGCAATCTTTAACAGCTAGGGTATTAGGCAAAGGCAGAAGATGGGTCGATCACCTTTATGAGGTCCAAAGAGCAATAAACTATCAGCCAAGAAGCTCTCTAGGGGGTGTCACTCCGTACGAGGTCCTATTTGGGACAAGAATGTGGGTACCTGATCTTGATTGTGAAGGCACAGTGGCGGATGAAAAACCATTTGATATTCATGATCGTTTGGCTGTTTTACAGGATCTAAATGAATCCAGGACACAACAAAGCGACGTCCACTTAAAACAGACTGCCACTGAGGAAGTCAAGGCAGTAACGGCAAGACCTGTCTGGATCCCAAAAGTCGGGGATCTGGTCAGAGGAAAGATTGCAGACAAGAAAGAATTCGGACCATCCTACAGAACAGCTGTACCGGTCCTAGCAATCCAAGGCACAAGAACTGTACTTCTGCCGCCTCTTGCCAGGAAAAAGGAGAAAAGATTTGTCTCAATCGACTTAATCAAACCACACTATGTGGCCGATACTAAACAGTAGGCCTCGTGGACTCCACAGTAGCAGACACCCTCCTCTCGCTACAATCCAAGAAGTCCAAACAGAAAGACTCATCACGTTTGAAGAGCCACCTGTACGGAATGAAGGACTAAGCAACAATGCTATGGAACTCGTTCCACTTCAACAAGAAGAAAATCAACTTAACAACCAAGTTGCAATAAGACCGAATACAGACGTCTACATCAACATGCCTCGTCAAGAGCAAAATCCAATTTTAACAAATCCCGATGCAATTCCAACAATTGATCGAACTGCTTCTGGCTATTTCCTGAACTTTGATACTTTTTCACTGGATCCAAGCGAGCCAGAAACGACGCCAGCCCAAAAATCACACAAACAGAAACTCATTGACTTTTTGAACTTTTTTAGAAAGACTTACCTGGTGTCACCTTGGATAGAACTATGGTATATCACTGGGATTCTATTTTTCCTTTTCTGGCTATGTTTAATTATAACTTTTAGTATACTTATTAATGGACGATATCTCCAGCAGAGCTCTACAGCCCAAAGAGTCAATTTGATTTTAAAACCACATCAGTCTTCACATCGTGAACCAAGAGACTTGTCTTCAGTGAACATCACAGCAGTTCCTATACCGGACGGTTTAGTATGGGACAAGATTGATTTTGATATATTCGGTCCGACTGAACTTTTAAAGCTTAAACATGTATTTAAAATTTCTTTAAGTGATATCATTACCTCCAGTACATTTGCTGATGATTGGGACACTGAAACTGTGAATAATATGATGTCTGATTTAGAAAAACTGCAGCATTTCCGAACAATGAAATGTTAGAAGGTATTTCAGACTATGATACATTGTACTGTTACCAACACTATGGTCATCATTTCTTGCACAAATCCATATCACCTAGAAATGTATTTGAATACCACCAGTGGGAACACTGCCCAACTCCTCCAAAGGTAGTTCGCAAACTTTTGCACAGAAATTCACATACTTTTCAGGGTTCAACACATCTGACCCGAAGTCATTTTATTACAAAGTGGCAACAACATCAGCACAGAAAATTATGTTGACTAACACCAAACAGATTTACTCTGCTTCCTTTATGGCCCAGTTGTCTACACAGGGTTTCGACCTATGGAAGGACACTATAGATCTAAAATCAATCTGGGGTTCGAGGGACTGGCAAGTCCAGGGAACAGAAGCTCTTTTTAAAGCATGCCTCATTCCACAGCAGATGATATTTCTAAATGACACTGTGCAACAGACATCCTGTCTTGGATTAGCCAAGAACAAGGAAATGAACTCGCCTGGGTTTCCAGCACCATCACAGATGGGTGGGGGGCAGAATTCAACTACACATGGGGTAGGATTAGATGACATTCTCCAGTACAACAGGTCAGATCCCAATTGGACAGAATGGCTGATTTGGCCCATTGACACAAACACATGTCAACATAGATTCCTAGGTATAACCGAGGGGTTTAGTATCAGTAGGCCAGATACACGCTATGTACAGAGACAACACCCAGGGGTAGTGACATCCTATAGTGTTGGGAATTTGTGCCTTGACTGGCTGGAGACCTCAACACTCACAGAAGTAAAACATCAATTGACCTTACTCACACCTGATGTGGACCTTAGGGATTTCTTGTCAGGCCCAAGGAAAACACGTCAGAAACGTTTCATATATGCTGGCATTTATGCCTATTATAATGAAAACTGGAAAATATCCCAACAGGAGGCCGAATAAAGGATACGGGAAATAGACCGTATTAACTTAGAGAAGGCATTAGCTGTAGTGGATAATGGGTTAACAACTTTGACCTCCAGGATTTACTCCTTAGGCAACATTGTGTCTTCGGCAATCGACATATTAGAACAAGATCTGGCCTTGTTACAACACGGGCAATCCCAATTACGTTCTATTATGATGTTAAGCTGGACACTGCAATCTTTGCGTGCAGGCTATGTGCCCTGGCATTTTATAAACACCACGTCTCTGTTTTCAGAATACAATCTAACTGATAAACAGACAGAAATGGCACAAAGGGGAGCCAAATATACAATGCTGCATATTGAGAAATTGGAAAGGTTACCATTCACTGTAGCCGAATTGCCGTCAACTGAATGGCTAATTCATGGCCAAATCACTCTGCCGGTCACTACGTTTCAGTTTCAATATTGCCTTGAGCAAAGACAGGCAGGCAAATATGAAAAAATGGGTAAGGGGTACATTAAGGAAACTTGGGAGTTACCATATAGATATCGATGCCGGAATGGGGATCGTGAAGTGTATCTGAGTGGTACAAACTGCAAGAACGCTTTAAGCGGTTCTCTCATGTGTCAGGATATTTCTCTGCACGGAGCATGTAGTGGTTCGGTAGCGAACTTATCGTGTCACATGTCAGGGACCCCAGCGGCCATGATCACGCCGGTTTTCCAGCTGCTCTCGAATGGGAGTTACTTGATGCTAAACGATCAAGGTTGCTGTGGGATGCTTCCGGGTGTCGCCTATCTGGTCACTGTTAACTCCAGGGTTACTTGATGTATGCAAGTATTGTTTCCGCCACTGAACACAGTCAGGGAGGCGCCGTTATGGCCTTCGTTGAATGTTTCCTTTATACAATTTGATACTTTGAGCAGACTGAAAGCCATGCTTTTACAGCAACCCGTGCCCTTAACCTCCGCTCGAGAAACCTTTGAACTTCAAGTTGCAAGGACCTCGACTGAGATACAGGCGCTTATACGTACAAACTGCCCCTTTCATTTCGCAGAAATGGTGGGTCGTATCTTTAAAATGTCTGATACAAGCAGTATTGTACACCTATTTAAGACCATAGGGTCAGGACTATTAAGCACCTTTCAGACAGTCCTCGGAGTAATCCCAAATTTTATACACTCCGTATTGGGAAGCGTGTTTGGAGGTCTCCCGCTTATCCTGTTCCTAATTGCAGGAGTTCTGATTGTAATCTTACTGCTACGCAATGAACGGCCCAATTTCCGAGGAAATGGCGAACGTACTCATGGAGCGGAAGTACCGTGAACGCATGGTACAGCTTATGGGAATACCTTGCCTAAGAGAACTGAACGCCTCTTGGTTTCTATCGTTTAGACCAGTCTGGGTGGACTGCATCTTACCTGTTCTTCGATGCATGTTTTGCGGAGAAGAATGCACGTTGGAACTCTGTCTAACGTTTCCATCAGATACGCCTCCGGACATGGATGCTATGCTGGACCCCCTAAAGGCCCATGCTCTGCGTTGTCCCCAGCGTCTTCCAATTCTGATGAATGCATTCCTTGAGAATCCACAGGTGCCGTTTGCTCCAGCTGGGTTACGTGGCTCCTCCACAGGCACTCAGGTAACAACTGCCGCACAAGCTGCCGCAGCACCGACTGTTGCGATACAAAAGGGGATGATGGACGGAACGTTTGAGCCAATCAAACACTCACCCCCAGTCAACTGATCTGGGTTTAATCCATCATCATTCTTTAGCTCACTCCACCACCCCAGTTCAGACATGGCCATATGCAAATCAGTCTGACCCTGTGCCTCATGGGAACAGTCCAGCCCGAACTGCCAAGCCATGTCTTCCCTGGACCGGAAACAAGCATCCTAGGACCGGTTTCTGGCATTTCAGCCGTCATCAGCCAGGCTTGCTTGAATCCAGTGGCAAAGTGAGCAAGGGACCCACGTCTGGGCATACCCCCGCCAACTTAGGGCGACCAAAGCGATACAAAAGGGGATGATGGACGGAACGTTTGAGCCAATCAAACACTCACCCCCAGTCAACTGATCTGGGTTTAATCCATCATCATTCTTTAGCTCACTCCACCACCGACTGTTGGCAGTGCTGAATTCCATCTATGTGCGATTGACGTTCTCTGTGAGGCGTTGGATTTGTCGTCTGCAGTAGCTAACACCGATAATGCTGTATCTCCCAGCCAGGACACTTAATCTGGAATTGGCTCATCGCGTCCTGGGAAAGAATTCGGCTTCTCCATTTCGTTTCATAAATTTGGAACATTTCATAAATTGACACTTTCACTTGAGAAAGAATGGCCTTCTTCTGCTTTTAGTAATCCAACTTTTATAAGTGGCAACAAAAGAATAGCTGGCTTTTAATATCTTTAATCATCTTTAGATGTCTTTTTAAAACCATGTTTTTAGCTGTTTTTAAGAGAATTTTTAAATTGGCCAGATTTTAAGTATGGTCATTGTCATCCAATTCGAAAGTGGAGTGGGTGTTATGTTTCATATAGAGGCCCTAATATAGACGCGTTCATATATGCCGTATATGGTCATATTCGCATATGCCCTATTATGGTCATGATCGTATATGCCCTATTTTGGTCATAATCTCCTATGCCCTAATATAGGCATGATCTTTCACCTACATTAGTTCCCTACAGTACACAATGAACTCTGAGGGTTGAACATTATCTAGTCTGTGGTTAGAACACTGCAGGGGTTTTCCCAAACACAGGCCTACAATGTACTCATAAATTATGCATGAGCATTCACCAGCTACATCTCCCGCATAATATGTATGTACAAAGTTCACCCCTGACGTCTTCCTCATGTCTAACAAAGACCAATACAAACCATACTGAGGGACAAGATACTTTAGGGTATAAATACACCACATCTTGCCACGGTAAGATAGAGGGAACCGAGACTTCCATGCTGACACACTGACCAGAGACGCTGAGGCTCCTGCATGCAGTCGCTCCAGCTGACAGCGGTCTAACACAGCCCTTGCGGGGTGTCCAACTCGACACCAGGACGGGGTCCCATACTCTCTCTATTCAGGTAATGGGGTTCGACTAAAACCTAGAAGGATTCTTGGCTCTTGGGCTTGTAGACCTACACATATGCTAGGTACACTCAGGTACATCTAGTTAGGCATCGTAGGAGTACGCGCACTTTTCATAATGCTTTTTATATTCATGTATGTATTCATGATTATTGCAATATGGTAGAACTGTTCTATCCCTTCACTTTTATCGTACTGCTGATAATATATCTCTGCTATTGTCTGCTGGTTGCTGCAGCACATATATTTTACACTAGAATAACAACTGTTCAATAAATACTTATTGAAACGCCCAGACTGTTTATTCTGTATAACTCTCTGAGACAAACCGAATAAGTAAGCACGAGTGACTGAGCGAAAAGTAGTACATTGTTTCCACGATTCTGAGGGATCAGGGTTGTCATGATCTAAGGTTGCCAGGAACTAATCTCTCCCCGATAAGAGGAGATTCTAGTGGCACTGTGAGCTAGCTAATGCAAATCCGGCTAACATACGCGGTGGAGGTTTACAGAGCCAGTCTGCCACCAAACCCACAGTTTATGTTATCCAAACGCGCAGGTCCTGCAGGGGTACTATAGGAACTACACAACAATATGACATGGAGACTGCTTGGTATGAAAGCAAGGAAAGATCCTAAGTATAGACTCAACAGACTGCCATAGAGACTGCCTTCATTAAGTAAAAGTTCTGGCACACATTCCACATAAGACACATTTATAGGTTTAGAGGAGTAGAAAACCAATGTCTTCATATGATGTGAAGTTGCACCATAGGCTGCACTGATAAAGTAACATGACATATCAATCAATCAGGGAATTGTAAGCGCGCTACTCACCCGTGAGGGTCTCAAGGCGCTGAGGGGGGGGGGGTCCGCAGATCTGTTTAGCCAAAGAGCCAGGTCTTGAGGGTCTTCCTGAAGGTGTTTAGGGAGGGGGCGCATCTGATGTCTGCCGGTAGCTCGTTCCAGGTCTTGGCTGCAATGTGAGAGAAGGATCTTCCGCCTGCTCTGGCTCTGTGGATGCGCGGGGTTTTGGCCAGTGCGAGGTTGGAAGATCGGAGGTTTCTTTTGGGTACGTGGAAGTTGATTCTGTCGTTGAGGTATTTGGGTCCGTTGTTGTGTAGGCATTTGTAGGCGTGAGTGAGGATTTTGAAAGTGACTCTTTTCTCCACGGGGAGCCAGTGGAGACTTTGTAGGTGTTGGCTGATGTGTTCGTGTCGGGGGTTTGCAGAGGACGAGTCTGGCGGCAGTGTTCTGTATTGTCTGGAGTTTGCGGAGTAGGGACTTGTTGATGCCGGCGTAGAGTGCGTTTCCATAGTCCAGTCTGCTGGTGATGAGTGCGTGGGTGACTGTCTTCCTTGACTCAGGGGGGATCCACTTGAAGGTCTTGCGGAGGATGCGGAGGGTGTTGAAGCAGCTGGAGGTGACGGCGTTGACCTGTCGGTTCATGGTGAGTGATGAGTCGAGTACGATGCCGAGGTTCTTGGCGTGGTCTGAGGGGGTAGGTGGGCTTCCGAGGGTGGTCGGCCACCAGGTGCTGTCCCATGCAGAAGGTGTGGGACCGAGGATGAGGACTTCTGTCTTCTCGGCGTTGAGCTTCAGGCAGCTGTTGGTCATCCAGACTGCGACGTCTTGCATTCCTTTCTGGAAGTTGAGTTTGGCAGTGGTGGGGTCTTTGGTGAGGGAGAGGATGAGCTGGGTGTCATCGGCATAGGATACGATGTTGAGGCCGTGCTGTCGGACGATGGCTGCGAGGGGGGCCATGTAGATGTTGAAGAGGGTGGGGCTCAGTGATGAACCCTCTGGGACTCCGCAGGTGATTTTCGTGGGGTTGGAGAGGAAGGGTGGGAGTCTGATCCTTTGGCTTCTTCCGGTGAGGAATGATCGGATCCAGTCCAGGGCTGTTCCTTGTATGCCTGCGTCGTGTAGTCTGGCGACTAGAGTGCGGTGGGAGATGGTGTCGAAGGCTGCTGATAGGTCGAGTAGGATGAGGGCTGCGGAGTGGGCTTGGTCCAGGAGGGTGCGGATGTCGTCTGTGGCAGCGAGTAGGGCGGTCTCTGTGCTGTGGTTGCTTCGGAATCCGGATTGGGACGGGTCGAGGACGGCGTTCTCTTCAATGAATCGTGTCAGTTTCCTGTTGACTGTTTTCTCTACAACTTTGGCTGCGAAGGGGAGGAGCGAGATGGGCCGATAGTTCTTGAGGTCGGTGGAGTCAGCTGTGGGCTTCTTGAGCAGGGGTCTGACTTCTGCGCGCTTCCAGTCATCTGGGAAGGTGCCTGTTTTGAAGGTGGTGTTGATGGTGCGTTGTAGTTTGGGTGCGATGGCGGCCGCAGCTCTGTAGTAGATGTGAGGGGGGCAGGGGTCAGTGGGGGCCCCCGAGTGGATGCTTTTCATGGTCGAGGCAGTGTCTTCAGCCGTGATCGGTGTCCAGTTGGAGATGGTGGGCTGGCTGGTGTTTCCGGGGGGCGGGGGGCCGTCTGTGGCGCCTGGTGGATGGTCGATGAAGTTGTCGTAGAGGTTTTTGATCTTGAGGTGGAAATAAGTTCCAAGCTTGTCGCAGAGGTCTTGGGATGGGGTGATGTCTGTGGCTTCGCTGCGTGGGTTGGTGAATTCCTGAATGACACTGAAAAGTTCCTTGGAGTTGGTGGAGTTGGCCAGGATTTTGTTGTGGATGAAGTTCCTCTTGGTGGCTCTGATCTGGTTGTGGTAGTCCGTCATGGCGTCCTTGTAGGTGGTGTGGTTTTCGGTTGTCTTGGTGTTTCTACAGTTCTTCTCCAGGCGTCTGCAGGTGCGTCTGGCTTCTTGGAGAGCGGTGGTGAACCAGGCGGCTTTCCTGGGGCATTGTCTGTCGGGGTTACGTAGCGGGGCGAGCTCGTCTCCGCAGTTGAAGATCCAGGTGTGGAGTTCTCTGGCTGCGCCGTTTGCGTCGTTTGCATCGTTTGCGTCGTGTGCCCAGGTGTGGTTGTCTCGGTGAGGCTGGAGTTACTCGTCGGTAACCTTGGTCCAGTTCCTTCGAGGTGGGCATGGGGCTAGTTTGGGTGCCTTGGGTTTGTTGATGGCGAAGTGTACGCAGTGGTGGTTGGTCCATGGTGGCTGCCTTGTGTGGCTGAATTGGACGTTGTTTCCTGCCGCGAAGATGGGGTTGAGGGTGTGTCCTGCTCTGTGGGTCGGTGTGTTGACGAGTTGTTTAAGTCCGATGCTGGCGAGGTTGTCACGAAGGATAGTGGAGTTGGGGGTCGCTGGGGTTGTCGAGGTGGAAGTTCAGGTCTCCAATGAGTATGTAGTTTGCTGAGGCAATGGCGTGGGGTGCGATGAAGTCGGTGATGGTGGTGGCGAAGGGTGTTCGGGGGCTGGGGGGGTCTGTAGATGAGGGTTCCTTGGAGTGTGGCTTTGGGGGTGGTCTGGATCTGGAAGTGCAGGAGTTCGGCGGAGGGGAAGGTTTCACTGGAGGTGGTGAGGCAGAGGGTGCTCTTGTGGGCGATGGTGAGGCCCCCTCCTGGGTGGTTGGGGCGGTCTTTCCTCTGGATCTTGTATCCATCTGGGATGGCGGTGCTGATGTCGGGGGCGGAGGATGCGTTGGTCCAGGTCTCTGTGAAGAACGCGATGTCGGGCAAGAGAGAGTCGAGTAGGTTCCAGATTTCCATGGCGTGTTTGTCTACGGCGCGTACGTTGAGGAGGATGCATTTTAGGGTGTCGCCGGTGCTGGTGTCGGCGGTGTTGGAGGCCGGGGTGGCGATGAAGGTCTGGCGGCAGTGGAGGCAGGAGAACTGGCCGTGGGTCGTGTTCGGCAAGGCCTGTTGGCATTCTCTAAGTCTTCCAGGGTTGAGTGCGAGGAGGGTGGTGGTGTCGTAGCAATGGGTAGTGGGAGGTCCAGAGTTCCTGGCGCTGGCCGCGGTCGGGTCGCGGACGGGCGCAGATGGGCTTGCCTTTGGGGCGCCATCAGCGCGACCGCCATTAAGTAGGGGAGATGGGAGGGAGGAGAGGCTGGGAGGCGGGAGAGGGGGAATTCCGGGGGGGAGGGGCTGCAGGGGCAGCAGCGGCGAAAGGCGAAAGGAGCAGGTAGGCACGAGAAAATAAAAACAGTGGTGGAATTAGAGCAAGACACAGATGGGCACAATAATAGTGGCACAACAGGGAAAAATTAAGAAGGAAAAAAAAACGGCTGACAAAGGTTACAGTGGTTGCAGACAGTCTGGTCCCAGTTGGAGCGGGCAGCAGGCGCAAGAGCGGGCAGCAGCCTCGAACCTCCCAAGGAGGAGGTCGGGGTCTGGAGGCAAGAGATGGCACAGCGGAGCTGCGGGGAGAGAGTGGACCTAGACCGAGATATAAACTAATCAATATCGGAGACATTTTGTTACATAAAACAGACTACTCTAGGGACTGCCTGAACATCTAATAATTAATTGTCCTCTTTAGCCTAAATCCGTGGGAAATGACATTGCATTCCTATACAGTAAGTCATTTAAATTGGTAAACAAACAGTTGTGGCTACAGGCAGTAACAGTCTCAATTATTTTCAACATTCAACATTACGAGAATGTCTCCGGCATGGCTTCATCCGATCCTGTTGTGTAGTTCCTACTAATCCGTAGGATCTGTGCATTGATTGGACAACATAAACTAAGGGCTTGGTGTCAAGACTGATTCCGGACACCCCCACAGGATATGTTGACTTATAGACCAGCTAGCTAGCAGTGCCACTGTAAGCCCCCCTAACCACCCTGTCCTTGCACTCAGCAACACTGCCGAAGGATTGGAAAACTGCTTTTGTCACACCTATTTAAAAAAAGCCTTCAGCCAATCCCATGGACGTTTCAACCTACCCTCCTATTTCCCTGTTGGCCTCAATTAGCAAGCAGTTAGAATCTCAGGTCAACAGACAACTTTCTTCATGCGTAGAAACACACCATTTGCTCGATTCCTCCCAATAGGGTTTTCACCCAGCTCATAGCACAGACACCTCCCTTGTAGCAGTACTTGATTCACCCAGCATTTCCTTGGATGCAGGCACACCCGCGATGCTGGTCCTGCTCGATCTGTCGGCAGCATTTGATAGTGTGTCTCATCCCATCCTGATCCAATGTTTTTTGAGACGGGAATACACAGTACTGCACTGAATTGGCTAAGTGACTTCCTCAAGGACAGGACTCAAATAATCACGCTTGGTCCTTTTCAATCCAAGACTTTGTCCTTAGGAAGGGTAGTGCTTCAGGGCTCGACCCTGAGCATCACCCTTTTTAATATCTATGTCTCCCCTTTGGCTCAGTTGGTCAATCCCTTTGGTTTTGAAATACTCTCATATGCTAATGACACACAACTGATCATTGCTCTTGGACCAGAGTTAGAGAACGTCAAAACCTGTTTCACTACATATATGAGAAACATTGCCACGTGGATGTCCCTAAATTGCCTTCAGTTGAATTGGGAGAAGACTGAGATGTTACTGTTTGGAAAGGCACAGTCCCTCTGGACGACGGACTGGTGGCCCATAGAACTTGGCCTTGAGCCCCTCCCTAAAAATACTGTAAGAAATCTACGCTTCTTGATAGATAACAAACTATCGATGAAAGAGCAAGTCATAGCCACTTGTGGCTCGTGCTTTGGGGTAATGCGCCTCCTTAAGAAAGTATTGCAGTGGATCAATTGCCTGGACTATGGAAATGCGCTACTGTAGCATCCAATGAATCCCTTATATCAAAACTACAGGTAGTGCAAAACACGGCCACCCGGCTAGTGAATAAACAGCCACCAGGCACTACGTCTGTTCCCCTGCTTAGGACCCTTTACTGGCTGCCTATAAAGAAAAGAGCAATCTTTAAACTACTTTGTCTGACCTTCAAAGCGAGGCTAGGCAGGGGGCCACGATATCTGCAGGATAGACTAGTCCCCTACCTTCCTCAAAGAAACCTTAGATTTAGCAACCAGCTTCTTCTTCAACCACAACATATTCGAACTTTAAAATGCGGTGGTGGCTCTTTTTCATACCTTGCCCCCCCTCCATTGGAATCAGCTCCCCTTTCACATTAGGGATTGTACAGACTTTTCAGGCTTCAAAAGACATCTGAAGACCTGCCTCTTTTAACGGCACAGGGTTATTTGACCTGCTATCCAAGTGCTGAGTGGCCCTTTCGAGGACGAGTCGTTGCGCTATATTAAATTAACATGACATAACCTACCAGGGAGCGAAGGTTTTCTGGCAACCACTGAACATGACAACCCTGATCACTCAGGGATCGTGGAAACAGTACAGAATCGTTTGCTCATTCACTCATGCTTACTTTCTCTCAGAGAAGTATACAGAATACACAGTTGGTCGTTTTCAATATATTTATTGAACCAACGTTATTCTTGTATAAAATACATGTGGTGCAATGATTAGGAGACAGATCAATCAATCAATCAATCAATCATGTCACTTATAAAGCGCACTACATACCCGCGAGGGTCTCAAGGCGCTGGGGGAAGCGGGGGGTGGTGCTGCTACTGATCGAAGAGCCAGGTCTTGAGGAGTCTTCTGAAGGCCAGTAGGTCTTGGGTCTGTCGGAGGTTGGTGGGGAGGGTGTTTCAGGTCTTGGCGGCGAGGTGGGAGAAGGATCTGCCGCCGGCGGTCGTTTTCCGGATGCGGGGGACTGTGGCGAGGGCGAGGCTGGTCGAGCGGAGCTGGCGGGTGGGGGTGTAGAAGCTGAGTCGTCTGTTGAGGTAGGCTCAATGCAAATAAAGGAGATTACAAGCACCAAAAGAGTAAACAGTAGATATAGTTCTACCATGGTGCTGAAGCAATGAATATATGCAGGCATATATGCAAAGTGGTAATCTAACGTACTCCTACGATGCGGACCCTACTCTGAGTGTACCTAGAGTGTGTATGGGTGTAGAGCCAAGAATCTCCCCAAGGGATGATCCAACCCCATTACCTGATAGGAGAGAGTGGAGGACCCCGTCTTGGTCTCGAGTTGGACACCCCTCACGGGATGTCAGACTGGTGCGTGGTGATTTCTCAGCATGCAGGGACCTTCAGTGTCAGCAGAAATGCCTCCTCTCCCAATCTATCGGGGTGCCCATTTTTATAATAAAAAGCAGCCTTTGCGATGTGCGCTCTAGTTTAGTGATGTTATGGATATGTAGATAGCGCTGTCGCCCCCTGGATGAAGATAGGATGACTTTTGTACATAGTGCATAGATAGGCCTAGTTCATGATGTTCAAGGCATCGTGATAATGTTTGTGTGAAGCTGGATGTGTAAACAAAGTGGTTTCAGAGAAACGAATCTGTGCAAAAGTTCACAGCCGAAATGTTATTTTCTAGGACAATGTAAGGAATAAGCTGCCTCGCTACACGGGCCTAACTCGAGAATATAACACCCACTCCTCATCCTAAGGAATTAAACAGCAGCAACTCACACGCTCCCAGGCTGGGGGGGCTGTCACTCTCCAACTTACTGTACGCCGACGACGTTGTGCTGATTAGCCGAACTCCAATTGGCCTTCAGCACCTGCTAAATACAACCATCAGTCATGCAGCATCTAACGGCCTAACGATTAACTTAGATAAGTCGAAGGTCATGCGTTTTAACCCAAAAAAGAACACATCTGGCTACCACTGGTATCTGGCAGGTGCACCCATGGAAGTTGTGGACGAATACAAGTATCTAGGGGTGAAGATTGACAACAAGGGTTCTTTTAAATCACAAAAAGAAGCCATAAAGCGGAGCGGCAACTCAATAGCGGTAGCTGTAAAATCCCTCAAACTTAAAACCGCCGGCCCAAGCTTCAGCCCACTACAGGTTTTACAAGCAAAGCTAATCCCAGCCATTACCTACGGGAGGGAGTGCCTTAGGGGAAGAGACGTGGATATCCTGGACCGTACCTTGTCAAGATCAGCAAGAATAATTTTCAGTCTCCCAAATTATGTCTCACCCGCACAAATCAGGCTGGAGTTTGGTCTACAGTCTCAAAAAATAGCCCGCAATGGCACCTATGTGAAATGCTGGCATAGGATTAGAAGGTCCGAACAAAGTTCTTTGAACTTCCACCTATGGAACGAGATAAATACAAGCAAGGTTTGTATAGCAAGGGATTATCTGACAGCATCTATAAACCGCCTAGGCCTGAAGGAGCTCTGGGCGGCCTTGGGAACGCATAACAGCTTCAAGTTATTGGTAAATAAGACAGTGAAAAGGCTGTCAGTAGTAGAGGACAAAGAAACGCTCAGGGAAAGGGCCCATGGATGGTGCGTGCTGCAGAGTTATACAAGACCCCTCCCTCAAAACTATCTAGGCGCCGGCTTCAATAGGAAAACAAAGGAAGAATATTTACGGTCCCGAATGGGTATCCTTCCAGTCCTGCCGCACCTTCCACCATGGAAGCGATTATTGGAATCAACTAAGTGCCGCCTTTGCGGGAAAGCAGAAGAGAGCATCATCCACCTGTCGAGAATTGGATCCTGAACGACGACTGCTTCTGAAAACTATGTATAACAATAGGAGGATAAGATCCTGCAGACAAGCAGTGAAGGCCTGCCTTGGAGGAGGAGATCTACAGCTGGCGTGCCGGTTTGTACAATTCATGGGGATGGCAGAGGAAAAAATTAAGAGAACCGGTGCACAATAAGCAGCTTTTCGAACGAAGGCTCGCCATTTCCCGGAACTGGCACTCTTCATTAGGAAACGCACAACGCAAAAAAAGTCACGTTTAAGGCATGGTAATCTTCCTTATTAATATATAAAAAACAACTTCTTGTTAAGTACTGGGCACCAGGCACTTTATGGATCTTTGGCACTTATTCCGCTATAACTCCAACGACGAGGCAGCCACGTCATGTCAAAACCTTTTAATAAAAAAGTTTGTTATTTTATAATATATGCAATCCAATGGTACCTTTTTCTTTACGCACAGTGCACCAGGCACTTTACGAGACTGTTAAAACCGGGAAATCAAGGACTGCTCAATGCATATTGAATGAACAGATATTCCGTAGGAGTACTGCACAAACTAGTTAGATGGAACACGTTGCGTAGATAATATAAATTGTACCATTGCTTTTTACTGTTGGGTACTAATCATGATGTAACTGTGGTTTTATTTTCAGGATTTTTTTTTGTAAAGGTTTTCATTAACTTATACAATAAATTACTTACTGTCCTCATCCTAAGGGTTGATAAATAAAAGCTATCTAAAAGCCAGCACATCATAAAATTGGAATAAAAGGTAAAATCTACTCTTAACATTGTCTAAAAGCAAGCTTCCCTCTAAAAAATACATATAAGCCTCAAAGTCATTATACTGTTTGACATCCTAAGCACTCTGAAAGCTATGGTGCCTAAAAAAATAAAAATAAAACAAAACTGTTTTGGACGAATTTTGTTTATAAAAACAAGAAAAATTGTTCCCACACGGAAAACGGCCAATTATTTTGTGTGTTCCGAGAGGCAGACACAACATTGTTGTTGTCCATAACTGCAGACGACAATCCCAGAGGCGCACCTCGAAGCAGATTTATGGAGCAAAGGTGATCCCATTCAATTCCCACAGCAGAGCCGAGGGAGAGACTGCATCCTGTACGCGTATCGTAGCGCTGTTGTCCAAGTCACTAGGAGCTGAAGCATCCCAGGGTGGCTCAAGAAATCCATTCATCAGCAACGGAAGACGCTGGGGACAACAATACCCATGGGCCATTAACGGGTCCAGCAGTATATCAATGTGTAATGGCGCAACTAGTTGTGATCCTAGGCATATGTCTAATACGCATTCGTGGCTGCAAAGCAGGCAGTAGAATACAGGTTGTATGCAGTTAAGCCAAACAGGCCTGAGGGACAAGAACCAGTGCTCATCCAGTTCTCTAAGTTGAAGTGTGCCAAACGTGTGAACAATGTGCTCAAAGCATCGTAGAACAAGCAGTGCTGTCTCCATTCCGAATCAAACTGGGACGTCCATTGCGGAGCAGAAAAATTAAAATCAGATTTCCTGCCAAAAGTAGCAGGACAAGTGGGAACCCTCCAAAAACGCTTCCCAGCACGGAGTGTATGAATGATGGAATAACTCCGAAGATTGTCTGAAAGGTCCTAACTAGTCCAAAACCAAAACATTTTAAAAAATGCACTATTCCTCTAGTATCAGAAATGTTAAAGATACGATGGACTAGCTCCTCAAAATGCAGCGGGAAGTTAGTGAGGAGTAGTGTCTGTGTCTCAGACGAGGACCTTGCAACCTGGAGATCAAACCTCTCTCTGGCGAAGTTAAGGCCACATCTTGTTGAAAAAGCTTTCAGTCTGCTAAGGGAATCAAAGCGTATGTTGGAAACATTTATCGAAGGCCACAGCACTGCCTCCTAATTTTGCGGGCAGGTGGAAACAGTACTTGTGTACAACAAGTGACTAAGGAATTAACCGTCACCAGATAAGCAATGCCCGGTTCCATTCTACAGCAACCTTGATCATTCAGCATCAAGTAGCTCCCATTCGAGAGCAGTTTGAAAACTGGACGTAACACGGCAGCTGGGGAACCCTTCAGATAACAGGACAAGTTTACAACAGAAGCATTGCATGCCCCGTGAAGAGAGATGTCTTTGCAAACTAAGGACCCGCTTAAGGCTTCTTCACAGCCGGAACCACTCAGAAAAACTTCTGTGTCCCCTTTCCTGCATTTAAACCTGAAAGGTAATTCCCAATACTCATGCACATAACCTTCCCCCAGCGCTTCGTTTCTGTCTCACTGTTGGTATTGGAGACAATATTGGAATTGAAAAGTTGTGACTGATAGGGTGATATAACCATGGATAATCCAATCTGTGGATAGTGTCTCTGCCATGGTAAAAGGTAATCGGTCTAATATTTCGATGTGCAACATGGTGTATTTCACATCTCTGTGTGCCATTGTTATCTGTCTTGCCTTCAGATCATATTCAGAAAACAGACTGGTAGTGTTGATGTAACGCCGTAAATTCCATACAAGAAGCACTTTTGACATGGGTTTCTGGGACCTAGTAAAAAATCCCTGAGATCCAGGTCATCAGAAAGAAGGGACAAGTGTTGTTTCACCTGGGAAAGTGTTGAGGTCTTTAGCCAATCTAGGCATAACTTCCCAACACTATATGATGTCACCACCCCTGCGTGTTCTGTTTGTACATAGCGTAGGTCAGGCCTGTTGATCTTAAATCCTCCTGTGTTACCCAGGAATAGACTAGACTGACATTTATCTGTGTCTAGAGGCCAAACCAACCAACACTGCTGAAGCATGGCATCTAATGTATCCTCACTACACTTTGTGCATTGTTGTCAATGTTCAAAGTGTGTAAATGTGGGACTGTGAGGTATGTTCAAAACTTTTGCCTTAGCTAAACCAAGACAGGAAGTCTGTTGCACTGTTTTATTCAGGAAAATCATTTGATGTGGTATGAGGCATGCTCTAAATAAGACCTCTTGTCCCTGAACCTGCCAATCTCTTGTTCCCCAGACAGATTTCGTGTCTATTGTGTTTTTCCAAAAGTCGAAACCTTTTGTAGACAGTTGGGAAATTAAGGAAGCAGAGTAAATCAGCTTGGTGTTTGTGAGCATATTCTTCTTTGCAGGTGCAGGTGTAGGTGCAAGCCTATAGTAATAAAATGCTGAGTCTGATGTGTCAAAACTAGAAAAATATGCAAATTTTCCTGCAAATGTATTTGAACTTCCTTTCGGTGGTGTCGCGCAGTGTTCCAATTGGGTGTAATGGTAAACAGCAAATGGGATACTAGCTTTGTGTAAATAATGGTGACCATAATGTTGGTAACAGAACATGTCGCCAAAATTACTTGTACCATCATACAATTCATCATTAGAAAATGCTGCTGATTGCTCTAGGCCTGAAAGCAAATTATGCACAGTTTCAATGTCTGAATCATCAGAGAATGTAATAGAGGTGATGATATCATTTAAAGAAATTTTAAACAAATATGGAATTTGCAAAGGTTCAGTAGGACCATACACATCATACGATACCCTGTCCCAAACTATTCCATCAGGCACTGGAACTGCTGTAATGTTCACCAGGGACAAGTTTCTTAGTTCACGGTGTGATGATGCATGTGGTTTTAGTACCAAGTTCACATGTTCAACTGCAGAGTGTTTTGGGAGATAATGTCCATTCAGAAGTAGAAAAAAGACAGTCACCAAACCAATCCAGAGTACCAGGAAAAGTAATCCAGTTGTAACCCAGAGATGTATCCAGGGAGCAAAAAGGTATGTCTTTTTCAGCCAAAGATAGAGAGAATTAACTCGTAGCTTGAAAGGGAGAGGCGGTGTTGGCAGTTCAGGTTCACTTCAATCCAATGAAAAGTCGTCATAATGCACAAAGTAGCCAGACGCCGTCTGGTCTATTTTTGACAGCACAGCAGGTTTTGTAGAACCGGGAGTTGACTCAATCTGTGGCATGTTGACATAGACATTGTCAATCTTTTGAATTGAAATGTCTGTTCTTGTTGACTGTACAGTTGTAGTTGTTTCAATAGGGAGAAGCATCATTTCATTGTTGTTTACGACTTCTCTTTGGAAAGTGGAGTCTTCATTTGATATTAAAGCTTCCATCTGAACTTCCTGTACAGTAGCGAGAGGAGATCGACGGCTACCCAGGAGCCCACGCGGCCTACTGTTGAGAATCGGCCACATAGTGTGGTTTGATCAGATCGATGGAGACAAACCTTTTGTCTCGGCGAATGGCAAGAGGCGGAGGAAGTACAATTCAGGTACCTTCAACAGCCAGGACAGGTACAGGCACTCTATAAGTCGGCCCTAAATTTTTATTGCCCACTATTTTTTCTCTGACCAAGTCCCCAATCTTCGGGACCCAGGCAGGTCTTGCCGATACTGATTTCACTTCCCCAGTGGCGGTGCGTTTCACTTGGACATTGTTCTGTAAATCTCTGTATTCTTTTAGGTCCTGTAAAACATCAAAATGATCATTGATGTCAAATGGAGTTTCAGCCGCAACTGTGCTGACACTATCGAGGTCTGGTACCCACATTCTCACCCCAAACAGGCGCTCATAGGGTTTATGACCCCCCATGGATTTTTTGGGCATGTTATTAAGTGTCCTTTGGACCCCGTATAGGTGATTGACCCAACTGCCATCTGAGCCTAGTACCCTAGCAGTTAAGGATTGCTTTAAGTCCTGGTTTTTCCTCTCAATGACCAAATTTCCCTCGGGATGGTAGGGGGAGGAGTACCGCAAGGCCACACCCGAATTCCCATGGCTTCTTTGTAAGCTAGAGAGCTAAACGCCAGGCCCTGGTTGGAATGTAGTGTGCCAATTGTGCATGTCCCGATAAAGACTAGCAAATCCTTCATAACAGTTCGGGCGTCAGCCGAGCCCTGGGGCCAAACCCATAGGAATCTAGAGAATGAATTCACTGCCACCAAGATGTATTTGTAAACCCCGTCAGAGTGTAAGGGGCCGCCGTGATCCAAGCAGACACAAGCAAGAGGTTTGTCTGAGATCAATAAAGGTGTTTGCGGTCGACGTGCTACGGTGGAGCTTTTCCTCTGCTGGCAGATGTCGCATTTGAGGACAAAGTCCTTGGTTTGTTTAGTGAGACCTGGCCACCAATAGCGCTGCTTCAGTAGTGAAACTGTAGCAGTAATCCCTGCATGTGCTGAACCCAGACCCTCATATGCAGCTTGCATCAATCCCAATCTGTGATCAATGTTTGGTATTACTCTGTCCCCCACTCCTGGAATCTGAGCATACAGAATATTTTGTGCATTTAACTTGTAGGAGTACTTGAGTGGAAAGCCTTTCGGCAGTGCTGAGCTGTTGCACGTGGCATTGACAGCTATCATAGTTGTTCCATCTATCCTCGTACTAGAACGAGGGATTGCAGCAACGGCACCAGTACGAACTGCTGCCTTGGTGGCTTCATCCGCGTTCGAATTCCCTTCAACATGAACGCCAACACGCTGATGACTCAATGTATGAATAACATGAGCCCGTGGCAGGCCTTCTTTCAACTTCGTCACTTGTTCCTAAAGCATCTTGTGCTTGATTGTACAACCCTTGGAATCTCGAAACCCATTTTGGCCCCAATAGTGAAGGTATTTATTGTAAGACTGGACACAGTAAAATGAATCACACACAATAAGTGTGGGGAATTCGCGATCCGTATTTTGTAGTGCCAGTATCAGGGCTTTTAGTTCTGCCAGCTGCGCTGTACAGTCCCCTAAGGACTGTGTATGTGTTTTTTCAGGTAGAAACTTTCCGTCCTGCATGCGCCCTTTCACAATTGCGCATGCTTCGGAATATTGTTGTTTTGATCCTATGGCAAGTTGAGCAGAGCCGTCGGTATAAATAATACATTCATATCGATCTGGAGGCATTATTTCATTCGGTAGAGGATATTCTTGTTCGTACTGCAGGAATGCTTGTGTTTGTAATATAGCATCAAATCTGTAGTCTACCTCTGTTGCAGTGAGAGAGTTAGACCATTGAATCCATCTTGGATATAGAGCCTTAGCATTTGGAATGCTTGCTTTAGTAACGCCCTCTAGGGTCGGTACTGGGGTAACGACAATTATGCATTTTCCCTGAGCTAGGGCTCTCTCTCTCATTACAGCAGTCTGTACAGCTGTGAGAATTTTCTCATTGGATGCAAAACGCATTTCAGCATTTGTGTACAGATGTGATTTGAATGTTATAGGTACAGTATCACCTTCTTTGAAAGTAATATAGGTGTACCCGGTTGGTCCAGCGACTACGTGGATCACCAGGTTAGTTGTGTTGACACGTGTGTGTAAATGCCTGGAAGCAAGCATGTCAGCTTGTCCGGAACGTAAAATATCAGTATGTTCCTGTGTCCAGTGTTGCATTGAAAAATCAGGTCTTATTAAGTCATAGAATGGCTTTACCCTTTCTGCGTAATCCAAAATGTAAGTTCTGCCAAAATTAAAAAATCCTAAAATGGATTGTAGTATTTTCAGAGTTGTTGGAGGTTGGAGCAGTGCCCATTTTTCGAAACGTGTTGCCAGGCTTTTGCCTTCCCTTGATAACTTGTATCCCAGAAATAGGACACTGAAGTGGGCTATTTTTGATTTCTTGAAATTAAATTTGTAACCCAGGTAACCAAACCCCACTATTATGTTGTTCACTCTAGCCAAATGTTCCATTAATTTGTCATCCGTCAGATAAATATCATCTACATAGGACACTGCCTCCTCACCAATACTTTGAAGTAACGTGGTTACTCTGGCTGAAAACAGCCCAGGGCTATTCTTATACCATTGTGGTAAACGATGACAAAATTGCAGCTGAGACCCTTAGCACTGAAAATGCGGTCAAATATCTATTTCCAGTCGCTATATTCTGGCAGAAAAAAACATTTGAGATGTCTAGTGTTGTTTTGTATTTCTTTCACACTATGTTATTCATCAGTGCGGCACTGTGTGCATTCTGTACTGCAAATGTGCATGTGCATGCATTTAAATGTCTGTAATCTAAGACTAAACTATATGAATTGTCGGGTTTCATTATGGAAAACAAAGGATTATTCATAGTTGAAGTGCAATTCTCTATTACACCCTGGTACTCAGTTGATCTAAGATCTCTCTGACATGTTTCTTTGCTTCATGTTTAATTGGGTACCGTCTCTGCGGTTGAGGGATTGTTTTTAACAAGATCTCGTGATGAGAAGACTCATCATCCCACCCAACATGAGTGCAGTATAGAGCAGACGCTAAAGCTGATGCCCACTCCTGCACGTATACATTTTTAACTGATTCTGCTATGAGGTCGGCCCTGGCATTCTGCTAAATGCAGTCTCAAGTTGCTGTAATCTCTACAGATGACGGTTAAAGAACCAGAAACACGTGTCTAGAGATCAGCACTATCTGCGCCAACTCTGGCGAAACACTTGGAACACTATAGCAAAGCAAGCAACATGAGACTGCATCTACCAGAATGCCAGGGGCGAACCTTGCTGGGGGGTGAAGCAGTGTGCTCCCACCCCTGTTCATGTTTAAAAGTACTCCCGTGAGTCATTGAGCTGACGAGCTCATGGAAGAAGCACCCGCGCGCCAGTGAGAGGTATTTGACCTGATGTAATGTTTGGCAGCCTACTCAGCAAACCCCAAATTTGAAGTCTGTAATCTCTACTGATGACGGTTAAAGAACCAGAAACACGTGTCTAGAGATCAGCACTATCTGCGCCAACTCTGGCGAAACACTTGGAACACTATAGCAAAGCAAGCAACAGGAGACTGCATCTACCAGAATGCCAGGGGCAAACCGTGCTGGGGGGTGAAGCGGTGTGCTCCCACCCCTGTTCCTGTTTAAAAGTACTCCCGTGAGTCATTGAGCTGACGAGCTCATGGAAGAAGCACCCGCGCCCCAGTGAGAGGTATTTGACCTGATGTAATGTTTGGCAGCCTACTCAGCAAACCCCAAATTTGAAGTCTGTAATCTCTACTGATGACGGTTAAAGAACCAGAAACACGTGTCTAGAGATCAGCACTATCTGCGCCAACTCTGGCGAAACACTTGGAACACTATAGCAAAGCAAGCAACATGAGACTGCATCTACCAGAATGCCAGGGGCGATCCTTGCTGGGGGGTGAAGCAGTGTGCTCCCACCCCTGTTCCTGTTTAAAAGTACTCCTGTGAGTCATTGAGCTGACGAGCTCGTGGAAGAAGCACCCGCGCGCCAGTGAGAGGTATTTGACCTGATGTAATGTTTGGCAGCCTACTCAGCAAACCCCAAATTTGAAGTCTGTAATCTCTACTGATGACGGTTAAAGAACCAGAAACACGTGTCTAGAGATCAGCACTATCTGCGCCAACTCTGGCGAAACACTTGGAACACTATAGCAAAGCAAGCAACAGGAGACTGCATCTACCAGAATGCCAGGAGCGAACCTTGCTGGGGGGTGAAGCGGTGTGCTCCCACCCCTGTTCCTGTTTAAAAGTACTCCTGTGAGTCATTGAGCTGACGAGCTCATGGAAGAAGCACCCGCGCGCCAGTGAGAGGTATTTGACCTGATGTAATGTTTGGCAGCCTACTCAGCAAACCCCAAATTTGAAGTCTGTAATCTCTACTGATGACGGTTAAAGAACCAGAAACACGTGTCTAGAGATCAGCACTATCTGCGCCAACTCTGGCGAAACACTTGGAACACTATAGCAAAGCAAGCAACATGAGACTGCATCTACCAGAATGCCAGGGGCGAACCTTGCTGGGGGTGGAGCGGTGTGCTCCCACCCCTGTTCCTGTTTAAAAGTACTCCCGTGAGTCATTGAGCTGACGAGCTCGTGGAAGAAGCACCCACGCGCCAGTGAGAGGTATTTGACCTGATGTAATGTTTGGCAGCCTACTGAGCAAACCCCAAATTTGAAGTCTGTAATCTCTACTGATGACGGTTAAAGAACCAGAAACACGTGTCTAGAGATCAGCACTATCTGCGCCAACTCTGGCGAAACACTTGGAACACTATAGCAAAGCAAGCAACATGAGACTGCATCTACCAGAATGCCAGGGGCGAACCTTGCTGGGGGTGGAGCGGTGTGCTCCCACCCCTGTTCCTGTTTAAAAGTACTCCCGTGAGTCATTGAGCTGACGAGCTCGTGGAAGAAGCACCCACGCGCCAGTGAGAGGTATTTGACCTGATGTAATGTTTGGCAGCCTACTCAGCAAACCCCAAATTTGAAGTCTGTAATCTCTACTGATGACGGTTAAAGAACCAGAAACACATGTCTAGAGATCAGCACTATCTGCGCCAACTCTGGCGAAACACTTGGAACACTATAGCAAAGCAAGCAACATGAGACTGCATCTACCAGAATGCCAGGGGCGAACCTTGCTGGGGGGTGGAGCGGTGTGCTCCCACCCCTGTTCCTGTTTAAAAGTACTCCCGTGAGTCATTGAGCTGACGAGCTCGTGGAAGAAGCACCCACGCGCCAGTGAGAGGTATTTGACCTGATGTAATGTTTGGCAGCCTACTCAGCAAACCCCAAATTTGAAGTCTGTAATCTCTACTGATGACGGTTAAAGAACCAGAAACACGTGTCTAGAGATCAGCACTATCTGCGCCAACTCTGGCGAAACACTTGGAACACTATAGCAAAGCAAGCAACATGAGACTGCATCTACCAGAATGCCAGGGGCGAACCTTGCTGGGGGGTGGAGCGGTGTGCTCCCACCCCTGTTCCTGTTTAAAAGTACTCCCCGTGAGTCATTGAGCTGACGAGCTCGTGGAAGAAGCACCCACGCGCCAGTGAGAGGTATTTGACCTGATGTAATGTTTGGCAGCCTACTCAGCAAACCCCAAATTTGAAGTCTGTAATCTCTACTGATGACGGTTAAAGAACCAGAAACACATGTCTAGAGATCAGCACTATCTGCGCCAACTCTGGCGAAACACTTGGAACACTATAGCAAAGCAAGCAACATGAGACTGCATCTACCAGAATGCCAGGGGCGAACCTTGCTGGGGGTGGAGCGGTGTGCTCCCACCCCTGTTCCTGTTTAAAAGTACTCCCGTGAGTCATTGAGCTGACGAGCTCGTGGAAGAAGCACCCACGCGCCAGTGAGAGGTATTTGACCTGATGTAATGTTTGGCAGCCTACTCAGCAAACCCCAAATTTGAAGTCTGTAATCTCTACTGATGACGGTTAAAGAACCAGAAACACGTGTCTAGAGATCAGCACTATCTGCGCCAACTCTGGCGAAACACTTGGAACACTATAGCAAAGCAAGCAACATGAGACTGCATCTACCAGAATGCCAGGGGCGAACCTTGCTGGGGGTGGAGCGGTGTGCTCCCACCCCTGTTCCTGTTTAAAAGTACTCCCGTGAGTCATTGAGCTGACGAGCTCGTGGAAGAAGCACCCACGCGCCAGTGAGAGGTATTTGACCTGATGTAATGTTTGGCAGCCTACTCAGCAAACCCCAAATTTGAAGTCTGTAATCTCTACTGATGACGGTTAAAGAACCAGAAACACATGTCTAGAGATCAGCACTATCTGCGCCAACTCTGGCGAAACACTTGGAACACTATAGCAAAGCAAGCAACATGAGACTGCATCTACCAGAATGCCAGGGGCGAACCTTGCTGGGGGTGAAGCGGTGTGCTCCCACCCCTGTTCCTGTTTAAAAGTACTCCAGTGAGTCATTGAGCTGACGAGCTCATGGAAGAAGCACCCGCGCGCCAGTGAGAGGTATTTGACCTGATGTAATGTTTGGCAGCCTACTCAGCAAACCCCAAATTTGAAGTCTGTAATCTCTACTGATGACGGTTAAAGAACCAGAAACACGTGTCTAGAGATCAGCACTATCTGCGCCAACTCTGGCGAAACACTTGGAACACTATAGCAAAGCAAGCAACATGAGGCTGCATCTACCAGAATGCCAGGGGCGAACCTTGCTGGGGGGTGGAGCGGTGTGCTCCCACCCCTGTTCCTGTTTAAAAGTACTCCCGTGAGTCATTGAGCTGACGAGCTCGTGGAAGAAGCACCCACGTGCCAGTGAGAGGTATTTGACCTGATGTAATGTTTGGCAGCCTACTCAGCAAACCCCAAATTTGAAGTCTGTAATCTCTACTGATGACGGTTAAAGAACCAGAAACACGTGTCTAGAGATCAGCACTATCTGCGCCAACTCTGGCGAAACACTTGGAACACTATAGCAAAGCAAGCAACATGAGACTGCATCTACCAGAATGCCAGGGGCGAACCTTGCTGGGAGGTGGAGCGGTGTGCTCCCACCCCTGTTCCTGTTTAAAAGTACTCCCGTGAGTCATTGAGCTGACGAGCTCGTGGAAGAAGCACCCATGCGCCAGTGAGAGGTATTTGACCTGATGTAATGTTTGGCAGCCTACTCAGCAAACCCCAAATTTGAAGTCTGTAATCTCTACTGATGACGGTTAAAGAACCAGAAACACGTGTCTAGAGATCAGCACTATCTGCGCCAACTCTGGCGAAACACTTGGAACACTATAGCAAAGCAAGCAACATGAGACTGCATCTACCAGAATGCCAGGGGCGAACCTTGCTGGGGGTGAAGCTGTGTGCTCCCACCCCTGTTCCTGTTTAAAAGTACTCCCGTGAGTCATTGAGCTGACGAGCTCGTGGAAGAAGCACCCGCGCGCCAGTGAGAGGTATTTGACCTGATGTAATGTTTGGCAGCCTACTCAGCAAACCCCAAATTTGAAGTCTGTAATCTCTACTGATGACGGTTAAAGAACCAGAAACACATGTCTAGAGATCAGCACTATCTGCGCCAACTCTGGCGAAACACTTGGAACACTATAGCAAAGCAAGCAACATAAGACTGCATCTACCAGAATGCCAGGGGCGAACCTTGCTGGGGGGTGAAGCGGTGTGCTCCCTTGCCTGTTCCTGTTTAAAGTACTCCCGTGAGTCATTGAGCTGACGAGCTCGTGGAAGAAGCACCCGCGCGCCAGTGAGAGGTATTTGACCTGATGTAATGTTTGGCAGCCTACTCAGCAAACCCCAAATTTGAAGTCTGTAATCTCTACTGATGACGGTTAAAGAACCAGAAACACGTGTCTAGAGATCAGCACTATCTGCGCCAACTCTGGCGAAACACTTGGAACACTATAGCAAAGCAAGCAACATGAGACTGCATCTACCAGAATGCCAGGGGCGAACCTTGCTGGGGGGTGAAGCGGTGTGCTCCCACCCCTGTTCTGTTTAAAAGTACTCCCGTGAGTCATTAAAGCTGACGAACTCGTGGAAGAAGCACCCGCGCGCCAGTGAGAGGTATTTGACCTGATGTAATGTTTGGCAGCCTACTCAGCAAACCCCAAATTTGAAGTCTGTAATCTCTACTGATGACGGTTAAAGAACCAGAAACACGTGTCTAGAGATCAGCACTATCTGCGCCAACTCTGGAGAAACTCTTGGAACACTATAGCAAAGCAAGCAACATGAGACTGCATTTGCCAGAATACCAGGGGCGAACCTTGCTGGGGGGTGAAGCGGTGTGCTCCCACCCCTGTTCCTCTCTAAAAAAATGAATCTATTGAGATTCAGTTTGTATAATATTGGAATATTCTTTAATTCTTCAAGCTTGATAAAACCTACAGCCAATACATAGGACGTACCTACTCAGTCGAGGTGGATTCCCTTTTCCCACTACGGACATCTCCGGTTTATTGTGAGTAGGGGTCTCTTAGAAAGCACGACTGGACTACTCAGATTTGACCGTTAAATAAGTGCTTAACCAACGTTGGCGGCACCATGTCGTGAAGTTCCTACTAATCCGTAGGATCTGCGCATTGTTTGGACAACATAAACTAGGGCTTGGTTTCAAGACTGATTACGGACACCCCGGAGATATGTTGACCTACAGACCAGCGAGCTCACAGTGCCACTGTAAGCCCCCTAACCTACCAGGGAGTGAACAGTTTCTGACATCCACTGAACAAGACAACCCTAATCACTCAGGGATCGTGGAAACAGTACAGAATTTTTCGCTCAGTCACTCATGCTTACTTTCTCTCAGAGAAGTATACAGAATACACAGTGGGACGTTTTCAATATATTTTTTGAACCAACGTTATTCTTGTATAAAATACATGTGCTTCAATGATTAGGAGATATAAGCAAATAAAGGAGATGACAAGCACCAAAAGGATAAACAGTAGATATTCAGGCATATATGCAAAGTTGTAATCTAATGTACTCCTACGATGCGGACCCTACTCTGAGTGTACCTAGAGTGTGTTTGTGTGTAGAGCCAAGAATCCCCCCAAGGGACGATCCAACCCCATGATAGGAGAGAGTGGAGGACCCTATCTTGGTCTCGAGTTGGACACCCCTCACGGAATCTCAGACCGGTGCGTGGTGATTTCTCAGCATGCAGGGACCTTCAATGTCGACTTTTGTACCTAGTGCGTAGAGGGGCCTAGTACATGATGTTCAAGGCATTGTGATAATGTTTGTGCAAAGCTGGATGTGTAAACAAAGTAGTTTCAGAGAAACTAATCCAACATTGTCAGGCATGCAAATGTGTGCAAAAGTTTGCAGCTGAAATTTTATTTTCTAGGACAATGTAAGGAATAGGCTGCCTCGCTACATGGGCCTAACTCGGGAATATAACAATACAGTATGCAATACTTCAAAACAGAATGAATCCCTTTTCGATTAGTTTATGAAAAATAAATACAGAAGAGAGAAAATATGCACATTTAACATAATTTCTTTAGCGACTTTATTATGCTAACTTAAACATACGCAAATGAATATACATTTTAGTTCATAAAACCTGCTTTAACAATCCTAAATGCCCCAATAAAAAAACAAAGCTTGCTGATGCTGCTGCTAATGTCCTGGTGTAATTTCAGACCCCTTAATGGACATCAACGGCCTTATTTATGAGAAGTGACGCACCGCTGCGTGAAAACAGCGATGCGGCACTTCTCAGTGCTCCCTCCTTGCGACATGATGGATGCGTCATATTTACTGTATGACGCATCATGTCGCAAGGAATGACAGATACGTCAGTATTACTGACGTATCTGTGAGCGCAAAAGTGGCACATTGCTGGGGTTTGTCTGAAAACAGACGCAACTCCAGCAATGTGTCCTTTCACATGGGGCAAGCCCCATGTGAAAGGGCCTGCGTCACCCTTACGCCTGCCATGAGGCAGGCGTAAGGTCTTGACGCATTGGCGTCCTAGAAGTGGCGCAGTGAAATCTTGTAGATTTCCTGCGGGGGAACGTCCACCTTGCATACATTATACCTGATGCATGTATAATGTAGCGCAGGGGTTTACGAAGTGACGCATCTGCCTAGATGCGTAACTTCGTAAATATGGCATAACATGGCGCATATTTTACACCTACGCTGCGTCACAAAAAGTGGCGCAAAGGTGGCGCAAATATGATGCAGGGGCACATAAATAAGCCCCCAAGTTAATAGAGCCTTCAAAAACGCGCTAGAAAGCCATTCAGTGCAGGGGCTTCCATCTTGTCTTCTGTTGCACCATGTACATCAGCTCTTCACCAGATGACCGCGTGAAGGGAGCCAGGATCGTGTGACTCACGGTGGCAGTGTGTGAGTTGGAAGATCTGCAATTAGGGCAGCGAGTCTCTATAGGTGATGCAGCTGGAATAATGACGCCTCTGAAGTCTTTGGAGCAGGAGGATGACCCAAGGAAAACAATACAGAGGCAACAGGGGAGGGGGAGAAAAGTTGCATTTCAGTGCAGAAACACAGGTTTGAAAGACAGATGCTATGTGCATTTTTTATTGTTTACACGTTTCTTATGTATTGTGAGTAAATTAAAAGATAATCCTGGAAAAGACAAGCCCAAGGCCTTACATTACTAGAAGATGAGTGGAACAGGGCAGAGAACAAACCCTTAGGTGCTACTCCTGCCTGCCTATCAGTGTGTGACGCTGCCGCAGAGGAAATTTTAAAAACAGAACATGGTCAATGAAATGCTGATTCGGAGCACAGGCACTCTTTGCTATTATAGGTGCACAATAGATTTTCTTAAATAACACTGTGACAGCAGAAGAGCAGTGGAGTGCTGAGGAAATCAAGGCCCTGCTCCTAGCTCTGTGCTTACTCCATGTGAGGAGAATGACATTTCCAGCTGCTTGTGTTTCTACTTGTACAATGCTCTCCCTGAAGTCTCGCAGCCCCTTGGTGTCCCGTAAAGGGCGGGAGCATTTGATCATAATGACTAGCTCTGGCACTAACGGGGATTATGTTTAAGGCGGATGTTCACAAGCCACACAGCCTCTCTCACAGGGCATGGAGCCAGGGACTGAAATGGGCTGACCGATTGTGCCGTGCTGTAGGCTGTGGTGGGTAGAAGCGAAAGGTAAATGACAATTTGAGACCAATGTAGAAGAGCACTGACCAAAAGTCCCTTAATACTTGTATGAATATATATATATATATGTATTATCTACTGGCGGTCCCGCAGCCCCGGGGACTGCCCCCCCCACCCCCGGGGCTTGTTTTGAAAAATTATTTTGACCTGTGTGGGGGGCTCCAGCCCCCACACGCCCGGGACCGCCACCTCCCCGGGGCACTAAAGATTTGAATATGGGGGTCCGTTACGGACCCCAAAGCCCCGGGACCACCACCTCCCCGGGGCTGTGCACTGGATGGGAGGGGGCCGCGCGGCCCCCTCCTGGAGCCCTTGATGGCCCTGGGGACCGCCACCCCCAGGGCCGGCTCCTGCAGTGTCCCGGGGTGCCTACCCCCGGGACACTGTAGTTTGCTATGACAGGACGGGAGCATCGCGGCTCCCGTCCTGTCATAGCAAACTTGGTTTGCATTTTGAAAGAGAGAGCAGGAAACCTGCTCTCTCTTTCAAAATGCAAACTAACTGCTTTTCCACATGGGGAGCAGCATGTTAGCTGCTCCTCATGTGGAAAGCAATGCCGGCTCCCGTAGGACACGGGGAGCCGGCGGGACTGTGGGGGATTGGGGACCCCCACAGTCCCCAACCAGAGGCCAGGCCCCGGGGATGGGGTCCCCGGGGCCATAAGTGGCTAGGGAGGGGGCCACGCAGCCCCCCTCCCAAATAAAAAAAAAAAAAAAAAAAGGGCAAGGCCGGCCCCGGAGGATGGGGTCCCCGGGGCCTTAAATGGCCTGAGGAGGGGGCCACGCAGCCCCCTCCAAATTAAAAAATAAAAGTCAAGGGCATGCCCCGGGGATGGGGTCCCCGGGGCCAATACAGGCCCAGGTAAGGGGGGCCACGCGGCCCCCTTTCCTTTTTTTTTTTTATTTAAAAAAAATTAAATGCTCAGGCTCCGGGGGATGGGGTCCCCGGGGCCAAAGTGGCCAAGGGAAGGGGGGCCACGCAGCCCCCCTCCCATTAAAAAAAATTAGAAAAAAAAAAAAAACGACCGGCATCGTGCCGGTGGCCCCGCCCCCCTCCCTGCAGTACTCTGCAAACGCGCCCCCTGGCGCATTTTAAGAAGGGGAAGTAATTCCCCTTGAATACTGGGGGTCCCTGGGGGCCAACTAGCCCACCAGGAACCTCCAGTATGCGCCAGGGGCTGCGTTGCAGAGAGGTGTACAGAGGCCACGCCCCTTTTACACCTCTCTGCAACGCAGCTCTGTGGCGCTTTTAGAAGTACATGGTGGGCTAGTTGGACTCCAGGGACCCTCAGGATTCAAGGGGACTTAATCCCCCAACTTAAAACGCACCACGGGCGCGTTTGCACAGTGGTGAAGGGAGGGGCGGGGCTTCAGGTGACATGTGTGCAAACAGGCCCCGTGGCGCGTTTTAAGATGGGGAATAAAATCCCCTTCAATCCTGAGGGTCCCTGGGGCCAACTAGCCCAACAGGTACGTCCAGAAAGCGCCACAGAGCTGCATTGCAGAGAGGTGCAAAAGGGGCGTGGCCTCTGAACACCTCTCTGCAACGCAGCCTCCTGGCGCATACTGGAGGTACAGGGTGGGCTAGTTGGACCCCAGGGACCCTCATGATTCAAGGGGACTTAATCCCCCAACTTAAAACGCGCCACGGGGCGCGTTTGCACAGATGTCACCTCAGGCCCCGCCCCTCCCTTCACCATTGTGCAAATATTCCTCTAAAATCAGCCGAACTACGAATTCCTATTTACTCACCTGTTATCAGGAGAGACCTCAGTGCTGCATCTTTCAGCCCAGTACTGATCCTGAAAAGTAATTTTAACCGTACTTACCAGTAACTTGAATTTCCTTCCATAGGATATCATTGACTGGTTTCACTTGGAAATTCTTCTAAGTGTGGAGTTTTGGAACTTTATAATATTCCTCTAAAATCAGCCGAAATACGAATTCCGATTTACTCACCTGTTATCAGGAGAGACCTCAGTGCTGCATCTTTCAGGCCAGTACTGATCCTGAAAAGTCATTTTAACCGTACTTACCAGTAACTTGAATTTCCTTCCATAGGATATCATTGTCTGCTTTTTGCTGAAAAAGTTTCTAAGTGTCGATTTTTGAAACATACAAATATTCCTCTAAAATCAGCCGAACTACGAATTCCGATTTACTCACCTGTTATCAGGAGAGACCTCAGTGCTGCATCTTTCAGCCCAGTACTGATCCTGAAAAGTAATTTTAACCGTACTTACCAGTAACTTGAATTTCCTTCAATAGGATATCATTGCCTGCTTTTTGCTGAAAAAGTTTCTAAGTGTCGATTTTTGAAACATACAAATATTCCTCTAAAATCAGCCAAAATACGAATTCTGATTTACTCACCTGTTATCAGGAGAGACCTCAGTGCTGCATCTTTCAGGCCAGTACTGATCCTGAAAAGTCATTTTAACCGTACTTACCAGTAACTTGAATTTCCTTCCATAGGATATCATTGTCTGCTTTTTGCTGAAAAAGTTTCTAAGTGTCGATTTTTGAAACATACAAATATTCCTCTAAAATCAGCCGAACTACGAATTCCGATTTACTCACCTGTTATCAGGAGAGACCTCAGTGCTGCATCTTTCAGCCCAGTACTGATCCTGAAAAGTAATTTTAACCGTACTTACCAGTAACTTGAATTTCCTTCAATAGGATATCATTGCCTGCTTTTTGCTGAAAAAGTTTCTAAGTGTCGATTTTTGAAACATACAAATATTCCTCTAAAATCAGCCAAAATACGAATTCCGATTTACTCACCTGTTATCAGGAGAGACCTCAGTGCTGCATCTTTCAGCCCAGTACTGATCCTGAAAAGTAATTTTAACCGTACTTACCAGTAACTTATATTTCCTTCCATATGATTCCATTGTCTGGTTTTCAGCAGAAAAGTTTCAAAGTGTTGATTTTCACAAACTACAAATATTCCTTAAAAATCGCCTGTATGACTTAAACGCATTCTTTCAACTGTTTACAGGAGATGCACCAGTGCTGGATCCAGGATCCACCACTGAGTAAGAAAAAGTAACGATAACACTACTTACCTGCTAAGTGAATTTCCTCCCATAGGATAACATTGGTGATTCTATGTGAAAAAGTTTCTAAGTGTCAACTTTTAAAATACAATAATATTCCTTAAAAATCACTACTGTAACCAAAACGCTTTTACTCAACTGTTTACAGGAGATGTCCCAGGACTGAATCTAGGATCCAGTCCTGTGGTTAGAAAAGTAATCCATAAAGTAACTAATTGCATTTAGCTAGAAATTCACATTGAGCTCAATGTTGCATTGTGTTTGAAATTGTGTTGCCCATTGCAACAATTGTAACTACTGTACTTAAAAGTCTATTTGCAAAGTATTTAAACTAAAGTAATTCATTCTGAGAAAGTATATTTTGTGATGTAATGTATAATGTAATTACAATGTAATTTAAAAAATAAAATATCTAAAAATAAATAGTTTAAAAAAATGTAGTAAATCAGTATCAAAAAAATAAATATAACAATTAATACATTTAAAAATTGTCATTTACAAAACCTTTGAAATTCACTGAAAAACCATAGGTTTCAGACATGTTATAGTTAGGAATTAGCATTTAAAAAACCTTTGAAATTCACTGAAAAAACCATAGGTTTCAGGCTTGTTATAGTTAGGAAATAGCATTTTAAAAACCTTTGAAATTCACTGAAAAAACCATAGGTTTCAGGCCTGTTATAGTTAGGGTTTAGCATTTAAAAACCTTTGAAATTCACTGAAAAAACCATAGGTTTTAGGGAAAGTTATAGTTAGTTGGACATTGCACTCGTACAAAACCCGTGAAATTCCCCCGTTATAGTTAGTTCAGCTAACTATAACTCGCGCCCCCGCAATGCACTGCTGATGACGTCACATATTACATCACTCATGACATGGTCAGTGACATCACTGATGACATCACTGATAACATCTCAAATGACATCACTGATGACATCATCCATGTGAGAATTTAATGCATCTTCTCACACCCTAATATAACTTTTGATACACCCACTCTAAATTACAGACTGCCATTCTCAAAACCATACACACTCCAATACCAATAAGTACATACCCACTCACTGATTCTTAGGTCTACACACACACATCTACTCACTCACCCGTACAGTCACTCATACTTACAGTCACTCAGTACAGGACTATCATATGCACTCATACACCTTTATAAACACTCACACAATGCAACTCATCCATAGAGGTACTCACACACCTAGTCAGTCATGCAAATAATTAATCACACTCCAATTTACTCACCTATACAGTTATACACACCAGCTCACTTACTCATAAAAATACTAGCACATTCTTACGCTCCTATGCAATCACTGATGTAAGCACACACTTATCCATATAGCCACTCTCACAATCACACACTCTCACTTATAGCCATTTATATACTCCAACACACATATATACTGCCTTTCACATATGTAGTTACTCACACATGTACCACTGAGATATACATTCAATCACTAACACACCCATACACACACTCACCCACCCATACAGTCCATCACAGACGCACTCTTGAAACCATGCACCCAGTGAATCACCCACTCACACATCTATGCACAGAGTCACACACACCCCACCCACACAAACACTGAGACACCCATACAGATACTCAGAGAACCAATCCATAACCCATATAGACACTCATTTAGCTAGTCAGAAACCCATGCAGCTGCTTACACAACAACAGACAGACGGATACAGACATTCACACAGTTTAGTCACTCACCCATGCATCCAGTAAGATACGTTTAATCACTCACTTATAGACTCAGTCACGCACCTACTAAATCATCTATTCAGACGCTTATACACCCACTCATTCTTCAATACGCCTTTCCCTATATATATTAAACATATTTAAACTTTACAGAAACACACAGTCACTGGATGATGTCAGTGATGTCATCAGTGATGTCACTGACCATGTCATGAGTGATGTAATATGTGACGTCATCAGCAGTGCATTGCGGGGCGCGAGTTATAGTTAGCTGAACTAACTATAACGGGGAATTTCACGGGTTTTGTACGAGTGCAATGTCCAACTAACTATAACTTTCCCTAAAACCTATGGTTTTTTCAGTGAATATATATATATATATATGTATATATATATATATATATATATATATATATATATTGAGTACTCCTTTTCTTCACCGATTCCCTGCACCCTGGAACCAGAAACGGAACGGACTCCTCTTATTTTGTGCAAATTGTTTTATTTTAAATCGTGCTGTGCCGCCATGACGCGTTTTGGCCCCTAGAGGCCTTGCTCACATGTCGTGCTACCATTTCCTCCCCGACATTTGGAGTGCCAAGTGCAAACTAAATATGGAAAACAGACTACCCGTCTGTACTCCAGTTTCACAATTCAAATATGCAGCATGTTTCCACATTTGTTGTGGCTGGTCTTTGTGTTCTCAAAACCATGTGCAAAATACACATAATTCCTGTATAAATACATTTCGGTAATATACACACAGTTAAAAATATTTTAAAAGCATAATGCATAAAAGCCATACCCTTGGATTTAAAACCATGTGCAAAATGTGCATAGTTCCTGTATGAATACATTCAGATGAATAATACACATAGTTAAAATTAATCCAAGTGAAAAGATCATGTACAGAGAAGAGAGTCACCTGAGAACAACTCAGTGCTTTTGACATTGCAGGCCATTGCCATTATTCATTTGACTCATCAGATTTCATGTGTATACTTCTATGTTGCTTAAAGAGATGTTAAAAAGACCCAACCACTGATGCCACAAAATCCTTCATGCCTAAATGTGCAAATAGGTATGCCGCCCCTGTGGACATATGGTCTGCTGCTTGTAAAGGTGCATCTAAATGTGCAAAAGTGCAAAAAAAAGTGCTATTTTGCGTATTCTCTATGCTCAGCGAACAGATCAACGCAAAAATAAAGTGTCTGAGTGCAATAAAATATTAGTTGTAAAAGTATGTTCTGAATAGCCCCTATCCAGAAAACGCAGTTTGCATTCCTCCTGTGCTTCAATTAGATCTTTTTCACTGCTACAGATTCTGCATATTCTGAGCATTTCCCCATACGGTATACTACAGATGGTATGTCTAGGGTGAAAACTAGTGGAGTGCAGTATGGAATTCCCTGCGGTAGGCTTACGATGTAGTTTAGTTTGTAACCTGTCGTTTGCCACGTACACTTCAACATCTAAAAAACAGATAGAGCTCTCACTTATGTTATGAGTGAAGTGCAGATTTATGTCATTGCAAGTTAGCTTGGTTACAAATTCCTCTGCACTGTGCCTATCTCCACGCCAGATCACAAATAGATCATCAATGTAGCGAACCCATTTAACCACATTGTGTGCCATAATATCCGCATACATAGTTGTTAAAATCCTCTCCTCCCACCACCCCATGTGGAGGCAGGCGTAGCTTGGTGAGAAGCTCGCCCCCATAGCTACGCCCCTTATTTGATGGTAGACCTGTTGTTGGAATAAAAAATAGTTATTCTCTAAGCAAAATTTCGTTAGACTGATAAGCATCTTATTATGAGAATACATTTCAATCGGTCTAGTGCCTAGGAAATGTTCCGGAGCCCTGATTCCATCATTGTGATAAATTGACGTATACAGATTAGAGACGTCCAATGATAGTAACAAATAGTCATTTTGCCATTGGAAGTCATAGATTTGTTAAAAAAAATCAGTGGTGTCCTCTATATATGATGGAAAGGCCTTTACATGGTCTTGGAGGAAGGAGTCAATGTAGATGGATACATTTTCAAGTAAGCTTTGTTTGGCGGAGATTATTGGCCTTCCCGGTGGTCGAGAACTGTCCTTGTGGACTTTCGGTATGAAATAAATAACAGGCATGATTGGATAATCGTTCTTAAGGAATCTGAATTCGTCTTGGTTGATAAGACCCGCACTTTTCCAGGCTAAGAGTTTGGAAAACAGTTCATTCTGTACTGCCTTGATAACTTGTCTGTTGCTTAACCTGTAACAATTGCGGTCACACAGTTGGCACATGGCTTCTTCCATGTATTGTTTTATTGGCCAGATGACCACGTTGCCCCCTTTGTCCGAATTGCGGACAACTTCTGTGTCATTGTCCCGTAACTTTTGGATCAATTGTTGATATTTATATTGTCGTGTGTTTCGGTTTTTGGTCTCATTTTGGATTTTAAAATTCAGTTTTTTTAACTTCAGTTGTTATTATTTTGTGGAAGGTGTCAATCGAGCCCCTCGGCATGATTTGTACAAATGTGGACTTGGGTTTAAATCCTGTGTTTGGGGTGGCAGCGATATTTATATGATGTTGTTTCATAAGTGATGGAATAGACTCCACTTCCGCCTGATTAGATTCATTGCTTTGTAAAGCATGTAGGTCAAAAATTAGGCTGACATCTGATACTGCCAATGATTTGCTGTTGCTGGGAGAAGCCTCTCCTAACATTTGGGTAGATGGTTTCTTTAATCTTTGCTGATGGAATTTTTGCAGTTTTAGTTTTCTGATGAATTTATAAATGTCAGCCCTCGTCTGGGGATAATCAAAATTGCTCTCAGGGCAATATGTAAGTCCCAACGCTAGCAGTTGTTGTTCAGCTTGGTCAAGGTTAATGTCTGATAGGTTTATAATTGTATTAGCGCCTTGGGTTTGTTGAGTTACTTGCGCCACCATCCTTTGTTGTTTGATTTCTTGTTTGCCTGGGTTTTGGCGCCTTCTTCGCCTTCTTTCGCGTCGCCTTGCATTTCTCCTCTGTTTGATTTGGAGTTTGTATTCCTGGGGCGCAAGGTCTGGCACCTTTCTTCCCTTAAAAAATTAAGTTCCTCTGCAAGTGTGTGTTTCCGTGACTGTGTCTTGGCTCCCCCTGTTGTACCGGGGTTGAGCTCTGTCTCTGATTCTGTTTCCACAGAAGACCTTAAATCAGACAGTGACGATGCTGCTTGTATTTCTCAACCGGGACCAGCTGTAGCCCCCGCATTGGTCCTGAACTTGACTCCTTTGTGTGCTGCCTTCGCTGCATCATATTTACGGGAGAAAGTAAATATTTGACCCTGGTCATAATCGTTTTTGTCCCTTTGGAACTTAAACGTTTTACGTTTTTTGATTATGTCCTCCTCCTTCTTGAGTCGTGTTAACATTTCCTCCCTGAGTTTGGACGTTGCTTCACTGCCTTCGGTGGTCTCAATTTGTTGATTTATCTGATCTATTTGCTTTTGCAGTTCAATTCTATCTATGTCCACATATTTAAGTAAAATTTCCACTAGTCTCCTCGATGATTCCAGGTTGCATTCGCCCCATTCCCGTAGCATACTGGGGTTAGGATTATCGTAGCTTGGAGCGAGCATAATGCGCAGCCCCCGAGGAATCCTGCCCATCTCCAGGTACTTTGAGAGGGACCTGTGTTCCCACCACTTAGCTTGTTCTGCCCTCATAAGCTTCTCCAGCTTTTTATACAGTTCTTTTATGTTGGAGAGGGTCCATCATATATATATATACTCTCGTACTCTGGTATTGAACATATAACAACGAATATCAGAGGGGGAGACAGAGAGTTGTTATTGAGACGTGCAGAATCAAGATGGATTGTCAATTTGGGTACAGAGATGCCGTGGGGCCTGAATGCGGATGCGGAACTATACACCTTCTTGTAATAATGTTTATCATTTTACCTGCCTCAGACATGTCTTAAAACTTGGTATCCTTGGGGTTTAAGTGTACCGCAATTTTAATCAATGGGCCCAGTTATTGTGTTTTATCTCCCTCCTTTTGACAATCTCTCTTTTTATAACTCTTTATCACCTTATTGAGCACCGCATATGTGCAATTGTTGCATTAGGTATTATTCTTTGAAATGGCGAGTAAGTTGATCATTTAAGGGCTTATATTTTCAAGTGAATAATGATGAAGTATATCTGAACATCATTTTTTCCACTAACAGACATTAATGATGGAGTTTTACTCCATCATATATCGATCAGCAATGTATACATCTGATAATGTGGATTTGAATGGTCCAGTGGAAAATTGTTTGGAATACTGTATGGAGGTCAGTTGAGGTAATATTATACAGAGTAGAATACGGAAAAGTTTCTACGAATAAGCACTAAGCACTTTATATTTATGGTGTAAATATATAGTACTGAAAGGTATAGTAAGTTAAGAGCGGGTTTTATAGAACCCATCTTTTTGAATATAATGCTTTTAGTGACCTCCTCGTTTTAGATCTTTTTAGATTTTTTTACTTGTTGATAGAGGACATTTGCACTTTGTACTTGTATAAGCACAGGCACTTTAGACCTTCCTGGCACTTCTCGCAGATTCTTCCCTGGAGCCCAGGAAATATGCACATTGCACCTTTCGGCAGTGTTTGTCATTTTTATTAGTATATAAATTTGAATCTAGAAGTAAGAACATATAAATAAACTTGAAGCAATGTAAGGGGTGTTAGCATGATGTTTTGGGAGAGATTGAACCATTACACATAATCGACATAATACTGGAAGTCTGGGGCTCTATTGATTATTAATAAGAAAATGACATAAATATGAAGGATTAGATGGTGTACTTCACAAATTGATAATATGTATTTATTCATGTCACTTTGAAAAATAGAGAAAGAATGTAAAGTAAGATAAAGCTATTTTGTTTATGTCTAAACTATACATGATTCCAATTTTGAACGTGGCTCCTTTAAGAAATTGACCTTGTTTTTTAATTGGTGGTGGGGGAAATGAACTATGCTTCCCCTTTAAATGGACACGTTGTTAGCACACTTTGGACCCAGTAGAAGGCGCAAGCCGAAACGCGTAGGTCATCGTTTTGTATGCACCCCTGCACTTAGCTTGTGAAGGCTTCGTATGAAGAGGCTCTTTGTTATATTTTAATAAAGCCCTTTTGAAGTCAGTTCCTGTAAGTGCTGTGCTTCATTTTGCCCTGGTAAACGTGTGGAAAGCTGAGCTCGAGTGGAGGGCAACCATTTGGAGCAAATGTGCAATATATATATATATATATATATATATATATATATATATATATATATATATATATATATATATATATATATATATATATATATATATATATATATATATATATATATATATATATATATATATATATATATATATATATATATATATATATATATATATATATATGAAAACAGCAAGCCGCCGCTCTGTCTTGTCCCGGGTGCTCACTCCTGCGGTGGTGAGACGCTACCCATACGAATACAAGGCAAACTCTTCCGATGCCAAATGGAAAGCACTCACGAAAGTGAATTTAAGCAAAGTGCTTTGTTGTGCAGACCCCCCTGCACTGACAGACGCGTTTCGCCTTGCGGCTTTTTCAATGTCAGTTTCTCTGTGCAAACACGGCAGTATTTAAAATAACAATACATCACGTGTCTTTCATAAAGATCAAAGATGGACTTATAAAACATTGATGGCAGTATTCATGGCGGCCATCTTTGAACGTGCTTTCAACGCTCAAAAAGTGATATCACCAAAGTGCGAAGTGCAATAATACATTTAAAACAAATACATTAAAATCCAGATATTCAGGGAGAATAAAAGTCAATGGATGTACACTTATGGACAATATTGAAGTTCGTTATTTAAATAGCATTCATTGTAGTTGAAAAATTGCTAAAACCACAAGTGTTTCTAATTGTATTTCCCTGTAAATACAGTCATATCAACAATGTTATCTCCCTTGTATCAATTATTCAGCCCTGAATGGGCAATTGTATGTCAGATGAGAGGAAGTGCGGTACCTAGGACTATAGTTTTTCACTTTCAAATAATTTAACCATACATTGTGTACATAGTCATAACCAGTATGGCCCTTTATTCCAAATGGGCCCACATCTCCTCATCGTTATTGAGCCCTATGGGAGCTTTGGTTTGGCGATCGATAATATATTTCGACTCCAAAATCCGAAGTTTCCTAACTCTGTCTCCTCCTCTTTCGTTTTTCTGTATCTGATCTATACAGTAGAATTTTAGGAGGTTACGGTTGCTCTGATGGAATTTCTCAAAATGGCGAGCAACCGGATATGTTGCATCCTTGTTTGTGATAGCACGCATGTGCTCAAGGATGCGCTTTTTCGTAGGATGTATAGTGCTCCCTATATAGCATTTAGAGCAAGGGCATACCAAGCAGTACACTGTGAACTCAGAGTTGCAATTAAGGAGCTGCTTGATTTCTCTAGTAGGCCTAGGATCCCCTGGTCTACCCTTATAGTTGGTAACTTTACCACTGTGTTTGCAGGCCTTACAGTGCATGCATGGATAGAAACCTGCTATGCTCATTTTGTTTTTTACCTTGGAAGCCGAATCATAGTGACTATGAATCAAATGGTCACTTAGGGATTGACAGCGTTTGTATGTTATGAGTGGACGGATGGGAAGACTACTCTTTAGAATATTATCCGTTTGGAGGATGTGCCAGTTCTTTTTAAAGATCTGCACAATGCTGCCTGATTTCTCATTGAAACTGGTTATCATTCTGGCGGGGCAGTCCTGTGTGATTTTACCAGGCCCTTTAGCTACTAGCAGGTCAGTTCTGTTGATCTTCTCTACTCTGGCATCTGCCTGGTGTAGGTTAGCATTGGTATAGCCTCTCTTCTTAAATCTTTCCAATGCTTGTTCTTTGGCCTGCTCAAAGTCTTGTTTGGTGGTGCAATTGCTTTTAAGACGCAAGAGCTCCCCAAATGGAATATTCTTTACAAGACTTTTTGGATGGTGACTCCTCGCATGCAGGACGGCATTGCCTGCCGTAGGCTTCCTGTATAATCGTGTCAATAAGCTATCCCTCTCCACGTATACTTCCAGATCTAAATAATTCACTGAGGTGTCACTGATATGACTTGAAAACCTCAGGTTTAATTCGTTGTTGTTTAGCGAGGCGATATACTCCTCAGCCGAGGAGCGACTACCGCGCCAAACAACAAAAAGATCATCTATATATCTCGCCCACAGTGTTATTTTGTCAATCCATTGTTCATGGGGTTCCCCCCAGGCCACGTGCTTCTCCCACCAGCCCACGAAAAGATTTGCGTAGGTGGGGGCGAAGCACGTGCCCATGACGGTCCCGCGTTGTTGCTTGTATAATTGACCTGCAAACATAAAAATGTTATTGTTCAAGCAGAAGATGATCATTTGTTGGAGCATTAAATTATGTTCCTGGAATTTCAGAGATCTTTTGTTTAGGAACCATTTTACAGCAGCAATTCCATCCTGGTGGTTGATACATGTATATAGACTGGTTATGTCTAGGGTAATAAGGAGCATATCTGGTTCCCAAGCAATTCCCTCAATGAGTCTCAGGAAATCTTGAGTGTCCAGTATAAACGAGGCTAAGTCTCTAACCAATGGTGCTAGAAAAAGGTCAATATACGTTGACGTATTCTCTAAGAGACTGTTGATTGAGGCCACAATTGGTCTACACGGAGGGTTGGTCAAATCTTTGTGTATTTTGGGAAGGTGGTAGAAGGTCGGAAGGACTGGTGATTCACAATAGAGGAACAGATATTCGTCCTGGTCCAACATTCTTTCGTCCCTCCAGCCTTGCAATAGTTGGTGATAAGCGTTAATACATTCCAAATAGTCTGCTCTCTTAATGGGCGCATAACATTCCCTATCATCCAGCTGTCTCATTGCTTCCTTACAGTAGTGTTGTTTACTGAAGATGACAATATTACCTCCTTTGTCGGAGGGTTTTATCTCTAAGTTGGGATCTTCCTTGAGTGATTTGATTGCCTCCCACTGTTTTCTGGGGATGTTATAATGGCGATTCTTTGGTTATCTATACATTGCCAAGTTCTTTACGTCAGTGATGACCGCCTCATTAAAGACGTCGATGGCGTCAAAAGGAACCTGAGGGATCACTCGTGATTTCCTTTTTAGGTTGCTATGTCCACTGGATTGTTTGATGCCTGCCGCCTCGAGACAGGCATCTACATTTATATCTTCCACGTTTGTGATTGTTGCCGAGTCCAAGGTTTGTAGGGCCATTAAGGTTTCAAGATCATGGCCACTCAGAAAATCAGAATCGCTACCATCATAGTTCAATCCATCCGATGATTTTTCCTTTTTTGGATGGAGTATAAAAATCTTTTGTAATTTAAGCTTTCTGATATATTTGAAAAGATCAATCCGAGTCTGTACATAGCCATATCCCGATGTCGGACAGAAGGTAAGACCAAGTTGTAAAACTTTGATTTGGTCTTGAGTAAGTATTTTATCAGAGAGGTTGATGACAGTCATTTCATCTCTGGAGTCTACCACTTGCCCCTCCTCCCTCTGCTGCGAGTAACCCTTGGGGTGGGTGCTTCTTCCCCTTCTTTTCTTGCCCCGCCTTGTTTTGCGTTTTTTAACTGCAATTGTTGTGGAGGATGAGTCCTTGGTGTTGGTCTATATATATACACACACACACATCTACACACACACACATACATATATAGATATATATATATGCTCTAAGTAAGTACGCAGGCCTCTTCATGGGCTGGTGGGAGAAGGAGCATGCCTGGGGATGATATGCCTCCCCCTGGTTAGAAAACATCATATTTTGGGGGAGGTTTATTGACGATATCATCTTGAGTTGGAATGGATCTGTAAACCAACTCATTGAGTACCACAAATTTCTCAATGACAATCTGTATAATGTGCATCTGACTATGACATAACAATGAGAAAATTGATTTCTTGGACATCAGGTTCTATGCAAAGGAGGGACGCATACATAGCACCCTGTACCGCAAACCCACTACCTGTAACAGTACACTCCATGCAACCAGTGCCCACCCCAGGTCCACCATTGACAACATTCCTTATTGGGAGATGGTACGGGTAAGGCGAAACTGTAGCGAGACAGCCAACTTCTCAGCAAACATAGAGGAAGTGAAAGACCGCTTCATTAAACGAGGCTATAAGAACAAAGTATTACAAAAAGCAGACACAAGAATACGACAAATTCCCAGAAAAAACACACTTAACAAAAGAACTAGTGACAACAGTAACAAATATTTGTGTATAAGATTCTGTGGAAGCATTGGCCCTTGTTACAGGACATACCGGGAATCAAGGGTACAATCACGCCCAAACCTAGTGTGACGTCCCGTAGGGGCAAAACCATCAGATACATGTTATGTCCATGCTATATAACACCCAGTAGACCCACTAATAATTGGCTATCTAAACCATTACAGGGGTTCTTCACATGTGAAGATTGTAGCGTTTGCAAATATGGTAAGAATAAAACCAAACATTTCAGACATAATACTGGACACACTCACACAATATGCCATGCCATCAATTGTAAAACTCAGTTTGTGACATACATAATCGGATGCAGTTGCAATATAATTTATGTTGGGAGCACTGTGAGACCATTTAAAACAAGAATTCAGGAATATGTCCGGGAAATCAGGCATTCGGACACCAGATACCCTATGACCACACACATGACGGAGCACCACGCTGGAAAACTAGACATCTGGTTCCATGGAATTGACCACATTCCACCCAGAGCTAGGGGTGGAGACAGGGAACTGGCACTCCGTCAAAATGAGGTGGGTTGGATTTGCCGCTTAAGATGTATAGAGATAGGCACTAATACAGATGAGGAATTGCATTATTTTTTATAGATCTCAATAATGCCTTCCAAATCCTATTGGATGTCCATGCATCTTCCTAGTCATCTCATATATGGAGCATTCATACTTCTCTCTCCATGTAAATAGCGGCTATGCGATCCTCACTTTGATATTCTAGTACTGTCTTCTTATTATTAGTTATGGCCTTTCGATTTAAGCCATACATATGATGCATCTTCCATTTAACAACTACGAGTATATAAATTTGCTGGAATAAAGGTTATCAATAAGCATCTTTCCATCTTCTTGTACCATATGGCATTTCCCTTTTTAATAGCATTTTGTTTCCATACCTCACATGAATGGCCAAGCATTATGGCATTTGTCACACACAATGGGTCCTTTCCTGTTTTATTAAGATATTACTTTAAGAGATTCTTCATGTACTACGTGAACGCGACAGCACGTCTACGTATACACAAGAACCAGCCTTACAGGAAGTAGAATCACTGAGAGAAGCCGGATCGGGGGTGTTGAAAACAGCACGTATTAAAGTAAGACCTTTCTGCAAGGTCTAAATCACATGCCAGCACTATTTCAAGTCCAGCTTTGAGGTGTAAGGGATTTACATGCCAGTATAGACCACATTGTTTTCGGCCTGAACTCTGAAGTTATTCCATCACGTAATCTAATTTAGGTTACGTGGATTACGAATCGTACGCTTCTTGTTTTTACACACCTAGACGTAAGGTGCATGGCTTTACCATTGGGATCAATTGTATTGCCTTATTAGTGCCATACCATATTTTTTCACTCTCATAAGGATCAGGTACTTTGTTGTTATTTGCACGCTTCCACCAATTTTTATTTATGCTAGTCATATTTAATACTTCTATGTCACATACAATACTTCTATGCTGAACATATGGCTCTACAGTTTCAAGTTACACTGCGTCTCCCAATTTGTAAAAGTATTCCTTTGAGATCTCTGATGTAGATTACGTGAATGTGACAATACGTCCAGGTATACAGGCAAACTAGCCGATCAGGAATAGCACTCACGGAAAGAAGCCGGGTTGGGGGTTTAAGAACGGCACGTACTAAGGTAAAACCGGCCTTTAAGATCCCAATCACACGCTGGCACTTTTACAATCGGGATGCAGGGTTCAAGGTATTAATGTTCGGGTAAACCACACTATTACAGCCACAATACGGAAGCTAGTCCACCGCCTATAGTCTAAGGGAGGAGAGGTGGACTTTAAACCTCATGCTCACTTTTTTAAACTTATTTTTTTTATTTTTTTATTTCTTTTTATTGACGACCACTTACACTTTACAATCATATTATAGATATAAGCATGATGGAGTACATCTGTATCAGTACACTCGGTCACAAACTCAAGCTCATACATTTTATCTGTTAACAACCTGACTGGCCGATATTACTCATGGTGCAAAATGTCGCGACTCTGCTCCACTCGTGGAGGCTCACAAATACCCCCCCTGTAATCATTCCACTTTCCCCATATCTGTGACCATTTTCTGGGACACCCTCTAGATTCATATATTGTCTTTTCCGTTAACATGCACCAGTCCATGTCTCTCTTCCATATCACAATTGCCGGTGTCTCCTGAGCGCCCCACAGTCTGGCGATGTTCCGCTTTGCGACTATTGTTCCCACTGTCACCCATGTTCTTTCTCTACTATTTAGGTCAGTAGGGACCCAAATGTTCAATAGGCATAACCTCATATTTAGTTCTATGTTGACTCCCATCACCTCCCCCATACACTTTGCCAGCTCAGACCAATATTTTTTGATATGCACACATTCCCAGATAACATGAGCAAAAGTACCCTCCTGACCACACCGCCTCCCGCACTCGGAGTCATCTCTGCAGCCCATTTTCACTAGCATTGGGGCGTTGAGGTAAGTTCTGTGCAGTATTTTTAATTGAACCAACCTCAATCTGGAGGAGATAGCAATCTCCCCGGGAGAGGCCAAGGTCTCCATCCATTCCTCGTCCTCCATATCCGCTACATCTTGCTCCCAGCTGGCGCGGAGCTGGAGGAGGGAGTCAGGCATATTATTAATTAGTTTCTTGTATGTCATTGAGATGGACTTACTCGGCATGTACTCATCCAGTATTCTGTCCTCAAGTGGAGAGAACACAGGAAGCGACTCCCCCCCTATCAATAACAGCTTGTAGTGCGTGTTTTATCTGTAGATATCGAAAGTGCTGTTGTATTCCTCTTAGGATGTCCGTATATAGGTTTTCCTGTATCATGTCCTTATATAGGCACAATTCGTCATGTCCTTATATAGGCATAAAATCCCAGTCCTTATTTAGGCATTAAACCGTGCACTCCAAATACAGGCATGGTCTCAGACATCCGTCCACCCTAACGTCACAACGAGTTCTTGAAGAACAGACCCTTAGGCTTCGGGAGTTTCCCTAGCACAGGACTATTGATTTCTTCAAGGACTCATCTATTATGCATGAACCGTTATACCTTAGGGGTTCATTCATGACGTCTTCCGCTGTCCGATTCACGTCAATGCTAACATTCTGAGGAACCTCTCAGGTATAAATATACCTTCCCTAGCCCTTGTAAACTAAAGGAGACCTCGACTTCAGAGGAGCCCGTTTCCCGGCCTGACGCACTGAGAAGACGCTGTCATCCCTGCACGCAGAGAGTCCAGCTTCCAGTGATCTGACTTCCCTTGCGGGGTGTTGGAGTTCGAGTCTGGCAAGAGATTCCTACCTCTCTCATTCTTAAGGTATTGAGCTGACTAGAATCTAGAGGGACTCTTGGCATACTAGGCATACTAGACTTAACATACTCTTAGTATACCATAGTAAGGAATACTTCACCTACTTCATACCTCTCCCTACACCTAGGTTAGGTTAGGAACATTGGGGTAGAACTAGCTAAGAAACGCATCGTATGAGTACTCGCATTTTTAGTCTGTGTTATTTATGTAAATGCATATATGCTAAAAGATAATGCTACCGCAGTATTATTTATTTCTACTGCGTACGCTGTATATTATTTATCTTGCATACTGTCTTGTGATCGTAACAGCACATTTAACTTACACCAGAAACAAGACTGTTCAATAAATCCTTTATTGAAACGCCCGTCTATTCTTTCTGTGTAACTTTGAGGAAAACTAAGCATGCACGATTGAGCTGAGTGAAATAGTTATCTATTGTTTCCACGACTCTGGGACACGTTCTGATTCTAAAGGGAAACAAAGTGGTCATGTTTTGCGGCTGCCAGAAACTACTCCCTTCTTGTTTGACAAGGAGTTTCTAGTGGCCTCTGAGCTAGCTGGCACAAGTAATTAAGTTTACTATACTCGATAGGGACATACTGACCTTAGTCCTATGTCAAACCTATAGGGGATATTATTCCAATGCGCAGAGCCTATTAGGGAAATAGGAGCTACACTACATGGCGCCCAACGTTTGGTAAGGCGGTAATTTAACGCTAGATACTGAGTAACTCAGCCGTGCTTTTTCTCTCAGAGACCACTACCCATATACTCCAAAAGACGTCTGGAGTGGGCAGGGTTAAGTATCCGCCAAGGCTACATAGGGAAGCACCCTATATATTAGCTGTTTGGTTTGCTCAACGTTGAAGGATACAGTGTTCCAAAATATTGTGCACCTTATCTTTGTTTCCTTGAAACATGTTCTACATTTTTCATAAAACAAAATGTCCTTAAACGGGGACGGAGCCACTGGAAACGGTTGAGCTGATCCAGGCCAAGCAGCAGTGTTTAACATTACAGGTTTAAATGAAACCGAGGAGGGTGTTATAGACATCCCTCCAAACTTAAGAAGAGCCATCACTCTAAAACTTATAAAACATGGCCTACCACCAAGAGGCGGTAGAGCAGTTTTCGTGATAGAGGCACACGAATCCTTTCAGACAGAGGTATTCTATTCATGGGTAATATTTCCTGAATCAAATCCAGTAACACACATGTTTCACTTCTACAAAGAAGATGATCCACCAGAGGAATACATTCCTTTCGAGGATATTGAAATTCCATTAACATACCAGGAGCATCAGTTCTGGTTTAAAGGCGCCCTAAAACATCACAGAAACATTACCAGGCTCGGTCCACTAGGTAGACCAGGAGCAACATGGCCGATTCTAGTCGGCTACACTCCTCATCCTGAACTTGATATAATGTCAGATGAGGAATTACTTACTCAACTTACAGAGTTAATAAAAATCTACAGACAATTGGTCCAATATGTCATGCGGACTTTCACAGTCCAGCAACCACTGACACTTCCTAATCAAACTCCTCAACCGGGGAATACACTAAAAATTACACCACAGACTCTATACGCAGTCATGGGTAAAATGCCCACAAAACGTGAGCAAATTCCATTCTGGATAGCTCAAAAGATTACTCAAATCGAAGCAGTATTTCCAAATACTAGCCCGTTTGAGAAACACAGAATTCTAACCATCAGTTTACTGATGGGGATCACACCACAACTGGAAGACTGTACCACTTGGGGCTCAGTCTTTGCTGCCATCTATACTAAAACACATGGCATTCCGTCAATTGCGGTAATACCAGATGTCCTGAAACAAATTCAAAATGAATACGGGGCAGAGCCTGCTCTAAATTTAGGTATGAAATTACTGAAAAATTTCGACCAGGTATCAACAATAATATTATCTAATATTAAAGGGAGGCAGCAGCAGTGGCGATCCGCCAAAAATTAAGGGAATTCGATGTTACAGAACATCAAACAGAACTACCCAGAATAATAGAACAATCATATGCAGAATTAGGCAGAGATAGTTTGGGTGGAAGACCAGTGAAGCCAAAACTATCTGAAAGTTCTGAGAAGGACTCTATTAAACAAACTCCTACATCTTCTAAAAAGAAGTGGGAGACTAATAAACAAAATTCAAACGAGAAAGGTTCTCAATCCCGAGGTAGGTCTCCTCAAAAGGAGCCCTCTGAAAGGAGGTATAACCTCAGGAATAGGGATAATTTGAGAAAGCCTGACAGGTATCAAGATACTGATACACGTTCCTCTCGTCCCTTTCAGATCTCATCACAGACTTCGGAAAGAAGAGGACGATCAGAACATAGAGAAGAACGTGTGAAATCGAAAGACGAAAAACACGCTCCTAAAAACTAAAGCAAAACCTCAATTCTCCAAAAAGAAAGTAGCAGGTCTGAAGATCAGACATGCCGAGAATACTGAGAACACAACTCAAGAACGGAGAATGGGCTCAGACAATGCTGGACAGTGCAGCAGAAGTAACAATAGCTCGCCAGAACCTGAAGGAACTTCTGGAGATAGTGGACTTGAATGAGTACATTATGGTAGAGACTGTAGACACCAGGGTTAGTACTCCACAAAAGTTATATGAAATAACACTCCGGATGGAGGGAGACATACCTAGACGGGTGAAAGCACTTTTTTGGGAAAGACTATCAAGGGGCTATGACATACTTCTAGCGGAAAAAGACTGGCCACCACAACTTGTCAGGGAGTGCCCACATAGCGAGGGCATTATTATGCCTGCCTTCTCCAACCATATTCCAATACATCTAAAATATACATATGCCAGGAAATGGGCAGTGGCCCAGTCCCCAGCATTATATAAAAATCATGTAGGATGGGATGAGGATTCACCTCACCATAAAATACATCTGAAACATGAACCTACTGCACAAAGGCAGTACCCAATAAAGCAAGAAGCTAAAAAACAGGTCAGGGAGATCTTAGATCAACTTGTAAACCAAGGGGTGATTGAAACATGCACCTCCTCAATGAACAATCCTTTGTTTCCTGTCTCCAAACCAGACAATACATATCGTCTAGTTTTGGATTACAGACACTTAAACATTTGTTCTAAAACATTTGCAGTGCAAAATGCACATAGCACAGCATTAATGAATAACATTGTGCGTAAAAAATGCAAAACAACATTAGACATCTCAAATGGTTTCTTTTGTCAAAACATAGCACCTGAAAGCAGGTACTTAACAGCATTCTCCATAATGGGGACCCAGCGTCACTTTTGTCGACTCCCACAAGGGTTCAAGAACAGCCCGGGGTTATTCTCAGCGAGGGTAACAGAGTTACTACAAATTTATGACAATGAGGCATTGCCCTATGTCGATGACATCTATCTGACAGACGATGACCTGGACAAACACTTGAACAGGGTGAGTACCATTATACTGGGATTCGCCTCTGAGGGCTACAAGTTCAACTTTAAAAAGTCTCGAATTGCCCATCTCAATGTCTTATTTTTAGCATATGAGCTTTCAAGTGAAGGCAAGAGCTTGGCAGCTAACTTTCTAGAGAAATGTGCGCTGCTCCAACCTCCAAAAACGCTAAAAAACTTACAATCCATCCTGGGTTTCCTAAACTTTGGAAGAACATACATTCTAAATTACGCAGAAAGGGTTAAACCTCTCTAAGCATTAATCAAACCTGACTTTTCAATCAGAAATTGGACACAAGAACACACAGAAATCTTGCGTTCACTCCAGGCTAACATGTTAGCAACAAATCACTTACAAACACGCATAAGTCAACGCAACCTGGTGATCCGAATAATTTCGGGTCAATGCGGATTCACCTACTTAACCTTCAATGAGGGTGAGAAAATACCAATCGCATACAAATCACATTTGTACACACAAGTGGAAATGCGCTTCAGTTCAACTGAAAAAATTCTGACAGCAGTTCAAACCGCTGTAGCAAAAGAAAGAGCCTTAGCCCAAGGGAAACGCATTATTGTCGTAACCCCAGTACCGGCTTTAGAAGCGGTCACAAAGGCAAGCATTCCAAATGCTAAAGCATTACATCCAAGATGGATACAATGGGTTAATTCTCTTGCTGCAACAGATGTTGATTATGTTTTTGATCCTGATTTAAAAACACAAGCATTCCTGCAATATGAACAAGAATGTCTTCTGCCCACTGAGATTCTGCCTCTCGATCAGTACGAATTCATAATTTACACTGACGGATCCGCACAGCCCGCAACAGGGAGTAAGCAAGCTTACAGTGCAGCGTGTGCAATCGTTAAAGGTCGCATGCGAAATGGCATCTTCAGACCTATGGTCACAAAAACTCAATCTCTAGGAGATTGTACAGCTCAGCGAGCTGAAATACAAGCATTCAAACTGGCACTTGAAAGTACAGATCGAGAATTCCCCACACTAATAGTGTGCGATTCCTTTACTGTGTTCAGTCGTATAATGAATATATACAAAACTGGCTTGAAAATGGTTTCAAAGATGCGAAAGGTGGCACAATAAAGCACAAAATGCTTTGGGAACAAGTAGTTCAGTTGAAAAACGAACTACCAAAGGCTCACGTGATCCATACACTGAGTCATCAACGTGATGGCGTTCACGTTGCAGGGAATTCATTGGCTGACGAAGCCGCAAAGGGGGCTGTTCAGACGGCTTCCGTAGCTGCGATCACTCGTTCAAAAACAAAATAGACGGTGAGATAATGTTGGCTGTCAATGCTTCAAGCAAGGGCAGCAGTGCAGCGTTACCAAAAAAGTTTCCACTCAAGTACTCTTATGTAATTGATGCAAACAACGTTCCTTTTGCTCGAATCCCTGGAGTGGGGGATAGGGTAATTCCAAACATGGAACGTAGAGCAGCCTTGATTTATGAAACACATTTGGGGGAGGGTCTGTCACATCAAGGGATCTCTAAAACTATTTTGACGTTAAAAGAGATGTACTGGTGGCCTGGAATGAATACAGAAATTCACATATTCATCAACAACTGTTTAGACTGTAAATTACAGCGAGAGAGCCACCAGACACCATGCTGCGAATGTGGCAACCCAGTACAGACACCATTGTTAGAGAGCATTAGACTATCTACGCGCATGCGTCCTCCTGGACAAATGCAATCCCACAAATACTGAATCTAGGTTCCTATGGATATGGCCTCAGCGCTCGGCTGACGCTCGAACTGTTATAAAAGATTTGCGAGTCTTTATCGGCACATACGCAATAGGCACGCTACATTCTGACCAGGGCCCTGCGTTTAGCTCTAGGGCTTACAAAGAAGCCATGGCCGGTCTGGGCGTTGCATTGCGGTACTCCTCTCCATTCCATCCTGAGGGAAATTCGGTTGTGGAAAGGAAAAACCGGGACATAAAGCAGTCTATAACAGCTAGGGTATTAGGTTCGGGTGATGGGTGGGTCAAACATCTTAATGGGGTCCAGCGCTCATTGAATAATCTGCCAAGAGGTTCTCTAGGGGGGGTCACTCCATATGAGGTCCTATTTGGGACAAGAATGTGGGTACCAGATCTCGATAACGTAGGCACAGTGGTGGAAAATAAAACATTTGATATCAAAGATCGTTTGGCTGTTTTACAGGAATTGAATGAGTTAAGAACGAAACAAAGCAACGTATTCCTACAGCCAACCACCACTGGGGAAAAATCGGCGGTCCCAGCAAGGCCTGTCTGGATTCCAAAAGTTGGGGATCTAGTCAGAGAAAAGATTGCGGACAAGAAGGAATTTGGACCTTCTTACAGACAACCAGTACCTGTCCTAGCAGTTCAAGGAACAAGAACAATACTTCTGCCGCCCCTTGCTGGAAGAAAGGAGAAAAGATTTGTGTCCATCGACCTCATCAAACCACAGTATGTGGCCGATACTAAATAGTAGGCCTCGTGGACTCCGACCTAGTAGCAGACGCACTCCTCTCGCTACTATCCAAGAGGTTCAGACTGAAAGACTGATAACTATCGAGAATTCAGCTGTAACAGATGAAGGACTGAGCAACAATGCAATGGAACTCATCCCTCTTGAAAACCAAGTAACAGTTCGTCCAAATACACCTGTCTACACCAATGTAGCAAGTGATCAACTGGTTCCAGTGATTACTACAAATCCTGATACAATTCCAACAATTGACAGAACTGCTTCTGGCTATTTCATTAACTTTGATACGTTCTCAGAAGATCCGAGTGAACCTGAAACGACGCCAGCATCATTAACATTCAAGCAGCAAGTACAAGACTTTCTTCACTTTCTGAAAAAGACTTATTTGGTTTCTCCATGGATCGAACTCTGGATTACATCTGGACTTTTTGTTTTCCTGCTCTGGCTAGCTTTGGTTACAACTGTGAGCATGCTTATAAGTGGCAGATACATCCATGTGAACACTGAAGGAAAAGACATTAACGTACTTTTGAAACCTCATAAATCTTCCCATCGTGAAGCAAGAGACTTGTCATCAGTGAACATCACAGCCGTTCCTATACAGGATGGTATATTGTGGGACAAAACAGATTTTGACATCTTCGGCCCGACGGAACAATTGAACATTCCACATTTGTTTAAAATTTCACTAAGTGATCTAATTACGTCCAGTACCTATTCAGATGATTGGGACTTTGAGACTGTAAACGACATAATGTTTGACCTAGAAAAATCAGCTGCATTTTCTAAAAATGAATATTTAGAGGGTTCATCAGACTATGAACAACTGTATTGTTATAACCACTTTGGTCATCATTATTTGCATAAATCTGCATATCCTAGAAATGTGTTTATGTTTAACCAATGGGAGCATTGTCCTACACCACCACAAGGTAGTTCAAAAACATTTGCTAATAAGTTTCCATATTTTTCAGGTTACAATACATCTGATCCAGAAACGTTTTACTACAAAAATGTAAACAAAACAGGACTGAAAATTATGTTAACGAATACAAAACAGATTTACTCTGCAACATTTATTGCCCAAGCACCACAGGCTCTTCTCCAATCGTCCGCTCACGGCCCCTTCAGTTATGCGGGACCGCTGCTTCCATCGGCGGCCAGGCCTGGGAGCTCCTCTCGTTCTTGCACAGTGATTCCGATTTCGATTTGGATTTCAAGCACCACGCTGGGTGCTCTCCGATAAGGGCATTTAGCTTCGGTGACTAAACCGGATCATTGTGCCGGATTAAAAGTCGGCGGGTGATCGAGAGCTACGGATCTGCTTTAGAGTGCGTCCATCTTGTCGACGCTTGGCCACGTCCCGTAAACTTCGTTTTTAGGTGCATGTCTCGATCGTCCAGCTGATCGGTACGGTTTTATTGATGTAACACTGGATCTTCCTACCCACACAAGAGTTACGTATTGCTCATATCAGGCACGTGTTTCTTTGAAACAATACAACAGTCTTCTAGTTTTACTTTTATACATTACGTTGAAGTTTGTCCCATGGCTTTATGGTCTAACGGAACGCTGTCCCTAGTTGTAACTTCAATCTGGTTTGTTAACAACACGTACTAATTTGTTTGTTTTGCGCACCTTTCTACATTTTATCCAAAAACATACGCAAGCCTCACTCTAATAATCAAGCGGGTGGGCTAGATTTTGGTCACATTTAACAACGCCATGGCTTCTATCCCGCTACAACTCTCTTCACAAATTTCATTTATTTAACAGTCACTTGGGCACCGTGGTGTCACTCAGCCCATTGCTTTCATTTAAAGGGTTATCCAAGTAAATGCAACTTACAATAAGCTGTTCAACATGCTCTCACCAGTGCGTACCAACTGTACTCAGAAATGATTAGACATTTCAATTATTAACTATTATCATATACAAATGACAAAGTTTTAATGAAGCTCTATAAATAATTATTTATAGGTGTCTCAGCCTCTTTATATAACAACGACAATGCAAAACATTCGCCCTCAAAATAAGAGGATTCAATGAATTGGAGTCTATGACACACATTGGAATGTCACATCGATAACACATATTACCTTGAAGGTCAATACTAAAGGTATGTTCTGGTCCCATCCTCTTCCGCATGATGCTTCTGCAGTCTCTTTTTCTCTCACTTAGGGTGTTGATTATATTGTTGTCACTTTCTTTTCTCGAGATAGAACAATAGGCTAATTATGACCTCTTTAATAAGGTTATGATGCAATAATGCATCTTCTCTTCGTGACTTTCTCAACCCCACCAGACTTTGTTCCTTAATTTTATTAAACCAACACATGTTGCTTGGCATTAATAAAAATGGTTTTTACTGTCACTTTTATGTTAATGTGTTTGTATGTCGTTTTTTTTTTGTTTATTTTGTCACTCTATTCCTTGTGTGGTTTTTGTGCCTTTGTATGTATATTTGAAGAATATTATATGTTGTTTTTAATTGTCATGTGATTCCATGTTGTATTTCTGTGGTTTTATACTATACATATTTGTTTGTCTTACAGTCCTGATGAAGTTCACATGTAGTGAACGAAACGCGTTGGCTGTTCTGTTCCAATTATAAGAAAAATAAAGATTGCCTTGGATGACATATGACGAGATTGGACTAACATTTGTGAACACTGATTGTGGGGTGCACTTCATGTACATTTGTTGAACATGTCTGACTTTTTGGACTCGCACCTCTTGAAACAGCAGGTGCAGTGGATGTGCACGAAACGTTTCTTTTTACGTTCTCTATCCAAATGAAGTGGTGATAAGGAGGGAGGTGCAATTGTTGCTTTGCTGTTTCATTGTTGTGTGTATATATATATATATATTTTTATTTTTCAAGAAACCAGGAGTCTAGTGAGACAGATAAAACTGTCTCAAGAAAGACTAAACTAAGAAGTCTAGCAGGTCGCTTGGATCCTTTTTGATATAAATATACCTTATGAAACCTTGGGATTCTTCAAGGCATAACATTTAAAAAAAGCACAACTGAAAAAATGTAAATGCTACTTGATGAGTGTAACAGATAATCTGTTTATCCTTAATGAAGCAAGAAACGTCACTAAAACTGCAATGAACAGCTCGAGCTAAATGCGGAACAAATGCCCCATGTCTCCTGACCCAAAGATATCGGGGCCTCCTAAGAACTTACCTGCATTGCGCAGATGTGCATGCGGTGATTTAATCAAGTGAAGGATGTTTATGTTACTAGAAAACGTCTGATGCATCTTATTGAATGGAATGATGTTCTGTATTGGCCGGCTATGGCGAATAAAAGCTATTTGATTAAGGTACTAATAATTCTGCCTATTCTACACCCCTCACTCCCCCTTGCTCTTATTCCTTCTGCCTCCATGTCTAGCAACACAGTGTGAAATATAAGGACAATTGATAAAATGCTGTCTCTATATATCGAGTGTTAATGGCATCACATTGTAAAATCTAATTGCCTATGTATTTCTGAGACTCTGTGATACCATGCAGTAGAGTTAACGTTAAATAAAATAGAAAAATAAATCTCATTTTTTTGCCTTGGGCAAACTGTAGATTAGAGATAAAAGAACTCTCCTTCATTTTGTTCCTTCAAGCACTCCTTTTTACTGTTTGATGACCTGTAAGCACAGATTGACTTTCAAAATATACTTCATATTTAGTACATACACCCTCTAGTCTTTGCCTTAACTTTCTAATTACAATTGTTAGCTGGTAGTTAAATCCCTCAGCTGCCACTGACTAAAATTGGAGTTGATTAAGGATTTAACAAAGTGTATACATTGTACTTCATCCATGTAATTTAAGGAACAAAGATCCAAATCTAACATCAATGCTTCTACTTCAAGGAGCCTATATGCTAAGATAAATCTACACGTGTAGATTTACTAACAGTAAATTTACTCTTACACTTTTGAGTAACTTTACTACTCTGGGATATTTAAAAAATCTGCATGTAAACTTTCTCAGAAGTGTAGACGTACACGTCCCCAACCCCTGAAGCAGGGAGTGGAGCCAAGTGTACGAGTGTAAAGTTACTACTACCATAAAGGAACAGTAGTAAGTTCCAGCAACATTCATGGCCAGCCACTGATACTGCAACACCCTCCTAATGGAGGCAGGGACTTAAAATAAAACTCCATAAGAAATAATGTTAAGCTAAATTAAATTATTTAAACTACTTAAAAATGTAAATACATTTTATTGTTAAAAAATTATCTAAAAATAAAGCAAATGTATCATTTAATTTTAAAATCGTTTTCAATAAAAATTAATGTAATATTATTTTCTTTTAAAAGATAATGAAATAATGTTTAATTAATTCTATGCATCTGGGATGCCCTCTCTCTCCAGTTATTTGCGCTGGCCCTCTAGCCCTGGGTGATTCAGCTTTGAACGTAGCTGGGAGAATGAGGGATCAAGGTTAGGGATGTTATGCCTATGGCCTTCTTTTATGTGTATGACGCACTGTTCTATTTGCGGCTTCTTAGGAATTCTATAGCCCAGCTTTTGATGTGCGTAGAGAGGTTTGGGGAGGTCTCTGGTCTGAAAATGAATAAGCGGAAGAGTCTTCTGATTCCACTAGGGTTGTTGGCTAATAGTCCAATGGAGGGGCTGCCTGATTTGGGACTACGGTGGGAAGTGGATATGTTTTGGTGCTTGGGCATCTTAGTAGCGCATACCCCCGAGGAGCAGTACAACTATAACATGGAGAGGGTCCTGGGGGGACTTGAGGCATCACTCAGGTTCTGAATTTAACTTTCTCTTTCGTCCATGGGTCGGGAGCCAGTGGCAATAATGGTCTTCCTTCCAAGGAGTCACTATGCTCTCCAGAATTTGCTTGATCCAAAATCGCACACTATATTCAAGACCTAAAATAAATTATTGATTACCTCAATACAGATCTTAATTTGAGCTGGTGGTTGCCGGTGGGCCCCGCCGGCACTCATTTTTGGGGAAATGCACTTTTTTTTCCTCAACAGATATTGACTGCAAGCTAGAGGCAGAAAATAACACAAAAGGGAAAAAAGGAGGACGAGAAAGACAGAAAAACTGGCACAAAGAGAGAAGCAGGGACCGGCAAGAGTGAGATAAAGGGGGAGCTGGTAGTCTGGTAGCGGATTAAAGAGGCCTGAGGTGAATTTAACACTACGCAGCCTTGGTATTCGGTGCTCGGATTTATATTATCAATGCTGGAGCAGAATTTTGGGCACCAGTACTCATTCTTTCACAAATTAAGCACTGCCCTAGTGTGGGCAGGAAAGAGAAGTAGGGTGGCACTTGACATCCGGAAATTGGACTCAGAGGAGGGAGATCTCGGACTCCCAGATATAGAAGTATATTATTATGCGGTATTATCCATCATGCTACTATTTGGCCAGCTGACGTAGATAACTAGGAGAAACGCTTGTTAAAATTGATGTATATAGAAGTTTCTCTTTTGGACTTACTTATGAGAGGTAGTCATATACCGATGGACTACCCATATATTGTGTGTCAGACTGGTAGCATATGGTGAGGATTCCCAAGCTAATACTTAAACGACCGCCCTTTGTGAGGGGGTTGGACATCTGGTTGCTGCAACCATTCAAACGCAAAGATAGGACTATGACAATAGTCAGATGGCGGGAGGGAGACTGAAGCACTCTGGGAGACCTGTACCCCGGAGAATCTTTGTTACCTTTCAGGAAGCTCAGTCCATGTTTACTGTGGGCTCTGGCTATTTTTTGACAAAGCATTAAACTGGCTGGGAACCCGAAAGAAATCTGGACTGGGTTTCCTGATGCTCCTGCTGCTTCAAAGTTGCTGAAGTCTGTCATACAGCTGGGTTCCTGCCGCAATATGGTGACATACATGTGTAGAGCTATGAAGCGACATAAACCTAAGCCTGCTGCTAGGGCAAGACTAGTCTGGGAAGTACATATAGGAGAGCAGTTATGTGACAGAGACTGGGATACAGCATGCGCTCAGGTAAGGGAGATGCTGGGTAATGCAAGGTTTAAACTAATACAATTTAACTTCCTTCATTGTACTTACCTGCAGCAGCAGCTCCTCCGCAATGGCGGAGGAGAGTCACACCACTGGCTCAGAGCCAGCAGCTGCAAAATAAAATGATATTTCATTATCATTTTGTTTTTCAGGTACTGGCTTAGCCATGCGTATGTAGGGAGGGGTGGGCCAGGCCGGGCATTGGGAGGGAGGAGGAATAAAGTGCTATGTGCACTTCTAACTGTGCATGTCTGTCTGGCCAGCCGTCTTAGGCCGGCCAAACAGACATGCACATTTAGGTTTCTCCACCCAGCTGTATTCTACAGCCGGGTGGAAAAATGGCACAGACTCCCTGTGCCTGTGTGAAGCGTCGAATGAGTTCGCTCAGACCAATCCCGGTGCTGCTCTCCTAGTATGAGAGCAGCATCTGGATTCGATGGGGAGTCTGTCCCAGGGACTGCTGGGAGCAGCAGGAGACCCGAAGCGCAAGGCGGCCGGCAGGATCAGGTAAGTTTTTAAAAAATGTTTATTAATTCAACCCTCCAAATACCCTCTGCCCTCACCCACCCCTCTGCTGCCGCTCCCCCTCACTGCATATTGGCAGTAGCCGCGACTGCTTACCTGACGCCGACTACACTGAGCAAACTTTATCTGGGGAGATCGGCCTCCAACCCTAGATATAACCTAGGGTAAGCAACATTTTTTCATCTGAAATGGCCATGTTCCCTGGTCGCATTCTTTTGGGGAAAGGTAAAAGCTAAAATGGCAGCGGTGATGGGAATACCATTGGAGCTTATTCCATAGCAGGCCCTGCTGAGTGTGATCCCCAAAGTAAAGGACAGAAAGACGCAGCATGAGTTCTTGCAATTGACACTAGTGCTGGCACAAAGATGCATAGCAGTAGAATGGATGGGCACAAAGGGTCCATGCGTACCAAAGAGACACATATTAAATTAACTAGAAAAGATGGCAGGTTGATCGAAGATTTAGAGCTATGGGCGGACTTTGCACATATCAGTGAATCAGAAGAGGAGATACCCGCACAGGAGTAATGCTTAGTGACAGACCCTTGAAAAGTATAGTGCTGGAATTACTATAACTATGTACAGAGAAGGGACCCCCTGCAGACAGCTATGAGTACCTAGGGCAGGGAAAAAATAGTAATGTAGAAAAACCTAGGGCTACCATTGCAAATATACTAACAGTGTATGGGGACTACACAATCATAAAAATAGGCACAAAATGTGTGTAGACAAAAAGAAGAAGGATAAGGGGAAATACATTCAAAGAGGATGTTCTTTTATTTTATTTTTATATAATATTTTCAATATATTTCATTATTTTTTCCATATATTATAAATATAAAAAAAAATGACGTATTATACATCCAATGTGCATTGGGCAAATCGCACGTAACTTTTCATTCATCTTACATTCGCATCAACATTCAGACCACACATGCACACAAAAACAGTTGGCTTGATCCAATATGACCAAAAAACAATATGTACAGTACAAAGGATGTCTATAAAGTGCATGAATTAATTATTGGTACAGTCTTATTAGCAGCAATAAAAATCTTGTAGTGGCTAGTTAAGATGATTCTTCCAATATTTTCTACGCATGTTTCGGCACAGGAGCGCCTTCTTCAGGAAAGTCACTAATTACCACTGTATATAACGTGTAAATTATATGTGCCTTGTTAAATGTCATGAACAAAATGACTTAAAAATGAAAACTGAGGTGAATCACGATATGACACTACTACTGTGGCTACCCAATTGCTAAAACACCAGAGTGCCCAGAAATTACTAGAGCATGCCCAAGAAATACCAGTGGTGATATTTGAAAATTAAATCTGTCTGTGCATGCAAAGAAAAACAATAGCGATATGGAAATGGAGTCAAACAAAAAATGTAAAATGTGAGATGAGCACGATCCTTCATCAATAAAAATGGAGCTCTTACTCTGTATTTTGAGAATTCTATATGTCCGCCAAAACAATTTGTTCTTGAACTCGAGTGAAAATGTAAATGAATCTCCTGCGGATATGCAGAAAAACATTTGTTTTCAGAATATGGAATTTTTGACCGTGTATAGAGATAACGCTCTGCAATCTTTCTCTCCATAATAGAGTGTGACGACAAACAATCTATAGACATGAGCATGGCGTTATAGGAATGCAAATGAAGAAACACCTGAAGATGCATGACTAGAGGACATGGTCGCGGACGGTTACGAGACTCTGATTTCTCAAGTGATGTTTAAACAAATGGAAATGTAAGGGAATTATTTAACATTCATAACGTAAAATGAGCGTGCCTAATTAGGAATGTTAAAATATAGGGGCATCATGGTCGTCATGGCTTAACGTCTCACTTCGCCACTTCAGAAACGCAAGGCTGCACCATATTTACAAGGATATGGTGCAGCCTTGCATTTCCCCCTGCAATGGCGCTACACTTAGTGTTAGAAATGGGATCTCTAGTTGGCAAGGGCTTGCACCTTTGTCCAAGTAGGGACCCTTCTTCCTAGTCAGGGTAAGGGTGTTACACTCGTGAAGTAACCCCTGCTCACCCTCGTGGTAGCTTAGCACGAGCAGTCGGAGCTTAATTCAGAGGCAGTGTGTAAAGCATTTGCACATGACCAACAGTAATACAGTGTAAGCACTACAAACGGACACCACACCAGTTTAGAAAAATAACCAATATTTTATATACTCAAGACAAGACCAATTACGACAAAAATCCAAAATACTATACTTTACGAATGAATACTTGATACGGTAACTTCTTCTTTGCAGGAATAGCACAAAGCAAAGTTCGTACGAGTCGGTAGCTCCGTCCGAACCTACCGTGATGCTGAAAACCACAGAGTCTAACAGTTCCAGCCGACCACGTCGATACGGGCCAGCAGAGTCGTGAACAGACTCAGTTACAGTACCTTTGTCGTTGTGGCTGGTACGGAGTGTACGAGCCGGTCGGCGTTCGTCGCGGTTGCGGTGCAAGACGGAGCGATGCAAGGTGCGGTGTCCCTCGATGCGGTGCAGGCAGCGGCTCGATGAGCGTCGTGCAGACGGAGTCGGTGAGTCCAAGGCGTGCGATGCAGGGTGAGACGAGGCTCGATGCGGTGCTGACAGGTTGCGATGCAGGCGACCAAGCCGGAGTGCAGGAGCTGGCGTCGGACAGCGGTGCAAGTCGGAGCGGTGCGTCGCAAACGTGCGAGCGGTGCCCCAAATGCGGTGCGGTCACGACTCTTGAGCCAGTTGCAGCGACCGCGTCGGTCGGGTCCGGTTGGTTCAGTGAAGCGATGCGATGCGAACTGCGGTGCCCACAGGTCACGGTGCAAGCAGCGGCTCGATGTTGGCGGCGTCGGACGTCGCCCACGGTGAGACCAGGGTTGCGATGCGAGGCGGGGCGATGCGGTCTGCGGTGCAAACAGGTCACCGGCCAGGGATGGATTTGGTTGACGGAGTCGGTTGCGGTTCCCTTCCTCTGTGGCAACTGAAACAGCGTTCCAGAAGCGGTACCCAGAGGCTTGTGAAGTCTTTGTAGTCCCTGAGACTTCTTAACAGGAGGCCAGCTCGGTTTCAGGCCCTTGGAGATACTCAGCACAAGTTTGTAGAAAGTTCAGTCCCGTCCTTTCACTGCCCAAGGCAGAAGCAGCAGCTGCAGGCCAACCCAACAAAGCAACAACACAGCAAAGGGGCAGTACTCCTCCTGGCAGCTCTTCCAGCTCTTCGTCTTGGCAGGTTCCTTGATTCCAGCGAGATCTAAATTCATGGGGTCAGGGCCCCAATATTTATATCCCAAATTCCTTTGTTCTCTGAAGGCAGAGAGGCCTTTGCCTAGTCCAAACCAGTTCTGGAGCACTTTGTTGACAAGTCTCCGTCCCTTCTTTCAGTGAGCAGGCCAGGGACATCAGACGCACCACAGGAGGTGGAGCCAGCATTGTGGAGGGAAGGCACTGTCCTATTCAGGGCCCAGGTGCGACCCCTCCCACCCATCTACATGTAGATCTTGCTATTCAGCCCTGTGCTGACTCACCCTGTCTCCTGGCATCCCCCAGCCCCTGTCACTCACACTCCAGACAAGGAATACACAACCTCGCAGAGGCAGGCTTGGATGGTTAGACAAGAAAATACCCACTTTCTAAAAGTGGTATTTTCAAACACAGAATGTTAAAACCAACTTCACTAAAAGCTGCATTTTATCATTCTGAGTCCAGGCATACTAAACTCGAATTTCTACCATGTTCCCGGGGTCAGTTAGGATTATAAGCTGTAACAATCAAAACTGCCCGTTCTGGCCTAGGGGAACAGGTAGCCTTGCAATAGTGAAAAACGAACTAGGCTGTAATTCACTATCAGGACATGCCGCACACACCCGGGCATGTCCTACCTTTCGCATACAACGCACCCTGCCCATAGGGGTACCTTGGGCCTACCTTAGGGGTGACTAACATGTAGCAAAGGGAAGGTTTAGGGACTTGCAAGTGTGTGCACTTGCCAAGTCGACATGGCAGCCCCAGGCTGCGCACAGGCTCTGCGATGGCAGGCCCGAGTTACACCTTACGGGCTGTTTGCGTGGGTGGCACAATCCAGTGCTGCAGCCCACCAACAGCATTTGGTCTATAGGCCCTGGCACTCGCAGTGCACTTTACAAGGGACTGACAGATAAACCAAATAGGCCAATCATGGAAACACCAATCCATAACACATTTTATACAGGAGCACTTGCACTTTCCCACTGGACCGCAGTGAGGAAAGTGCGCAGAATCATTACACCAGCAAAAACAGAGTCAAAACCGGGAGGTCAGAAAGCAAAAAGTCAGGGGAAACACGCCAAAAAATGCCAAGTCTAACACTTAGCAGTGTAGCACCAACGCAGGCACCCTTGCAGCACAGTGCAAGGGTGTCTGCGTGCAGGCGAGGATTGTTTATGTGTAGGAAGGTGTCCCTTCCTGCACGTAAACAATCCTGAAATGCAATTTTGTCACTTCTATGAGTGCTGCTTAATGCAGCACACATGGAAGTTAGAAAATGTCAATTTTTTTAAGGATTGTTTATGTGCAGGAAGGGTCACCTTCCTACATATAAACAATCCAAGGCGTTTTGCTTTTTCCATGTGTGCTGCACATGGCAGCACACATGGAAAAAGCAAAAACGAGGAGAAATAAAGCATTTCTCCTCATTTCGCCAAGTGAAGACCAGGTTTTCCCTGGTCTTAATTTTGGCGCTGCCTCCTATTTACGCTGCCCTTGTAAATAGGGGGCAGCATCAAAAGCAATGGGTGTTGCGGTGGAACGTCCACCGCAACACCCACTGCCCATCCCTTTCAAGCTAAGCATAGCGTGAAAGGGGGCCTTATTTACAAGGCAGCGTTATTAAACCACGTTAAGTGGCTTAATGCTGCTTTGTAAATAAGGCAAAGCCCCTATCGCCACAGAAACGTCACAAAAAGTGACGTTCCCGTGGCATTAGGGGTTTGTACATATGCCCCATAATCCTAGATGAGATACAGCGAATAGAGAACTGAAGTCTGAGGGCTTGATCCTACCATTATAATATGCGGTAACAGAGTAAGCAAACAATGACGGAGGAAGGCCAGGATACTTCCGAATAGTAACGGGGCTCTAATAACACATGCAGCAATTGATTAGTGAGAGCCTACTGCAGTTTAGAAATGAAAAATGAAGTCTAGGGCCTGGTTCTTACCATTGTAATATGTGGTAGCGGAGTAAACAAACAATGCCGGAAGAGGACCAGGATACTTTCGAATGATGTCGGGGCTCTAATAACACATACAGCAATTGATTAAAGTAAGTTTAAAGTCGACGGGGGAGATTTTCAAACCTTTTGCGCTGATTTAGCATTACAAAAGTGACGTTAACCAGCACAATTTTTTTTGTTGCTATGTTCTTTCCAGCGCAAAACTTGTTTTGCGCTGGGAAGCACCCTTTTACGCTGGGAAACACCCTCTAAATAGCATTATTAGCAAATGCGTTACTTTGCATCGAGGGGGCGTGACATGGGAGGTAGATGGGCGTTCCCATGCAACTACCCATGCCTTCTGACGCAAAACCATATTTACAAAGATTTGCAAACATGGTTTTGCTCCAAAAGTTAACGCCCCTTTAAAGGAGGCGCTGACAGGAGAAATGCTTTCATTTCTCCGTGCTTTTCCGACTTTCCATGTGTGCTGCACTGTGCAGTACATATGCAAAGTGGGAAAAGCTTTGCATCGTGCATAGCATAGTATTTTGTACAGTAAGGGTACCCTTCCTGTACAAAACCTATGCTACACTCATGCACACACCATAGCGCTGTGGTGCTACGGTGTGTGCATTGCACACGGCAGCTGAAATCAGCGCCGGCGCAAGGGAAAACGGGAGGAGAGAGCCATATCTCTGAAGATATGGCGCTCTCCTGCTCCCTCCCTGCCGCACAGCACAGCCTTGCGGGGGGCTGCGCTGCATTGCGTGACTTTTTTGAAAATCTCCCCCGAAGGATTATGATTAATAGAAATTCAGATAGTAAATCAAAAGCAGATAGGCTGAGGCAGAGTTTAAGGTTACCTGTTGGTTAACAATTCACAGCTGAGTCCCGGTGTTGTTCCTTTATCTTGCTCCGCTAAGGCCGGGGATACCTTAGCCCCACTAGAGCTAAGGCTTCCGATTTCTGCACACCACTATAAGTTTGCGGGGGTTCAATATATAGGCTGCATTCCTGGCAGTGCTCTGGTTGAAAACATAATGTATAGTATACCGGCTTAATACAGCAACAGCCGGTCCCCTAATGCTCGCGAGTTGTTGCCTTAGCGGAGCATGATAAAGGAACACCGGGGCCTAGCTGTGAATTGCTGTATTCAACACAAAGAGATGATACGAGAGGTTTTTTCTTTTGCTTGTATTAGCTCTTTTATTCAAAGTCTTCTTGTTTATGCTCGACAGTTCAGCACAGCCAACGCGTTTCACCCAACATTTGGGCTTCCTCAGGGCCAGATACAGATATGTTGTTTCCAGAGATCCATTAGCGTCTCCCACAAGAATCTACATCCGCGTAAAATCGTCTTTCCAATTCAAAGTTTCGCCATCAAAATCTCCAAATACGTAAACCGAGTACGATGTCCAAAGTCACAATTCCTTATTACTCGGTACACATGCCCGTGTTGTGGACGTGTAGCCATGCAAGTGAACGTAGTATTTCAAAACTTGTACGGATTTTGAAATACATTTCTTATTGTTCCTGCTTGGGGGGGGGGGGCATTTGGTTCCTTCACGAAGGCTACCTGGCATAATAGACTTTGGCAAACGTGGAGGCTCTCATGTGATTTTTTTGTGGGGGGGAAGCACTGCGGTTGTGTGCAAATTGCGATGTAGTTCAGATGTTGAAATAATTGCAAATGCTTATGTAGTCTTGATTTTTTAATTCATTGGGATACTTTCAACTAGGCCTATTCTGCTGTTGTTTTAATTGTTTTTATGGTTTAATTAGACAGGTTACAAAACCCGAAATAAGGAAACCCAGTGTATGTAGTGATACCATTCAGGTAAAGATAGCTATAGTTATCTGGAAATTAGATGACGTCAGCCTTATGTGCGGGGACTTCTAAGCAAATGTCAGGAAACCCCAGAACCCCAGGAAAAGGATATAGCTGACAGAAACGAAGCATTCCCGTGTTGAGAGCTTCAATGGCTGAATTGTAATGAGAAAATTCACTGTAGGTCTTTAGTGTGCAAATCCGTCTACAGGTCAGCTCCAGAGTGCCTGAAGGAAAGACTGCAGATATATCAAATGGAAATAGATCTTAGGTCACCTGGTACATGTGCTTAAGGAAACAGGGTACAAATGATTAGAGTCAAGGGCTGTTTGGAGCTGGCATCTTTTTCAGCCCCGCAGCGCCTGCATGCCCTCTTGGGTGATTGATTTTCTTTTGCTTTCCAGCAACAAGTGGGGGTTTGTTGCTGAAAAGCAAAAGACAAATGTCCCTGACATGCAGGGATTTTTCTCCCTGCCCACCAGGGACATTTTCACATTTTTCTTCCTGGAATCATCATGCCTCGCATGGCAATCCCGGGGAGGTAAAATCAGAGAGGGGCGACCGTCACTGTTGTAGTGATCTGCTGATCACTGGGCTGGCTTACACCCCACCCCCATCCAGCACAGGCGTCACTGGACATGTGACCCTGGCAATAAAAGGGGCTGAGCGCACGTGCCCCGGGCCAGTTCTACCATCCAACTAACTGTGTCTGTGTCCAGTCATTTAGCGTGCATGAGGGCCTAGGGCCCTGCACCATTACATTGGCGACGAGCGGGCTAATCCCACGTGTGCAGCCGCCTCGTTAGGTGGTTGAAGGGGGAAGATGTGCTGCCCGTGTTGAGGGCACCCCCTGCTGCAGGTGAAAATCATCGGAGTGCCCGCGGGCATGTGAAGAGCCCTGGGGTGAAGGTGAGGCGGCAGAAGCCCACCCCGCATTGGAGGAGCCAGCGGCCCATTCATCCGGCGATGTAATGCCCTGTGAGGGCAGAAGAAAAGGCGAGCGAGGCCTTACTACGGCGACGCCGGCCCACGCCACCATGAGGTGAGGGACGCCTGAGCAGAGATCGGGCGTAAGGTGAGCCCTGAAGGCGGAACATCGGGGGCAGCAAAGAGAGCCTAGTAAGGGGAGGACGGAGAATGAAGCAGCTGCCCACTCCCCCACCCCGCGAAGAAGACGAACTCTGCCCCATAACGGAGCAAGCAGTCTCCGGTGCCAGCTCCAGCCCCCGCGCAGCGAGTGAAGTGAGAGAGGCTGCGGCGGTGGGGGGGAGGAAGGAGAGCCTGGTTCGTTGACCCCTGGCAGCCCGGGAAGAATGGAAGAACCGAGGAAGACAGGGCTGCCGGAGAGTGGGAGAAGGCGGCGAGGCGGCCTGCCTCCTGATCAAGGGCACGATGCAAAACGCCCGTAAATAAGGCGAGACTGGGAGGTGACAGGCGAGCGCACCCTCCCTCCCGACAATGAATGCACTAGAAATAAAACTTACTGGGAGAGGGGAGGAGGTGCTGCTGGCCGAGGAGAGAGCCTCCGGCGGTGTGTGTGCAGGAGGGCAGCCGTCAGTGTCAGTGCCCCGCCCGCAGGATGAATGCGCGCGTGGCCGGCAGGAACAAAGAGACTAGGCCGCGCCAGCATGCTGAGAGGTCCCAGCGCAGCCAGTGCAACGAGACTGCAGGAGAGCGGCAGAAGCGGCCGCGAGAGTAAAGTGACAGTGAAGCGAGGCCCGCAGCGTGTGTGAAGCTGCTGAGGCCGATCGGAGCACGGCAGGTGCAATCGCGGCCCAGGCGGCCTTCAAATGCAAAGGGCCAAAGCGCACAAGGGCTGCCGGGCGTGTAAATGATTGCAGCAGAGACGTGCCCAGGTCGAGTGGTGCACAAATAAAAATAAAGAAGGAAAGCACCTACCTTGGTCGGAGTGCCTGGGCTGCATGAGTAAGGTGATGAGGGGTATCTGGGAGCAGCCGAGGTCACAAAGAAATCCTGGCACCGGCATACCTAAAAGAGAAGAGTGGAGAAAGCGGGAGGCAGCGGTATCAGGAAAACAGCCTGGGCCCACGATGGAAATAAAGCAACATTGCCATCTAGTGGCCATACTGCACAGGCTAAAGAAAGGACTGCACAACACAGGTGAATACGATAAAGATTGCAACCCATTGTCACCAAACAGCAAAGACTATCTTGGGATAAAATAATGCGAAAGGATGGTGCCCAGTAAGACAGTTTGCATGCTGCTACAGTGTTGAGGCCAATTGAAGTGCAAGTAAAGGTAACTGGGTAACAATAGGAGATGAAGGAGCAGCCCTTACTGCAGTGTTTTCCTCCGTTTAGATGAAGCTCCCACAGGGCACAGTGCAAAGGAAACTACGGCAGCAGGAGGACAGATGCAGCAACCCGAAGTTGATGGGGGGGGGGAGTGCATACAAAAAGACTAAAGCGAGAAAGTGAATGGGAATTGACTGAGGTGTGAGAGACCCACCCCCAAGACTTTGTCATGCAAAGTGAGAAGGAAGGAAGGAAACCCCATTCAGCAAGTGACAGGAGAAGGGGATCCCAAGAGGAAAGGCAGCTATGGCTGGCGAGGAAAATGCAGTGCCGCCTAGTGACCATAGGTAGTCACTGCAGCAGGGAGGATAGCCCTGGGACACTATGATGCTGAACTGCAGTGTGCAGCGGGGAAGCAGAGAATGAACTGTGTTTCCTGGAGGGAAAAGTGCAAACTAAGCAAGAGGGAGAAAGGTGCATCCAGTGAAGTAAGGATGGCACCGCAAGAGAAGTGACCGAGAGCACAAGCTGCCCGAAGCTGGTGAACCATCAGGGGCGAAATTGTGAACAGTGACTGGAGAACCGGTCCGAGAAGCGGCGACCTGAGAAGAGGTCAGAAAGGCGGCGACCTGAGAAGAGGTCAGAAAAGCGGCGACCTGAGAAGAGGTCAGAAAAGCGGTGACCTGCAAAGAGGTCAGAAAAGCGGCGACCTGAGAAGAGGTCAGAAAAGCGGTGACCTGCGAAGAGGTCAGAAAAGCGGTGACCCGAGAAGAGGTTGAAGAAGCGTCGACCTGAGAATAGGTCAAAGAGGCAGTGACCTGAGAAGAGGTCAGAGAAGAAAGACTCGGATTAAAAGAATGAAGACCGAGCATGAGTATTGATAAGAAGAAGGTTGCGACGTCCGGTCTGGTCATCGTAGGAAAAGAATGCATTGTCCTAGGGGTAGGACAAGACCAGGGAGACACGTGTGGAGTGCACGTCACACTGAGAGGCCTGGTCAATGAAGACGAGCAAGAAGATGGGATTAGACCGCGTCGCGAAGAAAAGAACAAGAAGGAGGAATTTGAGTGGCATGACGCCACCGCGAAGGACATCGAAGAAATCTCAACAAGAAGAAAGAAGACGAGAGGGGTGTGTGATCTGCCAACTCGCACACCAGAAGGCAAAGGGGACAAGTGCAAGAACATCGGAGCACATGGAACACAGGGCCTGGAGAGCATCGGTGGCACTGGGAGAAAACATCTATCTACGAGTCTTCAGAACACCTGGTGACGGCAGAGGCGAGCCGGCTGGACCATTGGTGACATCCACCTTTGGGGTCGCACGGGAGACTGGACGGTGAGACTGCTCGGACGTCCTGAAGAAGAGGATCCGACCACTCCACACCAGACCGTGGCGACCCAGGGGCAAAGGCATCAGGGACGCCGGTGAGAGCGGGTCCCGCCAGGAGAGATGGGTCCACAGCCGCTCTTCCGCAGGTCCCAGGAGGACGAAGATCTTGTGCGAAATGGCAGGAGCCAACAACTACCCTTCAGGTGGAGCTAAGGACATGAAGGTGGGACTCGTAGCGATTCCTCCACACATCCCGAGTGTATGTTGGAGCGACACGGTGAAGTGCACCAGTCCAGTGGAAGCCTGGTGAGGAGGGCCTCCGGGACATCCCGTGAGAGGGGAACACCTGCAAGAGGGGCATCCTAGTGAGAGGGATGTCTTGCAACTACTCCACCATTTGTAGAGAGAAGCAATACTGCCTGTGTGGAGAAACCACGTCAACCAGGACTGATTGGTGGAAAGTAACATCCATCCGATCCACCAGCACTCTACCTGCTCCGTCACCACAAGAGCGATGCTGAGAAAGACAGTGATGTCAACTTCCATGCACAGAGTTGAAAGAAGTCCGGACCCACAGTGCACCCATTAACTGTGCCAAATAGAACTGGTGGTCCCAGCTGCTGTTGTGCCATCGATTTGGTTTGCAAGCAGCTAAAGAGACTCCATGGAAGTTTCTGTTATCTTGTTTTACTTTCGTTATATTCTCTCCCACAGGTTGGACTTTACAGTTTCCAGTTTGAATAAAGTTTGGGAGGGATGTAGTGATCTGCTGATCACTGGTCTAGTTGTTGTAATGCACCAGCCACTCCCCGAGGGCTGGCTTACACCCCACCCCACACCCATTCAGCACAGGCGTCACTGGACATGTGACCCTGGCAATAAAAGGGGCCGGGCGCACGTGCCCCGGGCCAGTTCTTCCATCCAACTAACTGTGTCTGTGTCCAGTCATTTAGCATGCATGAGGGCCTAGGGCCCTGCACCATTACAACTGTGACCCCGCAGCGCTAGTGAGAATGAAACCCTCTGGTGCTCGACTGTCGGAAACTCAGCAGCTACCTCACCTTTAAATGAAGCTTGGGACCTGTGAGATCATCAGGGGTGGGATCCCCGGGTGGGATCCCCGCCCTGTGAGTTCATCAGGGGTGGGAACCCCGCCAATGTACGGCAGAGCTCCAGCTTCGTCAATTCTAAATGACCGCAGACGTTTTTGAGAAACTGTGAATGTGAAATGTGAGTCCACAGGGCTTGGACCTGGCGCCATAAGTGAATTCATCTCTGTTTTTAGTCATCCATAATAATACGACCACGAAAGTAAACGGAATAGATGATTAATTGTTACATGAATTAGATTTAAGATGTAGTGGTCATAATACAAAGCAAAATCAAGCTGTCAAACAAATCAGAATAGCAGGCGAAATGACCAGTTAAGACTATGCCGCTATTTTCACAGAAATGAAGTTGACTGATTTTGACTAATTTCCATAAGCATCAGCAGGGGAACTTTTTCAGTAATAAATGGAGAAGGTCTGAGGGGAGGATGACAGGAAGAGGTTCATACTCAAAAAAACTGCTTTTTGTGATTCCTTATGGCAATGGCAACGGCTTTATCCCTGTGATACGCTCCTTTCAATCACCAATGCGTAAATGAATCAAGTAAGAAAAAATCACAAATTTATTACCACGGTGTCCCAAAAGTATACTTTCTTGTGGTTCGTTTATTGCCATCATCAATATGAAACTGTCAAAATAAATGTACTTCATAAAAGTTACAGTTTAATGTTATAAAATGAAAAGCTAAATAATGATTTGAGCTCCAGAAAAGAAAAAACTGACAGAGATCCTCGGTCTGTCAATAAATGTTTGTAACCCAACACACTGTGCAAGGCAGTAGCACACTCCTGCCTGCACTGGAGGCACAACAGTGGAACCACCACTCCAGACCCATGCGGATGTGCTGATGGAATCACATCTTGGGTGACATGCTCCTGCTGTGTCTTCCAGCCAGTTGTTGAGTCTCAAAATACATTTCATGATTCCACAAGCACAAGGAAAATAGATGTTAGATGCATATCCGGTATGAAGGCTGTAAAAAGAAAGAAACATGTAATTAACTGTTCAGATGTTTAGCACAAGACAAAAGGCATATATGTGCATCAAATATTTGCTGGTTCTGTGAGTTAGAGGTTGAGGAGCCTATTTATCAAAAAGTAAGTAACACAGTGCTGCAAGTCACCTTGCTGCACTGCGTTACAAGGAAAGGGCAGGAATGCACCGTATTTATTGCAATACAGCGCATTCTTGAAATCACAAAAAGAGAAAGGTACCCCCTAGTTTCTATAAGGTCCAAGAGGAGGGGGAAATAGAAAATTAGCAAAGGGAACCTCTAAACTGACCTATATTGCTTTCAGTATGACCAACAATGGCTCAAATACCGCAGCCCCAATATAAATGTCATACAACAAATATAGTCACAAAATTAAATATTTTTATTGATTTTTCTTTTTGCAAAAATATTTTATACTTTTAAAAATTTCATTTTATCATTGTGTTATAATACAATCTGAAAGAAACAATTGCATAAATATCTACATATACATTGTACAAGAAACAATTACGACAAACAGTTACCTAGATTGCTATACAATCAAAAATGTGTCAATGCGCGATAGTCACATATTATTTCAGCACTGGAATCATTTAAAGCAAACTAGGTAGCCACCAAGACTGTTCTCAAATCAAGATATAATTACTAAGAACACAGATAACCCCAAACTCACCATAAACATTTCTCTCTATCCATTCAAACCTACTCATACACACTAACACTCATTCATAAAAGAGGTTCAATCATGTGGGGAATCCAAAACCAATCTAACTAGGACAGATTCTATAATTCTAAGTGATACAAGTAACACCAATCAGATTCCACTGATGCATCTGTCTCTAGATGGACTCTCCACTTGTATGTTAAAGGTCAACCCGCGTTTCGGTGGATCTTCATTTAAACCACCTTCCTCAGGACCAAGAAAATATATAAATGGAATCCCACATAGGGTGGCCAGGGGTTATGGATGAGTGATAGCAGTCAATTTCATGTAGGCCATAGGTCCTTCCAAATGTAGAAATAGTGCCAGTTAAAGCCACGTGTTAATACTACCGTGATGTAGGTTGGAGATTCAATCCTATTTGCGATCTTTGTATAAGCTGCTGCAAAGACGTATATTGTAACAAGTGTAACAATTGGAGGCCTTTCATGTGTTAGTAGGGCATCTGTCGTGGTAATTTATGAACAAACAGGAGCACGCCTTCATCCTGGCTCACGCTGCCGAGTTCGCATTCTTGTCCTTTCCCCAGCATTGACGCCCAATGGGCTGCCTAGCGCCAACGCAGGCACCCATGCATCATGGTGTAAGGGTGCCTGCGTTGCATGCAGATTGTTTTTGTACAGGAAGAAGTACTTTCCTGCAGAAAAACAATCCTCAGAGGCATATTCCTCTATGTGTGCTGCACAATGCAGCAAACATAGAAAGAGGAAGTAACGAGGAGAAATGAAGATATTTCTTCTTGTTATGCCTCCCCTGGGAAGGCGTATCTTCTTGACACATTCCCAGGTCTACCAGTAATGGTAAATCTGGGAATACATTACCATGCATCCTTAACAACGCATATGCCTTTACATCGCATGTGTTTACCACGCATATGCCTTGTCCATGCATGCTTTTACAATGAAAATGTACGTGTTTTACAGATAAGTATAAAACCTTATATACACATACATACATATATATGTATGTAAGGTTAAAGGGACGTTATAGTTTGGCTCAGATTTCACTCAGACAAAACCAGTGAAATTCAGCAGTTATAGTTAGCCTTTGCAAAACCCAGGAGTTAGGATAATTTGTCCTTTACAGAAGTGGAGCTTCAATGGGGGCACCTGCTATGTTTATATTTGTAATTGCCTCACATTGAGGTTTAATTTCTGTGAAATGAGCTTTAGGGCCAAAACAGCCCTGCAAATACTTAATGGGGGGGGGGATTTCTGCCCCATCTCCCGGGGCCTGGCCATGTGTCCCTGGGTGCACTCGTCCCACCCAGGGCACTCAGTGTGCTCTGGGACCGCAGGGGGAGCCTCAGACCCAGCCAGAACCCCGCCTCCTGCGGGAGCCGGCATTGCTGTTGCATGCAGGGAGATGCTAGAAATGCAGCTCCCTGTGTGCAGGAGCAATATTTTCATCTCTTTCCCTGCCCGCATGTCTTCGTGCAGGGAAAGAGATGGATACTCCACTTCCAGCAAGTGGGAGCGGTTTGACAGCTCCTGCTTGCTGGAAGCAGAGTGTTTGCTTTTGCTTGGTGGGAGCTGTCACCACTTTGGTGAGCGTTTGCTTTCGCTTGGCGGGAGCTGTCACCACTTTGGTGAGCGTTTCCGGTCTTCTTAGCAAGAACGCACTGTGTCCGAGTCGGACTGTTATGGTGAGACCCCTGAGGAAGGGTCGCTAATGACCCGAAATGCATTGGATTCTAGACAAATTCACAGTCTAAACTGTAAGAAGGACCAAGACGTTATTGGTGTATAAGGAATTTCCTAATCAGTGAATAAAAAGGAAATTATGAAGCATTGACGACCCTAAATTTATTGAATTTATTGGAAAATATTCTCAATTTTTTTCCCCTGAAATCCAGAGAAGAAAACAGTACAGTTTTCGTGATAAGTGCTCCCGTCAGCGGTTTTCCAAACCTGGCATTCCTGTGGTCAGTATTTGTTCAGCGCTTTCAGACATAGCGCAACGACAGGGATGCACATTGATTGAACAAAGATTAAAAGAAACGTCGAGTATTTGGTAAATTGAGTGCACTACGGTACCATTGTTAATTGACTTCCAGCCTAGACCACACATCTACTGTCGACACAGGTAGACCGAGTCAACACGGGAGGGGGGTACAATCGTCACTCCTCACGGTTAAAGATTAATTCCAACTCTCCCACTTCTTCTTCTCTTATAAGGCCTAAGCAACATTTTATGAACCTGCCCCCAGCAGCATGTCCTTTTGTGCTAATCCTAGTTAATGTCCCCTTACTCCGACCCAATCAAAGTGAGTCTATATCCCAGCTACTAGCCAAAGCTCGGCATTGGGTGTCACAAGCTTCTAACAGTGGCCACCTTATTCAAAATTACTTGATCATGGCCAGAAGAACTCCCTGGATTGGGTCAGATGTAAAAGCAATTGACAATGACTGTGTCATCCTTAGTTTTGATAATCAATGGCTAGTGAGAGACCTGTTAGGGCACCTACCAGTTGCCCCCTCATCGCAATCCCAGATTTACACTGTCCCATTGGGCTTTTTTTATAGACCCTCCGTAGTATGCAATTCCAACACATTTGATCAGGGCTGCGCTACAAAGAGATTTCAGCCCATATCGTATCAGGTGGCTAATAATACTGTTCCTAACAGGTATTCACCGTTGGTGGACATGGAGTCCTGTGATTGACTTCCGATTTCCCCGCAATCTCTGACTTTACCATTTGGTTTGGGTCGGGAAAAACCAACAGCACCCCCGCACTAGATCCACAAGGCAAAGACTCACCGCAAATTATACCTATTGAATCACCTCTAATTGAGATGGCAGGGGCTCCTTCTCAAGGGCCTTGGGGGCGCATTACTTTTCTCTCATTGAATATAGCGGGATATGAAAATAAAAAAGATAATCAGTCTTGGTATAAGGAGTTTATGAACTCAGATATTATTAGCTTCCAGAAAACCTGGGCTGGGCAGCCCATTTTTGTAAAAGGTTATCTTTCCTTTTTTACGCCAGCACTACCCTCTGCATCAGGTAGAGCTAAAGGGGGCTTACTTACTCTTTGCTAACACAATTCCATTAGGAAAGGTTACTTTCTTGAATAACTCGCCATATTTTCATATTATTGTAGCTACAGGGCTAAGTAAAACTGATCTAATGCCGATTAATTTTTATAATAATAATTTCCTTAATCCTACCCATGTGGCAGAAGAGCTGGGGGCAATACTTGAGGATTTGCTAAATCACCACCCACAGCCACTTTTTATTATCTGGGTTGGTGATTTTAATACGCATTTTTGCAACAGATCAGACCAACACATCTGTGGGGTAACCAACTCTGAGTCTCTGATTGCTCATTTTAATCACTATAACTATAGAAATGTCTTAAATAGTTTTCTATTGACTTGGGATTTAGTTATAAGTAATCCCATTCAACCAGCTACGGGTCAACTGTTTCCAACTTTCCAGTGATCAGGGACTATTTTGACAATTGATTTTGTCATCATTCATGCAAACTTTAAGAGCTGTGTTAAAACCCCACAGGTTCAGATGACAGAATTTAGTGATCATGCCCTCCTCTTTTTTTCCTTTGATTGGCCACATACCAATAAGTCAAGCCCTCTCTTTGCTCCAAAACCTCTCCTTTCTAGGGAAAATGGTTTTACACAAAATGGGAGAAAATGGATCCTAAACTTTTTATTCCGAAGGTTGTAACGGAATGCTATTCGCGATCCAATCATGTTTAGATCCTCAAACTAGTAGTCCCCAAGTTGTACCAACATTCAGTAAAATTCTAAATTGTATTAGAACTCATCTCTATCGATCAGAACCACAAAATTCCTCACGGTCTACTAGATGGTTTGAGGAAAATTGCTCGAAGGCATCCAGACAACTTCGAACTGCTCTTAAAATGTATTCTAGAAACCAAGAAATGATAAGAAACCTAAGAGCTAGCTATAAGCTAGCAAGGGAGGAGCGTAAGAGACAGTTAAGAGAGAAGGCATGGGAGAACTTGCGTCAAGCCTAAAAAGCAAAGATAGTAAGGCTTTCTGGAAAACAGTAAATGCCCCCTTTTTACAGGGGGAGGGCGACCCTTCTCTTGATCTTCATATAGATGAATCCACTTGGTTAACCTATTTTCAGAATATATTTCATGCCGAGACGATTAGCAACACAACAGATATTGAGATCTCCTCCCTGACCTTCTCGGGGTTGGAATTTTCCCTTAAGGAAATTGAGCTTGCCCTTTCACAATCACCCGCCTTTAAAGCCCCGGGACCGGACGGTGTCCCTCTTGATATATTTTTCGAACATAAATCTCTGTGGGTCCCTCTTCTGACCCTAGTATTTAATGCTGTAGGTAAAGTGGGCCCCCCGGCATCTTGGAAACAGTCATTGATCATTCCAATTTACAAGAAGGGAGACTCATCAAATCCTGCAAACTATTGCCCAATCGCCCTATTGAACAGTACAGCTAAGCTAATGGGGAGATTGTTACTAAATAGGCTTGAGGACTGGGCACTTGAAAATAATATCCTGGCTGAGATACAATAATGATTCAGAAAGGGAAAGGGAACGGTAGATCAGTGCTTAAATTTAGCTTTGATTGCAGCTAAATACGTGTACACTAAAAAGGGCCAGTTTTATATGGCCTTTATGGACCTGTCAGCAGCCTTCAACTGCGTGAGCCACACTAAACTGTGGGCTCTCATGGAGTCGATGGGTGATGACAACTCCATAATTTATTAGAGAGCTATACAGAGATGCAGGGGCTGTTATTAGGTATGGGAAACAAGGGGAATGCACAAAATCGTTTAAAATTCAAAAAGGCGTGCAACAGGGATGCGTTCTCGCTCCTTTCCTCTTTTCGTTATATAGCAATAAATTAAATGATGTTTTGACCGCCAAATGTAGCGACGTTCCATCGGTAGGCGGTTTACGCCTGCCCACGCTGCTTTACGCAGACGATGCGTTCCTCATGGCTAGAACCCCATTGGCCTTACAGCGCTCCATTGATATATATTCGGAATATATGGCAGAATTGGACTTGTTTGTAAATAAATCCAAAACTATGCTATGGCAGCTGGTACAGGAAGGAAAAAAAATTAAAATCCCTACAATTACACAGGAGAACCTTGGAACTTGTAGATAATTTTATGTATTTAGGAATACTTTTTGATGTTAAATTTAATTGGTCTGCAATGGTGGAAAATAGGGTAAATGTGATGAAAAGGAGCCTAGCAGCATTGTGGAAATTCGCCTTCAATATAGGAAAGAAACCGACTAAGGAATTGATGGCAATTTATTTAGCAAAATCTGTATCCCTAGCTACCGATGGGGCCGAAATATGGGGCACAGCCGAAGTGGATGTCGTGCAGGTCGTAGAGGATAAATTTATAAAAAGATTGTTGTCTATTCCATCCACATGCTCACAAACTCTTGAAACCAACTGTCCCTTTGCCCCTGTGATGACCGATCGTCCCAATCCCTTTCCCACATCTTATTTTTTGCTTATTCTATAAAAAGGAGAGGAAATAATTTATAATCCCAATGCTAAGAACACTGAGTTTACATTCATATGTCACAGCTCTCTCAGTTGTTAATACGCTGGAAACACCGTATGTTTGTTTTATGACAGCGAGCTTCTTATATGCAGTTTTGCAGATTAGTTCAAGGTCTTCTGCAAGAGGTGTAGTATTATTCAATTTGTTTTAAATCTTTTTATGTATTTTTAATCTTTGATAATGTTTTGTTGTAGGGATTTTAATACCCTGTCTAACGTACGCCTTCGGCTTTTAATGTTTTTATAGGTTCTGGTACCTCGGTCTTTTAATATTCAATCAATTTGCTTACAATTTTACTCTCTTGTAAATTTTGCATTGTGTTACTTTTAATGTTTTGTACTTTTATGCATTTACAAAAATGCGAATAAAGTGATGATGATTGATTGATTGAGAGCAGGGTAAGGTATGTATGGAGTTCAGTTGGTCTGGCAATATCCATGATTGGTGGCCACCTCTACCTGACCCCTGGCTCTAATGTCCCCTTGGCATCTAATGGTCCCTAGCATTTGGAGCTATCTCTGGCTTAATAGTGAACCGGATATAATGTTAGTGGCGGCTCTTAACCTTTAGAACCGGGGTTGCACCAAATCCTGGATTATATAATGCGTGAACATACGCATGCACAAGATCTAGATAGACATTAGGGCGTGCACATTTTAATTTAATAGTGTCTATCATAAGGTGCAGTCCTGGCAAGTGCACCACGCATCATATGTTAAAATAACGCAGTTTGAAATTTCTCCACATTACCACAAGGGCCTAAAATTGTTACATAAATTTGAGCTGGCAGCGTGTTCATTCTCTCAGTGCCTGGGGCCATGCCAGCCGGCAAATTTTCCAAGCTGGTACTCCACAGAGTCAAACAATATGTTTTTGTTCAGCCTGTTTTCTGGGGCTATCGGTATCGTCTCACCTAATTACCATATACACGGGCTTCTCACTGTGAATGGCCAGAATTCCTGTATTAGGCTTGGCCCCTTGGAGTTTCCTGTTTCACTCATTGGGTAAACTGAGTCCAGACTCACATGTACTCTCAACAGCTTGCCAGTGGGATCCACCCACCAGCCCATGGGAAAAGTCATGAGGGAGAAGTCCATGCATGGGGGCACCCTTGGCATAGAGCTGGCAAATTCTCTTACTTACCAACCCATTCTTCGAGCTCCCATGTATGGATCCCGGCATAGCTGTCAAATTTTCAGAATGCTTATGTGTGACATTTCTATGGTTTCATCTATTTAGCTCACACTTCGACAACATTATAGCCCACTGTTCAGCTGTTTAAGGATATTGAGCAGACCCAAGCCCTGCTCACTTTCATTCAACATCAAAGCACTCATAGGTTTACATTCTTTCTCCGCTTAATTACTGCAAATCACTCTGACTGCTAATCAGAATTGCATTAATGCATCAACACAAATGCCTGTGGGGTTCAAAGCAGGGCCAGCAAACACTGTGACCATAGCTGCCAAATTTACAGAATGCTTATGTGTGACGTTTGTATGGTTTCTGTCCAGCCATGATTGACATTCTACTGTCAAATGTGTGATACTTCGAGTGACACTTTCACACAAATAAATAAAATTAATGAGGCACAGAGAGGAAAGAAAACTAGAGGACTTCCACAGGGCTCCAGTGTGAATGGGGAGTCTGCCTCACATGGGTCCCTGAAGGAGTCTTTGTACATAAATGTCATATAGTGCAACAGAGCATGAGAGAAGGTGCACCCAGATTTAAATATATAAGATCAGCCCCTAGAGGTTTGTTAATGGATTGGGCTGTGTAAGTTCCCTCACTCTCCTGGGTACTCGGGCTTGGGGTCAGATGAAAGGTATCACAGACCATCATATAGAAAGTGCATGTACCTAAGGCTAAACCCTCTGCTTGCACACATACCTGGCACATATGTAATCCTGGGTGCACCTGAGAGCAAGTGTCTTCTGGTCCCACTGAAAGGAGGTAATGACACAATCACATGGCAGACAAATATATGCTTCAAATACTTAGGTGATTCATTAAAGTCAAGGGTATACCCAAAAATCACTGGGACCTGGGTGTAAGACGATATAGAACGGAGAGGTCCCAGCACTATTACATCCAACCGGTGTAGAAACTAACAATATATACAATTGCATTCACAAAAAAATCGAAGATTACAATTCAATAGTGTTAACAGTGTTATTTAATCACACTGAACACAAAATACAGAATTAGAAAAACACATTATAAACCATCATTGATGTGCCCGAAAAGGTAGGAAGGGGAAAGGACAGTGACTTAAGTGAGGCAGTGAGGTAAGTGAAAGACACTACTAGTGAATATCACAATCGAATTGGTAGGCAATTTATTCAATACATTCAGGGGTCGAAACGTCGACACATTATTGATGCCAGTATTGTCAACAGTGCATGTTGCACTTTGACTCTCTATATTACATGGCTATGTAACTTATTGTATTTATTTCCTTTGTTATAAAGAAATGTGTGGTATTGAATAAATTGCCTACCAATTCGATTGTGAGTCACTGTCCTTTCCCCTTCCTACCTTTTCGGGCACATCAATGATGGTTTATAATGTGTTTTTCTAATTCTGTATTTCATAACCTGCAAATTCACTTTAAATAATCACACATGCAATTCCAGAAATACCTACAGCTCCAACATGCATTAGCAGGTAACCATGCAGAGCTCACTAACCTACCCAAATTTAGCCTGATGGAGGCAAAGCTATTGATGGGTCACCTGGGCCATGATGGGATCCCCCAGATATACCACTCACTGATCTGCAATGCCCCTAACACGTTTAAGAGTCTTAGACATAAATGGAAAGACTGGGTAGGTAACCTAGACGATACAGAATAAGAGAGGCACACATCGCCCCCAAGATATCGCCCTCTCCTCCCATCTTAGACTGAATCATTTACATTATTTGCACATGACATCTCATACCACAATGTCTTTGGCATGCTGGCATATTCACTAAACCTTGATGCTCCAGGTGTATGCACACAGAGGTGGATTTCTTTCACATGGTATGGCAATGCCAAAGCACTCAAGCACAGGAGAATGATTGCCAAATCCCTTACTCGGGTATTGGAGAGACTGTGTCTGCTGGCGAAGCTGGGAGGTACCAGAGGAGATGGCACAATCGTGGGTACAGCAACAATCATGGCTAAAAGGGACATTGCGCGCAAATGGAAATCTCGTGCTCAGCGATGGACTGGTGTGCGAAACAGGAGGAACCAATATACACAGCCAGAGGCTGTCCCAAGAAATATCATAAGATATGGGGTCTGTTGTGGGTATTTTATGAATTGACGAATATGCCGGGAGATATAATGCAATATGATGAGGCTTCTTAGGGGGTATACGATAAAGATGCTGCGGGATGGATGTGATGTTACCATGTTGTTTTGATGTACATATGCATGTTACAATCAATAAAATGTGATTATAAAACATCTCAGGCCTGCCATCACAGCCTGTGCAAAGATTTACACTGCCAATTATACTTGGTAAAATAAACCTTTTGACAACTCCAAAACTCCATTTTAAATACATATGTAATCTGTAAGGTGCGGCCCAAACAGCCCATAGGGCAGGGTGCATTGTATCTAAAAAGTTGGACAAGTACTTTTAACTTTTACATGTTCTGGTAGTGAAAAACACCTAAATTCGTTTTTCACTACTGTGAGGCCTACCGTTCCTTTGAGATAACATTGGGTTATCCTATTACTTTTAATATGTGATACTTTTTGTTGGGGAACTGGTTGAAATATCATGTTTGGTGTCCAAAGAATTGTAATTTAAATCCGGTTAAGCCGGATTTTAAGTCACAGTTCTTAAAATGCCTTTTAGAAAGTTGGCATTTTCTTGCTTAACCATTTGGTGCCTGCAGCCTGTAACCTGGGTCACATGACTTGGTGTAGTTGGTAGTTGGTCTTTGTGTATTCCTCCCAGACATTAACACAAAGGGAGACTATGTGTTGGAGGGATGGGCCATCCTGTCAGGATGGGAGGGGCAGAGCTGTGCACAGGCCAACTTATATTTGAAAAGAGCTGCTTCAGCACATACACAAATAACTACACACTAGCCTTTAGTGACCCCAGACACAGTAGAGCCTGAGCAGGGAGGCAGAAAATTCTAGGACCTTCAGGCGGGAGGGGGGACTCTAGAAGTTTCTTTCACTTCAAATCTGGCTCCAGGTATAAAAATACAACTCTCAGATCCACTCTTCTGTACACTCGTGGACCTGTGGATACTATAGAAGAAGGAATGCCCTGCTGCCAGAGAACTAATCTGCTGCTGATGGCCTGCCCTGCTTTCTGAGAAGAAAGACTGGACCTGCTCCATTCATCCAAGGCAAAGTGACTTTAAGGTTCAGGAGGCAGACCTCCTGTTCTGAGCAACAGAGACCTGCAACTGCCCAGCTGACTTGCTGCACTGGACCTCCAACTGGCCCTGCCTGAGCCCTGCTGGCCTCTGCTGGAGTGAGTTCCTGATCCCCAAGAGGTGCCTCCCTAGGTCCTGGACCCTTGGCTGGAAACAGTTTAGCTCCTCCCCTAAAGAAAAGGAGAAATCCTGAGGTTTTGGGCTTTTCATGACCATGACTGGGCCAGTTTGCGTCAAGATCTTGCTGCCTGTGATGGCTGCCAATGAGGCGAAGCTTCAGTGGAGCGGACTCTTCGTCCTATAGTGACCACCAGCAGTCCTGCCAAGTATCACGCATCAGGCGTTAGACGCACGCATTTCAGTGTGGTGCTCCGCATCACCGCACTGAAATGCATTGTCACGCATAAGCATAGCCTCAGAGCTGTCACATAAAGCACGCGGCAAACAGTGTGTGGCAGTTAGAAGTGCGCACCAGTGTCTGAGCAGGCTGTTCCCGTAGGCTTGGGCGCCCTCCTAGCTGTTCGGGCTCCGCCTCACAAATACAATGTATTTATCTTTTTTGATTCCCACAGGGCGCGCAGAGAGCCTGAGTGATGTCATAGCCCGGCCCAGGTTCAGTGAGAGACACAGCCTCAGACTGGCCGTAGCGCCGCAGGAGGACGTGAGGTTACGTCCTGCTTCCAGAGGGCGTGAGGAGTTATTAAATTTCGTGAGGACTCTGCTGCTCACTGGCCCGCAGCCGGGGAATCATGGTACTCAGCCTCGGACCTCACTCAGACCTGTCCTGAACAACCGGGCCTCCCGCACTGTGGGGTCGGCCCAGGATTTAAATTGTCATGCCGCCAGAATTATTTCCAAACATCAACAGAGCCCAGGCCGGCCCGGCTGCCACGATGCCACTGGGGGAAGGACAGTGCTGCGTCATGCACTCAAGAGACCGTGGTGAGAGGCTGAGGGCCGATCGTCACCGGTAGAGTCACGCTGCCTCAGCCTGGGGGAAGAAGAACGAACATTGTAAGTTAGCCAGCCAGTGCCACTAGTGTCAGACAGTCACAATATCACAATCAAATTAATGTAATTTTCGGAGCGCGCACGACCTTTCTATTCTAGTACTGCGCTGCAGCAAGCTGTGCATTCGTTATGGCTCCCATGAGGCCGAACATTGAGGACAGCAATTGGGCTCCCCCGCACAGGCACCGGCTGCATTCACTGGTGTAGTCAGGAGTTGGGGGCAGCGTGATTATGGGGGTTATTCCCAGCCAGGCTTACAGCCAGATGCAAAGAGGGAGTCTGGCTGGGGATGGATCATAGCAGGCATATTTAATTTTGGTACATACACAAGTGGGAGAGATCTGAAGAGCAGCACTAAAGCGCAACCAGAGCAAGTCTATGAGTCGAGCCAGGGGCTCAGGTGGCAAGGCAAGTTCCCAAAGAGCCCCGCAAACCTCGTGGGTCCTAGGCAGCTGCAGCCAGGACAGCTAGGAGGGCGTGGTATCCAGTGGGCAGAAGCAAGCTGTTTGGGGACACAGAGCATATTCTCTAGCAAAGCAACAGATACCCCAGCAGTTCAGGCATAGGAGCACCCTGGGAGTGCTCTAATGGTACTACAACAATGCCACACTGCCATTACGGCCGGTACCGTGGGTTACTAGCCTGGGCTTGTGGCTGTTGGGCATGTTTCTGCTAAATAGTTGGTATGTCTTAAAGTAAACAATTACGTGCCAAACGTGTTTTGTGACTACTCTTTTAGCTGCTGCATGACACACACTGGTACAAATACTCTTAGGTAATAGCGCAGGCGACACACCAGACCCCGGCCAAGGCGGTCCCACGTTCAGCTTTAGGATGATTACTGCTCAGTGTCTCGAAGTGTCTTTTTGAAATAATACAGCATAGATATCTAGGCTATGTGTACCTCAGTCAGTCTCTTCTCCTGAGCCTTGCCCCCCCCTCCTATCATGCCTCATTGTATTGTAATGATAATTGCTTAGACTAGCCATGCAACTTACTTTCAGCCTCAGGTTAATAATAGCTGGTGGCGCTGCGCGCAGTGCTGTAATTAACGAATTCATTTGTATTAAACTGCTCAATATGTCTTTTTGAAATAAATAACAGACTGCGGCTGGGTTGTGACCCCTATCTATGTGTGTGCCCATCCATTTCTGGTGCTTTCCAGCCGTTTTAAGATCTTCTTATAGTTTTTCGTTGCTCAAATGGGTGTAATTTATAATATTTATAGGTTTCCCTCATCTTCATTGCTTGATTTTGCGTGCAAGAAAATGTCACTCATAGTTGTTGAAATGTCACTCATAATTACATTGAAATTCTAAAAATGTCACACATAGCAATCTGAAACCTTGGCAGCTATGCACCAGCGACGACCGGCAACGTGAGATTTGCACTTCACGCTACAGCGATGACAGCTCACGGGGACTGCCAATGCAAAGCTCCAGCAACAATTGTTCGCAACGCCTAACATGATCTTCGCGCTACAGCGATGACCATCCGTGACACTCTTCTTTCGGCTTCCTCCACCATGAACTCGTCACTTCACTTTTTCAGCGGAACTAATGTGGTCCCTGTATCCGGCTTGCGCTCTATCGCGTTCGTCCTAAACTTGTGACTTTCTCCTGGTCTTGCACGACCAGATAACCGTGAAAGGCGCTTTGTCGCTTTAGGCACTATACCTACCTCAATCTTTGAAATTGTGTACCTCTGGTTCTGCTGATTGGATTTTTGTTGGTTTGGTGTCAAATAATTTATATAATTTTACTCTATTTTTCTAAAGTAGTGTGGGATTTTTCTTGTGTTATGAATGCATAAATACTTTACACATTGCCTCTAAATTAATCTTGACTCCTTTCGTGCCAAGCTAAGAGAGGGGTAAGCACAAGCAAATTAAGCGACATTTTGTGGTTCACCCTGACGGGAATTGTGGTTGTTGCTTGAGCAGGGTTTCAGCCCCCATCCCCCATCAACCAATAACTCAATTTCTTACACATTCAACTTTTATTTGTGAGTTATGTGTACTTTACACACATATAAATCACTACTTTGCCAGTCGAAAGTGAAACGTATGTCAGAAAAACATTTTAGGATTAACACTTTTAGTTTTTACAAATATTAAGCAGGGGATGTTTTGCCCATTTGTAGCACAAACACTGTATTAATTCACACAAAACAGTTCAAGTCTGTAGATTTTTAATTTTGTAAAACAGTGTAAAACTCAATCAATCACAGAATTTGTAGAGCACACTACTTACCCGCGAGGGTCTCAAGGCGCTGGGGAGAGGGAAGCGGGGGGGGATGCTATGGAGCCTTTTTAAAGGAAAAGGCAAAGCAATCATTTTACATAGGCTGGTTAAAGTGCATTAGTTTTACCCAATCTCCCTAAGTGTGAAGCACCAACAGTAAGGCAGTAATGCATTAATCGAATTCACAATTTTGGCCCAGATTTATGGATTGAATTGGGGTCCACTTTCATTTAGCACATTACTTATATTCATCATTAGTTTTCATTATTATTCATTATTGTAGATTGATTTGGTGGACCATTTTGAATTGATCTATAGATCTTACAGGTTATTTGGGGTGTTGGGCTTGAGTGATGGGAGTAATCATCTCAAACATAATTTTTTCTGTATAGGTTTCATAAAACAGAATTTCAGGGCCAATACATGTCACTATACAGCTGGACCTTTCAAACACATATAATTGCTCTGAATGGACTCCCGTTTACATAAGGATACAAATAAATAGATTAAATAACCGGTATAGCTACCTGCCGTTGGCTTTCTCAAACAGTCCATCACCTGACAAAAACAGAAAATTCAAATTGTCATTAATATAGCTAGAAGAAAAATTAAGAAAACATAGAGGCAAACCCAGAGGTAAAGTACACAGCTGATGTAATAATGTAATCACTGTTTGGATGCATTTTTCAAGAAAATACTTTGAAAACATTGAAGTAGAACTATGGAAAGACATTATGGGAGCCCTAAAACGATAAAAAATACTTAAGGTTTTATTATGAGTCGGTCAGATTTAGGTAAAGGGTTATTGGGGGAGCGGGCAGTATTTTAAATTCTGGCAACTATTACTACCCCTAAACCCAGGTATCAACATGATGGGGTATACAACACGATGATCCAGTTTAACGAGGTCACACAATGCGTGCAGACCTGTACTTCAGACTGAATAACGGCCCATTTTATGCTTCCAGAGAAGAGGTTGGGGGAAGGAGGAGGGGAGGATGTCCTGGCCAGGGTAAACTACTAGGGGTGGAGAGTAGCCTTCTCCCTTGTGGTGTAGTAAGGGTTCGGTAGGGGCTGGGCTTGCACTAACCAACAGCCCCTGCAAAGAGGTCCCAGCAGTTTTACCGGATGCAGACACACACCTAGTAAAACTAAGGTCAGCTGTGTGTCACTCATTGGTTGCGGGGACATTAGGGTCCATATTTTTCAAGGTTTTGCGTCGCCGACGCAAAACCTAAATGAGATTTACCAAGCCTTGCAAAGGCCACCTCACGTGGCCCTACGTGGCTCGATAAATCCAGAGTAACGCAAGGCAACACAAATCCCTGCCTTGCGTTACTCTGCGGCAGGGAGGCGTGCCATGGGTGGAGCATGGTGTTCCCACGCATCCACCCATGCATTCTGACACATTCCCAGATTTAACAACACTGGGAGACCTGGGAATGCATCAGAATTGTACAACTTCCCACCAGAGGCACAATGAGTAGAATATTCTTTATTTCTCCTCGTTGTTTCCGCTTCCTAAATATGCTCCATTCCGCAGAACACCTAGAAAGAGGAAAATGCCTCTGAGGACTGTTTTTGTAGAGGAAGGCTGACCTCCTGTTCTGAGCTACAGGGACCTGCAATTGCCCAGCTGACCTGCTGCACTGGACCTCCAACTGGACCTGCCTGAGCCCTACTGGCCTCTGCTGGAGTGAGTTCCTGATCCTGTGCCTTCCATCACCATGTTGCAAGGGTGCCTGCATTGGCGCTAGGCCACAGTTTATGCACCAGCGCAGGCAGAGAGCAGGAATGTGCCATATAATGTTAAATATGGAACTTTCCTGCCCTCTCCCTGTCACGCAGTGCAGCAAGGTGACTTGCTGCATTGCGTGAAATATTGATAAATATGGAACCGGGTAACTGTAGCCTGCCAAAGCAGTAGCACCTTGGAGAATACAGCTCCACCAGATTCGTAATGAGAGCATAAGAATGGAAATGGGGAAAATGACGGCTGAATGGTAATTAACTCCTGTTTCTGCAGAAAAATAAGTAAATTCTGTTTCACCTTTTTTCTTCTCGTATATGAACGTCTTACCTTATCATGTACAAATCCAGAAAGCAAAGAACAAATTAAGGTGGGCAATTCCCTGACATTAAGATTCAGGGATGGCATGTACACATTTAATGTATCAAACATTGACTATGTTACACACTAATAATAGACATTAAATGTATAGATGAACATTTCTTTATCCACTGTGGCAAGTGTAAAGATGGAGACGGGATTAGGAGCTTATTGGATGCATGTATATAGTCCTAATACTAATAAACTCATGATAGGCTTACGAATGGGACAATAAGAACCGAATTGGAAGATGTCTAGCACACTCCTCAGTGTGAGGTAGTCGGTCTAGAAATGATCTTTCTTTAACTTAGACTTCAGTTATTTAGTAGTAATAGTAGTTTATTCGATCAATAACACGATCATATACATACAAAAATATCACATGACATACAATATTTCATTGGAATAAAAAAGAACAAGAAAAGTTTAAAATGACATCATCTTCATAATCTTGTACATCATTCGAGATTAAAATAATAAAATTATTGGCTGTGCTTTAAAACTTTAGAGACCTAAAATAGACATTAAAAATGCCCCAGCATTAACAAGACAACTCATAAACGTCATTGTACATTGCAGCCCCTCTAAGTAACCTTGATGCATACATTTCCAACGTTTTCCAGACTCTTGCTCAACAATATTATTTTTCCATTTTAGACCCCTGCCACCAGGCATACAGCAAATATCTTGATAATGCGAAGACAAGCCACCTTGTCGTATCTGATCTGAATACACGTAATGCATCTGCGGGACAAGAGAACGACAACAACCGACATGCCGGGATAATCCATATTTTTCTCGAGTTTGCATAGAGAGGACAGAGAAGATAAAATGTTCTATCGTTTCTGGGCTGGAGCTACACGACGGACAGAACGGAGTTACAGTTGCATTCGCCCGGCTGCATTTCATAGCATTCAGTGGGAGAACCCCAAATCTAAATTGTATATAAAGTGCTCGTGCCTGAGGGGGTTCAACATCATCCATGTAAAAATCAAACTTAAAACAACTTTTGACATTAAAAAATCTTGTGGTTAAAGTTCCAAGTGACCTAGAATCAGTGCAAGAAGAGTCAATAAGATCCCAGTACCTTTTTTTAAGCTGGGGAACCATTTTTGTTTCGTAATGGACTGTGGATCATCCCACATACTCCCCAAACCCAAAACACTGCCTGACCTTTTTAAACCAAACCAATCGTCCTGTTTATCTTTCAAAAATTAATAATTCCTCCACTGCGTCCTTTACTGGGATCTGGGTATTACTAGTCCAGAGTCTTATCCAAAACATAAGCACCTTAAGAACAGCTATGTGGGTAATAGATTTTAGGCCAAGATCAAGGCATAGTGGTAGTAATGGCGTATTCACTGGGAGATTAAGGATCGATTTTAGGAATTTATTTTCTGCAACTTCTAACTGGTTCAGATGCTCCAGCCCCCACAATTCGGCCCCATAAAGGGCCGCACCCAACCCTTTGGCCCAATGTATTTCCAGTATGGGAGAAATTGGGCGAAAGGTTAATTGTTTAACTCTCTTTACTATTGCACAGTCCACATGCTGAAGTGTGAGCACGCTCTTCTGGACTTGGGGAGTCCATGCCATGTTATCGCTCATTCTAACTCCCAGATAATCGAAGACCTTGACCTGCTCTAATAGTTGGGCGCCCAACCTTAATTTCCCCTTGGTGGATCTGTAGGGATTAAAAACCATAAACTTTGTTTTAGAGCAGTTTATTTCAAGGCCCCGGTCTTTCCAAGCTGTTGCAAACCTAGTTAAAACTTTCTGAATGCCCATTGGCGTTTTATAGATGAGCAACGTGTCATCTTCAAATAAGAGAGTGGGAATTAGTTTGCCCGCTAATTTTGGCAGGCCACCTTCACAGTCAAGTCAAGTTGTCTTTATTCGATCTTCCGAGGACAGATCATAAAATATACACACAATAAGAAAAAGACAAACTACATTATAAACAACACGTATTAAAAAATAGCAGCCACATTTTTTACAAATATAAAAAATAAAAAGTCTGAAAGACCATATCTTGTGAATTAAAATCTACCACATTTTTAAGCAAATAAACTCCTTATGTTAATATACGATGAGTAATGTGGCAAGGCAAGAGGACTAATTTAGCAGCAGATAAAGTGACAGTGCAAGAGTACTTGATCCAAAGGTAGCAGCAAGGAGGCAGACAAATAAAAATTTATAAAAATTAACATTAGTAATGGACATATAAGAATCATATCAAGGGCAGTTATTACTAAAAATCACTAGAATACTTTTTGTGTCAGTAATTTATAGAGATTGACATCAACAATGGACATTTGTAAAACATTTAAAAAACAATGATTACTAAAATCACTAAAGTGCTTTTTATATCAAAACATCATACTCTTTCTCTTAGCTAAAGTGCACTTCCGAAAACTCGCAACTGCAAAGCAGACATTACAATCAGTAAGTTGCTGTAAATAAAAAAGAGCCACTTTACACTTGGAAAATTTATGTCTGCGCAGTAGCTGTAGTAAACACATCCTAGTAAAGGGGAGATAAAATTGGCAGAAAAAGACAAAATGTAAAATAGTTTGGCTCGATTGTTCGTCACATGGACAGATGGCAACAGTGTCGGGAGAATACTGACCTAGGGGGAAACATATCATCCAACACAACGAACCCAGCCTAAATCTTGTCAGCAGGTTTCTTTTGTAAACGTTGGTCACGTATGATAAATACGGAGCAATTGTTGGAGTTGCTTGAACAAGGCAATAATCTCTAAATGAGGGTTTAGCCACTTCCAATAGTTCCCTAGAGATTTGTTTGTGCTTGCAAAAACTATCCCGAACCCACTTTCTGTCCTCTTTTCCGATTGACTCTGGGTGCTCAAACAATGAGGCACAACCAAGTGCCGAAAAGCAAGTTTTAATATATTGAAGCCAAGGGATGGTCAAGCCACGGGCGCAATTTAAACAATCTCTAATAACATCCCGATTAAAATCAGCTTCTTTGTTGGACCAGATTGAGCGCCAAAGGGGCAGCATTAATTGTGTCTTGGACATAATCCATGCCTAACTCCAGATGAAGGGAGAAATGCGGAGATGAGGGAGGGACCCCTAATACTCGGCGGCAGAATCTATTCTCTTCTATCTGCATTGCATGAGCATCCCTACAACCCCAGATACCCATTCCATATGTTAAAATCGGCAGGCATTTGTGGTTGTATATCTCTAGTATTGGAGCAATGGGCTTTTTACCAATAGACATGGCAAGCAAGAAAGTAGTGCCTACAGCTTGTGTATATCGGGTTATTCTATTTTTAACGCAGGTAAGCCACGAACAACCTTCGTCAAACTCCAGGCCTAAATAGGGGAAGGAACTGACCCTCTCCAGAGGTTTACCCTCTATGTTTAGACTACGTGTTTTAGTATTTTTGAGGCCACATATCATTGTAAAAGTTTTCTTGTAATTTGGCTCCAAGCCCAGGTCCTTCAAAAACTGACATAGCTGACGATAAGTTTTTTAAGGCCGTTGGCAGTCCTTACCAGAAGGACTGCATTGTCAGCATATAGCAGTGCGGGCACGGCCTTTTTCTCCACAAGTGGAACATCCGCCCCAACAGAAACTAGTGTATTCTCCAGGTCATTTGTATAGAGAAGGAAAAGGATTGGGGCAAGGACGCAACCTTGGCGCACCCCGCGCTTGATGCTGAACGGCTCTGTACATTCGCCAGCACTCCCAAACCTAACTGAAGCGGAAAGGTCATGATGGAGATGCCGTTAGAATGTAACCAGAGCCACATCAACACCCATGCTCTCTATGATGACCCACAGCTTTGAGAGGGAGACATAATCGAATGCGCTTGACAGGTCCATGAACGCCAAATGAGTGGAGACACACTTGGCGTATTTACCTTTTGCCACAATGAGGTGGAGATTAAGGCACTGTTCAAATGTCCCGAGCCCCTTTCTGAACCCATACTGGCTTGGAGAAAGTATGCTGTTTGGCATTACTCCAGTCCAGTAAGCGGTCCAAAATGACTCTCCCAATAATTTTAGCTGAAGAATCCAAAAGGGATATCGGGTGATAACACTTAACATCGTGCATATTTCCTTTTCTGAACACAGGGACAATTACAGATGAACGCCATGACCTTGGCACCCCCTCACTGCAAACAGCGTTAAAAACTGAAGTGAGTACCGGATTCCAGAACACTGGGTCTTCCCTAAATAAGTCAAGTGGTATGCCATCTGCCCCGGAGTCTTCCTGCATCTGCTATTAACAATTGCTTTAAAAACCTCCTCTTCATTAAAAACAAGATTTGGGCACGTTGTAGTCATCTGTACTGAGGCATTGATAGACCTACCGTCAGAGGAATACAACCCAGCATAATGCGCCAACCATGCCTCAGCCGAGATATGGACTGTTACTTTATCTGTTGGTAAAACGGGGGATAAGACAGACCGCACTGCTTTCCAAAAAGCTTGTGGGTCTTTAGATTGGCAGGCACCCACAATAGACACCCATTTCTCCTCCTTCCTAGCCGCCTTTCTTCTTTTAATGGCTTGCTGGCATAACTTTCTACTTTCCTGAATCGCACACTGATCTCTGGGGATTTGCTTTAGGGCCCTACGTAGGATGTTATTGGCTGCTCTACAAGCGCTAGCAAACCATGATTTAGAGTGGCGACGCGGCTGAACAATGGGTCTAGAAGGCAGCATTTTTATCTTTACTAAGAGGTTTATAAAATCAGTTAGGAGGCGAGCCAGTTCGCAGGGTATGCGATTACAGCTGTTCACCAGGGCAGTACTATTGCATATCACCTGAGACATAATGCTGTTCAGGTTTGCGGTTCGCCATACCACCCTACGCCCTGCGTCCTTGGTAGATAGGACCTGGGAAGGCAAAAGCTTAAGCTTAAATAGCAGTATCTTAGCAGAAATGGGGCTGTGGTCGCTATAGATCTGAGTAAGGACCTCACAATTCTTAATGGTTGGGGACATACTCCAGGAGGTAAAGATATCATCAATCGTGCTCCCTGTGCCCTGCCCTATGAAAGTTGGAATATATTAGTCAGTAGAGTTGGGGACCTTATTGACCATGCCCCGTTCTGCCAGATGAGAGAATAAAGCCCGCCCCCTAGTGTCCATCACATTACAATCAATGTCTCGAGAAAATAAATCAAAGGTGGTTGGAGACAGAGACGGAGGGTGCCCCAATTTAGCATTACAATCCCCCGCCACCAACAGCTTAAGGGGGCATTCCGCCCGAGCCTCTCTCTCCACAAGCATATCGATCACTACAAAAAGACCTTGAAAATTACAGTCACCCTTAGACAAGAAGTTGTTGGTATAAAAATTTACCAGATAGATCTTATGAGAATCTTTCCAGTTAAGGCAGAAGGCCAGCGCCTCCCCCTGCTCCTGAAATAACAGTAAAATTGAACAGCCAATGTTAACTTTAACCCAGGCAGTCAAACCACCTTTAGCTCTGCCAGATGGAGATGGAATCGCAGGAAAGCTAAAGCACATAAAGCCATCAAATACAATTTTGTTTACCTCCCAAGTTTCTTACATGAAGACTATATCGTAGTTTGCGATAAAAGATCGCCATCCATCAATCGGGATTTTAGAGGCTAAACCCGCAATGTTCCAGCTTAAGAAATTTAAACAAGCACTATCTATTGGGCCTTCATCCATACAGGTACTCACACCGGTCCCTACGGGAAGAAGATTCTGTGTAAGAATGGTGGACAGGTGAACAATAGGAATTGGACTGTCAGGTACCCTGCCGTTGTCCAGAGCACCGGGCCCTGTACGAGAATGGTTCTCAATAGGGATAGTAGATGGTTGGGCAACAGAGATGGAACTGTCAGGTGCCCCACCCTTCTCCAGTTTTACAGACCCCATGGGCAGAAAATTCTGTAAGAGAATGGAAGGCAATTGGACAACAGAGATTGGACTATCAAGTACCCCACCCTTCTCCAGTAGGCCGGAGCAAACATGCTCCTTACTGAACCGTCAATCAATATCCTCCAACCCGGCCAAGGCTGAGAATCTATTATTCAGGGAGATTTTCACTTGAGGGGGGCGTCTAGGCAACACACTCATTTGTGAAGTCAGACTGCCAGGAATACAGGGTCGATTAACGAGGTGCTGATAAAAAAAGCCAAGTGGCACTATCTTAACAGAGCTAGTTTTAACCATGCCTATACTAACTTTATGCAGTATTTCCTGAACAACCATAGGATTACGGAAATTAACCACAATGACATCCCCACTGTACCCACAACCCCCACCACCAATCCCCCCCCACACGTCTTGCCAGCAAGATCTCTTTTGATATGTCCCAGTTGCCAGCAACGTTGTTATTCAACCAGTGAATGGATTTGTTCATTAGGCCCCTGGTCGATTCCATATTATCCACTGCGAGTCTAGGGACATTGGTCAGGGCAACAACGTAAGGAGCAGATGCCGGGAAGAGATCAATCACGGGTGTGGGGGCTTGGCTTAGAGCACGAGTTACCAGTTGCTTTACAGGTAATTTAACCTGTGGGTGATGTACTTCCATACTTTGAGCAGATTTGGTAGGGGATAGATCAGAGATCGAATACTGAGGACAAGCGGAAGTCCTGGGATACAAGGGCTTCACCAGTTTAGCTGCAATTTTGGCTTGTCGATCAATAATGGGGCGCAATTTGGAGTCCAAAAGTTCACCTATACACTTACTCAGATTGATCCAAGTATTTTCATTTACCACCGTCAGAGCCCCGATCGATTCATCATTGCCGGCCCTGTTGCGTGGAGCCATTTTGCTGTTTACAACAGGGTTTTGCGACTTTGTTGATTTAACGGTTTTCCTCCTACGCTTGGACTTTGGGCCACACTCGCCATCAGATTCACAGTGATGATCACCACCCTCCATGCCAGTAGGGCAAGGCTCGGTTCCCCTTCCTGGCGCCGAGGACCCAGCCCCCATACAAGCTGTGCTGACACCCGGAATTTGACCTAACTCCATGGGACAAACACAGCCCGGTGAAACTGCAGATGGACTTGTTGCGGTGGATACACTCAGCAGCGGTGGCGGCTCAGAGGAGCTTTTGATTGGTGGGCAAGGGTACATTATCTTCAGTAGTGAGTGAAAGACGACGTTCCACCAGTTGTATTTAATTAGTAACCATGTCCACAGTCCGAGTTTGGTAATTATCGATGGTCGAACGGGTGCGGGGTGGAGGTAGCACGCTAGGGACACTTAGAGCACCCTTCCTCTTGCCCATACTTAAAAACTAAGGGCCCGATTCACAAAAGTAATCTGAGACAAAATCCTAACTTTACGACTTTCGGTATTCACAAAAGGCATTTAGGAGTAGTAAAGTTAGGATTTTGTCTTAAGTTTTGGTCTTAAGACAAAATCCTAACTTAAGTTTAACTTAAGCTTAACTTAAGTTTAACTTAGGATTTTGTCTTAAGTTTGTCTTAAGTTTTGGTCTTAAGTTAAACTTAAGTTAAACTTAAGTTAGGATTTTGTCTTAAGACCAAAACTTAAGACAAACTTAAGACAAAATCCTAACTTTACTACTCCTAAATGCCTTTTGTGAATACCGAAAGTCGTAAAGTTAGGATTTTGTCTCAGATTACTTTTGTGAATCGGGCCCTAAGTGGACTAAGGTGGAGCAGGTTGGGAAAAGGCTAAGTAGACAAAGAAAACCTAAACAGAACAGGAAGCCACAGTTCTCAGAATATGAACATGGAGAATGAATTAGGGGGAAATAGGGCACCTCCACAGTCATAAAGATCATTAAGGAGCCTGTTCATATACAAGGTAAACAGGGTTGGGGCCAAGACACAACCCTGGCGGACCCCCTTTGATACAAGTATATTATCGGTTAAACTACCGTCGGAGTTCCACCTGACTTTGGCATAATTACCTTGATGTAAACGGACCAGTAGTTGAAGCAGGCCACAAGGGAGCCCAAGGTCCCTAAGGGCAGCCCAAAGCCTAGTGCGATCTATGGAATCAAAAGCTGTTTTAAGATCTACAAACACGACATACAGGTGGCCCCTCTTGATTGTGACTTCCTTCCGAATAAGCAGAAGGAAGCGGAACACCTGATCTAAAGTTCTCGTAGAGGCTCTATCCAACAGTGGAGATGTGACAAGATCATTTTACTAAAGACTTTCTGGGATATATTTATGAGGATAATAGGCCTGTAATTTGAGGGGTCCCCTTTATCCCCTTTTTTAAATATGGGGATTATTTCGGCACCCTTCCAGGTCGCGGGGATGTCCCCCCCCCTCGTGTGATGGCAGTAAAAACTATATGGAGCAGAGGGCCCCATATATTAGGCTCGGATCGATACAGATCTCCAGGCAATCTATCTATCCCTGGTGCTTTCCTGGTCCGGAGTGAATTAATTGCATTCTCAGTTTCCTCTAAGGAAAAGCTGATTACATCTTCCACTACAGGCTCTGTATTAAAATCCCTGCCTGTTATTGCTACCTCACCCTCGGGCTCACAGTCCTCTCCAGAATATACATTCTGAAAATACTCTTCTCAAACATGTGGCTGTCTATGAAAGCCATCTTCATTTACCGGCTGGATTACCCCTTTAGAAAGTAGATGCCAGAATAGCTGACAGTCCTCAAATCTGGATGCCTCAACTAGTGTACGCCAATTCTCTTCCTCCCAGCTCCTTTTTGCCTCATCCTGTAATCTCTTGTAGACTCTTCTTCTGTTAATTATGTCGGTCCTTATTCCCTTCTTGACTGCCATAGTTAACTCAATTCTGGCTTGCCTGCATACCTCATTATACCACGGGGCAGCGTTTCGATTAACCATGTTTGATCTGCACTGTTTGCTGTGGTAGGGCTTTATACTATTCGATAAGTGATGGAAGCTAGATTAGATTAGATTAAAGTTTATAAAGCGCTTGGTTACTCCCAACGGAGTTGTCCCCGCGCTAAGACATCCCAGTCCTTACCAGCAAAACCCTATCCAAACAACAACCCCTAGTCCTAACAGAGAAGCCCTATCCGAAAACAGCAGAGATTAACACCAGTCCCCCGGGGATGACTGAAAGAACCATGTCTTAAATTTTCTACGAAACAGCACTTCCGAGGGCTGCATCCTCAGCTCCAATGGCAATTTATTCCATGCTTTAGCTGATAGAAAGCTAAAGGATCTGCCTCCCAAACGTGCCTTTCGAATTTTTGGCACTACCAACTTAGCGGTGCCCGCGGACCTAAGATTCCAGATAGGTCTGTAAGGGGTAAGTAAGGGGTAGGTAACTAGGTCCTTTCTCATTGAGAATCCTATGGCAGAAACACAGAGCTTTAAAAGTAACTCTGGCCTGCACTGGTAGCCAATGTAGTTCCCTCAGGGCCGCTCCCACCGGGGTATGCCTTGGGATGTTCAATATCATCCGGGCAGCTGCATTTTGGACCTTCTGCAGCATATTCATATTTCTCTTTGTGACCCCTAAATAAAGGACGTTGCAGTAATCCAAACGAGAAGTGACCAGGGCCTGCACAATGGTCTTTTTGGCATCTAGATGTAGAAGGTCTAGAATTTTTCATAGCATTCTTAAAAGGCCAAAGCACGTGCCCGCCAGAGCTGATATCTGTTCTGTAAAAGATAGGGTGTTGTCAAACCAGACTCCCAAATTTTTGATCTTCGGTTTGGGAATCGAGGTTGGTCCTAGTTCTTCTGGCTACCACCTATGGGACCAAAAGGAAGGCTGTTTACCAATTACCATGATATCAGTTTTGCCTGCATTTAATTGGAGGCAGCTGAACTTCATCCAATTTGCCAAATCACTTTGGCAGGCTTTGAATTTAGGCGCCGCCTCTATATCCTTTTGCTCCAATGTGATAATCAGCTGAATGTCATCAGCATATGACACCAGCTTCACCCCATGTTTCAATACAATATCTGCTAGTGGGCGCATATACACATTAAATAATGTTGGACTGAGGGCAGAGCCCTGTGGCACCCCTTGGGACAGAGGGCATATCTCAGACTTAAAGGGGCGTTGTAGAACCTGGAAGGATCTATTCTGTAAGAAGTGTTTGATCCATTCCCAATTGCTACCTCTGATACCGGCGTCCCACAGACGCTCCAAAAAAAGGCCGTGTGAGACCTTATCAAACGCCGCACTTAAATCCAACAAAATCAATGCTGCCGTCCTTCCCTAATCAGCTGCTATTTTTGGCGCCTCCGAAGCCAGGAGTAAGGCAGATTTGGTGCTGTGTAAAGCCCTAAAACCAGCTAGACACGATGCTGTCGTCATTTATGTTAGGATTGCCCAATACAGTAAGAGTCTGAGCCACATCTTTGTAGATGTTAGGGAGCAGCTTTTCATCAGCAATTACCTGGGGCCATTTGGTTCTTCTATTATTGTTAGTGGTAACAACAGGGGACTTCAGTTATTTACTTTTATTTGTGCTTTCTCAAAAGTATTTAGTGGAGTTATTCAAATTGTTTGACAATTACAGCTGGAAAATGTTTCAGAAGTTAACTACACATAAAAACTCAATGACTAAAGGAGCTAATAATAATAAAATCTATTTTCAAAACTTTATTAATAGAAACTTAAAAACAGAGACCTTGTAGTTTATTTGAAAATGATTATCTTCATTACCTATAAAACATTTCGAAATATTATTTAATAAATCATTGTTATGGTGGACTTGACAACAAGGTCTGGGTGACATGGTACTATAATAGCAGGAAATGGTCATTAAACTATGGTATGACTGTACAGGAGCTACATTAGAATATTGTCTGCTCAAGAACACGAGATCTCTGTACTGCTCCCTAGACAATGAAGTATTCAATATAGCACATTAACTTAAATGCCTCCCTCCCTGTGGTGTAATGAGCCTAAATATTTCATGCACATCTTTATCATATTTGCAGGGAATTTTCCAGCTTCTGGTTAGAGATTCCTACTATGCTACTTGCTCTGCCATCAGATGCTAACACTTGGCTATGGTGAGATTACTGCTGCTAGTTAGCAAGAGGGAGAGGCAGCAGTCCTGCAATGCAGGTGTGTGGAAAACATCTGGATCTGGACAATGCACACCTTCATCTGGAGTGAATACTCCTAAACTGATGCCTATGTCTGGCTCCTGAAATCCTTTTAACACTGAGAAAAGAAGGAATCTCAGTTCAACGAGTATGCTCCACAAGTATGCACCAGTGCATGCATCAGAGGAAACGCTTTGCATAAACAGGATGGGGAGGAGGGTGTAGAAATGTGGCAGCATACACATGCTGCAGTTAATATGCTGAAATGCATACATAAATACTGCAATTTCTACTACACTTAGCAGGGAACACGGTCACTCTTTGATACTCTCACCACCAAAAGATCAAGGTGTGGTAAACGGGGGTAAGGATTGTATATAGCAGGCTTCCTGTATAAGACATTACCTGGAAGCAGCATAGTCATACTCCTCAACAGCAGGAGCCGCCGGTATGCTGGAGGAGTGGGGGAGGCGGGCGGGAGAGGAGGGGGGGCGGGGCACTAGGGATCACTGGGGATAAACAAAATAAAAAGGCTTACCTACAGCCGTCCGCGTTGCGCTCCTCTTCTCCTCATCAGGAAGGTACAGGCTCCCAGAATGCCCTGCGGCCAATCCTGAAGCTGCTCTTGCAAATGAGAGAAGCTTCAGGATTGGCCTCAGCGCCCTCGATTTGCGCTCCAGGACAGACTGTGAGTCTGTGCCTGCTCTGTCCAACCCGCTGCGTTGATGGATTGGAGAGAACGGCCGGCCAAACTATCATGCGTAGTGATGGGAGTGCACTACCACTCCCCTCAGTGCCTGCCACTGCCAGGCCCCGCCCCTAAGGCTTGGCAGGAAAGGAAAAATAAAAAGAGTGTCATTTTATTTTTCCTTTCCTGACGTTTTTGGGACGCCATAGCCGCTGCTGCTCAACAGTGGAAACACAACAATCAGACCATAGAAGGCTATCAATAAACAGATATTAGATAATCCAGAAAAAATATTGGCTGTTTCAAATCAAAAGATCTCAATAATTACTGAATGTGTTGAGAAACTTGAGCAGAGAGTATCCCTCTTGGAAGATTGTAGCACAAAGCATGAAGACTTTATCAAAGCCCACACCAAGAGTGATAAACCTAATGCTGAAATCATTAATTTTTAAACTGTTTTCCCTGTTCAGTATTTGGACATTTGGCATTCTTGAGATTCATGAGCAATAGAAATGTTGGCCACTTCATTAATGTCCTCTGAGGTCAAGGGACCCCTTGAGAACTCATTGTCCCGACAGGAATCCATGCTGCCAGACTGTGCCACCAGGGCATCTCCATTTTTGGGCTGATCCGAGGAATCTGGCACTCATCCTTAAAACCTAGACCCCTCACACCCAACGTGCTTCCCACTGCGGGCTGATTGGAACCCCCCATGGGTATCCAGCATATTTCCAGCTCAAGCCATTCCCGGCCACCCTGTTCTTGAGTCTTGTCACCTGGGACCCCTTCCAGTAGTAACTGTATTACCCTTCATAATCTCTCTCTCTCTCTCTGGCTCTTTTATGCCCACTGAGTCCTGGTGATGATCCCGCCATTTCTATTGGGAAGTTTATTCAGTGCATTTTCTTTGGACAGGGAAAGTTGTCTCCACAGCGCAGTACAGGAACCACAGCAAAACAGAAATACCGCAAGACCTGGGGTTCAGTCTAAAGGTCAGCAGACCCACCCTGATAACACGTGGTTAGTCCACTATGGGCTTCAGGAAAGGTCAGGGAAATCTCCTAGTTCTCCTTCTGTATAGAAAGGTTGAATTATCTTCAATTATTCAAACATGTACAAGGGACCATGAGTTTGGCATGGCTTTATAAAATGTCAGGCTAAGATGTCATTGGGGAGTGGTCCTGTCCCACTCCCTAGCTGTCCCTAATTGTCATACCCAACTCTTTAAATACATCCCACCTCTCTCAGAAGAAAACCGCAACTGTAAGTAAACCCCATACAACTAGTGGAGTGAAAGAGGCCAGCAAAGACTCCTGCGGTAAATGGGAGAGTTATGAGCTGACACTTCACACCCACTTGACTGGTGCTGTAAGAAGGCTCGGATCTCCTCTCTCAATCATCCTCCAGGAGTTGAAAAATACTAAAACAAGGAGGGAGGCCATCAGTATTCCTTTGTGAGTTTATTTGTTCAGATTATTCTGTGAATTAACAGTGGTTCCTCAGTGGTTGGATACAATGCAAAGCTTTACACTTTTATAAATTAAGTGCCAGAGGAATGTTGTTATCACAGACACATCCAAGTAATTAAAGCAAGAATCTAACACAACTTTTAGTATTGAAAACTGCCATGGTTGAAATAAAGGAAGTCCCCATTAACTTTGATTCTGCGGGATGTAAAGGTATTGAAAAGAATTCTGATCCATGGTTAGGAACCCCAGCAAGTAGGAATTTTACTATTGTTTGGGCAAAGCGAGCACCTCAGAACTATACAGAGGATATGGTAGTCCAAGGCTTTTCGATTACCAAACAAATTTGATGTCCATATTAATCCCATACTCTTGCAAACCATAACAGGAATTTCCATCTATGGAAAAGATGGTACCTGAACAAATGGAACACTTTGGCTTCCATTAAATCATTTTCCTTAACTACTGGCTAACCATCCCACAAAAGCTGCAATGAAGGTGCTTACAAACCATCCTACTATTTCATACTAACTTTCCTGTGTATTCAGTATCCCATTTTTGCTTGCCATGTTAAGATTCTCAGCATTACTCACAAAGCTATAAACTCAAAAGGACTCATCTTTCTAGAAACAAAGATCGAACGATTCTCGCCGAAAAGAACACTGCTGTCTAGATAGTACCACAAAAGGTCATAGCTGCATACACAAAAACTCTTAGGCACATCCTTCTCTGTCCAAGCTGCTACAATATGGATCACACTTCTAGCAAGAAAGCACACCATTGAGAATCACATGGAATTTAGGAAAGCAGTGAAAATATAAAGTTTTCCTACTTGAATGTACCCAAGTCTATCGCTACCCACTAGACAATTTAATCTATGTTGAAGAAACAGATCGCCCAAGACATTTATCATTCTGCACAAGATGATAAATGTGGCACTCTCTCCGGGCAAGGATACAAGCCATTGAGAATCAATCAAAATTTAGGTGGACAGTAAATACCAGGTTTTTATATCTGAATCAATTAAAATCTAGGAACTCACTCTGGGCAAGGATACTAGCCATCGAGAATCAATCAAAAGGTAGGAGGACAAGGTTTTATATTCAACTGAACAAAATCTATAGACTGGTTCCTCCTTAAAAAAATGTTGACTGCATCACCAAAAAGCAGCAAACTTGCATAATTCCATATGTCAGAGATAACTATCGAAGGGCATTAATTTATACTAAAACATGAGAAACTAACCAAAGGTGCCTCCTGTCATTGTCCACAGTAAGCTACTTAAATTAATTGATGAACTAATAACTACCCACAAACATGTTTATTTTACGAATATGTGACGTTACAATGCGATCAAAATGATCGCGGTACGTTACATCGCAGTTTTTACAACGCAAGTCGTTACAACGACTTGCGCTGGAGGGTGCTGGACTTAGGAATAGTATGATTTACTATTCCAACACCAGTCTACGTACAGTAGGGAAGGTGTTGGAATAGTAAATCATACTATTCACTTAGAGTTAGAGCGCCATCCAGCGCAAGTCGTTGTAACGACTTGCGTTGTAATACCGCGATGTAAAGGCATTGCGATGCAATGCCCGCGTGGTAATGGATGTCTCCCTTATTTTACACTGCATTAAGCTCTAACACATGAAGCTCCAATACAGAAATCTGCACGTGAAAATTATAGCAACTGCATGACACTTATCTAAGTATTGGGGAGAGGATGTGGCCTAACGGCTAGGGCAGTCGACCTCGAAGCCGGGGAAGCGGATTTGAGTCTCGGCAGGGACGCTCAATATCAATATGTCAATACCGGTGCACCAGAGTCAGGATGGTAGGAGTACCCCGATCTGAAAACTACTACCCGTGAGGCGGAACGAGTGACTTGAAGGTGGGACTCGTAGCGGTTCCTCCATGGGCCTATAGTATGGCATTGGAGCGAAACGGCATAGTCCACACAGTCCCGTGGAAGCCCGGTGAGGAGGACCTCAGGGGATTCCCGTGAGAGGGGAATCCTGGTGAGAGAAGGATGTCGGAAATTGCTCCACTGCTGCATTTGAGGAAGACTCGTCAACAGTAACCATGATGTCATCAGCATTTGGAGGATTGCGGTACATGGAGCTAGGGTGTCTTTGAAAATGTATCAGCCACAGACTTTACTATTGCTCCATATGCACCCTCACAGCAAGCATTGTATATAGACTTCCACGCAGTGAGACCAGGTGAGACAGGACCCACAGTGCCAAGGTGAACTGTAACAACTCGAACTGGTGAGCGTGAAATCCAGGGTTCATCTACACTGCCATTTGTGCCCAGAGCATTCTGGTTAAAATGGCAGAGGCGTGCCATGATGCCTGGTGCTCCCAGCTGCACCTATCCCAGTATCCTGTCCTGCCAGCTATTTGAATGGACTCAGTGGAGTTGTTGTTTGTTATTTTGCTCTCTCCCACAGGTTGGACTTGTTCCATTTTTATAAAAGGTTGGGAGGGATGTAGTGACCGGCTGGTCCCTGCTCTAGTATTTCTCTACGAATGTATTTACCAGCCACTCCCTGAGGGCTGATTTACACCATCACCCCACACCCATCCATCACAGGTGTCAAAGGACATGTGACCCTGTCAATAACGTGTCCTGGGCCAGTTCCTGATACCCTAACACTGTGTCTGTGTTCTTCCTTTATGTGTATGGGGGCCTAGGGCCCGACACTTTACAATAAGCACAGTAGAAAAGGCACATTGGGTGCACGCCAACAAACTAGATATGTACGTGGATTTACTATGAACAGTAGCCCCATCTGTTGTGGCCATTGATTTGAAACTTGGAATGGGCTCCCGGGGAAGCACAAAACACTCTGGAAAATTGCATGTCCTCATCAAGCCTTAAAAACGTCTTCACCATATTCCTGACATGATAACTACAAAAGATAGATCTAAAAGACGGAACAAAATCCACCAATCAATTAACAACAGCTATTCAAAATGATGTAGTTAGCTGCATTAACGAACCAGACCGATCACAGACACGCTCAGTTAAGTACAAAAAGTCAACAATCAAATAACCAACAATCATGAGTATAATTATAAAATACACACTGTTCAAATCCATAACACAGCATGATGGAGGGGACATACAATAGGGATATAGCACTGCTTGATATGCTAAAGTATTATTGGGCCATGCAGTTGGCAATGTCCAATGAGTGAGTATTTACAAAGCAGACGAACCCGCAGTCAGGATAGCCATGCATGCAATAGGGGCTAGAGGCTTTCCAGCGGCGCTATACAGGCGAGAAGTAGCATCAACCCTGCTGACGCACACAAACAGCTAGCAAGGAGGTAAGCCACAAGATATGTGGGGTGGGAGGCAGTGCTAATGGGTGATAGCCCCTAATGGGACAGTGACCTGTTAACTGAGGTGGGCGAACTTTCAGGTTTTAATGGCTGTGATTGTATTGGAATTAGGAAATTAGGTGTTGCATGGGCAGATGACGATTTGATTCAAATCAGTGACTTTTAGAAGGAATATCAAATGGCAGAATCCAAAACTACATCCAGCTCTGAGATGCCCTAATAAGCAACATTAAAAAGGGCACAGTAATTCCGGACTCCTCCTTGACTCTCTTTACCCACACTTCCATACACCAGAAAGGTATACTGGGCTATACCCTAGTATCTCTTAGCCACCATTTAGTCTTTTGGTGCAGCGCAAAGTTGCCCACTCTTTACACGTCACAGAAACCTAACGAGAATGGCATCTGATACACAAAATTAACGTGCACTTTGCACATGATTCTTATGTGTCACAATGATTCATGCACACGTTGCATCGGACACTGCTGTTGCAGAGAGTATTTATGGTAGAATTTACAGTTTCAGATGTCGAATGTTTACTAATGTCGAAAGAAATACATTTGATGCTTAACTAAGTAATCGTCTTCTCTAAATAAAAGATGCATTTAATATAAATAAATTAGAAATAATCCTTTGATGTTGATTCATAAAATGATTGACATTTAATAAAATATTTAAGCTTCATTGCAATTAAAAGATTTATGGATTTTAATGTGTGCTATATTGCAAGGATGAACATTAGTAAGGTGTAGTCTACTTTATACCATCCTCTTTAATTCACTGCATAAACCTTCCTCATGATTCTAAAACGTGTGCTATATTGTCTGTGTAATTCTTAGGGACATCGTTATTAGCTTTTAACTATACTTATATGTGCCGAATCTTAATGCAAGTCAAAAGACAAAGGTTATTCAATGTATGCAGTTACATGTATGTACTTTCAAATGTAGTTCTCAGTCATGCTTACTATTGTGTGATTTGCTTATTCACTATATGCTAATGAAATACGAACTAAAAGTACTAAAGAAAAGATATTCAGATATGTTTAAATGTGCACACGCATTTTAAATGTTCACCATTGATTTAATGTCTTAAGTCAGCATTTACTCTAAAGGCCTGTATTTCATTTCATAATTCACTGTGTTGCCGTATTCTGCTGATTTGCTTTTCTTGCAGGTATTCTCATGCATTGCTAGTTTAGAATAGAATAGATACATTTCTTGTTACAGCTATAGATACATAGCCTGGGAAAGAAGCCTTAACGACAAGCACCAGAGAACTGAAGTCTAATTAATGAGGCTATTAATCTCTTACCTAAGTAGGGATACAAGATGGTGTTCCCATGTCCAGTGTGGGATTTTTCTCTATTGTTGCAGCCTGCAACGTGTGGATACTATGGACAATGGTCTTCTATTGATGATGCGACCAAAAAGATTTTGCTTATGGACTTTATGGATTATAATTTACTGTTTGCCCTGGTTGAAGAGAGCAGATGATTTCGGACTTTCTTTGCAGACTGCATGCTGGACTTCTTTGCTATACCCCTTGCTGCAGACTTTCTGCAGAACCTTCCCTGAACTCCTACCCAAACCCTTTGATTCCTTAACTGCCCCTGAATGGACTTTGAGAGGATTGCCTTTATGCACCTTTGATTTCTGCCCTAAGTGTGGCCTTGGCTAACACGGATTCCCAACTTACTGAAAACTTTTGACAAAGCTTCTGCGCAGCTACTGATGGTGTTAATCATACTCCTGTGCCTTGTCCTTATTTTCTTGCATAGAACTCTTTGATTTCTGTACCTTTAGAAACTCAAACCATTTCTGTGCCTTGGAAGACATAGATTGTTAATGTATAGAAAAGACCAATTGAGTTTATTTTCAGAGCATCAGATTTTCATGCTATTGTTCTGGATTACAGCAACTGAGCTGCTTGTTTAATTCTTGTTCGCCTAAACTTCTTCAGGAGGCTTGGCCTCCCTGTTGTAATCTTGTACCTCTATAGTATGGTCTGAAGAATGATTTATTTCAACTTTATTACTAATTTGTACTAAATGCCCTTGAACTTGGCTACCGAATCCTAGTCCTCATTGTGTAGCCAATTGGTTGCACTGTTAATTGTATTGGAGTTGATCGGACTAGAAATGCTAACTCTCTTTCCCCTCAGCGCGACTCATAAAAGATCCATTGAGGACCAAGATAGCAAGTGAGTAAGTATAAGAGATCCAGTAAAGGTGATACAATCAAAGAAGATTAAAGAATTGAGGGCCCAGAAAGGCTGGATCAAATCAGGTAGCACGTCGGATAGTTTGTTCACTGACGTGAGAGGTAGGGTGTCCGATCTAGAAATTGCCCAAGCCCAGTCAAAACCCCAAATTCCCGTGGTTTGACTGGAGGATTGTTGGATTATCAGTGTGGAGACAACTTGTAGCAGCGGAAGAGTGTGAGTATTAATAAGCTTGCGCATTGTAATTGCTTATGCTTAGATTGTGGTGTCTTGTAATGGCTGTGTTGTGTCGTACGGAGTTGATTTAAGTTGAGGTGTGAATATGGCACTTAATGCAGAGAAGTTGAAGTGGTTATCGGGTTCGTCGTGTCCTAAGATCCCGGGATAGATGCATACCCACGTGGTAAGTCTCAGTGTAGAAAACATTAAATGAGTTGTCTGCTGTGTTGTGGTGCTTGTTGTGAGACGTCATCGACAGCATCTTTAAAATAGGGACTTGATCTTTGTATGATTGTGAGATGTGGTTGGTGGAGTTGATCTCAGTGCACAGGAATAACTGTATCAATCCGGGTGAGATCACGCTGGTTGAGGTTTCACTTGAAGTGAGTATTAGAATAGGTCGGAAAGTATTGTTCAGAATTCCTTGTGTGTATGGAAATCTTTTATTTCTTTAGTGTAGCAGAGAGACTCAGGGGCCGATTCCGATTCCGGCCGGAAATCTCACCGACCGAGCCGGACTCGGAGAGATTTCCGACCGAATCGGACCCTAGCAGCCCGACCGAGCGAGTACGATGCGCATGTATGCCATCGGACTCGGTCGAGTCGGACTCCCATTGAAGTCAATGGGAGCCGGTCGTACAACGCGTACGCGGGCTCCCATTGACTCAATGGGTGCGAGGCGAACAAGGGCGCCCCCTACAAGCGTGTACGCGGCGAAGCGACTCGTGCCGTACACGCACAGGTAGGGGGGACCCATGGGTCCCCCCTGTGTGCGACTCGCACGGCTACGCGGACAGGGGGGTCCGACACGGACCCCCAAAGTGCGGCTCCGACTGCTTCTTCGAGCCGGACGGCGCGAGTCGGTCGGACTGCTCGCGGCGCGCATCGTACTTGCCCGGCCGGGGAACGTCTCCATTGCGCGGTGCGAGGCGCATCCGTGCGAGTCGGTCGGTGCGGTTGGGACGGGCGTACGAGTCGGTCGGAGAATTCGCACGTGCTCGCATCGTACTCATTCGCCCGGACGCACGTACGAATCGGTCGGGAAAAAGGGCTCCGGATCGGATCCGGTGCAGCCGAATCCGATTCGGTGCCCTACCGGCCGAGATCGGAATCGACCCCTCAGTTGTTGAAATTGCTTCAATTGGTTTGTGCGAATATGCTTAAAAAACACGCTTGACAAGAAAATTGTAAAGGAGGGTGAGCTGCTGGTATAGGCCGGTTTGTGTAAAGCCGCTGTGGTATTGGTTGTATACGTCATAGAGAACGCACTGGTATCGGTTGTGATCAGCGAACAAGAAGAGAATTGTGGGAGAAATTCATTTTTCTGGTTACAACGGAAAAGCATTTGTGAACATTGTACTAAACTGAACAAAAATGCATTTCTACAAGCCATACAAAATATAGAAAGGGGAGATGTGACTGTGCCCGTTAGAAAGGGAGAAGAAAAAAAAACCTAAATGTATGGCAGGTTGCATTATGGTGACAGATGAGGGTTTTCATATGTCTTTGGCTGGCACAATGGCATAAGATCACAGAGAAAGATGGTGCATTAAATTTCCACATTATGGAACATTCAGTTTAAGAATTATTGAGAACATGAGGAGGACATTGTATGAAATGAAACCTCCTCCTAGACCTACACAACTATGGGGCATTTAATCCTTGGAACATGCTGAGAGAGAGATTTCAGGGGGGAGTCAAGAAAGCTATACACACTTGGCAAGATGCTAGTTGGGATGCTGAACAGAAAACCTTAGAGAACTGGCATAATTGAGGGAACTCAATTATATCACGTATTAACAACTGAAGGAGAAGAGAAGGGTAAACGTAAATAAAAGGAAAGCATATAGAGACAGAAGGGACTGGGAATAACCCTGAAGATAGTGACAGTGAATTAGAGGAGGATTTTGTGACCAAATTATTGTTAAATAGTCCACCTATTCCTGGCCCCTCGATATACCTCTGTAAAAGAATTGTTGTCCAGAGATTTTTATTTTTGATTTGTGTTTTTGTATCATTAGAGAAATAATTTAGCTTGGGTAAACATTGCAAATCTGGGCCGAATTTTTCTGGACAGCTTTTTTAAAAATGGTGATGTGTTGCAGTGATGATGTAATATTTCAGGAACCATGAGACCTAAATGCTTTATTTTTTTGTCAAAACAAAGGTTTTGGGGGTCAAGTAGATTTATAGAGATTAAAAATAACTCCTCAAAGCAATCCTTCCACCATTTTCCAAAATGGTGGCTCTATAATGATGTGTTTTAGGCATCATATTGGTAATTTATTTTACTATTGTTTTTGTTTCTGGTTTTCCATTGATTCAAGTTCACAAACATGAGCGAAGCAGGTGGTAGCAGTGGATCTTTACCTCTTGACAGAGTGCTGCTAACTACAAAATCTGAGGACTCCTTCAACAAAGAAAAATGTGTCATATGCCAAACTAATCCGAAAGAAATGCTAACATCAACTGCGGCTGGACAGAAGAGAGTTCGAGATGCTACAGAAATACGGCAAGACAAAGTTCAGAACAGATTGAAATGATGATTGAAGAGGATCAAATATTTTATCATTGTAACAAGTCACATACAATGGAAAAAAGCACAGAAAAAATTGTCACAAAATTGCAGAAACCAGTGAATCACAACAAGAATCAGAGTCTTCTGAGAAAGTGACAACAACCAAACCCAACACCCATCCGTTTAGAAGATCGATGGCTACTCCTGGTCCACCTCCAACAACTGATCAGAAAGCAGAGGATCTTCAATGTGTTATCTGTGGTTTATCCAAAACAAGGGCCAAAGGGATTGATGACAGAACAAAGTACCAAGTATGTGAGTCTCAAAGGTCAAACCTGTTTTATCTGCAGCTAGTTTCTTCCAAGATTAAGTTTTCAGCCGTGTAGCTGATCTAAACAGTGAGGTGAATGTATTTGCTGCAGATTTGTATGCCCACCTGAATTGGATGCGTGCATACATTCGAAAATATGAATGTACAATGAGGTCCAAGCACCAAAGTAACCACCAGCCTTCAGTTAAGTTTGCACTCTTTGAAAAATTCAAATGAAGTTTTAAAGCCACTCTTGAGTGGTGGCTACAGGTTTAGACTCAGTGAGATCTGAGAAATAATGGTCAACATTGATGAAACTGTATTGACCCATAATAATAAAATTAAGATTTTTCTGGTGAGAATGCACAATGACAGAATTACTTTTTGTCAGCCTAACAAAAAGAATGAGCCACATATGGTGTTCTCAGATAAAGTGACTCCTGAAGTTCTTGCTGCCAAAATAAGATCACAGGATGCAGTAAAATCAGCAGGAACCATTTTAAGAAATGTCCTGAAAGATTTAGATTTTGGACTTAATGCCAAATTATTTGATGTCCCAGAGCTCCGCAACTCATGGGAGACAACAAGAATGCCTGATGGTGTCTTTACATTTTTTACATCATTGTTTAATATCAGCAAAGCAAAACTGTTACAAACTAAAGTTCTTGAGTGCGGAACAGAAGCAGACAACATTGATGATGGCTTTGAAGATATAAGCAAAGAAGTGGAAGACAATCCCATGAACTGACAGGCTTATGCTGTGCAATTATTCTGTCTTTTCCAAAAAATGTTTTGTGAGTTACATCACGGCAAAAAGAAAACTCTGCTACACCAGAAGCCATCAACACGTCCCAGTATACTGGAAAGTTTCAAAGTGACTGAGGACATGGATCTTCTTCTACCTGATGCTGCGGTTCGCAAAGCTGATTTAACTGAATTTATCATATCGCTTATTCGGTGCGGACTGAAGGATGAAGAAAAGCCAGTTCCTCTGTGGGCTGGAATTAATGCTCTGATATGAAGAAGGTTGGGTTTTTACCAGTAATACCATCTCCAGTCACAAACTACGCAACAGTGTACACAGATCTAAAATATTTCCAAAATGTGCATGCTCAGCTTGAAGCCTGTCCTGTTAATTTTCTGTGATGAAGGTGTTTTCCGTATTGTAGCTGACATTTGTTTGAGAAATCCAGTAGAATTTGATAACCTTTATCTAATGATGGGCGTTTTCCACATGACAAAAGTTGCGTTGAGGTGTGCAGGAAATTATCTCAGTGGATGTGGCATATACGATGCACTTATTGAGGCAGGAATCTTTGGAAGCAAAACTGTCCAGTCAGTATTGAGTGGAACAAATTATGTTTGTTCGTGTCAGGGACTAGACTTTTAGTTATTTGAACTGTACAGGAGCAGAGCGGCGCTAATCCCAATGCCCTTCTATGTACCTTCCCTGCTAGGTTTTCAGTGTTCCATCGCAGGTAAGTACCAAGAGGGGAAAGGGGTTGGGACAGAGAAGAGACTGCTCCAAAAATCTGCCTGTTCTGCTTCTTCTTCTTCTCCTTCTTCTTACAGGACTGCCAATATTTAAATTTTCACATTAATTAAACTATTAACTTAAAACTTACTGTCTCTTCAATTTAAATATAGACTACTTGTCTTACCAGAATGTTTTTTGAAGCTTACTTCTCTTCTTACTTCTCATGTTTAGTTTGTAATGTTGACACAGAAGTCTTCACTCTATTCTCTTCTTTTACTCCTAGGTACGTTCTGCACTGGAGCCTGCTAAGTATTTACAAGAGAAAAAATAAGGTAAGTGTGTGTGTCTATCTTTATGCTTTTTTAACAGATGATCTCTAGTTTCTTTTTCTCTCTTTTAACTCACTGTGAAGGAATGGAGGGAAGCCTTTAAATGAGGGTTCTGTTTCTGCCTTGAAACTAGTCTTCTGTTCTTTTTAATATGAGAAATAGAAGTCTCCGACATTAAATGTGAAGATGTTTACTGACTTCGTCTCTTGGAACTTTTATTCAATTAAACTGTTGACCTTTAATTAGTGACCGGAGAAAATCTATTCGGTAGACACTCTGGGCTTATTATTCCTTAATTAACTCTACAGGAATTGAAAAGCTTTTTAGAAAGGAGCGGCGTGTTGAACAGCTACGCCCGCGCCTAATTGATTTCTCTGTTATTGTGCTTTTGTCATCTCCTTGTAGGTTATGAAGCACGAGAAGAATGATGCTCTCTTTCAAACTCTTTTATTTCTTTTTAGAAGGATTACAGGAATCGAAGGTTATTTTAAACAGGCGCGGCGCTTGAACAGCTGCGCCCGCGTCTAACTGAATCGGAACAGCTGAGGATAATTGCTGTACCGAAGGTCTCAGAGTTCACGCTCACTGTGGAAGAAAATATACGTGAATGACTTTTAACTGCAGGCGGTTCACAAGATATCGTCTGTGAGAATTCTTTAGCCCTCAGAATTTAGTTTTACAAGAATTAATGTTCGCTCTGAATTATCTTTTTTCTTTTACTTTACTACAAATAAACTAACCTGAAGACTGAAGGGAATAGCTGAGTTCCGACGAAGCTAACCCCGGAATTACCGCGACCTACCCTAACTAACTGACACGACGCAGGAAACAGGTGCTCTTCTCATAATCTCTTCAGTGAAGTGCGCAGTGGAATGTTGGAGCGCACTTCACCAGGTGTCCAGAAGCCTAAAAGACTAGACTGCTAACAGCGGTATGCTGTAGCAGTATGTGCATGTTGGCAGCCATCTTGGAGTTCCATCGGTGCCAACAAGCACTCCAGCTCGAGGATTAACTGACTTTTGATAATTTTGTAGTGGGGAGATGGTAGCCAGCGTTGCGTTAAAAGGAGGAAACCTCCCGTGAGTCCTGACAGTACCCCCTCCCAACGGGGTTTCCTCCAATCGTGGTTTAGCAGGGAATTGTGCATGAAAGGCTCTAATTAATCGGGGGGCATGAACATTAGTACTCTTTTCCCAGGAACGTTCATCAAGTCCATAACCCTGCCAATCAATGAGGTAGAAAAGTTCATTACGTATGAGTTTTGAATCTAAAATTCGTTTAACTTCATACTCTGCCTCACCATTAACAATCAGAGGATCAGGAGGGGAGGTCCTGCGCAACCCCGGTTGAATTGGTTTGAGGAGAGAAACATGAAAGACTGGATGAATTTTGGTAGTGCCAGGAAGAGATAGTTGGTAAGTAACTGGATTTATGACCTTCTCAATTGGATAAGGACCCATAAAACGAGGCTGAAATTTACGGGGACCTTTAAGTCTGAGATTTTTTGTACTCAACCAGACTAAGTCTCCTACATGAAGCTCAGGTTCTTTTTTACGTTTTCGGTCAGCGAAGTGTTTGTAACGATTCTTCGCGATCGACAAATTCTGGGTTACTGAGTGATGAATCTTAGTTAATTGTAGGGCGATACCTTGAACAGCAGGAACATTAACTTCATCAAAATTAGCATGAGAATTGGGATGTCTGCCTGAGTTTATAAAGAAAGGGGAGTGGCCAGTGGATACATTTACAGCATTATTGTGGGCATACTCCGCAGTTCATAAATGGTCAGGCCAGTCACCCTCCTCTTCTAACAAATAAAGTCTGAGATGTTGTTCTAAGTCTTGGTTAATGCGTTCAGTTTGACCATCAGTTTCTGGGTGAAAACTGGTGGAATACCGATGGTCAATATTAAGGCCCTTGATGTAAGCCTTCCAAAATCGTGATAGGAACTGGGAGCCCCTGTCTGAAATGAGGACCCTAGGGATCCCATGAAGGCGGATAACATGTTGATTGAAACGTTGGGACAATTGTTTAGCAGTGGGTGTACCTTTGAAGGGTATATAATGTGCCATCTTACTAAAGGTGTCGACAACTACAAGAATGGTATCATACCCATGGGAAGAAGGTAGATCAACAATCAAATCTAAGGAGACAGTATGCCAAGGATATGGGGGAGTAGGCATGGGTTGTAGGAGACCTTTAGGAGCTTGCCTGTCCGATTTTCCGCGTGCACAAATCTCACAGCCTAAAACATATTGACGGACGTTTCTGCACATATATGGCCACCAGAAACGACGTTTGAGTAATTCTTCGGTTTTCATAACACCTTTGTGGCCAGCCAGAGGGTTGTCGTGACATTCCTGCATTGCCTTCAGCTGGAGTTTCTTGGTGGGTAAATACAAGGTGGTGCCGAAATAGGGGAGGCCGTTGCGAATGGAACGTTGTGGATCTTCCGTGGCCCAGATCTCCATTTCAAGGTCGGACATCAAATTCCGAACGTGATGTTCAAAGGGTTCTAAGGAAATAGTTCCAATGAATTTTCCATCAGGTATGATTTGTTGATTTTCAATGACTGAAGTTTGATTTTCTGTATCGAGTCTCGAGAGGACATCAGCCTTTCCGTTTTTTGATCCAGGACGAAAGGTGATGACAAAGTCAAAGTCTGCAAAGTAAAGAGACCAACGCAGCTGACGAGGTGTGAGAGTTCGAGCAGATCGCAAAAATTTGAGGTTGCGGTGGTCCGTAAACACAGTTACCGTGTGCTTTGCCCCCATTAAATAATGTCTCCAATCTTTGAAGGCATCCTTGATTGCCAGGAGTTCTTTTTCTGTAATAGTGTAGTTGCATTCCGCAGGATTGAGTTTGCGGGACCGATATGCCACCGGGTGTAACTGTCCCGTGTGCTTGTGTCTCTGAGAAAGTATCCCTCCGATGGCTAGGTCCGATGCGTCTGTCTCCAAATAAAAAGGCTCAGAGGGATCAGCATGAAGCAACACTGGTGCTGTGGTGAAACTGTCCTTCATCAACTGAAAAGCCTCCTCTGCTTCTTCGGACCATTGGAACGGAACTCCCTTCTTCAGAAGACGAGTCAGCGGAAGTATCTTATTGGAGAATCCATTAATGAATCGTCTGTAAAAATTAGAGAATCCGATAAAGCTTTGAACCTCCTTAACACTAGTAGGAGATTTCCAATCTGTTATCGCTTTCACTTTTTGCTCATCCATTCGAACTCCTGCAGGTGATAACACAAAACCTAAGAATTCTACTGTATATGTGTTGAAAAGGCATTTTTCCAATTTAACGTATAGAGAGTTCTCTCGTAGGCGTTGTAAAACAGCTCTGACCTGGTCGTGGTGTTCTTCAACCGTGTTGGAATAAATCAAGATGTCATCTATGTAGACTATAGCACATCGGTCAATGAAGTCACTTAAGACATCGTTGATAAAGTACTGGAAGGCCGCTGGTGCGTTACAGAGACCGTATGGCATCACAAAATACTCATAAAGGCCAAATTTGGTCCTGAACGCAGTCTTCCACTCGTCGCCTTCCCGGAGTCTAATCAGGTGGTACGCTCCTCGTAGGTCTAGACGAGTGTATATCTTTGCTTCCTTCACTTGATCAATTAATACCAAAATGAGGGGCAACGGATAACGATTCTTAACGGTTATCCTATTAATCGCTCTAAAGTCAATACAAGTCCTGAGATCTCCGTCCTTTTTTGGCACGAAAAAAAGTGGGGAAGAGACAGGGGACTGCGACGGTCGGATAAATCCGTTCTCCAGATTCTTAGTCAGGTATTCCTTCAAATGGATGTTTTCCTTCTCCGTTAAGGTGTAAACTCTGCTGCATGGTAGATTAGCTCCTGGTTCTAGATCGATTTTGCAGTCATAGGGCCTGTGGGGGGGTAACGTCTCTGCCTTAATCCCATCAAAGACATCAGCAAGGTCTTGGTATTCTTCTGGTATCGTAGTAGTTTGGATCACACATACCGAACCTCCACTTTCACACAGCTGGGTGGCTGCGCATGACACAGAAAAATGTGTTTGATCATTGAAACAATTTTTGGTGCAGTAGTTCGAATTTAGTTGAATAGTTCCGGCTCCCCAATCAATTAACTGGTTATGCTCAGTTAGCCATGGTAGACCTAGAATCAGTTGAAACTGGGGGGCGTCTATTAAATTAAATTGCAAGGTCTCTTGGTGTCCTTCGACAGTAGTCATGTGTACCAATTCTGTATGGCTGGTTATGGGCCCTGAAGTTAATTCTGTACCATCCACCGCTTTGACCTTCTCACTTTTCTCCTTCTTGATAGCTTGTAAACTGATCCGGCTAGCGAATTTGTGGTCGCAGAAATTACCTGTTGCCCCTGAATCCACCATGACGGTTATTCCTGTCAAAATCATACCTCTAAACCTTAATGTCACCGTCATAACCAAATGGGGAGAGGAGGCTTGTAGTGTATTTGCCAATTGGTGATTTGTTGGAGTTGTTTTTCCATTCGCATCCACAGGTCCAACTCCGCTTACCTGTGGTGCCTCTAGTTTTCCTTCTCCTTTGCGGGCAACTTTGGTCTCTTTAAACAGTTCTTGACAAAATGTCCACTTCCTCCACAATATAAGCACAGTTTGTTCAGTCTTCTTTTGTCTTTTTCCTCTTTAGATAGTGGACCTCTGACTACGCCGATCTGCATGGGTTCACTTCCCGAAGAACTCTCTACTGTTCTGGTGGATTCAGTTTTGACACGGTCAAAGCGAGGAACACTTGGTCTAAACTCTCTCTTTCGTTCTCCCTTGCGTTCACTTTGCCGATAATCTATCTCTAGGGTTAAATCCACTAAGGCAGAGATGTCGGTAGGGCGATTGGGGATTTGAGATAGGGCGTCCTTCAGTTCTTCTCGCAACCCTCTGTAAAATACTGCTGCTCTTTTATCTTCAGGCCAATTAGTCTCGATCACCAATTTGTTAAGGTAAGCCACAAGTTCTCTGTTACCCTGTTTTAATTCCAATAACTCGTTATCTGAAGCCTGAGATGCTGTTCTATCAAAGATTCGGAGAAATTCCTTCTTGAAGTCATCTAAGCTGTATAAAATTGGGTCATCCTTAGTTACCAACGGCATGGACCAAGAGGCGGCATCTCCACTAAGGTATGACAAGATGAACGCCACTCGAGATTGCGCATCGGGGAAGATCGTTGGGCGGCACATAAAGTGCAGAGAGCATTGTGTTAAAAAAAAATTGTGCTTTCTACGGGTCTCCATTGAATCGTTCCGGGGGGGCTAACGGTATTACTGGAGATAAGGAATGGATTACTTGTGTTGGGGCAAAGGATGAGGAACCGGGATTTTGACTCTGAGTGTCAAAGGACGCAGTGCGTTGACTGGACCCCAAAATTGGTGTTCCCGTTTTAAAAGTAAGTATCTCTTGTCTTAGAATTTTATTTTCCTCTCTGACTGCCTCCAAACCTCTTTGTATATTACTCAAAATCTCGCCTAAATTTTTTAAATCAAGTCCTTCCGCCATTATGCTCGGGTGCTTGTACCAACGTGGGCACTTCACTCTGTCAGGGACTAGACTTTTAGTTATTTGAACTGCACAGGAGCAGAGCGGCGCTAATCCCAATGCCCTTCTATGTACCTTCCCTGCTAGGTTTTCAGTGTTCCATCGCAGGTAAGTACCAAGAGGGGAAAGGGGTTGGGACAGAGAAGAGACTGCTCCAAAAATCTGCCTGTTCTGCTTCTTCTTCTTCTCCTTCTTCTTACAGGACTGCCAATATTTAAATTTTCACATTAATTAAACTATTAACTTAAAACTTACTGTCTCTTCAATTTAAATATAGACTACTTGTCTTACCAGAATGTTTTTGAAGCTTACTTCTCTTCTTACTTCTCATGTTTAGTTTGTAATGTTGACACGAGAAGTCTTCACTCTATTCTCTTCTTTTACTCCTAGGTACGTTCTGCACTGGAGCCTGCTAAGTCTTTACAAGAGAAAAAATAAGGTAAGTGTGTGTGTCTATCTTTATGCTTTTTTAACAGATGATCTCTAGTTTCTTTTTCTCTCTTTTAACTCACTGTGAAGGAATGGAGGAAGCCTTTAAATGAGGGTTCTGTTTCTGCCTTGAAACTAGACTTCTGTTCTTTTTAATATGAGAAATAGAAGTCTCCGACATTAAATGTGAAGATGTTTACTGACTTCGTCTCTTGGAACTTTTATTCAATTAAACTGTTGACCTTTAATTAGTGACCGGAGAAAATCTATTCGGTAGACACTCTGGGCTTATTATTCCTTAATTAACTCTACAGGAATTGAAAAGCTTTTTAGAAAGGAGCGGCGTGTTGAACAGCTACGCCCGCGCCTAATTGATTTCTCTGTTATTGTGCTTTTGTCATCTCCTCGTAGGTTATGAAGCACGAGAAGAATGATGCTCTCTTTCAAACTCTTTTATTTCTTTTTAGAAGGCTTACAGGAATCGAAGGTTATTTTAAACAGGCGCGGCGCTTGAACAGCTGCGCCCGCGTCTAACTGAATCGGAGCAGCTGAGGATAATTGCTGTACCGAAGGTCTCAGAGTTCACGCTCACTGTGGAAGAAAATGTACGTGAATGACTTTTAACTGCAGGCGGTTCACAAGATATCGTCTGTGAGAATTCTTTAGCCCTCAGAATTTAGTTTTACAAGAATTAATGTTCGCTCTGAATTATCTTTTTTCTTTTACTTTACTACAAATAAACTAACCTGAAGACTGAAGGGAATAGCTGAGTTCCGACGAAGCTAACCCCGGAATTACCGCGACCTACCCTAACTAACTGACACGACACAGGAAACAGGTGCCCTTCTCATAATCTCTTCAGTGAAGTGCGCAGTGGAATGTTGGAGCGCACTTCACCAGGTGTCCCGAAGCCTAAAAGACTAGACTGCTAACAGCGGTATGCTGTAGCAGTATGTGCATGTTGGCAGCCATCTTGGAGTTCCATCGGTGCCAACAAGCACTCCAGCTCGAGGATTAACTGACTTTTGATAATTTTGTAGGGGAGATGGTAGCCAGCGTTGCGTTAAAAGGAGGAAACCTCCCGTGAGTCCTGACAGTACCCCCTCCCAACGGGGTTTCCTCCAATCGTGGTTTAGCAGGGAATTTTGCATGAAAGGCTCTAATTAATCGGGGGTCATGAACATTAGTACTCTTTTCCCAGGAACGTTCATCAGGTCCATAACCCTGCCAATCAATGAGGTAGAAAAGTTCATTACGTATGAGTTTTGAATCTAAAATTCGTTTAACTTCATACTCTGCCTCACCATTAACAATCAGAGGATCAAGAGGGGAGGTCCTGCGCAACCCCGGTTGAATTGGTTTGAGGAGAGAAACATGAAAGACTGGATGAATTTTGGTAGTGCCAGGAAGAGATAGTTGGTAAGTAACTGGATTTATGACCTTCTCAATTGGATACGGACCCATAAAACGAGGCTGAAATTTACGGGGACCTTTCAGTCTGAGATTTTTTGTACTCAACCAGACTAAGTCTCCTACATGAAGCTCAGGTTCTTTTTTACGTTTTCGGTCAGCGAAGTGTTTGTAACGATCCTTTGCGATCGGCAAATTCTGGGTTACTGAGTGATGAATCTTAGTTAATTGTAGGGCGATATCTTGAACAGCAGGAACATTAACTTCATCAAAATTAGCATGAGAATTGGGATGTCTGCCTGAGTTTATAAAGAAAGGGGAGTGGCCAGTGGATTCATTTACAGCATTATTGTGGGCATACTCCGCAGTCCATAAATGGTCAGGCCAGTCACCCTCCTCTTCTAACAAATAAAGTCTGAGATGTTGTTCTAAGTCTTGGTTAATGCGTTCAGTTTGACCATCAGTTTCTGGGTGAAAACTGGTGGAATACCGATGGTCAATATTAAGGCCCTTGATGTAAGCCTTCCAAAATCGTGATAGGAACTGGGAGCCCCTGTCTGAAATGAGGACCCTAGGGATCCCATGAAGGCGGATAACATGTTGATTGGAAAGTTGGGACAATTGTTTAGCAGTGGGTGTACCTTTGAAGGGTATATAATGTGCCATCTTACTAAAGGTGTCGACAACAACAAGAATGGTATCATACCCATGGGAAGAAGGTAGATCAACAATCAAATCTAAGGAGACAGTATGCCAAGGATATGGGGGAGTAGGCATGGGTTGTAGGAGACCTTTAGGAGCTTGCCTGTCCGATTTTCCCCGTGCACAAATCTCACAGCCTAAAACATATTGACGGATGGTCAATATTAAGGCCCTTGATGTAAGCCTTCCAAAATCGTGATAGGAACTGGGAGCCCCTGTCTGAAATCAAGGTCCGTCAGATGGGTGCACAGATCTATAACTATGCTGACGACAGGCAGCTGATTTTCTCCATAGATGATTCCATAAACTCCAAGGAGTTCCTTAGGAATACTATGTTGCTTATCAGGAACTGGATGAATAAAAATCAGCTAAAATTAAATTCAGATAAGACTGAAATCATTATCCCTAACAATAAACTTCAGCATTGGACCCCTACTCATTGGCCCGCAAAATTAGGACCGGCACCTGCCCCCAAGACCTCGATTAAGAGCCTAGGCATTCATATTGACTCTGAGCTCACCATGAACTCGCAGATCGGGGTAGTTACTTCAGCCTGTATTTTCCAACTTAGGAAACTGCGAAAAATCAGAAGGTTTTTCAGCAGGGAGGCCAGCATTCAAATCATCATAGCCTTGATCCTATCCAAAATTGACTATGCCAATGCAATCTACCTAGGCCTCCAGATGCACCGTCTGCAGCTGATACAAAATCAGGCAGCAAGAATCATCTATCAACAAGGCAGACGCTGCCACGTTAAACCACTGCTGAAGGAGCTGCACTGGCTTCCAGTGGAGCAGCGTTCCATGTTTAAAACAGGTTGCATCCTGTTCAAAGCCATTCAAGGTACTGGCACTAAGTACATTTCCTCAAAAATTCACAGGTACTCCCCAACGCGCACGTTAAGATCCATGCACAAGAGTCTACTGGTACCGGGTTTCAGATGTAAACGCATGGGAGGATCGCGCTTCTCAATTCAGGGACCCAAGTTCTGGAACGCCCTGCCCACATCATTGAGAATAGAAACTGACCATCTGCGTTTCAGGAAAAAGCTGAAGGCCTGGCTTTTCTCGCAAGCTTACAGTTAGACTTGGCCTTCTCTTAGCGGTGTCTCCAAGGATGGAATAAGAAATTATATCAGCGCCATCTAACCTGTTGGTGAACGTGCGCTCTACAAATTCTCAATAACATAACATAACAAGGTATGCTCATCATATCTGAGGCAATAGAAACATTGCGTTGGAATGCTTTCTGGAACAAAAATGATGAATTAGGTTTTGCATATCTTATCTCAGAATTGAACAAGGCACAGGTTGCACTTCATTCAAAAAACATAATGCAAAGCCAGGCAATGTTCAATACACTCAGTTCAAAATCAGAAAACCAAGTTCGTAGAGTGTGTCCAAAATTTGAAGAAAAATCAGAACTTTGCAAGTACTGGGGAAATGTTTTACACAATAGCTCTAGTGAAAAACTTGGTACATGCTGATCGGGAAGGTGATTGGGAGCTGCACGTGAAGACTGTGGAGTCACTGATTACTGTGTTTTGCAAATTTGATTGCATAAACTACCTGAGATATGGGTCCTGGTATTTGGAAAGAGTGAAGAAGCTAGAGGTGGAAAAGCCATACCTCTACAGAAAAGACATTTTGTGGTGAAAGACAGAGAGGGAAGGTTCAATGCTGTGGCTCCAGATATGAAACTGGAACAGACGATCCAGAAATCACAGAAAAGTTCCAAGGGACTTGTTGGTCAGACATGCAAAAGTGAATATGTTGTTCAATGGCAGCTAGTTTACCATGAAGTCCTTTCTATTTGCAATGTTTTCAGAGAGATGACAAATTCAAAATTAAAGGACCATTGTGAAACTGTTCCTCACCACAAACTTGTGGGAAAGAGAGGGGAACATTTTAATAAACATGTTGACAGCCTTCTTCATTTCATGCAGCGGCTAGGAAACCCCTTTGAAATGACTGAGCCTGTGCGACTGCACAACTTCGAGATCAAACAATATGTGGATAACGATATAAAGACACGTCTACTAGATGTCCTGGAACATGGATCAAAACTATACACAGAACTGAAGCAGGAGAGATTTGTATTGAAAGAGAAAAAGCTGTATGACATAATCAATAAAGCTAAACTTCTACGCTTTAATTGCCATAGTAAGCGTTTCGTTCAACCAGCCACTGCAAAACAGGTTACATAAAAACAACATTCGCAAGCACATAGAGAGATGGATGTAGTAAAAGAAAGGGGTGAATTTATCAAGGACACAGTCGCATGAACTTCTTCCAACAAACGCATTATTTTTTGGAGATGCTGCAACCAAACCAGTGAAGCTCAAACTCTTACAAGAATTCGAAAAAAAACTTTTACCTGAAGAATTTCAATTGAAAAAGGTATTCTCATTGTTGTGGACTATATGTCACAATTGTGAATGGTCAAGATTTCATCCATCTAAAATAAAACTTTGTAGAGTTCATTCAGACTTTTCTACAGATATCAAAGTCAGTGTGCACCTTGCAAGAAGTGCACATTGTCTTTGACAGTTATCTTGAAATATCTGTCAAAGAATGTGAGAGAATCAGACAAATGTATACAAGTGAAACAATTGACCTTGCCTGCATCAACAATTTGGCACCTATACCTGTGCAACTTGATAAATTCTGTTCATTAACATTGAACAAGATGAACCTGGAGATGTTAACTCACCAAAACATTGCTGATTCTTCAGTGAACACTGAATTTCCAAATTACTGCAAGTGGAATAATTGTCAATGAGGAGTTGGTGCCTGCAGAGATATATTTAGAAAGGCCACATTGTTCAAGAACTTAACAGCAAATTGGAGGAAGCTGACCTTTGTGTTGTGCCACATGTTGAGTGGGCTGTTCAAAATGGTTCCAATCGAGTCATTGTACTGTCATATGACACAGATGTTATGCACATTTTTAATGTTCCTAGTATTGAATCATATTTAACCTGGTTTGCAAACCCACAGCATAAATTGTATTTGACAAGGCTGAGATTAAACATAATTCATCATTTAGTCGCTTTTCCCTTGCCTGGCTCTTGCGTTGGTTTATTTTCGACATGTCCATGTGACAACGCTTCAACCCAATCAACTTTGCACTTTATGCTATCTTGCACCTTGTATTGTTCACTAAGGGTTCGATTTCTACATCCTGTCCTTTTGGACAAGCATTTTACCTCACACAAAGGATATATTCAATCTTTAGCCTCCCCAGAAATTTGCACTGCTACACTCAATTATATCACTGCTGCTGTGAAACTTAGGACATTTTATGAAATGTAAAGGATTCTTTATTCTGATTTTAGCTTTTTTTTTAAAAACCCCATATATTTTACTGAAGGTATCTGTTATTTTGTTCGTCTTATTTTGTTATTAAGTGTGAATTTTGTATTTATTCTGTGTGCTTTTATGACCAGTATATTGGTCGAATAAAGATCTTTGACTGACTGACACAGATGTTTTATTGTGCTACTTAGATTTGTTGCAATTTTCATAAGTCAAGGATTGTCAGATTTATGGATATGTTATGGAACAGGCGAGATAAAATGAACTTAATCCCGCTTCATATTCTGGACAAGAAACTTGACCCAGAAATACCCAGTATTCTTATCAAGGCACATATTCTTACGGGTGATGACACTATGAGCAAAATTGGAACAAAGTTTGGAGCTTTAACTGCTGAACTTATGAAATTTCTAAAAAGATTTGCTGAGACAGAAGTAGAATGGGACTTTAAAGAGGTAGAAAAATACCTGTGCATGTGAGGAAAATGAGTTCTGACTCTCACAAATTTTCTTTTTTATAAATCTTTTTATTTAACAGTCATCGACATGCAGTAAATCATACAGAACAATCAATATCATTATAGGCATGACGGACTAATACAATCATCATTCACAGTATACACAGTAAGGATAAATCATGGGGTGAGCAGGTCATCTAATCCAATACTAAGTGGGGGAGGACATATGTCTCCACGATATGAGTTCCATGCACTCCATATTCGGGACCATTTTTTAGGGCAGCCTCGGGCCACATACACTGTCTTTTCCCGGTACATGCACCAGTCTAGGTTTGTTTCCCATGTCCCTACTGTGGGCGGTGCCGCCACTCCCCAGGCCTGAGCAATATCCCTTTTTGCTATCGTAAACCCCAGAGTGGCCCATTGTATTTGTGTTGAAATTTTTTATTGAATTATACAATAAAATACATAGTAAATATCAATTTTGTAAAACAGTAGATCAGTGACAAATAGAGAATAAATATTGTGATGAGAAATAGAAGCGGATAAATATAATAAATAAGATAAATAAGAAATCATTATTTATAAATAGTGAAATATGAATAAATAAATAGATAAATGGTGTGCATTTAAATCAGTAGGTTCCCATATGTTCAGGAGACATCGACGTGCTTCCGGGCGAATAACAATTTCAAACACGGCACTTATTACCTCGTGTATTTCCCTCCAATATGATTGGATATGTTCACATTCCCATATGATATGCATAAAGGTGCCTGGCTGTCCACATCTTCTCCGACATTCCCCTTCGCTCGCTCTTCCCATTGCACCAAACGGGGTCCCGTAATATATGTCCTATGCAGGATTTTAAGCTGCACCAGCCTAAGTCGTGCTGGGATTGCTACTACTCTGGGGGAGGATACAGCGTCTCGCCATTCCTCATCGTCCATTTCTATACCCTCTGCCATCCATTTATTTAGTAAAACTAGAAGAGGGTCATCCATATTATATATTAATTTTTTTATATATTAGGGAGATGGTTTTCTCAGGGAGGAGGCCATCCAATATCCTATCCTCCAGTGGGGAGGACTCCGGAGGGGAGAACCCTTTGGAAGGAGTGAGTGTACTGCGTGATGAACTTGGGTATAGCGAAAATGTTCAGTGTCAGCTAGCTCGTGTTGGCGTTGGAGAGCAGCAAAAGTTTTCACACCTACCTTTTCCCACAGGTCTGCAATCCGAGAGATACCGATCAGGTCCCATTTATCAAATCCCTTTGACTTCCACAAACTACCCAGTCGCTCAGAGTCCCACAGGGGGCTGCTAGCGTCAATCTATTTCCCCATCCGAGGGATCTATTTACTGCATGCCACACTTTTACTGAATGACCGGTGGGGCCCGTTAAGTGAAATCGGCTCGGTTTCGAGTAAAGTGCTCTATTGTAGTTTCCTCCCGGGAGGAGCCACCTATCCATACGAAATCCAGGGTCTTCAGGGTTACCGTAGGTGCCATGATTGATAGCTGCCAGGTGCGCAGCCCAATAATATTTCTTTATATCAGGGAGGCTAATGCCTCCGTCATACCAATTTAATGTGAGTTTGCCAAGGGCGATACGCGGCGCTGCATTCCACAATAAATCTCTCTGGAGACTTTCAATTTCTTTAAAGTATGTCATTGGGACTGGATCAAGTGAGTTTTGCAGGGCATAAAGGAAACGGGGTAGGGACATCATTTTAAAAAGGGCAGCCTTGCCCAGGAGGGAGAGGGGAAGTGATTTCCAGCTGGCTATATCTCGCCTCAGCCTCAATAATGGGGGAAGCAGGTTTCTGTTGTAGCGGAGCGCCTGATCTAAGGAGAGAAATATTCCTAAGTATTTGAATCCCGTGGTGCTGATCTGGATCTGGCAGTCTCGGGGTAGGGCAGGTGGCTCTCCCTGGAGGACATACAGATGGGACTTCGTCCAGTTGATCGTGAATCCCGAATATCTGCCAAATATCGCTAATATATCTAGAACTGCGGTTAGGGATTTCCTAGGGGATGCCAAAAAGAGCAATACGTCGTCTGCGTAGAGCGAAATACGGTCCTCCCATTCGGGAGACCAACGCAGACCTCGTATAACCGGATTCCACCGAATCCATGCCGCAAGCGGTTCCAGTGCTAGGGCAAACAGGAGGGGGGAAAGCGGGCATCCCTGACGGGTTCCCCGACTAAGGGTAAACGTGTCTGACTTTTTATTATTAACCACAACTTGTGCCAAGGGCATCGTATACAGGAGACGTACCCATTGAATAAAACCCGGACCAAACCCCATTTTTTGGAGCACAGCCATGAGATAGGGCCATTCAATAGTATCGAATGCCATGGTTGCGTCCAGGGACACCAGAATGGCTGGTTCCAGTATCGTTGCCGCTCTACCCAAAACACCATGGACTCTACGCAGGTTTAGTGCCGTGTTTCGGTGTGGTGGGTGTATAAGGCTTGTTATGATTTTAACTAAGCGATTGGCCAGAACCTTAGCGAGAATCTTAGGTTCAGCGTTAAGGAGTGAAATTGGCCTATAGGAGGAACAGTCCGTTTTGGGTTTACTTTCCTTATGGATAGTTACGATGGTGGCTATCCGTTGGTCAATTGGTAGCTCCCCCCTCTCTATGCTTTCTTGAAACATGGCTTTTAAGTAGGTGGCCAACTTGTCTGGTCTAAGTTTATATAATTCGATAGGGATGCCGTTAGGGCCTAGAGCCTTCCCTGAGTTCAGTGACCTAATCGCCTGCGCTATTTCGTCCGCTGTTAAGGCGCTATCTAGTAGCTGCTGATCTGTCAGGGAGAGGGTGGGAAGTGTTATGTCTCTCAACAGTTCAGAAGAGTCTTCCTCAGTGTAGGGTGCCATAGCGGTGTATACTTCAGCAAAGTGTCGAGCAAAGCGATTTACAATTTCCTGAGGATCCGTTATGCACGTGTTGTCGGTGTCCCGTAGAGTCGGGACCAATCTGCTTGCCCATTCCTTTTTATCAAGCCAGGCTATTAATTTCCCTGCCTTGTCTCCCAGGTCGTATAATTTACCGAGTTTCTCTCTCCCCAGAGTTTTACCTTTTTCGGTCACCAGTGCCCTATATTCATCCTGCTTAAGACTTAGCAAGTGGAGCGATTCTGGGGTGACCATTGTTTCCAATTCCCTTTCTAGGCGTTAGATCTCGTTCTCTACTTCAGATACCTCTTTTTGTTGGTCTGTCTTCTGTCCAGATATTAGGGACAAAGCCTCACCCCTAATTACTGATTTAAAGGCTTCCCAAAGTGTCTGGGAGGAGTCCACTGTGCCCTCATTTTCAGCAAAATAGTTATCCATCGCTTTGATGAGGGCCTTCCGGATTTTGGGATTACGGAAATGCCAGGGATTGATTGGGACAATTCTACCCACTTTTACCTGGTCTAAGAGTATGTGTACCCATACCGGTGAGTGATCGGAGATACCCCTAGCTAGATGTCTGATTTCGTGGATTTGTGAGATTTGCGGGCTGGGAACCAAAATATAGTCCAGTCTGGAAAGGCTGTGATGGGCTCCGGAGTGGAAAGTATGCTGTATTTTCTCGGGGTAGTATGTACGCCAGGTATCTGCTAATCCCAGGGCTTCAAGGAAGTCTGGTAGCCATTTAGTGGAGGGCCCCATTTCATGTGGGGGATGGCGGTCAAGTCTACCCGAGACCACTGAATTGAAATCTCCCCCCAGTAGCAATAACCCATCCGGCAATGAGAGAAGAATAGTGCGCAAGTCTTGGAATGTAGTAGATTGAAGGCCATGTGGCACATAAATAGATAATAGTGTTATGGTACGCCCCTCCCATGTCCCTGTAATACCTATATAGTGGCCTTTATTGTCAGCCCAAGTGGAGCTCACACTAAGGGGAAATGTGTTTTTCACCATAATACCTACCCCCCTCGAGCTAGTTGTGAACCCCGCATGCGCTATTAACTTGTATCCCCACCTGCACATCGCTTTGCATGAGTGCCCTATCAAGTGTGTCTCCTGGAGAAGGACGATGTCAGGGGCCTGTTTCTTAATACATTGGAGGACTATACTACGTTTGACTTTGTCGCCAAGCCCGTTGACATTCCAACTCAGAATTCTGGCACTCTTATCCCACTGTGTATGCATTAAAACTAGTCAAAAGCTTCATGGCCTCAGTCATGCCGTCAACATAGATGGTCGATGAAAAAACTGCAACAAAAAACAACAAAATCAAATCCCCGATCCAACAGCCCCCCTCCCTGCTTCCCTGCCCTCTGGGCCTTAAACTGCCCATGAATAACTAGCAGAGTGCCTGTCGCCCTAACTGTTACTAAAAGAAGAACTTTGAGGGGTATTACGCTCCACCTCCCTATCCCCTTTCAATAGCAGCAATGTGGTCCCCCAGATAGAGTCCCGCTCCATTGTTAATGTGACACATATGAATGTGTACCCTCACCCGGCAGTCTCGTCAGGGGTACCCCAGATACCTGTCCCAATGTGACTGTAGCTCTGTCCAAATCTGCTGGAGTGTTCTCATGCTGCTAGGGCTGTTCACTTCCTGTTCCGAGGGGAGGAATCCCTGCCACTATCTCGGTCGTTGAAATGCTGACCCAACCGGCTCTCCAGTCAGTCCGATGCCAGCACTGGTTGCTCGAAAAACCAGGCCCTTCCATCAGCCTCAACACGAAGTTTCGCCGGGAACAGCATTGCGTATTTGAAGCTACCTTCCCGTAGTTTCTTCTTAACCTCTAGGAATGTCTGTCTCCGCTTCTGCACCCCTTGCGTAAAATCCGGGAAAAAGGTGATCTCGGCGTTGTCATAGCGAAGTGGGGGGCCTTTCCGTGCATTTTGGAGGATCACGTCCCTATCACGGAAATTAAGGACTCTTGCCAATAGCGGACGTGGGGTGGCCCCTGGCTTCGGGCGCCCGCCTGGGACTCGGTGAGCCCGCTCTACGACAAAGAATTTGCTAAGTCCTTTGGGTTGTAAATGGTTCAATATAAGGTCTTCCACAAAGAGATCTGGGGTTTGTCCTTCCGCTTTCTCCGGCACCCCCAAGATGCGCACGTTGTTCCGTCGAAGACGTCCTTCATAATCGTCCAGTTTTAGTTCCATGAACTTGCGGGAGGATTGTAGTTCACTCACGTCACATTGTAGTTGAGTGACATCTCCAAGTAAGCTCGAAGTTGTGATTTCTACTTGCTTGACTTTTTCATTGATTTTGGATAGGTTCACTCTAATAAGGTTCATGTCAATCGAGAGAGAGTCCATTTTATGCTCCATCGTGGTTTTGATACCAGATATGGCGTCCATGTCGTCTTTTAAAGTCAGTTCTGGACTTTCCCCACCGGTATCCGTTGCAGACTTGCTTTTAAACTGGAGGTCTTGTAGGGCTTCTTTGGAGAGGGTATAGCGGTCCAATTTATTTGATTGGGTTGGCTTGGGTCCCTTCGCCCCAGCGGATTTAGGTTTGTCCATTATGTTTCTTTGAGAGTCCAGGCAACCGCTGTTTAACTGCTACCCTTCGCGGTGCCCGGCGGGTCGTCGCGTGACGTTCGTATAGGGCCTAGTCTTGGCGGCTCAGTGAGAGGTAGATGCGATACTAGAAGGGGGTACCCTCACCGCAGCTTCAGATGTCAAGTTCCCAGCTTGGAAAGCAATTAGAAACAACAGCCACGGTGCTTCACAAACCCTTGCGCTGCTAGGCCCTGTGACGCAGGTAGCTTCACTGCATGGATATTTCTCAATGCCCAGTGGAAGAGCAAACCGCTGCCTCCGTTGCTATCATCAGCTCGCATGGGGTCTTAGTATGGACTTCGGGGTAGTGCCTGCAGGGGGGTGGGGCACTCAACACCCACCCGCTGTTACCAGTTCGTTGCCTCCCAGCGGGATCGGCGGTCAGCGTGGGGACGGGGGAGGGGGGGAGTGGTCCTGCAGGTGTCAATACAAATACGGTCGTTGGTGCATCCAGCCGCCCCCGCCACCACTCCTCAAGGGTTACCGTCTCTGGATGTCAGGATCGTCGCGTCGTTGCCGCACTCTGGCCCCACTCCGCCGCCGCCCACAGCGCTGTCGGTGCACCGCAGCCGTCCGCGCTCACTCGGCAAGCGTCCCGTTTCTGCTACGGGAGCCAGCGATATCCGCAGCTCACTTCGCGGGTAAGACCCAGGATATGTACTGGTTGAGGCCGCACCCCCAGGGCACCTCCGCAGGTCAGGTCAGCACTTTAGTCCCCGGCTGCAACGCTCATATAGGCCGCAGGCTAACGGGGCTCGTAACTCCCGTCTCGCGCGGTCCGGAGCCCTGGAAGTCTTTGGGGTCAGCGCCGCTTGTGCTCTGGAGCATGAACCCTCACTGGGGGCCGGATCTGTGTATAGGATAGTTGATTTTAGGGAAGGAGTCGGCGGAGCTGAAGAATCAAGCGGCCATCGCGCTTCGCGGCTTGGCCACGCCCCGACTGTCACACATTTGATGATCTTTGGTACAGTGTGTTCAAGAGATCAGTCCCGGTAAGTGACTCTCCACCTACGTCATTTTCTGTGTGTGAACACATTAAAAGAACAATCTACTTGATCAGAAGATGTTTAGATGTTTTTGGATCATGCAAATGTAAAGAAAGATCCATGTGAATTTGGTTGGGAAGATATTATTGGGGTGCTAAAACGTACAACATTTCCAAAGCCTCTACCCACAGAACTTACACGTACATGTACTTGCAAAACCTGTGCTACAAAAAGATGTCCCTGTCGATATGCTCTTCTCAAATGTTCAACATTCTGCAAATGTACCACGAGCGATTGCTGAAACAAATAAATGAGGTGAACTATGAAAATGTGTCTACAATTGGAGTGATAAACATTATTTTTTTATATTCAGATCATAAACATTGGTGTCTACATAAAAGGATTAAAACCATTATTATTTGTTTAATTTCTGTACATGTCTCTTCTTCCTCTATTATAGCTGCCATTTTGGAAAATGGCAGAAGGGTTGCTGTCAGGAGTTATTTTCTGTCTCTATATGACTACTTGACCCCCAAAACCTATGTTTTGACACCAACATGAAGTATACAGGCCTCATGGTTCCTGACCACTGCCACACATCCGCCATTTTTAAAAATGTCGTCCAGAAAAATTCGGCATGGATCAGCAATGTCTATTCAAGCTAAATTATTTATCTAATGATCCAAAAACACAAATCAAAAAATGAAAATCTCTGGACTCCAATTTGTTTACGGAGGCATATCAGGTGGCCGGGATTAGTAGTAATGAAGAAATATCATCAGGTGATTACCCATTTGAAATCAAAAATATTTCCTAAAGAGATCGATTGGGTCAAAATTGATAGGACAACCCAAGAATCCAAAGAGTCATTAATGCTTACTATGAAAGATTGTTGCAGGTTCAGTGGGACAGAGAATATCTCAGCAAAGGAGATGGGACATTTTGTTTACAGGTTTGTGCAGGGGTTGAGACCTAAGGTTAGTTCTATGATTCAGCAGCATTTGATTTGTTGGCAGAGTAAACCCTTTGAAATCCTGTGGTATGCAAAGTCGTGTAGTGATGAATTGGAAATGACGCACAAAAAGTTGAAATAAAATCTGATGATTGCCCAAATGAAGGCAGCACAGAGAGGTCAGAATCAACTATTTATTGATAATCCAGGTCCCGTGCAAGGAGGATATCAACAGGTCCTTATGATGCAAGGTGTTATTGGTTTGCAACAGCAAGGGTTTCCGCTGCAGGGTAGAGGATGAGTTGTTCCAATTGATCCAGGAACAGGTGTTGATGTGCTGACTTTAAAGAAAGTCAACCCTTGCCACGTCTGCGGCAAGTTGGGACATTGGAAGCGCAAATGTCAATTTAATACTGGGAACGCGGTTAATGGAAATCAGGTTTAGAATAGTGGATTTGTGCAGTCTCAGGGAAATAACATGGTTCAACCACAGCAGGTACAGAGACAAATAGTTCAAAATTCCAATGTACCTAACAAGCCCAAGCGATGCAAGTTCTATAAGCCCCAATGCACAATAAAATGCCAATGTAGCAAATGTCAAGAGATATAATGCAAATCAGGTTCCCAATGTAAACTCTTTTGTAAATCAGAACATGTCCCAACAATATTCTATGCTGCAGACGGATGATTTCAACTCAGACCTGTCACAATGACAGGGCCTGAGAGGGGAGGAAGACTGCGTACTTAGTGCAACCTTGGAGGTAGACCAAAGTGGTCCCTATGTGGATGGTGAGGTAAATGGGAATCCTGTCTCATTCCTCACCGACACTGGTGCTACCCACTCTACTGTGAGAACAGCAGAGGATCCTAACCTACCCCTTTCTGGAGAAAGAATCCAAGTTGTAGGAGTTTCAAATAAACAAATAACTAGCCCAGTTTCAGAAGTGGTACCTCTCAAAATAGGGTCTTTCAAGGATTGTCAGTGCTTTGTGGTAGGTGTTTCTAGTCCTGTCAATTTACTTGAACAAGACCTTTTATGTAAACTAAACTGTTCCATTTACTGTACCCCAGATGGTATCGAGTTCCACACTCATGATGAGGACATTGTCTTCAAACTTGCCCGACAGAGATGAGACATTGGAATGTACCCCTTACTGACTAAAGATGATTTGCCCTTGGAGTTGAGAGACACAGTGTTACCTGAAGTCTGGGACTTCTCTGGTAAAGATATCAGACTTATCAAAGATGTTGAACCAGTCCGCATCACTGTAAAGCCAAATGCTGAGTTTCCAAGAATCCCGCAATAGAACTTGACCCCTGAAACCATTGCTGGGATTATACCTGGGACTGACTCAATGATTGAACAAGGCATTTTGAAGTAGATTATGGGGAGTCGATGTAACTCGCCCATCATGGATTTGCAAAAACCCAATGGCAAGTACTGCATAAAGCAGGACTTGGAACGGGTAAATTCAATAGTGGTTCCTTGTTGTCCTGTGGTACCGAATCCTGCTGTGATATTGTTTCAGATTTCATGTGAGGCCGAGTGTTTCTCTGTCATTGATTTGTGCCAAACCTTTTTCTCTATACCATTGCATGAGGATAGCCAGTTCCTCTTCATTTTCCATTTTGGCAGCTGTGCCTTGGCATGGTGCCGAGCCCCACGAGGGTATACGGAGAGTCCCTCGATCTTTAATCAGATACTCAAAAAGAATCAAAAGTCTTTAGTGATGCCCCAGCATTCAGTCCCAGTCCAATACATCGACGGCCCATTGGTGGGGTTGAAGCCCCAAAAGGCCGGCAAACGTGACACTATTGCCTTGCTGAACCACTTAGTTGAGAATGGACATAAAGTGTCCCTGACCAAACTGAAGTTCTGACACAAAGAAGTCCTATATCTAGGACAGCACATTGAGAAAGGAGCAAGAAAGTAGTCCCAAGAGAAAATTTTGGTGATTCTGAAAATGAATCGGCCCACTACCCAGAAGGAAGTCTGAATGTTCTTGGAAACGGTGGCCTACTGTCAACAGTAGATTTCCAACTTTTCCCCAATGGCCAAATCTCTTCAGAGGTTGACACACAAAGATGTGTCAGATCAGGTAGTATGGGATGACAGCTGCATGTGTGCCTTCTCAGATCTGTGAGAATGTCTCTGCCATGCCCCAGCCGTGGGGATGCCTGGCTATAATAAATGTTATGCTTTGTTTTGCAGTGAGAGCTCTCTCAGTGGTTACCCAAATTCACAGCAATGCTCACAGGCCATTGGCTCATTTTTCTGCCACCCTTGATCCCATAGCCGCCACATTGCCTGGTTGCCTTAAAGCCATTGCCTCCACTTTCAGGAGCCTGGAACAATGCAAGAGCATAGTTATGGGTCACCCTTTGACTGTCTTTGTACCCCACTCAGTTGAGGTGTTGCTAACCCGTGCTCAGACACAGCACCTCACCAATAGTTGGCTTACTAGGTCTGAGCAAATAATCCTGGGTGCCAAGAATGTCACCCTTTGGAGGTGTACTATTCTAAATCCTGCTATCTTGCTACCCACTTGCTGGAAGTGAAACAGTAGGTGAAGAAGTTGAACACGACTGCCTAGATGTTACTGAACTTGCACAAAGCCCAGACCTGACATACATGGCGTGCCACTACCCAAATCAGATCATGTGAGGTTTGTTGATGGCTCCAGTCTATGTGACCATGATGGAAATTTAAAATCTGTCTACACAGTCTGTACTGTTGCAGGCATGGTCGAAGCCTCCTTGCTTGAAGGAGTGTTTTCAGCACAAGTGGGCAAATTGATTGCTCTTACTAGAGCATGATGTGTTTCAGACCAGCTGAGGGTGAGAATTTCATTGATAGTCAGTACGGCTTTGGTGTCATTCACGACTTTGGGTAGTTGTGGTCTCAACGCGGATTTGTGACCTCTTTGGGTCACCAATCTGTAATGGAGAAAGTGTACGAAACCTTCCCCAGTCCTTACAATTGCATGCCCACATTGCAGTGGTGAAGTGAGTACAGGGTACAGACTACGTGACAATGGCTAACAAATATGTAGATGAGACTGCCCAGTACTGCACATTAAATTCTTGCACCTTTAATGGGGAATACATCAATGAAAGTTCAGATGTCACAAATTGTAATCAATAAAAGTTCAGATGTCACAAATTGTAATCTTTTGTCGTCTGCTGTTTGATATTTGGGAGGAAGTTAAGAGAGTGCAGAAAAAAAAGTGCCAAAGGCAGAACAGCAAGGTTGGATCAGAGCAGGTTCTGTCAAAAGAGATGAGGATGAAGTTTGGGTTTCAACTGATGGAAGATCAGTGTTGCCAGACAGCTTGTTACCACCTATGGCAAGACACTCTCATGGCTTCCGCACTTGTAGGGAGCGACGCGATGGTGTGCCTCTTTAGACAAACGTGGTTTAACCCAAGAGTCAGATTGATGGCTGAAAGTTTGTGTCACAGATGTGTGGTTGCCAACAAAATGCAGGCAGGAAAACACCAGTCACATAGGGAGATCAGTAGGTCACTTCAAAAAAAGGCAAATGGACTTTATAGAGATTCCTGTTTGTAACAGATTGAGATATGTCCTAGTGATTGTGTGCATCTTTTCACAGTGGGTGGAAGCTTACACGAACCGGAGGAATGACAGTCTCACAGTGGTCAAGGTATTGGTGAGGGAGATAATACCATGTTTCGGTTTCCCGACTTCTCTAGAGTCAGACCGAGGAAGTCATTTTAACAATGAGGTCCTGAAGATGTTATGTGTAGCATTTGAAGATGAGCAGAGACTACATCGCAGTTATCAACCGGAGGTATCCGGAATTGTGGAGCAAGTCAATGGCACATTGAAATCCAGATTGACGAAAGTGTGTGCTTTAACATCTCTGAAGTGGCCTGATGGTTTGCCTCTTTTGTTCATGAGTCTGCAAAGAACTCAATACAGGAGGACAGGATTGTTGTCCCATGAAATCATCGGGATGGCAATGAGACAGCCAGCTGTGCCTGAGAATGTGCTTGTGAACATTACAGATGACATAATTTTTGATTACTGTGAAGAGCTGGCTGTCGTGGTGCATTCTGTGTCTTGCCAGGTTGGAGAGGCTACTGCCCCGCCTCATCAGGACCAGTGCCATGACCTCAGTCCTGGCAACTGGGTTATGGTGCTGAAGCACATTCGCAAATCGTGCCTAGAGCCTCAGTGGCGTGGGCCGTATCAGATAAATCTGGTAACCACTACTGCTGTAAAGTGTGGAGGTCTCCCATACTCTATCCATGCCACACATACTCGCAGAGTCCTGAGTTCCCTTGATGATATAACAGCACCAGTTACTGATGTGCTGGTGGTGACAGTGAGACAGAGGGAACAGGTTAGTCAAGCTGTTGGGGATCAGCAAGCTGCTGAGAGAGCACTCGTTTGGCCTGAGGGTGGGGCCAAGAGAGTCAACTGTTGTCGGTATAGAAGGGTCCAATCCAGTAGAGTTGACTATGCAAAGTTCAGACACTGGTGAAGGGCCTAGTGCAATAGTAATGCAAGTTGTACCCAGAGACCAATGGCCCAGAAAATAGGAGAGAGGAAGACGCTGTCTGACTGAAGTACATGTGCCTCACACGATCCCAGAGGGTGCCGATGAATCTAACCTGAGTGACAGTGAAGAAGAAGGGCCAACAGTGAGTAGATCAAAGATAGCAAGAGTACCCTGCCAGAGGTACTCCTCACCTGAATGGACTTACTTGGCAGCCAATGATTGGGAGAGAGCATTTCACAGCTTTTGTATAACAATTCCCATCCACTTGAAACTCCTTGAACTGAACTTTGTGGCTAAACTGAGATTTGAAATTGCATTGCCAATAGACAGATTGACTCAATTTGTTCTGGAAGTGATTGTCAGTGAATTCAAACTGCGCATTTACTAAGTTACACTTTGGAAAGAGGCATTTGAACTGTGCTTTGCTGCCCGTGCAAGTGAGAACTAACTGCAAAATTAATTGTGCTGCAATCTTCTAAGCTAACGGTCTGTCACTAGTGAACTCCTGGAGCAGAAGTATTTGCTATTGCAACAATAGTACTAGATGTTTTGCTTATAATTCTGGGTTCGCCGCACTACTTAGATGATGAAGAGCTCAAGCCTACCCGCACACCCCAAAAGCCTAATCCTACTAGTAATAGCTTACCTGGATTAGATGAGAAGGACTTTCACATAGATGTGTCTAGAGGAGATTGCTCATTGAATGTATATACAAAGCTGCTATACGAATACGTCGACACTATGGATGCTAGGAATTACTATGTAGGCATGCAATTACCTGCATTGTTTGACGAGGGAATCCCCTACCACCACCTCCCTTTGAGATATGGAGTTACTTGTAGTTTGTTGCTGAGTTAATTCTATGGGAAAAGCCATTTCCAATATTATTAATCAAATCAAGATTTAGGGGCCTATTACGATGGCGGGCGGACTTTGTCCGCCCGCCACCGCAACGGAGCATGGGACCGACCGCCGCAGTTGCGGCGGTCCCGCCAGGCCAATTCTCGACTTTAACATTGCGAAGGGTGGTGCTGTAAGCAGCACCCGCCGCAATGTTAAAGCCCATGTTGTGCATTGCCATGCACAACGTGACAGGCACCGTGCGGTGCCAGCCACCTTGTGCATGGCAATGATGGGGGGTACCATGGGTACCCCCCAGTGCAGCCACCCACCCCCCGGGGGCCCATAATGGGCCCCCACGGTGATTTCCCGCATGCCTTTCCATGGCGGAGTCTCCGTCATGGAAAGGCATGCATCCTAATATGGATGGCGGTGCCTGCAAGGCACCGCCACCATAACCTGTGCCTTTTCCGCCCGGCCGGCTATCCGACCAGTGGAAAAGCGGCGGACGGTCTTTCCGTCCGCCGCGGTGCCCCTCGCCATACTAATATTGCGGGGGTGAAAATGGGTCATTTGGCGATCTGCCCGTGATCATAATAGGCCCCTAAGTTCTTTCAGAGGTGCGTGCCCGCCACCGCAATGGAGCATGGGACCAACCGCCGAAGTTGCGGCGGTCCCGCCAGGCCAAGTAGGATGCGCCCGCCACACTGGCGGGCGCATTCTCGACTTTAACATTGCGGCGGGTGGTGCTGTAAGCAGCACCCGCCGCAATGTTAAAGCCCATGTTGTGCATTGCCATGCACAACGTGACAGGCACCGCGCAGTGCCTGCCACCTTGTGCATGGCAATGATGGGAGTACCACGGGTACCCCCAGTGCAGACACCCACCCCCACCTCCCGGGGCCCATAATGGGCCCCCACGGTGATTTCCCGCATGCCTTTCCATGGCGGAGTCTCCGTCATGGAAAGGCATGCATCCTAATATGGATGGCGGTGCCTGCAAGGCACCGCCACCATAACCTGTGCCTTTTCCGCCCGGCCGGCTATCCGACCGGTGGAAAAGCGGCGGACGGTCTTTCCGTCCGCCGCGGTGCCCCTCGCCATACTAATATGGCGGGGGTGAAAATGGGTCATTTGGCGGGCGGATCGCCACCGCCGGCCCGGCGGTGGCGATCCGTCCGTGATCATAATAGGCCCCTAAGTTCTTTCAGAGGTGCGTGTCCTGAAGCACTTAAATAAACAACCTGATGCTAAAAATGCTGAAATAATGGGACATTTCTTTAGACCCGTTATGTCGCTAGACACTGCCTATGCACACAGACACAATATGACCTGTTCTTTAACAAGTGTAGAAAAGAAATTCATTGACTCTATAGAAGATAGTAGAAGAGATGTCTTAGATAAAGGCACAAGGCCTCTAGGCCCATAGGCATGAATGGGAAGCCATTCCTTAATAGCAAATCGCAATTTGCGATTCGCTACTAAGGAATATGTAGGAATCGCAAAATGTTTGCAAAAACCTACATACATTGCATTTTGCGAGTCTATAATAGCGAATCGGTAAAATTCGCTATTATAGACTCGCAAAATCCAATGTTGATACATCTGGCCCAAAGTGTCTACTAGTACAGCTGGAGGATTCTTAGTTATTGACATGGAGTTGGTTGCCATTAGATCCATGGTTTTGCAGAATAGACTTGCTCTAGACGTTCTTCTCCCAAAGGAGGGTGTAGTCTGCTGGATGTTAAAAGTTCAACAATGTTGCACTTCTATCTCAGATGAGAGTAAAGACCTGAAGAAATACATTAGCAACATTACTGACCTGAAGAAAGATTTGAAAGGGTTGACTGCAACAGGGGGGAATTGGTGCAGCGCAAAGGTGCCCACTCTTTACACGTCACAGAAACCTAACGAGAATGATATCTGACACACAAACTGAACGTGCACTTTGCACATGATTCTTACATGTCACAATGATTCATGCACACATTGCATCTGACACTGCTGAGAGCCTTTACGGTAGAATTTACAGTTTCTCATATAGAATGTTTACTACTCTCGAAAGAAATACATCTGATGTTTAACTTAGGAACCGTCTTCACTAAATAAGAGATGCATTTAATATAAATGAATTAGAAATAATCCTTTGATGTTGATTAATAAAATGATTGACATGTAATAACATAATGTATAAACTTCATTGCAACTAAAAGATTTATGCATTTTAATGTGTACTATATTGCATGGATGAACATTAGTAATGTGTAGTATACTTTAAACCATCCTCTTTACTTCACTGCTGAAACCTTCCTCATGCTTCCTAAATGTGTTCTATATTGTCTATGTAACTGTTAGGGATATAGATATTAACTCTCAACTATCCTTATATGTGCCGAATCTTAATGCAAGTCAAACGACAAAGGCTATACATTTTATGCATGAAAGTTACATGTATGTACTTTAAAACGTAGTTCTCAGTCATACTTACTATTGTGCGATTTAATTATCCACTATATGCCAATAAAATGAGAACTAAAAGTACTACAGAAAATATATTTGTATATGTTTAAATGTGCAGACGCATATTAAATGAGCACCATTCATTTAATGTCTCAAGTTAGCATTTACTCTGAAGGCCTGTATTTCATTTAATAATTTACTGTGTTCCCGTATTCTTTTGACTTGCTTTTCTTGCAGGTATATTCTCATGCATTGCTAGATTACAATAGATACATTTCTTGTAACATTGATAGATACAAAGCCTGGAAAAGAAGCCTTGACGACAAGCACACAAGAACTGAAGTCTAATGAAAGAGGCTATTCATCTCTTACCTGAGTATGGGAACAAAATGGTGTTCCCATGTCCAGTGTGGGATTTTTCTCTACTGATGCAGCCTGCAATGTGTGGATACTATGGACAATGGACTTCTATTGATGATGCGACCAAAGGGGTGATGCCTAGGGACTTTATGGATTACAACTTACCGTTTGCCCTGGCTGAAGAGGGCAGATGATTCTGGGCTTTCTTTGCAGACTGTATGATGGACTTCTTTGCTGAACCCCTTTCTGCAGACTCTTTGTAGATCCTTCCCTGAACTCCTACCCAAACCCTTTGATTCCCTAACTGCCCCTGAATGGAAGTTGAGAGGATTGCCTCCATGCCCCCTTGATTTCTGCCCTAAGTGTGGCTTTGGCTAACACTGATTCCCAACTTACTGAAGACTCTTGACCGAACTTCTGCGATGCTACTGCTGGTGTTACTCATAGTCCTGTGCCTTGTCCCTATTTTCTTGCATAGAACTCTTTGATTTCTGAATCTTTAGATACTCAAACCATTCCTGTGCCTTGGACTGTGCTTGGAACACTTAGATTGCTAATGCAGCAAAAAGATCATATGAGATTATTTTACGAGCATCAGATTCACATGCTATTGTTATGTATTGCAGCAACTGAGATGCTTGTTTGTTTAATCTTTGTCCGCCTAAATGTCTTCAAGAGGCTTGGCCTCCGTGTTGTAATCTTGTAACTCTACAGTATGGTCTTAAGAGTGATTTATTTGAACTTAAATACTAATTTGTAATAAATACCCTTGAACTTGTCTACCGATTCCTGGTTCTCATTGTGCAGCCAATTGGTTGCATTGTATTGGAGTTGATCAAACTTGAAATGCTAACTCTCTTTCTCCTCAATGCGACTCATAAAAGATCTATCGGAGGACCAAGATAGCAAGTAAGTAAGTATAACAAATCCAGTAAAGGTGATAAAATCAGAGAATAGTAGAGATTTGTGGGCCCAGAAACGCTGGATCAGTTTCTACAGTATGACTGAGAATTTCAAGAGCATTGATCATTTAACAAGTGACCGTTATCTGCAGGTTTATGACTGCACTGCACAGTTGCCCCGATAGCCACTGGTGAGTCTGGGGGAGCTGCTAGTGGTTGACAAATTCAAATGATTAAAGTGGACACGAGAAAAATACTGACCTTCATGAAGATTAAAAATGGTTCTAAGTAAAGCAATTTACAGGTCTGATGACTAACCAAACTAGATCTGGCAAGTGCTAGCGGTAGATCTACGTACTCGATTTATGAAGTGACATTCTTGAAATAGGAGAAAAAACAAGTTACTTACCTGTACACTGTGGTTCTCCAGTATTGATATCTTTCATAGATTCACATGCTTGTATCTTCCCCGTCGTCATAGTGGGAGCCTCGCGGTAGATAGAAAAGAAGTACTATAAAAGTACATTAGCAACCACTGCAGGGAAAGAAAAACTTTAACATTCGTCAACCTCTTTATGTAGGTCCAAACTCTGACCAATCAGAGACGAGCCCTGGACCTCAACTCCCCAGCAGAGCCACCAGACCTCAGATTTCGTGCACAAGTGTGCTAAGGTTAAGAGTAGCATGAGGTAAGAAGTGGCAAGCCTAGACGGGGAGGAGGGAGGGCCGCATGTGAATCTATGAAAGATATCAATACTGGAGAACCACAGTCTACAGGTAAGTAACTTGTTTTTTCTCCAGCATTGAATCTTTCATAGATTCACATGCTTGTATCAGAGTAGATAGCAGTGTTCTTTGTTAAATTGTTGCGACTAGGCGAAGACCTTCTTTTGCACAGAGAATGAAACATAGCATTTAAGAAAAACATATATAACCATATAGATCTATATGCTTCACTAAATCCATAAACATAACTAGAAACATGTAAAAACCATTAAATCCAAAGAACAAGGTGAAAAAGAGGTAAAAGATATAAATAAGCTGTACCTCAAGCGAACAGATGTCTCAGGACCGCTTTCCCCACTGCGGCATCCGTTTTCCTTGCTGAATCCAGGCAATAATGCTTGGTGAACGTATGCACGTTAGACCATTTTGCTGCTCTACATATGTCTGGAAGCGATACCCCAGCAAAGAGGGCAGTAGATGCCGCCATCTTCCTTGTGGAGTGCGCAGACACCTTTGTAGACAGGGGTTTTCCAGCTTTATTATGGCAGAAGACAATTGCAGAAGAGATCCAACGTGCGATACTGTTTCTGGAAAGGACTTGACCTTTCCTCGGAGAAGCAAAAGACTCAAAGAGCTGGTCCGACTTCCTGAAAGCCCTTGTTCTGTGGATGTAGAATTTGATGCATCGTTTTACATCCAACGAATGCAACGCCTTTTCGGCAGAAGTTGTAGGATTTCCAAAGTACGTTGAGAGCACGATCGGCTCGTTTAAGTGAAAAGATGGAGGAACCTTTGGAATAAAGTGAGGGTTTGTTCTCAACACTACCTTGTCTTGTTTGAATTGTAGAAAAGGTTCAGCCACCGTGAAAGCCTGAATCTCACTGATTCTTCTAGCCGAAGTGAGTGCCAGTAAGAGAGCCGTTTTCCATGAAACATATTTTAGATTAGCTTTGTGGATCGGCTCAAATGGTGATTTCATCAATTGAGATAGGACCATGTTTAATTCCCATGGAACTGCCGGATGTTTCAGTGGAGGAAAAACTCTGAAAAGGCCCTTCATAAACTCTTTAATAATTCGCGTTGACCACAGCGAGAGTTCCCCAGGCTTTCTGCGAAACCTAGAAATCACAGCTAGGTGTACCTTGATAGAAGAATGAGCCAACTTTAGCTTTGCTAAATGAAGTAGGTAAGGCAAAATTTGCTCCGGAGTCGAGAGCAAAGGATGTATGTCCTTTTCCACACACCAGTAGCAAAATCTTTTCCATTTTGCAGCGTATGCCCTATTAGTGGAAGAAGCTCTGGCCCGGTGAAGGATGGACTTGCAATCTGGAGCGATATCTAGATTTGTAAATTCATAGTCGTGAGGTTCCAAGCTGATAAACTCAGAGATTTTATCTGAGGATGAACAATCTGGCCGTTGTCCATGGAAAGCAGGTTTGGCCATGGTTGAAAGAGAATGTGTGGAGAGATGGAGCGCAGGAGAAGCTCTGGGAACCAAAACTGTCTCGGCCATGCCGGAGCGATGAGAATGAGATGACATGGTTCCTTCTTCATTTTGCTCAGCACCCTTGGGATGAGGGGGAACGGCGGGAAAGCGTATGCGAACATTCCTGTCCACTGCATCTGCAGAGCGTTTCCCCAAGAGTTGGCCTGAGGAAACCTGCTGGTGAACTTTTCAAATTTTTTGTTGTTCGCTGTCGCGAAGAGATCCAGATTTGGAGTGCCCCATAGCCTGAAAACTCTCCGCAGCTGTTTCCAGTCTAATTCCCATTCGTGACTTTGAGCATTGGTTCTGCTCAGAGAATCCGCCCATTCGTTGTCCTCCCCTGGGACATGCTCTATCTGCAACGTTATCTTGTGCTGGATTAACCATCTCCAAATTTCTTGGGCTTGTTCCGATAACGTGAGAGATCTGGTGCCCCCTTGCTTGGCTAGATAGAACATTGTTCTATCTCACCAGAACAGAGGATCCCTGGATCCTCTGAAGGAACGCCTGAAGACCTAGATAAACGGCCCTCAACTCCAACAGATTGATGTGTGATTGCTTTTCTTGAATGGACCATTTTCCGTGGATTTGCAACTCCTGAAGATGCGCTCCCCAACCATCCATCGAGGCATCTGTGGTCATTATAAAACTGGGCTGTGCCACCTGGAATGATAGGCCTGGAGAGATATTGCAGTCCTTCTCCCACCATGACAGTGCCTGTTTCATTGCCTGAGAAATAAGGATGATGTCCTCGAAGGAGCCCTGTGCCTGAATCCACTGTTTGTCTAACTGCTCTTGAAGGGGCCTCATTTGGAGCCGACAATTCGGAATTAGTGGGATGCATGATGACAGCATCCCCAGTAAAGATTTGAACACTCTTACAGAAGTGGACTCTCTTGCGCGCAGGAGGGATGCTAAGAGCATTATCTTTTGCTTGCGTTCTGGAGTGGGAAACGCCTTCATCAATCTGGTGTCCAGTATTGCTCCGAGAAAAATATGTTTCTGACTTGGAATCAGGCATGACTTCTCCTTGTTGAGTTGCAAGCCTAGAGATGTGAACAGCCTTTGACAAGCCCGTGTAGACTCTCTTGCCGAGTAGAAAGAAGTCCCTTTCACCAGCCAGTTGTCCAGGTAGGGATAAACCTGATGGCCCTGCCTTCTCAAGAAATCTGCCACCGGAACCATACATTTCGTGAAGACTCTGGGAGCTGAGCGAAGGCCGAAGGGCAGAACCTTGAACTGGTAGTGATCCCCAGACACCTCAAACCTCAGGAATTAGGCAATGTTTCGCCAGAATAGGAATGTGGAAATATGCGTCGAGGAGATCGAGAGACGCTAAAAAATCTCCCTTGTTTACCAACAAGAGAATGTCCTGCAGGGACAACATTCTGAATGATTGTTTCTTGATGTATTTGTTCAGCTGTCTGAGGTCCTTGACCTGTCTCCATTTCCCACACGTTTTCTTTATGAGGAAGAAATTGGAATAGAAGCCTTTCCCTCATTGACTGAGAGGAACGTTTTCTATTGCCCCCTTTTGCAGCAAGATTGAGATTTCCTGCTTTAGTAAAGGAAGATGGTGATGTATTCTCCTTGAGTGCGGATTCCGGGGAGGCTTGTGAACAAATTCCAGGCTGTGGCCCAAACGGATGATGTCTAGTACCCATTTGTCCTTTGTAATGGCTTGCCATTGACTCAGAAAAGAAGAAAGATGATGGGACTGCAGAGGCTGAAGTCGAAATGAGGTGGCTGGCGGAAGAGAAACGTCACTGTCGTCTAGAAGGGTCTTGCGATTTTCCTCGTGCCGAAGACTTACGTCTAGCTGACTGTTGGCTGTATGAGACATTGGAAGCCCGAAAATGCTGCTGTTGTTGCTGTCCTCCATATTGTGGTCTGTACGATTGTTGGGAATACGGCTGAAACCTGCAGGACTGATAGGACGATCTTTGCTGGAACTGACCTCATCCTCTTCCCCCTCGAAAGGACTGATAACGTCTTTGCTGCAACATGCCCAAAGAGCGAGCCGTCTCAGTATTCTTTTTGATACCCTGAAGTTCTCAAACAGGTTTTCCCTATCGAAGGGCATGTCTAGGACTTTCGATTGTACCTCGGGCGGAAAGACGTCGCCCTCAGCCAGCCCTGTCTACGGAGAACAGCGGCTCCTGCCATTTGTCTAAAAGCAATTGAAGACAAATCCATTGCCGAGTCAATCACTTCGGATGAAGCTCTAGCACCTTCCTGCAGCAGGTCTTTTGCTTCCTTCTTTTTGTCTTCAGGAAGATATTCAAGAAGAGGTGCAAGGTCTGACCATAACTGGCGGTTGTATCGCCCCAAGATTGCTAAGGCATTAGAGGCCTTGATGGAAGTGGCGGCCATAGTAGTGAAGTGTCTGCCTATGCTGTCAAGCCGTTTGCCTTCTCTGTCCGGAGGCACAGAACAAGGAGATTGCGGATTCCTAGAGCGCCTCTGTGCAGCTTGCGTTATCACGGAATCCGGCCGGGGATGACCAATCAAACACGCCGGAGCTGAATCGGGTGCCTTGTATTTCTTCTCCATCCTCGGCAAAACAGCTGGAACCGAGGCCGGATTCTTCATAATCTTTAATCCCTCGCTCCATATGTAATCCACAATAGGTATGGATTGAACTGACTTCTTGGCCGGATCATTAAAATCATAAAGGAAGCATTCGTTTTGAACTACAGGCAAAGGCAAGTCAAATCTTCTAGAAGCCCTCACCAGTAATTCGTGGAAGCCCCCACTATCTCTCGGAGGAGAACTTGCCGGAGGGGGGGAAGGCGACGGAGACGATGGAGCCACGTAATCATCCCACTCCTGACCAACTAAATCAGGATCCTGAGTGAGCTCATCTTCTTCAGGTTGATCTTCAGCTTCACTCTCGATTTAATCATCCTGAATTGTAATGCATCAAGGAGCCTGTCTCTCTTCCTGCACAGCAGGTGGTGGAGTAACCACTGGCGGTGGTGGTACTTGAATGCTTGGGCCTCCAGGCGTCAGTGGAACCGGAGCGTGAGAATCTGGAAATCGCTTGTAGTAATCGTTTAGCATGTGTCTCAGGTCGGAAACCAGGGAAGTTGGCACCAGCATGGAATCCCTTCTAACCTCCTGACGCTCTTCATAAGCCTCATAAGGATAGTGTTCCTGAAAAAAATCGTAACGCTGAGCCCGAGGACGACTTGTGAAGGAGTAGTCCCCTTCCAAATACTCAGACGTGTCCTGCCCTTGTGCCTTCTCTTCCTCATCTGTGTCCTGGCATTTAACCCTGAGCTGGGAAGGGCTGTAAGCTGGACCGAACAGACTTTCATCTCCCGATTCCTCCGTATCCAGAAGGTGAGAAGGAGACAGAGGTGAAATATTTGACAAAGAAGACAAACCTGGAGACTTCTGGATATAGTGGAGGCTTCTAAAGTCCTGTTTTTGCCCGTCGACGACGCCATCGACGACGGAAGACGTCTGAAGGTAATAGTCGTCGGAAACTGGCAACGCAGAAGGTGATTTCAAAACTGTTGTTGACGGAGTGGTCGTTGACGGAGCCGTCGTCGACGACGGTGCTCCCGTCGTCAGGGCCGTAGGTGAAATCGTAGATGCAGAGGTCGTCTCCGTCGCAGCCGTCGACGATGCCATTGATGAGGAAATCGTCGTCGCAGTATTTGTCGACGAGGCCGTCACCACAGCCGCCGTCGAAGCTGTCGTCGCCACAGACACTGATGTAGATGAGCTGAAGTTCTCGACGACGGGTCCGTCGACGGAGCTTTTTTCGCCGACGAAGCCTGTTTTAGAGATGTGACAGGCAGAGAAGCAGCAGAAGATTTCTTCAAGTCAGAATCTTTTTGTTTTAGAGCTGCTTTATCGGCAGATGAGATTTTTTCCGCCTTTAACCTTTTAGAATCAGCCTTCAATGAGGTAGAGCCCTCATTTTTACGTTTCCTCTCAGCTGAGGATGGTCCAGGGCTCTCTTCCACATCAGATCCAGAATCAGATTTAGATTTTTTCTTCTGGAGCTATAACAACAACCTGGCTTCTCTATCCTTTAGAGTCTTGGCTGAAAAGGTTCTACAATATTTACAGTCCTTGGCTGTATGCTTGGGATAAAGGCAATACAGACAATCTTTGTGGGGATCTTCAGAGAAAAGTCTTGCCTTCCCACAGGATCTGCAGGGTCTAAAAAGCCTCTTCTTAGATCCCTCTGACATTGTGAAGTAAAGAAGATGAATCAAACAGTACCTTGAGGTGAATAGCAGGGTCAAAACTTGACAAACTGACAAAACTGAGCAGAGCTCAGGGAGACTCCCTTACACACAATGTGCGGTTAGAAATCTGAGGTCTGGTGGCTCTGCTGGGGAGTTGAGGTCTAGGGCTTGTCTCTGATTGGTCAGAGTTTGGACATACTAAAAAGAGGTTGACGAATGTTAAAGTTTTTCTTTTCCTGTGGTGGTTTCTAATTCACTTTTATAGTACTTCTTTTCTATCTACCGCGAGGCTCCCACCATGAAGACGGGGAAGATACAAGCATGTGAATCTATGAAAGATTCAATGCTGGAGAATTTGTAAATCATGGTTCACAAAGGACCGAAAAATATTTTTTTTTCGAACACTTTTTTTTTATTGCTTTTGAAATTTGTGCATAACAGCAATACAAAGACACATAGCATCATACAGTTGTTAAGATGGCATCGAGCGGAACATCTGCCCCCGCCCAACATCCTCAGCAGCAGACACAACACTGTTTCTGTCAGAGCCCTGGTGGCGTGTGTTTGTGTGGAGTCCGAATTCCAATTTCCCCATATCTTGAGGTGTTTCTTGACACAGTGTGGTGATGTTGTTCTCTCTCTTCATTCCACATTCCAAGTTCTGTAACCTTGGAATGTGGAATGCGGACTGAAGGTTGAGTTTGTAGGTTCCAGATTGGTCAGTTGCGGGCTGATCCTTGAGAAGACTGTGGCCAATAACGATAAGTCGTGATCTGAACAAAGTGTGTTGGAGTTATAGAAAGAAGATACTTCACTACAATTTTGGCTACGATTTTGGCCACTGTGAAGGACCTACGCAGTGCAAAACTACAGTCAAGTTGTCCACAGTGCATTGAAAGCAGAAGAGAGGAAACATTGTCATTTGAGGAACTCTACAAAGCCTATGTGTGGTAGGATGAGCAGGCAAAGCGCTTGTGTTTGGGACTGGCAGTGATACTACGCGTGTTGGGGTTGTCCGATTTTGGCCCGGACACGGTGTATCAGTTTGCGGTGTCAGTGCACAGTTTGACATTAGAATTAGCTTGTGCAGTTCAACAGTGGTCGCCCAAGCGCCTACTTCTTCGTAAACAATCATTGGAATCAACACCATTGTCTGCACACGCACATCAGCCTCCATAAAGTTAGATGCTTCATTGCGTGCCAATATTCCTCGAGCAGAGCACGTCCATGAGTGAATGAATGCGAGGAGATTCTTTCTGTCACTGCCTCCATGACGTCTGTTTGCTTGGAGGTGGTTGCGTGACGACGTGGGACGCACGTTGATGATGACACATACAAGGCCATTTTGCTTTGGGATTATACGGCGGTTTACGAGAAACTCACGAACACACATCTAGAGCCGAGCATTGTGATACGCACACATTTTGCCCACATATTTCAGTTTCATGTATCAAGATGTGCTCCTCAACAGTGTTTGTACTGTGATACGCACACACTTCATTCAGCGTATTGCTGCGGAGCATTGTGATACACACACACATTTCGCCTGTGTATCACGATTTCCAGGTTCAAGGTACAAAATGTCTCAGCGTTGTGTACTGAATGCGCACACAGTTCATCCAGCGTATTACAGCACTGTGATACATACACAATTAATGTTTTTTAAAGGGAGTGTGTGTTATGAGCCACATACGCTGTACATAAAGAGGAATAACATATCTTCACGTTAGGTTTTGATGCAATGTGTATACTTTTATTCAGCACATATGAGGTGGTTGTGTGAATTGTCCTACACAACTTTCAAGGAGCATTAATTTTAATTGTTATTCTTCTATATAAATATATATATATATATTTTAACCTTTATTGTGTTAATTTCTGTCATTTGGTTAATAACTGATTTGATACTAGTTATATGATGAGCATGCAGAATATCAGCGCTCCGCCACCTTTTCTTCAGACTCCTGGCAATCCACCTATTATTTGGCCAAACTTATACAGGGCTTTCACAAAATACTTAGGGGCCATTGGGGGCAATAGATATTGTCCAGAACAGAAAAAGTTTTTACTGGAACACAGTTTAGGAATTGAGGGGCAATCTGTTTATGAACATTTACAACCTTATGTGGTGGTTGAAGATGATGAAGACATTGATGAGTATCAAATGGCGGTAAAGAAATTGGAGAAACAATTAGATGTACAGCCAAGTTTGATTGTTAATCGCCACAAGTTTTTCACCAGAGAACAACAAGAAGATGAGTTGATTGTTTTGTATGTTGCGGCATTGCGCACTTTAGCGTCTGAGTGTGATTTTGAAGACTTTACTTCACAGTTCATTCGTGATCAAATTGTCGTATGTTGTTGGGACAAAACGGTACAAGAAAAGTTATTAATACTTAAGAATCCCACACTCACAGAAACTATTGACATTGTCAAAAGTATTGAGATTTCACGAAAGTCGTGCAAGGATCTGACACGTAAGGAGCCGTGTGTGGTGTCTGTAGTTAAAGAAGGTGCTAATCTCCCTCACAAGGGTCAAAGTAAAATGTTTATTAAGAGAGATGTAAAAGAAGGGTTTTTTAACCAAAAAAATGTGTGTTTCAGATATGGGTATCCCAGACACACGGGCAACAGTCGGCCTTGTCCGGCGGAGAACGTAAAATGCAGAAACTGTGGAAAAATGGGACATTTTGCAAAGGTATGCCAATCTTTGAGAAACAAAGAACAGGTGAATTTGGTGCCCGAAAAAGAGGTCAATGAAGATTCTGGGGATGAGTGTAATGAAGAGAGGGATTTAGTATTTGTAGTACAAGGTGGTGAAATGGATTGCGTTGATCTGTACAAAAATATTGTGGTTAATGGAAAAGGCCACAATCTGCTGATAGACTCTGGGGCAAGAATGACCATGGTTACATTTGAATTGTTTAAAAAAAACATGGGGTGATAGAAGCTTATTGCCTCCTGACAGAAATCCAGTCACATATGATGGGAGGAAAATTGAACTCATGGGATATTTTGAGTGTCATTTGAAATTTAAGGCAAAAGTCATTTTAGGAAAAGTGTACGTAGCAAAGAACGGATTGGATATACTAGGGTGGTACCATCAGGGATTGCTTGGGATGACTGTCAGGCCAGAGAAGAAACTACAAGTCTCATTAGTAACAGATGACACTGCGAATGAGCAAGAAGTTGGGGAGGAAGCTAGCAGTGTTTGGAAAAATGCGTTTAAAGATATATTTTGTGACAAACTTGGGAAGATTTCAGGTTACAGGCATATAATTAAAGTCTAGACTGGGGCTACTGTGGTCAAACACAAGCTAAGAAATGTTCCTTTCAGTATACGGGAAGAGCTAACGGAAATTATCCCAAAAATTTGTGAAAATGGGGTAATTTAACCCATTGTGTCCTCACTATGGTTATCTCCTTTGGTGATAGCAAGGAAGAAAAATGGTCTAATGAAAGTTTGTGTGGATTTGAGGAGCCTGAACAAAGTTATATGGGTAGATTCCCATCCCCTTCCATGCATTGATGACATTATCACTACGTTTGCAGGGACCAAAGTCTTTAGTAAGATCGATTTGGCATCTACTTACCATCAGATAGAGCTAAATGAGTCATCCACACACTACACCGCATTTGTGTCACCGGTTGGCACGTTCCAATTTAGACGGATGCCGTTTGAATTGGAATCCACTGCCTCTGTTTTCCAAAGTGTCCTGGAAAATATCCTTCAAGGTACTAAAGGGGTTGTGACGTTCCAGGATGACATTCTGGTAGCATGAGAAGATCAGGTTAGTCACGACAAAACCATGCAGGTGGTGTTGATAAGGTTGCAGAAATCTGGTGTTGTGGCTAATACAAACAAAAATGTCAGTTTGCAAAGAGCATTATTGAGTATTTAGGACATATAATTTCAGAAAAAGGGGTAGAACACAGACCTGGTTTGGTAGAGGCTATAACGAAGGCACCAGTAGCGGCCCGTGGTGGGAGTGCTGCCGGGCAGTGATGCAGGAGCGGGGGATGCGCAGGGTGGGGGCTAGTAAACTACGGATTTCGGCTGCACTGAGGTAAGTAAACAAAAAATAAATAAAACGAATTTCGTTGCACGCGCTGCATTGCATTTGGCGATGTAGCGCGCGCGAGAGTCGTTTTTTTGTTTACTTACCTCAGTGCGGCCGAATCTGTAGTTCTACCCCCACCTGCCCTCCCCCGCCCTGCATCACCACCCGGCAGCACTCCCACCACGGGCCGCTACTGGAAGGCACAAATTCCTAAAAACAAAGAACACGTTCATCGTTTCTTGGTGTATGTGAGTTCTAAGCAAAATTGGTAAAAAAAAGTCTTGGCAAAAATTGTGAATTTGAGGGAGTTACTTAAAAAAAAGAAACATTTTAAATAGAGTGTTGCTTGTCAGAATTAATTTGATGCAATTAAAAGGGATATTGTCTCTGCTGGAGTGTTTGCACCTTTCAATCCCACGAGGGAGTGTATCATAATAGTGGATGCAAGTAACGATGGGCTTGGAGCAACATTAGCACAAAAAAACAACGCAGGTGTTGAAGTTACGGTCGGCTTTGCATCAAGGTCACTGAAAGAAAATGAGAAAATATTCTCTGTGATAGAGAAGGAGTTGTTACCCTGCTGTTGGGCTGTCGCGAGATTCAAGTGTTTCATTTGGGGAAGAAGATTCACTCGCAAAATGGCCCACAAACCGTTGGTGAATATCTTATCAGGAACCATCATCAGGGATCATACCCCCAGACTAGCCAGATTGCGCTTGAAACTATTGTAGTATGATTTTAAAATAGAATACATTCCCGGTGAGAAAAATATTAGAACTGACTATTTGTCCCGGTCTCCAGTTCCCATGGAAGAGAGCATTGTTACTTATGAGGAGGATGATGAGGAGTGTTTGATAGCTGTTATTGACATAGGTCAAGGGAGTGCTTTCACCGAGGATGAATGGAATGCTGGTATGATGGAAGACGAAGACTTGGAGAGTGTGAAGAAATTTGTGAAAGAGGGGTGGCCCAGGGAGAGAGTGTTAACTGTGAGGATCCAGGCCTATGATAAAGTAGCTGAAGAGCTGTCAGTTGAGAAGAATGGGATGTTGATGAGAGGTGAGAATTTTGTTCCTCCGATTGGGTTGAGGGCTAAAATAATTGTTAACGGACATGAAGGTAATTTGGGACAAACCATCACCAAAATAAGAATCAGAGAAAACTATTGGTGGCCAGGTATGGACACAGAGATTGTCACCAAGGTTGAAGCATGCGTGATATGTGCCAACAGCGATAAAGGTTTGAAAAATAAGGCATTTCCTCTTCAGCCATGTATGTTACCAGAAGGGCCTTGGGTCAAACTGGCGATAGATTTTATAGGGCCATTCAACACGTTACCACGAAAATCAAGATTTGCTGATTACTACAGCAAATAGTGGGAGGTCGAGTTTGTAGAGGAGCCAAACACTGAGGTAGTCATAAAGTTTTGGGAAAAATTGTTTCTGAGACAAGGATGTCCTAAAGAAATTGTCTTTGACAACGGAATCGAGTTTGTCTCTAGAGAAATTAGGGATTTTCTAGAGAAAAATGTGATTAAACACAAACGTGTAGCTGTGTATCATCCCCAGGCCAATGGCCTTGCGTAAAAAATTAACCGTACATTGGTGGAGTGCATCCAATGGGCTGTCCAAAACAAAATTGGCTTGACTGAAGCACTGGAGAGTATGTTATGGTCCCATCGTTCTACCCCTAATGTTCTCTCTCTTCATTCCACATTCAAGTTCTGTAACCCTGGAATGTGGAATGCGGGGTGAAGGTTGAGTTTGTAGGTTTCAGGTTGGTTAGTTGCGGGCTGATCCTGGAGAATACTGTGGCCAATAAAGATAACGTATGATCTGAACAAAGTGTGTTGGAGTTATTGAAGGAAGATACTTCACTACACACAGCCTCACCATTTATAGATCGTTTTTTCTGCCATAGAGGAAACGTTCATTCCTGTGCTCCACTTGAATATAGAGGGGGTTCTGCAGATCTCCAGTTTTGAGCAATGTCATGTTTAGCCACTAAAAGTCCAATGCCTGTAAATATTCTGAGGTGTGTATTAGCAGCCCAGCCATCCATGATCCCCTGGATGCCACCATGGGGCACAGTTCTGTTATGGTATGGAATGTTTGTGTAATCTGCATATGGATCATACCCCAATAGGTCGCAATGACTGGACAAGACCATATGACGTAAAAGAAGGACGCCTCTGGGTCGTTGCAGCAAGTGCAGCAGGGCGATCTCGCCTGACCCATTCTCCAAACCCTATCTGGGCTGCAGTAGGTACGGTGGAAATAGTAAAATTGGATAGACCTGAGGTTAGAGGGATGGCCAAGGCTTGTGATGCCGTTTTTGCCTCCCGCCAGTCCTCATAGCTAAGTTCTCCTAAATTCGCCACCCAAGTCAATCAGAGTTTTAAGAGGGGGTCTGGAACATTGAGTAGAAGGAATCTGTAGAGTTAGGAATCCCCTTACAGCCAATAGGGCCCATTGTCACTTTTACCTCCTGCGGCTTAAATTCGGGGACCACCTCAAGTATCGCTTTGTGAATCTCAAAGGCATGTTGTATCTGGCGGTAGTTAAAGAATTGTGAATGATGGAGATTATATTCAGCTTTGAGGTGATCAAAGGAGACAATGTGATCTGTTTTCCATACATCGCCCAATGTTGTGATTTCTATTCAGTCCCAACCCCGGAAGCTCTATAGAAGGGTTACCTGCTTAAGCCACGTCCCCTCCCTCAGTGGGGTCTTAGCCGTTGGTCTCACCAACCATTTAATCTGTGTTAGCGCTATCCACCAGCACATCAGGGGAATCCTGCATATCTGTGGGAGGGCGTTGGGGGGGCAGCCTCCCTAGAGGTGGTTGTGGATGCCCCAGTGCTCCACCATTCGCAGGTCCAGGCACCAGGAGGAGTTTTGCCTGTCCCCGAATAGTCAGTCATTGAGGAGTTTCATGTATGCTGCCCAGTAGTAGAAGGGAAGGTTGGGAGCACCTAAACCCCCTTCATACTGAGTTCCTGTGCACTTTGCATATGATACTCTGGGTGCCTCACTTGCCCAGTAGAACCTAGTCGCAATGGACTGTAGGTCCTGGAAGAAGGTCGGGGGGAGTATATAAGGATAATTCTGTAACACCTATAGAAATATTGGGAGGATCAACATCTTATGCAGGGCGATTCGACCTGGGAGATTTAAATGGAGAGATGTCTAGGAATCTATATCCGCCCGTGTTTTTGTCAGAATAGGAGCAATATTTAAGTCCCAGGCAGTCTGTGGCTTACGGGTGATCTTGATACTGAGATATTTGAAGACTCCCAGAATGATCCTCAATCTAGCGTCTGGCAGGTGTGTTGGGAATGGGCCTGTCAAGTGTATGTATTGAGATTTTTTCCAGTTGACCCTTAACCCTGCGGCCTCACCATACCAAAAGAAACTTTAAAAAGGAATTAGGAAAAATCCACAGAAATTTTGATTGTGTAAGGTGTCACAATGAAGTAAAAGAGATGAGACTTGTAAAGAAAAAAGCCATTTGGATTTCCAAAAATAAAGCCACCGAGAAACAGTGGCCGAAGCTGTATGCAGTTTGCCAAAGTAATGATAGTAGGACATTTTTGGAGTATGTAAATGAAAGTACCCAAGGTGAAAAGACAGGGTATAATAATAATAATATAATGCCTTATAAGAAATTAGTTACTTACATGTAACTCCAGTTCTCCAACATTGGTTTCTTTTATATATTCACTTGCTTGAATTGTTCCCCGTCGCCAAGCTGGGAATTCCTGGTACATTAAAATAGCAGTATACAGTGTAAAATGGCCATAGGCCTGAAACAACACTGTATATTTAGTAGCCTATCTACCTCATTTGTAAGAACCCAAAGTTTAGCCCATGAGGTGGAAGCTTAAGCTTAAAACTGTTACATTCTTGATCTGAACAAAAACCCATCCCTTGTGTCCCACGCCCCACACAGAAAGTTCCTATTGACTCAATGTCATAGAGTCCCTGTGGCAAAACTAGTTCAAGGGATCCAACCTGCTATGGTAGAAATCAGGGTCAGGGTTACATAAAAAAAGATCTGGTGCCAGCAGACCGAACTCCTCACAATAAGGGATTTTTCGTTAAAAACAGGAAGTGCCTCATTGAAGCAACCATCTGAGCGTGTTGGCTAATGCTTACCAACTAGCTCATTCTACCATCATTGGCACTTTCCTATTAAGGCTGGAAGGCCTCATATAACGTGTGCATCTATATCTATACTGGGTATGTGTAATAGACTAATCTAACTCCTAACCATTACATCAATCTCCTGTACTCTTTTGAAAAAAGGGCCCTCACATTCCGAGAGTCAATTTCTTCCCCTCTGTATGGAAATACATAAAAATTAGTCCACATGGCATCCCTCAAAATCTTTAATGTGTGTGCCCAGGCTCATCATTAAAACCACACTAACATGCTTTGACCAAGATATAAAAAAAGGCCAATGTGTTTCATTGCGATACTTAACTTGCAGGCAAATTCATCAGAGCATGAGAATCCAAGAGTCACCCAGCTGTGCACAGCTCCCAAAAAGGAAGAAAGCAGGGAAAGAAGGGAATGGGGCTGGGGGGAGCAACATTGTGAGCAAACCAAACTGTACTATAATCACAAAAAACTGAAAACTATCTACCATTAGGCATTGCAACTAATTTCAAGAACAGGTGAGAACCATGAGCCGCCTGAGAACAGAGCAAAACCACAATAGTAAGCACCACTGCCAATCTCCTTACTAAATATACAATGTTGTTTCAGCCCTATGGCCATTTGACACAGTATACTGCTTTTTCAATGTACCGGGGATTCTCAGCCTGACGATGGGGAATGATTCACACATGTGAATATATAAAAGATCCAATGTTGGAGAAGTGGGGAAAGCATATCAAGCAACTTTATGCTGCTTCAGACTTCAACCCGGGTACGATTTTGGATGCTAACTCGAACAATAACGCCTTGTTGGACTTGGCCCTTTTTTCAGGGTCATCCTAGAACTTTTTGCCTTCCTCCTATATTATTTCTGACCTGTTTTTGGTGGTTGTATGACTCTGGGCACTTTACCACTGCTGATCAGTGCTAAAGTACATATGCTCTCCCTAATAATTGTTATGGATTGGTGTTTCCATGATTGGCATATTTGATTTACTAGTCAGTCCCTAGTACAGTGCACTTTGTGTGCCGAGGGCCTGTAAATCAAATGCTGCTAGTGGGCTGGCAGCACTGATGGTGCCACCCATATAAGCAGCCTGTAAATGTGACTCAGATCTGCCACTGCAGTATCTGTGGGCAGTCTAGTACTGCCATGTCGACTTGGCAAGTGCACCCACTTGCCAGGCTCTAACCTTCCCTTTTCTTACATGTTTGTAAGGTAGGCCCAAGGTACCCCAAGGTACCCCTGTGGGCAGGGTGCAGTGTATGTGAAAGGTAGGACATGCCCTGGTGTGTGTGGCATGTCCTGATAGTGAAATACTGCCAATTTCATTTTTCACTTTTGCAAGGCTACCTGTTCCCATAGGATTGAATGGGGAGTTTGATTATAACATCTTATAAGCCTAACTACCCCTAGGAACAAGGTAGGAAAATAAAGTTTAGTATGCCTGAACCCAGAATGTTAAAATGCATCTTTTAGTGAGGGTGATGTTTACATTCTGTGTTTGAAAATACCACTTTTAGAAAGTAGGTATTTTCTTGCTTAGCCATCCAGTGTGCCTCTGCTGGGATGTGGATTGACTGTCTGGGTTTGGATTGTCAGGGGCTAGGGAGGTGCAGAGGCTTCAGAGAATCTGATGAGTCAGGGCTGGGCTGAATAGACCTGGGCTGCATTTAGAGTTGGGGGAGGAGATTTCCTTTCACCTGAATGGGCCTGGTCTGCCTTCCACAATGCAGTCTCCACCTCCTGCCAGGAAGCTGCACCAGAGAGGACAGAACTGGTTTTGACTGAGCACAGGGCTTCTCTGCCACCAGAGAACAAAGGATTTTGTAGTATAAATATTGGGGCCCAGACCCCAGAACTTTAGATCACTTCTGGGAATCAAGAGGAACCTTTGCCAAGGAGAAGAGCCGGAGAAGCTGAGGAGAAATACTGCCCCTGTGCTGTTTTGCTGTCTGGGGTTGGCCTGCAGTGGCTACTTGCTGCCAAGGAAAGGAGAAGGACTTTGCTGTTTGCTGTGTCCCCTGCTTGAGGAAGAGCTCCAAGGGCTTGAAATAGAGCTTGCCTCCTGTTCTGAAGTCTCAGGGACACAAAGACTTCACTTCTTCTGTCCTTCTGCATCTGGAACTGCTGTTTCAGCTGCCACAGAAGGAAATTGCAAAACCGACACCGGCGAGCGACGCCGTAACCTGCACTGAAGCCGTGGGCACTGCTTGTGAAGAGCACGACGCACCGCCCCGACGCCTGCTGACGCGATGCCGCATCGACTCCGAAGCCGTCACCGAGGCCGCTGCCTGCACCGGAGCCGAGGACACCGCTCGTGACGTCCACGATGCACCGTCCCAACTTGCACTGCAGCCCCCACTTCACCGACGCCGGTGCTTCATCAATGCAGAGCCGATACTCGACGTGGGTGACTCCTGAATCCATTGACACCGCACCGTCGTAAGGAACTGCCACCTCGCCGCCATCGTAAACTGGTTCAGGCGGGTTGGAGCTCCTGGCCCTAAACTGCTAACTGTAGCAGTTTTAGAGACAATATGGGATTATGGGCAACATGTTTAAACTCACTTTACAATGTTGGCCTTTTAAATGGCAGCTAGCTGTAAAGACTCCATTCTCTAGCAGACCTGGAAACTCCCCAGAGACAGCACTTATACCCCCCAACCCATTTTCTTTTCCAACTACCCACTCTACAATATCCGGACAACACTGTCCAACTCAATAAAACAGGGCTAGGACTCCACAAGACACTGAATGCACTAAGCCCATATTGTGAATGTAGGAGGCTGTATTTTTGTTGCAGTACCTCCTACTTTTTGCCCTCTTTTTAGCTACTAGATGCTGGTTTTCAACTCTGACAGTGCACTGAGGCCGGCTAAACAGATCTCAGTGCCAGTGCACTTTCCTTAAAACAAAGTGAAGTCTAATTGTAACACAATTGCCCAAAAACTTTAGCACCCCTGTAAGTCCCTGGTAAATGTACTCCTGGTACCTAGGGCATGGGTACTAAAGAGGGATCCTAAGGGCTGAAGCATATCTTATGCCACCCTAAGGGACCCACTCAGAAATTCCATACAGACTGCCGTTGCAGTCTGCATGACATGGTGAAAACCATGAGTGAAAACATGACATGGCACACTCTTATGTGCCATGCCAAAGTCACTACAATTAATATAAGTAAGTCACCCCCACAGCAGGCCTTTGAGCCCTAAGGCAGGGTGCTTTATATTTTATGAGAGGACATATCTGCATGAGCAGATATGTCACTGTGATGTCTAGTTCTATTATTAGATAGTGCAAGTGAACAGGGAAGCCATCTTAAGATATTTACTGGGCACTGGTCAAAATGAGTTACCCAGCTACATAATGGCTTCACTGAGACATGGTGTTTGGTATCAAACACCTTGTCTTAATAAATCTGAACTGATGCCAGTAGTAGATTTAATATGACATGCACCTCGAGGGCACTTTAGAGGTGCCCTCTAAAACCTTACTAGTCTAATAGTGTGCTGGCTGACCGGACTCTTCCAGTCTGCCACCACAGACAGTTTTCTGACCCCCTGCAAGAGTGTTACCACCTCCTCCAGCAGGAAAGCTAGTAAATTAGCATGTCAAGGCAGGGAGCTTCAAAGAGCACACTGCCTTTGATATGCGAGCCTGGTTTCCCCCAGACCTGGATGATGCCACACCCTGCCCTGAGGCCCATTTTGGCACCAGGAGGGGCGTGAAATTAGATAGTCAGGAGATGTGTTACACTGCCAGGCTGGACACACCTCTAGAGTGGGCAGCCTGAAGTGAACACGGAAGACAGGATTCCAACATCTTGTGTGTGGTGGAATTAGGAACTCTGGGACAGGGTGATGCCCACTCCCCACAGGAAGTGGTCATCTAGGGGGTGTAGTGACCCCAGGAGTAAGTAGGCCATTGGCTACTACTCTTCACTCCCCTTAACACCCCTAAATTGAGTATTTAGGTGGCCCTCTGCAACAAGAAAATCAGATTTGTCTGCTTGAAGTAAGAAGGACAAAGAAAAGCCCCATGACGTGAGAACTTCAGCACCACTTGATGCAAAGCCCTGCCTTGCTGCTGGACCTTGATAATTGCATGGACCAGGCTCGTCCAGAAAGCAGTGTCAACTCCACCTTGTTGCCGGCCATCGGGCCCACCGAAGGAGCAGCACAACAGGAGAAAGTCTTTCTGCTCCAGGAGGTCATATCTATCTCCTTGCCAAGTTTGAAGACGCCAGGACCCCCAGGAGCTGTCCAGCACCAATACCCTTGGTACCAGACCAATTGTAGCAACCAAGGCTTGTTGGTGGTCCAATCTGGACTCCAACAGCACAAAGGCAGACCTACCATCGGGGGATGTCAGAATGCACCAGGCCAGCACTGAGAGTGGCCCTGCTGCTCTGTTTCCCCTCTTCACTAGGTCCCCAAGACACTGAGTGAGTCTCTGACCGCTGCGACCCGACGCCTCAAATCACCCATGCATCCAAGCCCCACAGCCCGATTCCGAGGGAAGTGACAGTGGGAATGGGATCCTGAAACCCTCAAGAGCTGAGCCCACCCTTGAGTTTGGCCAGACTGGTTCCCCAGTTCCCACCTGCAGCCTCTCTCTGCAAGGACTGAGAAGCGCTAGAGTTTTCAGCAGAGTGACCCCGCCGGACAAAGCCCCTCTGCACACAAGCCCCCTGCCTGAGTTCGAGTGGACCGACCATGTCCCTGCGTGCCCAAGACCATCAAGACCTGAGCCCCTCTTTGGATTCAGACGGACTGGCTCCCCAGTCCTTGCTTGCAGCATCTTTTTCTCAAGACCATTTCCCATTGAAGTGAATGGGGCACTCAACGCTGAAATGCACCTCTGCACCCAGACCCGCAGTGCTGCCCGAGGTGACCTGTTGGTGCTGCCTTGGACCTTGCCCCATACTCACATTGAGTCTAGGAGAACAGTCCTGTAAGTTGTTGACAAGTGACCGTATGAAGTATATGTTTCTTCCCCATAGGATAACATTACTGCTTCAAAGCTACTTAATACAAGGGTATTTTTTTATACTTAATAACTGAGAACTCAAAAAGCACATACCTGATTACGATGATCTTTGTGCCTAAATTCATATAAAAATCTGAATTATTATTATAAATTGTTTATCGGATTTCTTCATTGAGTGTGTGTCCTGCTTACTGACTGTGTGTGCAATAAATGCTTTATACCCTCCTCTGATAAGCCTAAACTGCTCGCTCACACTACCACAAAAGAGAGCATTTGGAATTATTATCATAGCCCCTGTAATTTAGTAAGGGTCACCTGGACTCTCTGCACAGTGTAGTTCATTTTAGTGCACTATATAGAGAGAGCCAGCTTCCTACAATGAAGAACACCCATTGAACATAAATATAGATAAATCCAAAATTGTGATATTTGGACGTAATTTGAATAAACCTAGCAGATTCAGTGTAAACAGCTGCTTTATGGAGACTATCTCAGTCCATAAATATGGGCATTTGGATGGGACACTGGCGTTGATGGGTATCAACATCATTTGACATCACTGAAATTAAAATCTATGGTGGTAAACATTGCATTTGTAAGGCTGATTTAAAATCTGTTTGATAATCGCTAGGGCCAATATTTTTGGTTGTATCAGCTAAGTAGATGCCTACACTAAATTTTGGGATGGTTTTGGGATATTTGTTTTAATGGGTAAGTTTGTAAAAAGGGCGAGCTTAGCTCAATGCCGTACCTATAGGTTCTTGTTTGGGTTGTTAACCTTCACAACGCAGGCACAAATTTGATTGGAGTTTGGCCTGCTAAATCAAGAGATTGCTTTAAAGCCAGCTTCCTAATCTGTTGTGCTAAAATAAGATCAGCCCCTGAAGGAACATTGAGGCAGATGATCTGGTAGTAAATAATAGTAGCACAGTTGCCATTCGGCCCTGAGTTTGTACCTAAAAGCGTCTCTATGCAAGCTCCAATTATGAGCAGCGTGGGCAGGGCTACCAGCAAATAATATGATTGTTATGTTATGTTACCTATGTGTATTTGTAAAGCACACTATACCCCGCAAGAGTATTGTGGTGCTGAGTAGGTGTGTGTACCTAGACCTAACTATGGTAGGTTAGTTAATTGAAAAGCCAGGTCTTTAGCTTCTTGTGGAGTTCAAGAAGAGAGGAGGAGGCTCTGATGTGGAACGGAAGGTCCTTCCACACTTTAGGAGCAATGTAAGAGAACGCTCGTCCTCCTGATCTGGTTCTGTGTATGCGTGGGATGTTGACGAGTAGGAGTCCGGTGGAGCAAAGGTGTCTGGATGGTTGGTGGATGGAGATGCCACTGTTCAGGTAGGTGGGGCCTGACTTGTGGAGTGCCGTGAGTGTGTGTGTGAGGAGTTTGAATTAAGCCAGTTTGTGTATTGGAAGCCAGTGTAGTTCCCAGAGGTGTGATGTAATGTGAGTTCAGCGTGGGGGGGTTGAGGATGAGTCGATCTGCTGAGTTCTGGGTGGTCCGTAGTCTTCTAGTGAGTTGCTTGGTGATCCCGGCGTAGAGGGTGTTCCCACAGTCCAACTTGCTTGTGACTAAGGCGTGAGTGACAGGTTTTCTTGTGTTACTTTTGAGCCATTTGAAGATTCTCCTTAGCACTGTCAGGGTGTGGAAGCAGAATGCAGTAACAGCATTGACTTGTGCAGTTAAATCCAGTGTTTTGTCGATGATTATTCAGAGGTTCCTGGCCTCCTGGGTGAGGCTGTGGATCTAAGTTCGGCCAGCCACCAGGTGGAGTCCCATGGTGATCTTGCAGCAAATCACTATTTCTGTCTTGTCCGTTTCGAACTTGAGACATTTGGCTTTCATCCAGTTAACAACTTAGGTCATGCAGGCAGGGAACTTATGTTGGGGGTCTTGTCCGAGAGGGAGAGTATGTGTTGAGGGTCGTCTGCTTAAAAGATGTTGTGTGCATGGATGACATTGGCCAGAGGGATATTGTATGCGTTGAAGAGGGTGGGGCTGAGCGATGAACCTTGAGGAACTCCGCAGATGAGTTTGCGGGCTTCCCAGGAGTATGGTTCCAGGCTAGCAGCTTGTGTTCTATCCATTAAGAAGGAACGGATCCAGCGGAGAGATGGTCCATGGATGCCAATCTTGTGCAGGCACCTGATGAGGATTTGGTGTGAGACCATGTCAAATGCTGCAGAGAGGTCCATGAGAATAAGGACTGCCATGTCTCTGCTGGTAAGTAGTCTAAATATCGATTTTAATATATCGATATACAGAAATATCGAGTTTTATATATCGATGGGATTAAATCTCGATGTTCTGTATATCGAATGACAAAATATCATTTTTAAGTGCTATCAAAAATATCGAAGTATGTAATATCGAATGACAAAATATCGTTATGTAAAAATATTGTTAAAGCATGATATTTTTTTTTTTTTTTAGGTGTTTGTAGTACTATAATATTTAAATTATGTTGCAAAAAAATTATATGTATAATATTTTTTAGGGTTTCTAGGGGATAAGGGTGGGGAGTGTTTTAAAAATATTTATACAAATATTTTAATAATTTAAAATATATAAATTCAATTTTTAAAATAAAATTTAGAATTTAGAAATATAATTTTAGGAGCGGGATGTTGGGTTTATAGGCGATAAGGGTGGGTAGTGTTTTAAAAATATTGTTAAGAATATATTAATAATTTTAAATTTATAAATATTATTTTGAAATTAAAATTTAGAATTTAGGATATATGGAGCGAGCCATCATGGCGGACGTGTGCTAAGTGAGCTCCGTCCAGCCTCAATTATCATCCTACATTATCCTGCTTCTCCGGTCTGTCTTTTCATCTAGACGATACCCCAGGAGTGGCGCGAACCGGAGCTGCGCCTTCCAGCCAAGTCCCGACTTGCGACGTGGACCTGAGCGGCAGAGCGGCATCGGCCGGAGGCAGGGCCTGTGGTCGGTGGGGCCTCACGGCCTGGTGCGGAGGCCGGGACATCAATTTGGGCGGCGCCTGGGGTCCCCGGCGGGCGGCGGCGCCGCAGCTACAGAGCCCACACGCTGCACGGGTGGTGCGGTGATTCCACGCAAGGGGTGCTTCCGAGGCTGAGCGTCTGCTGCCGAGGGTCGGCTGCCTCCCTGATTCTCCTGCTTCCATGAGGTGAGCCCCATAGATCGGCAGCCATATCGGGCCGAGCGGGGGGGACATCGGACGCACGCACTGCCGGGCTGGAGGGCCGATCGTCACAACTTGGGTCCCGGGCCGTGGCGGTGCCGGCGACCTCCCTGGACTCCAGCGTGTGCTTCCTCTTCCCCCCCCCAGCTGCACAGTACACTCGCACCGGCGGCCTATCGAGCCGTGCGGGCGATCTAGGGGGTTCTCGGGGGTTGGGGGCCGTTTAGCTGCAGATATCCTGATGCCTGGAGAGAGACCCTCATTGTGCCCCCTCCCTCCCGCTACACGGAGCGCCCGCATCGGCGGCCTGTCGAGTCGTGCGAGCGTCTCCAAGTACTCCTGGTGGTGGACCTGTGCCGGGACTCTCTCTGTGACGCGTGTCGATTTTTGGTGTCCGGCAGGGGGCCCTCTGCTCCCCCTCTCACTGGTGGTGCGGCCTCCTTGCATCGGCGGCCAGTCGGGCCGCGCGAGCTCGCAGTGGAGTTACTGGTTGCTCCATTGGGCCGTTGCAGTGCCGTGGATTCGCTGTGTGATGGCCCCTGGGGAGGTGGAGTGGGGCCGGTGGAGGCCCTCCCCTGGTTTCTGATTTAGAGGCGGCAGCCAGAGGGGTGCCCTGGGCTGAAGAGTGGTCCGGTAGTCTGGCACGGTCGGCGCTTGTGGCTCCAGTCCTCCTTGTTAACGGCCTGGTGATCGGCGGCCGGGTCAGGCCGCTTGGGCTGCGCTCTCATATTCTGGCCGCCTCCGGCCGGACCCGATGATCCTTTGACGCTGGTGTTGGAGTGGGTCGCTGGCGTAGGGGCATTCGCATCTTCTTGCCTCCCAGTCCATGGTCCGGGGCCCCATATATCCGGACGACGCTGCACAGAACTCAGGTGTTCCATTGTCCAAGGCGTGGGGAGGCTCGCAGTCCGCTATGACGAGGGATAAGACAGGTGGAGGTTCGGCCAAGCAAAGCACGATGGATAAATTCACAGGCCCTGGGGCCTCTGCGGCGGCGTCGGGGGGGACGCATGGAGATGTGCCGGACAATGCTGCCCTCATGGCTGCCATCACCCAGTCCAGAGACGTCCTCGATGCAAAAATTGGGGCAGTTGGTTCCGACGTCATGTTGTTGCGACAGGATCTACGCAATGCAGTTGCACGCATCACAGAGACTGAAACAAGAATTTCTGGGGTGGAAGACGTGGTCGCTACCCTGCAGAAGCGAGTGACCTCTCTGGAGACCACCCAACGTGGACTGGCATCGCAAGTGGATGACGCCGAAGGGAGAGCTCGGCGCAATAATCTTCGCTTTCTCGTATTCCCGGAGGGGTGCGAAGATAGGGACATGGAGCAGTTCCTTACTCAGTGGCTGGAGAGTTGGCTCCTCCCGGAGTCAATGTCCAAGTGTTTCGTGGTGGAGCGTGCCCATAGAGCCTTAATGCAGAAGCCCCCACCTGGAGCTCGCCCGAGGCCTATCATTGCAAAACTACTCAACTATCATGATCGGGATGCTATCCTAAAACAGGCTAGGGCCAAAGAACCGCTATTATTTGACAACGCCCGCATCCTGATATTTCCCGACTATACGAAATTGGTCCAGCAGCGGAGGCAGTCCTTCATGGCGGCCAAGGCCCGCCTCCGAGAGCTCAAGCTTCCCTATGCTTTGCTGTATCCGGCCAGACTGCGGGTGGTGTATCGGTCCCGTACTCATTTCTTTGATTCACCGGAGGAGGTCTTCCATTGGACAGATGAGACGGTGCGGCTTCGTCCTCACACGCCACCCAGGAGGGAGTCGGACTCTTCCTCAAGCGAGGCGGCTCGGAAGCAGCCCAAACTGAAGGTGAAGGGGAGCAGACGCTCCAGGTCTAGACGGCGATCCCAGTCCTGCGGTGCCTCCCCTCGGGCTGGGTCGGCCTCACGACAACACACGTGGGTGGACTAGCTTATGGTTAGGACTATAGGTTCAGGGGTCTTGGATATGTTTGCCTAGACTGGAGAAGAACGGAAGAAGGCCGGTATCTCTGTTGGACCTTAGCGGACAGAGAGAGTGCCAGCTGATAATGGGCTGTAAGTTGGGGATCCGTTGGCGGGTGTGGGGTGGGACCTCCTGTTGGGGTCAGCCAGCCACGCCTGCCGCGACAGGTACTTCACTGTTATTGAGGTATAGGGTGGGGGGGAACTGTTGGGTTGTGTTGGGGGGTTCTTGTTCTTTGATCGCACTGTTCTACTTTACTTCAGAGTCATCTTGCGCTTATTGTATGATGTCATCTGTGTCACTAGTCTATGCTGAGCCCTCCAATGGTAGCCCTGTTAGGTAGCCAACAAGATCTCCCTGGGACCCTTCGGATAATCAGCTGGAACGTCAGAGGGGCACTAGATAAGATTAAACGCGGGGCCATACTTAAGCAGGCAAAACGTGCCCACGTGGACATTCTTATGCTGCAAGAAACACATCTCATGGGGACTAAGGCGCTATGGTTTCAACGTTTTGGTTATGTCCATGTATTTCATTCAGGGTTTGTGAGGGGGTCTCGGGGGGTCGCGATTTTGATTAATCGCCGGGTTCCTTATACACACGTTAAGACATGGGGGACGCTCAGGGCAGGTATCTGTTCCTACAGGGTACAGTGGGCGAAGTAACTATGGTACTAGGGAGTGTATACGCCCCCCCGCCCTTGTCCTGGGGTTTGGTTGAGAGAATTATGACCCTGTGGGCGGATATACCAGATGGCCTGGCAGTTGTGGGGGGGGACTGGAACAACGGGATGGATGTGACCAGGGACCGATGGAGACCCGGGGGCTCAATAGATGCCCGGCACCCTACCAAACTGCACTCCCTAGTGATGGGCCTTGATTGGGTTGACCCTTGGCGTAGACTGCACGGCACAACACAAGGATACACATACCTCTCGGCGGTGCATGACTCATACTCCCGCCTTGACTACTTATTTGTCCCCCGGGTGGTGGAAAGCAGAGTGGTGGCAGCTGATATCCTCGCACGGGGGCTCTCGGACCACTCGCCAGTGGCCCTCACTCTGAGGGCAGGTAGGACGCACCAGCCTTTTCGGTGGCGCCTTTCGGCCTGGAACCTCCAGAAGGAGGACTACAGGGAGCATATGGAAGGTGCTATCGATCAATATCTGACATTTAACGTAGGTTCGCTAGAGGGGGCTGAATCTTTATGGGAGGCAATGAAGCCCACAATCCGTGGGGTAGACATTTCCTTCTGTGCGGCGGCCCGCAGAACGCGCAGGGAGTCCCTCATGCAGGCGGAGGCTGAAATTCTTGGGCTGGAGGCACGCAGTAGGGAAGGTGGGAGTAAACAGGTCCGTCGCCAGCTTCTGCTGGCACAACAGGGTTATTCGCATCTCCTGTTAAATGAGGCCCGCCAGGCGTGGCTGGTGACCCGCAGCAAGATCTACCAGTGGGGAGATAAATCTAGCAAGCTGCTGCATAGACTGTGCCAGGGGACACTCTACCGTCAGGCCCTCCCTGGCGTTGTGGGCCCAGACGGGACACCCATTTCGGACTCCTCTGCTATTGCCGAAAGCTTTGCCGCATACTATGCGGAACTCTATGCCCCCAAAGAATGTGTACCCGCGGATGTGATCGGCCGCTTCTTAGATGACCTCCCACCTAAGGCCCTCTTGGATGAAGTGAGTGTGGAGTTAGATCACCCACTCACAGAGGACGAATTGGGTGCCGCACTTGGGGACATGCACCCCGGAAAGGCCCCAGGACCGAATGGCTTTCCATGCGAATTCTTTAAACGATATTTCTTGCAGTTAGGACCCCACTATCGTAGGGTGGTAGAAGAGGCCAGAGAGCGGGGTTGTTTGCCTAGAGATTGGCGACATGCGGAAGTGGTGGTGTTCCACAAGCCTGGCAGACCTCCTGATCAACACGCGTCATACCGCCTTATCTCTCTCCTGAATGTTGAGGCCAAGATTCTGGCTAAGGCGTTGGCCAACCGTCTTCGGCCACATATTACCTCTTTAGTCCATCCCGATCAGGCCGGGTTTATGCCCCAACGGGCGACCCGCCATAATATTCGTCGGGCGCATGTTGCCGTTGCGACCGTCCAGGGGTTGGGGGAACGAGCAGCGCTTTTGCTGGCAGATATGGACAGGGCGTTTGATTCCCTTAGCTGGGTGTACTTATTCGCGCTCCTCCGCAGGTTGAATATTGGGCCTCGCTTCCTGTCCTACCTGACCTTGCTGTATACGGACCTCACCGCGTCTGTGCGCGTGGCCGGTTCTGTCTCCTTCATGTTTTCCATTGGACGGGGCACCAGACAGGGTTGTCCACTGTCTCCCTACTTGTTCACTTTAGCGATGGAGCCCCTTGCTGCCTGGGTGCGGATTGACGCTCAGGTGACCAGTCTCGAATGGGCACACGGACTGTCGGATTGCATTGCTCTATACGCCGATGACGTGCTGTTTTTTCTCACTGATTTAGATAGGACGGGACCGAGGCTGCTTCGGATCATGCAGATTTTTGGGGAGACCTCCGGCCTGTACATGAACCCTCGGAAGTCTACCCTCTGAGTTCTTGGCGGTGAGGGGGGCCTTGGTTCTTGGGCGTCTTCCGTTCAGGTAGTATTTGGGGGGATGAAATATTTGGGAGTGTTCTTATCGGACTCACCTACTACATCATGGGATAGAAATTTGCCTCCTGTATGGGATCGGGTGCGGGGCATATTAAAACTTGGTCCCGTATGCCCTTGTCTATATATGGCCGGTCGGCCATCTTTAAGATGATCTCGCTCCGCGCTTGCTTTATCAATTACAAAATCATCCATATCCGATCCCTCCCAGATGGTTCCGTCAGGTCAATACGGCCCTGGGACAGTTTCTCTGGGATGGTAGAGTGGCGAGGGTGGCCCTACAGACCTGTTTTCAGTCCACATATTGTGGGGGGCTGGCGACCTCTGTTATTCTGTCATACTACTGGGCCTCACACCTGCTAGTCTTCAACGAATGGTGGTATGGGGAGAGGGCCGACCCGGCGTATGGTGTTGAACGGAGGTGCATGGGGGACCATACCCTACACACAATTCTCTATTCTGCACAGTTGCGCGACTCCCTGCCATCTGCCATGCGGCTTATCTTTCAAATCTGGCGGCAGGTGCTACGGAGGATGGGCTGGTGGAATAGGTTGACCCGGGAGACCCCTCTTTGGCGTAATGGGCGCCTGCCACAACTTGCTGCTCTGCCTGGATTTCGTGATTGGGACAATATCGGTATCTCTACCCTGGGTGATGTCATGCGGGTGCCTGTCCTGAAATCCTTTCAAGATCTACAAAAAGACTTCCAGATGCCAAAAACCCAATTCTTTAAATACCTGCAGTTCCGACACGCCCTTTCCCCTAGCTTAGCGGTCTTAGAGACACTGGATGAGTTCAGCCCGGTGGAGGCGAAGGTGTTCATGGGAGATCTCCAAGATCACAAAATCTCCAAGATCTACCAGTCCCTAGTTACCCATAGCTCCCCCACGCTGCAGCATCTTAGGGAGGCCTGGGAGGGTGATGTGGGTCCGATGGAAGAGGAGGACTGGACAGAGGCTCTGGCCTCCCCGCGGGGTCGGCCATTGCCGTAAGCCTACGCCTTATCCAGTTCAAGTACCTTCATCTGGTATATTTTACCAAGGCTAGGCTGTGGAGGGCAGGCCTGGTGGCTTCCCCTGTGTGTCTCAGATGTGAGCATGAGGAGGGTACTCTGTTACATACAGTTTGGCACTGCTCTGCTTTAGCGCGATTCTGGAGGGGGGTTATGGCCTGCCTCTCTGAAGTGTTGGGCTGGGACCTTCCCTGCTCGCCGAAACTGGTGCTCCTGCACGTTATGGACGGAATTGTGGGCAATATCTACAAACGCCATCTTATGCTACTGGGATTTACCCTAGCTAAAAGAGATATTGCCAGGGCTTGGAAAGCATCGGTAGCGCCCTCAGTATCTGCATGGAAGAACGGACTGGACTTCTGTATGGGCTTGGAGACTCCTATCTTTGTGGCCAGGGGGTGACCACGCAAACACTTTAAAATTTGGACACGCTGGGCGGACAATCGTGGCTTGGAGTTAGAGCCCGTTCCGATGGCCAGACACCTTGTCCCGACTTACCTCTTTACTTGATTGGCGCAGAACGTTGCTTCTTGGGTGATAACAGACCATGTTTGTATAGACGATGCTTTTGCTTTTGCTTTGCAGCTCTGGAGTGGACGTTAGTGCGATGGGGGGGTGGGTTAGTGGGGTCATAGTTATCATGTTATTATTCATTTGTATTGCTCTTAATTTTTTCTTTTTTGTTCATAAATATAGTCAAAGTCAGAATACTGTATGTTTCTACTGCAGAAGTTTCTGGGGTACAGAGCTCTGCTTTATATGTGTTATTTGACAAATAAAATTTGTTTAAAAAAAAAAAAATTAGAATTTAGAAATATCATTTTAGGAGCGGGATGTTGGGTTTATAGGGGATAAGGGTGGGGAGTGTTTTAAAAAAATTATAAAAATATATTTAAAATTTAAAAATTATAGTTTTAAATGTGAAATTAAAATTGAGAGTTTAGAAATATAATTTTAGGAGTGGGATGTTGGGTTTATAGGGGATAAGGGTGGGGAGTGTTTTAAAAATTGTTTTAAAAATATTTTAATAATTTAAAATGTAAAAAAGTTAAAAATTAGAATTTTGAAATATAATTTTAGGAGTGGGATGTTGTGTTTATAGGGGATGAGGGTGGGAGTGTTTTACAAATTAAATTTAACAACTATATTAGAAATTGTTATAGTATAAATTTAAAAATAAAAAAAGTATTCAATTTTAAAAATAATATTTTATGAGTGGTATGTTATGTTTATAGGGGATAAGTGTGGTGAGTGCTGTTAAATAATGTTTAAAAATTTAATAAAAAGTGATACATTTATTACAAAATTATACATATTTTTAAAATTAAAATTTAATTTTAATGAGAGTGAATTTGTGTTTATAGGGGAGAAGGGTGTGTTGTGTTAAAATAAAATTTAATAATATATTTAAAAGACTTTAGAAATTTTTAAATTTAATTGGAAAATATATTTCTGAAATTCAATATATATGTTTTAGCATTGGGATGTTGGTTTTATAGTGGATCAGGGTGGGGAGTGTTTATAAAAAATATTTGTAATATTAATATTTTGCTCAATTTAAAAAAAATTGGTACTTAATTAAAATATTTCATTAAAATGTAATTACAATTTTTGAAATGAAATAATTTTTGAGAGCAGTTTGGTATTTATAGGGAATAATGGTGGGGACTGAATAAAAAAATGTGATTTAAATAAAAATACATTATAATTTTTAAAAATAAATTTAATTAATATATATTAAAAAGTTTTATTAAATATTCGTTAGGAGTGTTATGTGTATTTTATAGTTGTTAAATGAGAGAAGTAATTTAATAATAAGTAATTTTTAATAAGATATGGGTATTTTTATGCAAGTTTATTAATTTAATAGTGTTTGTAGTGTTATTATTTCAATTATTAAGTTTATAATTTAGTATTTATATTAATTTAATATTTATTGTTGTGTGAATAGTAATTTAATTAAATTTAGTTTACCACACCTACCTAATTTAATACTGACTGGAGTGGGGATATTAAAAAAATTAAGTATAGTGGCCAGCACCTACCCACATGTAATACAGATTGGAGTGGGAATAGTAAATTAATTAAGTTTAGTGTCCAGCACCTATATTAATTTAATCCTGACTGGAGTGGGAATAGTAAATTAATTAAATTTAGTGTCCAGCACCTACCCCAATGTAATCCTGACTGGAGTGGGAATAGTAAATTAATTAACTTTAGTGTCCAGCACCTACCCATATTTAATACTGACTGGAGTGGGAATAGTAAATTAATTAAGTTTAGTGTCCAACACCTACCCCAATTTAATAGTGACTGGAGTGGGAATAGTAAATTAATTAATTTTAGTGTCCAGCACCTACCCGATTTAATAATGACTGGAGTGGGAATAGTAAATTAATTAAGTTTAGTGTCCAGCACCTACCTAAATTTAATACTGACTGGAGTGGGAATAGTAAATTAATTAAGTTTAATGTCCAGCACCTAACCCAAATTAGGGGCCTATTAGGATATCTGGTGGATCGCCACCGCCGGGCTGGCGGTGGCCACTGCCGGCCCGGCGGTGGAGATCCGCCCGCCAAATATCCTTTTTCACCCCCGCCATATTAGTATGGCGAGGGGTACCGCGGCGGACGGAAAGTCCGTCTGCCGCTTTTCCACCGGTCGGATTGCCGGCCGGGTGGAAAAGGCAGACAATATAATGGCGGTGCCTTGCAGGCACCGCCATCCATATTAGCATGCCTGCGGTGTGTATGCCTTTCCATGGCGGAGACTCCGGAAAGGCATGCGGAGAATGCCTTTGGGGGCCCGTTGGGGGCCCGGGGGGGTGGATGCCTGCACTTGGGGGGTACCCATGGTACCCCCCTTCATTGGCATGCACAAGGTGGCAGGCACCGCGCGGTGCCTGTCATGTTGTGCATGCCAATGCACAACATGCATATTTTGCATTGCGGCGGGTGCTGCTGACAGCACCGCCCGCCGCAATGTAAAATGTGCTGGATGCGACCGCCAGGGGTGGCGGTCGCATCCCTATTGCCATGAGCGGGACCGCCGCACCTCTGGCGGTCAGTCCCGTTTACCGTTAGCGGTGGCGGGCGGACAAAGTCCGCCCGCCATCGTCAACAGGCCCCTCAATTCTGACTGGAGTGGGAATAGTAAATTAATTAAGTTTAGTGTCCAGCATCTACATTAATTTAATCCCCTGATTGGAGTGGGAATAGTAAATTAATTAAGTTTAATGTCCAGCACCTACCTCTAATTTATTTTGATTGTACCTACCCCAATGTAATCCTGACTGGAGTGGGAATATTAATTTTTTTACATTTAGTGCCCAGCACCTACCCCAATACAGATTGGAGTGGGAATAGTAAATTAATTAAGTTTAGTGTCAGGCACCTATATTAATTTAATCCTGACTGGGAGTGGGAATAGTAAATTAATTAAATTTAGTGTCCAGCACCTACCCCAATGTAATCCTGACTGGAGTGGGAATAGTAAATTAATTAACTTTAGTGTCCAGCACCTACCCATATTTAATACTGACAGGAGTGGGAATAGTAAATTAATTAAGTTTAGTGTCCAACACCTACCCCAATTTAATAGTGACTGGAGTGGGAATAGTAAATTAATTAATTTTAGTGTCCAGCACCTACCCAATTTAATAATGACTGGAGTGGGAATAGTAAATTAATTAAGTTTAGTGTCCAGCACCTACCTAAATTTAATACTGACTGGAGTGGGAATAGTAAATTAATTAAGTTTAATGTCCAGCACCTAACCCAAATTAGGGGCCTACATGAGATATCCAGTGGATCGCCACCGCCGGGCTGGCGGTGGCCACTGCCGGCACGGCGGTGGAGATCCGCCCGCCAAATATCCTTTTTCACCCCCGCCATATTAGTATGGCGAGGGGTACCGCGGCGGACGGAAAGTCCGTCTGCCGCTTTCCACCGGTCGGATTGCCGGCCGGGTGGAAAAGGCAGACAATATAATGGCGGTGCCTTGCAGGCACCGCCATCCATATTAGCATGCCTGCGGTGTGTGTATGCCTTTCCATGGCGGGAGACTCCGGAAAGGCATGCGGAGAATGCCTTTGGGGGCCCGTTGGGGGCCCGGGGGTGGATGCCAGCACTTGGGGGTACCCATGGTACCCCCTTCATTAACATGCACAAGGTGGCAGGCACCGCGCGGTGCCTGTCATGTTGTGCATGCCAATGCACTAACATGCACTTTTGCATTGCGGCGGGTGCTGCTGACAGCACCGCCCGCCGCTAATGTAAAATGTGTTGAGATGCGACCGCCAGGGTGGCGGTCGCATCCTAGCTAGCCATAAGCGGGACCGCCGCACCTCTGGCGGTCAGTCCCGTTTACCGTTACGGTGGCGGGCGGACAAAGTCCGCCCGCCATCGTAATAGGCCCCTCAATTCTGACTGGAGTGGGAATAGTAAATTAATTAAGTTTAGTGTCCAGCATCTACATTAATTTAATCCTGATTGGAGTGGGAATAGTAAATTAATTAAGTTTAATGTCCAGCACCTACCTCTAATTTATTTTGATTGTACCTACCCCAATGTAATCCTGACTGGAGTGGGAATATTATTTTTTTTACATTTAGTGCCCAGCACCTACCCCAATTTAATACTGACTGGAGTGGGAATAGTAATTTAATTAAGTTTAATGTCCAGCACCTACCTCTAATTTATTTTTATTGGAGTGGGAATAGTAAATTAATTAAGTATAGTGTCCAGCACCTACTCCAATTTAATACTGAGTGGAGTGGGAATAGTAAAGGAATTAAGTTTAGTGTCCAGCACCTACCCCAATTTAATAAAGACTGGAGTGGGAATAGTAAATTAATTAAGTTTAGTGTCCAACACCTACCACAATTTAACAATGACTGGAGTGGGAATAGTAAATTAATTAAGTTTAGTGTCCAGCACCTACCCCAATTTAATAATGACTGGAGTGGGAATAGTAAATTAATTAAGTTTAGTGTTTAGTATGTATATTGTATTTATGTAAAGTAGAGTTGTAAGACTAATTTAGGAACAATTATTTTTTGAATATTTTATAAACATATTTATACAGTTTAAATTAGTATCAATATATTATAAAAATATAGTTGTGCAGGAAATTAATAAAGATTAAGGGGCCGATTCCGATTCGGGCAGGAAATCTCTCCGACCGAGCCGGACCCGGAGAGATTTCCGACCGAATCGGACTCTAGCAGACCGAACGGAACGATGCGTACGTATGCTATCGGACTCGATTCGGTCGGACTCCAGTTGAAGTCAATGGGAGCCGGTCGTATCAACGCGTACATGGGCTCCCATTGACTCAATGGGCACGAGCAAGCGAACAAGGGCGCCCCCTACAGCGGGTTCCGCATCGACGCGGGTCGCGCCGTACATGCACATGTAGGGGGATCCATGGGCCCCCCTGTGTGCGACTCGCGCGGCTACGCGTGCAGGAGGTCCGACACGGACCCCGAAGTCCGGCTCCGACTGCTCTTTGGAGCCGGACGGGCGCAAGTCAGTCGGACTGTTCGAGCGCGCATCGTACTGGCTCGGTCGGGAAGCATCTCCATTGCGAAGTGCGAGTCGTGTCCGTGCGAGTCGGTGGGAGCAGTTCGGACCCGCGAACGAGTCAGTCGGCGATTTCGCGTACGCTCGCATCGTACTCGCTCGCCCGGGCGCATGCACGAATCGGTCGGAAAAGAGGCCTCCGAATCGGATCCGGTAAAGCCGAATCCGATTCGGTCCCCTACCGGCCAAGATCGGAATCGGCCCCAAAATATACATTATAATATATTATTTAATACAGTGTAATTTATAAAAATATATGTAAAATAAAACATTGAGTTTTAAAATATGAAATGGTAGACAATAAATTAGACATATTAATTTTCTAAAATATTTATTATGAAGAAAACGTAGTATGTAAATGTAAATAAAATGTTTTATTAAATAAAAAAATATTAATAATATAAGAAATGTTCTTTATTGCAGAAATAATATTACAGTATTTTTTTTGATAATTTTGGTACAATAGTGAAAAAAACATAGGGGTCGATTCCGATCTCGGTCGGAGGCGCACCAAACACCATTTGGCCGGGAAAAAAGCCAGGCGAATGCCTGTTTCCCGACCGATTCACACATTGTTCCGAACGAGCAAGTACGATGCGCACAACTGCATAGATACCGACCCAGTCGTACTCACCCAATCCAGGTCCTGTTCTCCGACTGAGCCGGATCCGTAAACGCAGAATCGAGTCGCACGGAAGCCAAAATGCAGCCCCGTCCGGCCGGACAAGTACGATGCGCTTTCCGTACGCGCCGAACCCGTCGCTACGCACGGCACATCAAAGCATCCGGGAGAGGCGCACATAAGTTCCGATTCGCGCCACAACACGATCCACGGCTCCGAGACGAACACGCCAGCGACGAGGACGAGGCGAAGCAAAGAGAAAGACGAACGAGACGAACCAACTATGAATCCCATCGTGCCGATCCTACCAATATTCTACATCTACTACCGGAACAGGCACGGACGCGTACGGCGCAGAAGGTAAGTCAGACACGAACCACAAAAATAAACTACACATACCCGACATATCACACACACACAGAGGGATGCAGAAATTACTTACACCAGCAACAGCAGCACCATAGGGGTGGGATGACCATCACCAATGCCACATATACACATAGGGGCCTGGATGCCCACCACCATTACCACCCCTACTCAGGGGGTGCCAGATGCCTGTCACTACTCCACCTCTACCCAGGGGTGCCAGATGTCTACCACTACTACCACCCCTACCCAGGGGTGCCAGATGCCTACCACTACCACCACCTCTACCCATGGGGGCTGGATGCCTACCACCACTACCACCCCTACCCAGGGGGTGCCAGATGCCTACCACTACTACCACCTCTACCCATGGGGGCTGGATGCCTGTCACTACTCCCACCTCTACCCAGGGGTGCCAGATGCCTACCACCACTACCACCTCTACCCATGGGGGGCTGGATGCCTGTCACCACAACCACCCCTACCCATGGGGGCTGGATGCCTACCACCACTACCACCCCTAGCCAGGGGGTGCCAGATGCCTACCACTACTACCACCTCTACCCATGGGGGCTGGATGCCCACCACCACTACCACCCCTACCCAGGGGGTGCCAGATTCCTACCACTACTACCACCTCTACCCATGGGGGTCTGGATGCCTGTCACTACTCCCACCTCTACCCAGGGGCTGCCAGATGCCTACCACCACTACCACCTCTACCCATGGGGGCTGGATGCCTGTCACCACAACCACCCCTACCCATGGGGGGCTGGATGCCTACCACCACTACCACCCCTACCCAGGGGTGCCAGATGCCTACCACTACCACCACCTCTACCCATGGGGGCTGGATGCTCTACCACCACTACCACCCCTACCCAGGGGGTGCCAGATGCCTACCACTACTACCACCTCTACCCATGGGGGGCTGGATGCCTGTCACTACTCCCACCTCTCACCCAGGGGTGCCAGATGCCTACCACTACTACCACCCTCCCCAGGGGTGCCAGATGCCTACCACTACTACCACCCCTCCCCAGGGGGTGCCAGATGCCTACCACCACTACCACCTCCCAGGGGTGCCAGATGCCTACCACTACTACCACCCCTACCCAGGGGTGCCAGATGCCTACCACTACTACCACATCTACCCATGGGGGCTGGATGCCTGTCACTACTCCCACCTCTACCCAGGGGTGCCAGATGCCTACCACTACTACCACCCCTCCCCAGGGGTGCCAGATGCCTACCACTACTACCACCCCTCCCCAGGGGTGCCAGATGCCTACCACCACTACCACCCCTCCCCAGGGGGTGCCAGATGCCTACCACTACTACCACCCCTACCCAGGGGGTGCCAGATGCCTACCACTACCACCACCTCTACCCATGGGGGGCTGGATGCCTACCACCACTACCACCCCTACCCAGGTGGTGCCAGATGCCTACCACCTCTACCCATGGGGGGCTGGATGCCTGTCACTACTCCCACCTCTACCCAGGGGGTGCCAGATGCCTACCACCACTACCACCTCTACCCATGGGGGGCTGGATGCCTGTCACCACAACCACCCCTACCCATGGGGGGCTGGATGCCTACCACCACTACCACCCCTACCCAGGGGTGCCAGATGCCTACCACTACCACCACCTCTACCCATGGGGGCTGGATGCCTACCACCACTACCACCCCTACCCAGGGGTGCCAGATGCCTACCACTACTACCACCTCTACCCGTGGGGGCTGGATGCCTGTCACTACTCCCACCTCTACCCAGGGGGTGCCAGATGCCCACCACTACTACTCACCCTCCCCAGGGGGTGCCAGATGCCTACCACCACTACCACCCCTCCCCAGGGGTGCCAGATGCCTACCACTACTACCACCCCTACCCAGGGGGTGCCAGATGCCTACCACTACCACCACCTCTACCCATGGGGGCTGGATGCCTACCACCACTACCACCCCTACCCAGGGGGTGCCAGATGCCTACCACTACTACCACCTCTACCCATGGGGGCTGGATGCCTGTCACTACTCCCACCTCTACCCAGGGGTGCCAGATGCCTACCACCACTACCACCTCTACCCATGGGGGGCTGGATGCCTGTCACCACAACCACCCCTACCCATGGGGGCTGGATGCCTACCACCACTACCACCCCTACCCAGGGGTGCCAGATGCCTACCACTACTACCACCTCCACCCATGGGGGCTGGATGCCTGTCACTACTCCCACCTCTACCCAGGGGTGCCAGATGCCTACAACTACTACCACCCCCACTCACAGGATGGCTAATACATGACACAACAAGCACACACCAACATAAACAATGCAACATAAAGACATCCCCCAACACCATGACAAGCGTGTGTAGACTGTGTCAAATGCCTACAACACTGAACATGACTTTGAACATACAATGTGACCCCCTATCACATGTGCCACACATAAAATGTGTGTGGCCCCCACAATGCAAGCAGACCATGACCACTGTGGCAATGGGGTCCAACCCCCATCATCACAGTGACCAAAATGTAAGTGTGGGGCCCATAGCTGAAGCTACATCTTGAACATTGTGGCAATGGGGTTCAAACCCCATCATCACAGTGACCAAAAGGTAATTGTGGGGCCCATAGCTGAAGCACATCCTGAACATTGTGGCAATGGGGTTCAAACCCCCATCATCACAGTGACCAAAAGGTAAGTGTGGGGCCCATAGCTGAAGCACATCCTGAACATTGTGGCAATGGGGTACAAACCCCCATCATCACAGTGACCAAAAGGTAAGTGTGGGGCCCATAGCTGAAGCACATCTTGAACATTGTGGCAATGGGGTTCAAACCCCATCATCACAGTGACCAAAATGTAAGTGTGGGGCCCATAGCTGAAGCACATCCTGAACATTGTGGCAATGGGGTTCAAACCCCCATCATCACAGTGACCAAAGGGTAAGTGTGGGGCCCATAGCTGAAGCACATCTTGAACATTGTGGCAATGGGGTTCAAACCCCCATCATCACAGTGACCAAAATGTAAGTGTGGGGCCCATAGCTGAAGCACATCCTGAACATTTTGGCAATGGGGTTCAAACCCCCATCATCACAGTGACCAAAAGGTAAGTGTGGGGCCCATAGCTGAAGCACATCTTGAACATTGTGGCAATGGGGTACAAACCCCCATCATCACAGTGACCAAAATGTAAGTGTGGGGCCCATAGCTGAAGCACATCCTGAACATTGTGGCAATGGGGTTCAAACCCCCTTCATCACAGTGACCAAAGGGAAGTGTGGGGCCCATAGCTGAAGCACATCTTGAACATTGTGGCAATGGGGTTCAAACCCCATCATCACAGTGACCAAAATGTAAGTGTGGGGCCCATAGCTGAAGCACATCCTGAACATTGTGGCAATGGGGTTCAAACCCCCATCATCACAGTGACCAAAAGGTAAGTGTGGGGCCCATAGCTGAAGCACATCTTGAACATTGTGGCAATGGGGTACAAACCCCCATCATCACAGTGACCAAAATGTAAGTGTGGGGCCCATAGCTGAAGCACATCCTGAACATTGTGGCAATGGGGTTCAAACCCCCATCATCACAGTGACCAAAAGGTAAGTGTGGGGCCCATAGCTGAAGCACATCTTGAACATTGTGGCAATGGGGTTAAACCCCATCATCACAGTGACCAAAATGTAAGTGTGGGGCCCATAGCTGAAGCACATCTTGAACATTGTGGCAATGGGGTTCAAACCCCCATCATCACAGTGACCAAAAGGTAAGTGTGGGGCCCATAGCTGAAGCACATCTTGAACATTGTGGCAATGGGGTACAAACCCCCATCATCACAGTGACCAAAAGGTAAGTGTGGGGCCCATAGCTGAAGCACATCTTGAACATTGTGGCAATGGGGTTCAAACCCCCATCATCACAGTGACCAAAAGGTAAGTGTGGGGCCCATAGCTGAAGCACATCTTGAACATTGTGGCAATGGGGTACAAACCCCCATCATCACAGTGACCAAAATGTAAGTGTGGGGCCCATAGCTGAAGCACATCCTGAACATTGTGGCAATGGGGTTCAAACCCCCATCATCACAGTGACCAAAAGGTAAGTGTGGGGCCCATAGCTGAAGCACATCTTGAACATTGTGGCAATGGGGTTCAAACCCCCATCATCACAGTGACCAAAATGTAAGTGTGGGGCCCATAGCTGAAGCACATCCTGAACATTGTGGCAATGGGGTTCAAACCCCCATCATCACAGTGACCAAAGGGTAAGTGTGGGGCCCATAGCTGAAGCACATCTTGAACATTGTGGCAATGGGGTACAAACCCCCATCATCACAGTGACCAAAATGTAAGTGTTGACATTGAAAAAGCTGCAACTGCCAAACTGCATGGATGATTCCTGGTCACAGAACAACAAACACATCAGTGGCAAAGTAGTGCTTGTGTACAATAGCAACATAGATTGGGGGAGGCAAACACTGCAGTGCAAATAAGACATACCTTTGGCCATGTGCAGACAAACATCACCCATGGGGGCTGACACTGTCAACATTCATCAATGACACAATGACAGAAGTGACCATCATAATGCAGACCCACATATTTGCACCAATGGGCACACAAATGCAGATACCCTGTGGAGACTGTAGATGTGAGGTGAACAGATACCATACCATGGCAGCAATGGGACACACAAACAATGATCATTGTGCTGACTGATGACCTAGGAGTCCCAGGGACAGCAGGGGAAACCCACCAAACGACGGGCCTGATTCACAGAACTAACTTACGTCAAGATCCTAAACTTACAACAATTTTGGTATTCACAGAATGAACTTACACATTTGGGTATTCACAGAATGAACTTACACATTTGGGTATTCACAGAATGAACTTACAACAATTTTGGTATTCACAGAATGAACTTACACATTTGGGTATTCACAGAATGAACTTACAACAATTTTGGTATTCACAGAATGAACTTACACATTTGGGTATTCACAGAATGAACTTACACATTTGGGTATTCACAGAATGAACTTACTCATCCTAACCTTATGTCCGCAATCAGGCCGGAATGTCCGGCCCAGTGGCGGACATAAAGTTAGGATGAGTAAGTTCATTCTGTGAATACCAAAATTGTTGTAAGTTCATTCTGTGAATACCCAAATGTGTAAGTTCATTCTGTGAATACCAAAACTGTTGTAAGTTCATTCTGTGAATACCCAAATGTGTAAGTTCATTCTGTGAATACCCAAATGTGTAAGTTCATTCTGTGAATACCCAAATGTGTAAGTTCATTCTGTGAATACCAAAATTGTTGTAAGTTTAGGATTTTGACGTAAGTTAGTTCTGTGAATCAGGCCCAACATACAGCCAATGGCACACTAAAGACATGCCAATGCAGTGGTGCAGATGCACAAACACAAACAGGCAGACCCACACTGCACATCAAACACAACAGGTGAGGGGAGGGGGGTGCCAGTGTCCCCAGGCAACCACACAACACATGATGAGGCCTGAATACCAATTACACAGATGTGCATACAGTGCCACACAAAGGTAACTCATGAATCCAAATCCCCTATGTGGGCAATCAGGCATTGTCAGATGAGAGGGAGCACAAATCACACATGTCACACAGGCATGTAGGAACAGCAACTGACACAGCAAGACACAGAGACACCACAGCACTACCCCCAGGGTCCCCACAATGTGGTGACCCTGGGCTGCATTACAATCCCACTGTGATGACAAAGCTAGTTGTCGTTCACACTGTGAACCACAGTCATGTGTCCTGAGCAACAAACTACCATCACACCTACACAAGCACAAATCAATCAGCACGGCCAGTAAGTCAAGGCCAACATGGAGGCAGGGGCTAGCCGTGCAACAACTCTCATCTGCACACACTCAACACCACACACCTCGACCTCCAACAATGTGCAGCAGTGAAGCTCACATGCACTGGTGACATTGCACATGCACCCATGACAATCCCATGGGTGGTGGTGGGAACCAAGGTGCAGAAACACATCACACATGGCCACTCAACAAGACTCTTGAATGTCTGACACACTGCACACTACGCTGTACATGGACATGACGGCAATACCACACCAACCAATGGGATCCCAGCCACAGTCCCACACCAATGAAGAAGGCAAGGTCACCCACAAAGAACACACATAGACAACTACCAACATTGCAGCCCTGACCCTGAGGAGTGCCAGCAGTCACTCACACAACGTGTCACAATCACTGAAAGCTAACACAAACTGGAAATCACATGACAGGTGTAAACAACAAGTGCCAAGGGAATCCTGACTGTGACCCATCTGCGTCTGCCCACAAACTCAGCCCTCACAGCCAACACACCTATGGGTGACACCCTGATGACCAGTAATGTGCCATGCACCCACATCACAGAGAACCCAGGGAGAAGACTTTGGGGGAACATAGGTCAACTCAGCAAGCATCACAAACAGGAACACCAGCACAGCAAAATGGAAGTGAACACACAGACATGCTCATACAACACACACCTTGGGCGCAGGCGAAGTCACAGGAGTACACACTGCCATGAGGGGACTCCAGTCCTGTGTGAGGAAAGCTGTGCCATATGTTGCCACAGTAGGGCTCCATCATGTCAGCAGAACACTTGGTCACACAGTCAACAATTTGCACCAAATGAAGGCTCCCGTCACATCAGCCTGGTCATGGGAGTGTCAACGAAATCATCAGCACAGATCCAACACACATGTATAGCAAGTTGCACTGACAACACAGATGAGTCCTTCCCCATTGATGCCCAAACCTGCATGTCCAGTGGAGATGGCCACACGGTCAGGGAAGTAGAATAATTGGACAATGGCAAGCACAACAGATGTGCAGGGGTGGAAGCCACAGATGTGACATTGCTAATGTAAGTAGGAAATCCCATTGCCAAATATTGAAAACATGACACCCTCAGATGCTGCTAAGGATGACATGGATACACCACAGGATAGGACACATTCCCCTGGACCACATGGGTTCCTGAACAGTAACACTTCATTTTCATGAGACCAAATATCACCATCACTGCAGCAAGGGCATGGTTAGCATCATCAACATCATGTACATCAGAAGCAAAAGCACTATAGAACAGAAAGTCGCTTTATTCAGCATATGTGGGTTCAAAAGTTGAAGTCCAGTAAAAAGAAACAGAGGCCAATGGCCAGTCCATCCTGAAAGTCAAAACAGGGTGACAGTGGCAGATGTCACCCTACGCATGCCTGCACTGATAAAAACCAGGGACAATCCCCTCGGAGGGGTATACGGGGGGCAGGCCAGGCACCGCAGGGACAGGATCAGGGCTCACCAGAAGGAGGCAGGGAAGGGGTGGTGGGTGCTGAAGCGCCACTGACAACTGCAGTGGAGGTGTCTGACATGGTGTGTGCCGGCACAACTGGGGGCATGACTCTGATGGTGTGGGTGCCGGCACGACTGCAGTGGACCGTGCAGATGGAGTGGACAGGTTCCCCACTGCAGTGCCCAAGTCAGACAGGGTGGTAGTGGACTCCACTGCAGTGCCTACCTCCAGGGGAGGAGAATGGGGATCAGGTAAGGTGGGCAGGACAGAGGGGGAGGACACCGTCTCCACACCAGTGGCACAGACAAGCGCAGCAGGGGTGTGGGGCCGGAAGAGCAAGTGGCAGGGGGAGAAGGCCGGATCTTTTTGGGGATGGTGTATCTGTGGGTGGGGGAACCTGGGGCAGGGTGTGGTGGGGGCACCTGTGGAGTGGGGGCCTGAGGGATGGAGGAAGGAGACTTGGTGCCTGAGCTGCAGGGCAGTGGCGGGGTCTTGCTCTTCCGGGTCCGGGGGACTTGCGGATGGGGGCGTCAGTTGGTCTGCGCCTGGGGGAGGGTGTCCGGGGGCGAGGGGCACTCCGCTCCGTGTGAGTGGGCTTCCTCTTCCCCTGAATGCTGGATCAGCTGGATTGGAGGGGAAGAGGCCGAGGTCACTGAGGAAGAGCCGCTGTGTCTTTGGGGTTGCAGGTGAGGCAAGGGAGGGGGCTTTGGAGGGAGAGGCAACTGAGGACTGCGCAGTGCTCGTGGATGCGTGTGTGTGTGCCTGGGCCCCATCCCCTGTGAGTGTGGTTTCAGTTCCCTGACTGTGCGTGCGTGTGCGTCTTGTTTGTGGTGTGTGTGTCTGTGTGCTGCTCGTGTCTGTGCTGGTGTGTGCCTGTGATGGTGTGTGTGTGCTTGGGACAGGTAAGGTGCTGGGGAGTGTGGATGGGGCAGAGGCAGGAGGGGTGAGGGACTGTTGGAGGAGGGACACTGCTGCCGTCAGGGAGGGGTCCATGCTCCTATTGCCCCTCTGTAGGGCAGACATGCCCGATGAGATGCCCTCCATGAACGACACCAGCTGAGTCAACAGAGTGGTGTGTGCATGGAGGACACTCAGCATCGCTGTCTGCCCTACATGGAGCTGGCGAAGGAGGTACACAGACTCCTCACTCAGGGCAGCAGGGGACACAGGGGCAGGGGGTGCGGTGCCTGGAACAAAGGAGACACGCTCCCGAACATGGGAGCCTCCACGGACCTCGGGAATGGGAGCCGATGGGAGGGCGGTGGTGGTGGTGGTGGTGGTGGCGGGGACAGCAACACTAGCTGGGGTGTGGTGGCTGCTGACACCCGCATCCACAAGGGAGTCATCCTCTGAGCTGCTGTGGTCCTCAGCTGAGGTGGATGGTGCTGAGGACTCCTCGTTGTGGCTCCCCTCGCCCTCCGTGCCACTGGGTCCCTCCGACCACTCCTCGGCTGCTGACCCAGTCTGGCTCCGCGGCTCCTCCTGGTCCGTGGAGCTGTCCCCTCCTGTGGCTGTGGATGTATCTGCAAACAATAGGGAAACAGACAGACATCAGTCACCTGCACCGAACGCACACACCACAGTAAGTACAGCACATTACAGAGCAAGCCCTGGCATCCTTAGTTGAACATTGCCAAAAGTGCCCAAACAGAATAGGAGTAGCCAATTGTCAGTCTGATGGTCAACCATGGCACTCACATCCCTCCTGGCCTTGCACCCATCTGTCTGGTGTCTGTTGGATGGCAATACCCCAGTGTGGACACATGCACCACCTACACAGTAGTTGGACAGTGCAGAAAACACGGTGAAGCATGTGAACATGCACACATCACAACTCTTGCCACTGAGTCAGTACAGGTGTCCGGATGAAAGGGATGCCCAGAGTCAAATATGAAATGCATGTGATGCATACCAGCGACAGACACCATGATGCACCCATGTCCTGATAGCCATTGCCACAATGGTGTGCATGTAGCACATGTCACTCCCCTGCAGGATCACTCATAGGAAGTTACATGCCATGGCACAGGCATGCCTGCTAAGTCATACATCACTGTCTCCAGTCACATGGGCAGGGCAGCCAGACAACAACAGTCTGCACTGTGTCACAATAGTAGGTCATGGGGAATGCAAGTCCTGGAGCTGAACAAGTGCACATGTACATCCCCCACACACCACATCATCTGAACCCTTATCTGTCCAGGTCATATCGATTGGACATATGGGAGACCTGTAACACAACCCTCGGAACCTGAGCACCTCACAATCTGCTGTGAATGGGAAACAGCTGCCTGAACTTCACATTCGCATACCCCAGTCTGCACGGTCAGGTGATCAAACACCTATGTGTCACCCAAGTATCGTCTCCTATGGTCACATCTCCGGTGGCATGCTGAGCCCCAACCGAGAGACACCCCAGCAGTCATGACAACGAAGCCACAGCACACTGACACAGAGGCAGACACCTGAGGGGACAAATCACTGAGCACAACGTGACAGCTGATACACGGGAGTGGGAGTACAGAGTGTATTGTATGGCCTGGAGTAGGCATGACTGTCCTGCCCCACATGAATGAGGGGATGAGCCCTGGACAGTAGGCAGCTGGCTAAGTATGTGTGACACACGTAATATACACACTCCTGGGGCCCAAGCATTGTTCCCACCCGCAGCATGGGTGTGTGCCAGATACCCCAGGCACATGTGGTAGATCAGCTCAGCAATTGGACCACATATCAAAGTAACACGCAGATTACATGTCAGAACACAGGCATTGTGTAAGCAAAGGACCCACCCATGATGCCCACCACAGAGTTAGGGGAACAGATGCTGTCCCCCACCTTGAGTCAAGCAAACTGCAAGGACACAGTACCCAAGTGACACAATTCCCTGACTGCAAGGGCCACACCTGGGTATCAGATGAGGAGTGGGCAGTGCACAATCGAGGGACATGGGTCCTGGACCACATGACTGATGTACTGTGGAAGTTTAACCAGGCCAGAGGAGGGCACATTGCATGGCAGACAAAGTTCACAATGCAGTCATGGACTCACCCCCCTCCTTGCTGCTCTCTAGCCTTCAGCTGCCCATCCAGATCAGGGAAGACCATCGCCAGGATCCTTTGCATGTGGGGGGTCAGGGTCCGGTGTCCACCCCTCCTGCGTGGAGGCGACAGCTTCAGCTGGACCCGTGCGATCCTCCGGGTCCAGCCTCGAAGGTCCTGCCACCTCTTCTGGCAGTTGCGGATCCGGCGCTTGTAGTCCCCCAGGGATCTCACTGCCCGGACGATGGTCAGCCATATCTTCTGCTTCTGGTGGGCATCAACCTGTGAGGATGACAAAGTGAGAATGCCATTACTACACATGCAACATATCCGTGCATTACACAGTTGGATATACATGTCTCAATCACAGGGGCACATGATGTACACAGGCAGTGCAACGATGGCTATGGACAGTATGCCAGCAGTTACTACATGGTATCATTGCCTGGGAAGTAAAACCTTGTTTAAATGCACTGTCACTGCACTATACCTGTTCAGTGCATGTCACTACACACTATGGGGGGTGACAACTACTCAGTGAGCCTGCTAGCCAGTGGCGTGCAGACTGTTAGCCTTGCTAGTCAGACAACATGCACATTTAGTAAGGCAGTGGACAGCACACTCACCTGCTCCCCTGCTTTCCCATACAGCTTGCTGTACTGTGGAAGGAGGCTGTCCAGCAGGGCCTGGTTCTCCTCAGTGCTGAAGGCTGGGACTCTCTCCACAGTACGTGCCATTGCAGGGTCCAGAGGGTGCAGATACAGCAGCAGTGGTGGTGGCAGATGTCGTCCTGGAGCATGTAGTGCAGGCAAGTGAGCTCTCAGGGGAACAGCCAGCATTATATGTGTGCTGCAGTGGCAGATACTGTCCCATGTGTCCAAAGTGATAGGTCCAAGTCTTTAGCATCTTCTGAATCTGGCCAATCCATGGAATTGCACCACTTACACACGCCCACAGCATCCTTCAAAAGTTCAACTTCATGACACCCATGAATTTGCAACATTGTTGTGGGTGACCAACTGAATTTCCAGCATCAGACTCGTTCAAGATTTGAAAACGCGTCCGTTGCCAGGCCAGGCCATAGCCAATGTGTGCGCACCGATCGGTCCATTGCTGTTCAACGCGTACCCGGGATACAACGCGTACCCGCTCACATTGAATGCAATGGGCCGGCCGGGCACACTGATCGGTCCATTGCTGTTCAACGTGTACCCGGGATACAACGCGTACCCGCTCACATTGAATGCAATGGGCCGGCCGGGCACACCGATCTGTCCATTGCTGTTCAACGCGTACCCGGGATACAACGCGTACCCGCTCACATTGAATGCAATGGGCTGGCCGGGCACACCGATCGGTCCATTGCTGTCCAACGCGATATTGCGAATACAACGCGTACCCGCTCACATTGAATGCAATGGCCAATGTGTGCGCACTAATCGGTCCATTGCTGTTCAACGCGCATCCGGGATACAACGCGTACCCGCCACATTGAATGCAATGGGCCGGCCGGGCACACTGATCGGTCCATTGCTGTTCAACGCGTACCCGGGATACAACGCGCATCCGCTCACATTGAATGCAATGGGCCGGCCGGGCACACCGATCGGTCCATTGCTGTCCAACGCGTATTGCCAATACAACGCGTATCCGCTCACATTGAATGCAATGGCCAATGTGTGCGCACCGATCGGTCCATTGCTGTCCAACGCGTATTGCGAATACAACGCGTACCCGCTCACATTGAATGCAATGGCCAATGTGTGCGCACCGATCGGTCCATTGCTGTCCAACGCGTCCCTGTACAAGTCACTGGCATATGTCACCATGCCTGTCACAGGTGAATATATGCCAGCAACATATACTTCCCAGGGAGTGAGGGGCACACCTACAACACCACACCCTGTCCACACTGTATCCTGAGGCATGTAAGGCTGCATTACCTATTCCGTGTATGGGGGTGAACATGTTGTTCTGTGGGTGTCACTTGGGGGCAGCCACTCCCAGGCTGTGCACGTGTTCATGGGGACAGAATCCTTGGTGTTTCATGTACATGACCACTGTGATGTGCAACTGTTCATTTCTGTGCATGTGGCATGGTCACATTTCACGGTGGTGTATGTGTATGTCATGTCACATACCCCTGAGTCCCATGTGTGACGGTATGTACGTCCCAGGGTGACCCATTGCCACAATAGTGATGGTCCTCCACAGTCTGTGTGCATGTTGTGTTTACAATGTCTCTGATTCCATGTGCACAATGGGAGACAGTCTCCACATCCACGTTGTTTGTGCATGGACTTTGATGTTGTACGTGTGTGTGTCACAGACGTCCATGTCTGTCCTGCCGAGGCAACAGGGACCACTACCTATGGGGGTCATGGTTGTTTTGCTGTGGTGTATTCATGATACACCATGTCATGCCAGTGTCCATGTGGCAATACAGGGTCCCTGGGAATCTACCTGTCGTTGAGCTGTGATGCCTGGGGCACATCTGTCCTCACATGTCACTGTGGGGTGTGTTTGGAACGTGGCAGCAGGAGATGGGAACTGTGACACGGCAAGTCTAAAGGGAGTGTGCAGTTCCTGTCTGGATGTGGGGGAAAGACAGGTCTTTCTTCATGACGCCCTCACACACCCCTAGGGGTGTCATGAAAAAGAGAAAAAGGGGATGATAGGAATGGGCCCTAATGGTTCAATTCTGCCCATGGAATTTCATCATTGAGTCCCCTAGTATGTCCTCCCAATTTAAACACCCAACGTTGTTCCTTCCTGAATAAAGCTACGTTAGTGATAGTGGGAAAGGCTTCTAGGACCGTCCATTGTAGATCATTCGGAGTGTGATTTTGTTCTACGTAGTGAGCACACATTTTAGTATTCGTTTTTTTACAACGAAAATTACTCCTATGTTCAGTGATTCTCGTCTTCACAGCGCGAGTGGTCATCCCTATGTATTGACGATGACAGGGGCACGTTATGAGATAAATACAATTACGTGTATTGCAATTTGTGTGCTTGTTTTGGGTCCATGTCCAGTTATTAGTTAGTGGAATTGTTTTAGTGGCTCGTGTAAAGGGACAAACTACACATTGGCCACAAGGAAAGTGTCCAGTCACAGGTGGTAAATTCCACAATGTATTCGGCGCCGTTGATATGGGTTTTTTTGGTCTAGTGTTGATCAAAAGATCCTTGACATTAGCTGTCCTTTTAAAGGCAAATCGTGGTTTGCTAAGTGTCAGGTCTCCTGTCCCCAGAATTCTCCAATGTTTATTTATGACCCTTTTTAACATGTTTGACTCAGGAGTGTAGGTCGTAACACAAGTAATGAGGTCATTCGCGGGTTTGGTCTGTGTTTCAAGGAGGCCTAACCTGTTAGCATTGCGTGCTCGTTTTGTGCATTAGTTATAATGCGAGGAGGGTATTGTCTCCTAGCCAGGTGGTTGCTTAGTTCTGAGGCTTGTATTTTGTAATCCTCAATGTTGCTACAGTTCCTACGAATGCGTAGAAACTGGCCATAGGGTAAATTCTCCCTAAGTGCCTTGGGGTGGAAACTTTGGTACAAAAGAGGGCAATGGCTGTCGGTGGGTTTCTTGTATGTGATAGTATCCAATTTGTCTGGTTTCTTAATGATCATAAGATCAAGGAAAGGGAGTTCCTGTTCAGAGCAATTGGCTGTGAATTTGAGATAGGGATTAAGGTTATTAATCCATATTAGAAAACTGGGAATCTCGTCTTTGTGGCCCTTCCAGAATATTAAAATATCATCGATATAACGTCTCCATAAGAGAACGTTATCCGTGAAGGGGTTGGAATCCGTGAGCACATACCTTGCCTCAAAGTCTGACATGTAGAGACATGCCAGACTTGGGGCAAAGGTACTGCCCATAGACGTGCCCTGCGTCTGATGGAACAATTGTTCTTGAAACTGAAAAAAGTTCTAAGTGAGTGCAATGTGGGCGCATTCCATGACAAAGCTGATCGGAGTGGGTGAAGACCAGGGAATACTGTGGAGTGTCTCCTCCACTACCTCAAGTGTGTTAAGTTGTGGAATGTTGGTATAGAGGGCCCCCACGTCCAGTGTAAGCAATACATCTGGAAGAGGGCCCTCTGAGTTGGTGGTCTCAATGAGTCTTAAGACATCCCTAGTGTCTTGTAAGAAAGATGGTGTTCTGGAGACCAAAGGTTGGAAAAAATGGTCGCAGAACTTAGATAAAGGTTCCAGGACCGACCCTATGCCCGAGACAATAGGTCTCCCAGGTGGTGGAGTGACCCCTTTATGGATTTTGGGCAAGATGTAAAAGTAGGGTAGCCTAGGATTCTGGTTTGTCAAAAAATCGGCCTCGTTCTTAGTAATCCACCCTTGGTTGAGAGCCGCAGTGACAATGGAATTTATTCTGGTTTGTAGGCGTAGAGTGGGATCTTGGATGAGGGGAGTGTAGTAATTGTTATTCTCCAGCTGGTGTAGACATTCTGTCCGGTAGTCTACAGTAGCCATAATGACGATTGCGCCCCTTTGTCTGCCTCTTTATAGTTATGGTGGGGTCATTGGATAGGGCTTTTATAGCTTCGTTTTCAGAATTCGTGATGTTGGAAAACCTGACCTCAGAGCGTTTTTCTGTTATTGCTTTTAGAACAGCTTTCTCGAAGGTAAGTACTTCTGGCGGCACCATACTGGTGTTAGGCGTGAAAGTGGAAGGTTTCGTAAGCCTGTGTCAGTAGATGGTAAATCCGGTTGGTTGCCAAAGTATGCTTTTAAGCGTATCTTTCTGAATAGGTTTTGAATTTCACAGTTGGTGCGAAAGTGGTCCACTTTCGGGGTTGGGACAAAACCCAAACCTTTTTTGAGGATATTAGTTCTGTGGCCGTGAGTGGTCGATCAGAGAGATTCACAATAAGTTTCTCTTCTCCTGGTGGCTCCTCAGTTCCATGTGTAGCGGGTTGTGTGGTATCTGATCCTGCCATTGGACTTGTTTGGGTTGATTCTGCATGCCTCTTCTTCTTCTGCCGCGCCCTTTGTCCCAGCCTCTGCCTAAAAAAGGTTGTGGTTGAAAGGGGGCGAAGAGTGATGGTGGTCCATTTTGGTAAGGCGGATATTGCCACATCGGTGGTCCTTGGAACGGTGTAGGTCCTTGGTAAGGTGGTGGGCCGTAACCATACATAGGGTTCGGTGGTATTCTATGTTGCTGGTTATGTTGGTAACCTCCTTGGTTATCGGTACTGGAGTTACTGCTTGAGGAGTAAGTTCTCCGACGTGAGCCTGTACTGTCGTCTGAAGAGTAGTCATCTCCTGAAGGTTTGTAGTCATCCTTGAGATAAGGGTATATTTTTTCTTTGCTAAATCGTGCAATATCCTTCTGAAGTTTGGTGACTTTCTGTCTCATCAGGTAGTCCTTATTGTCATTAATTTCTTTTGTTATTTTGGCCAGTTTAGCTTTAAATGCGGCGTTGGCGATGTTGGCCTTCAAAGCTCCCTCCGCTATAGCGATTCTTAATATGAGTTCATCTGCCAACCTTTTGGCAGTTTTGATGATAAGAACCAGTAGATCCCTGGTACATTTCCACGCCACCAATGACCATTCTTCTTTGAACTGTTTATCGTCAAGGAAGATTCTTGGGGTGTTGCTAACGATCAACCCATTGGGTGCTATGTTAGCACGTAGGTATTCAGTCATGATGGCCCCATGCATGATTATTTTCATGAGTTGGCGTTTCATGTTTGTGATGGTTGTCCAATCGCCAGAGGAGCTACTGGTCGAGGCTCCTCCGTCTGAGTCTAATAAAGAGGGTCCACTCAGAATTTCTGTGACACAGTCCTCCCCAAAGGAGAGGCCTTGGTTGTACTCCATGGTGGTAAAGAAGCGGGAGAGGGGAGTATTTAAATTTGCCTCTAAGGTAAAGGGCAAAAAGGGGGCAGTCCCATGGCTGAGCCACCGTGCAAAGTATTTGTAACAAAGGGGGGACAAGGAGCCGAGTTTAGAGGTCCTGCACACGGACTCCAAAGGAAGCTCAAGTCTAAAGGGAGTGTGCAGTTCCTGTCTGGATGTGGGGGAAAGACAGGTCTTTCTTCATGACGCCCTCACACACCCCTAGGGGTGTCATGCTAGGGGTGTGTGAGGGCGTCATGAAGAAAGACCTGTCTTTCCCCCACATCCAGACAGGAACTGCACACTCCCTTTAGACTTGAACTGTGACACGGCCTCATGATATCCCATGGCACAACCTGGGACTTGTTGATGCCACTTGTTGAACTGTGATGTTAGATGTTGGCCATGTATGTGCCATACATGTCCTTACGGAACTGCACACATCATGTACTTGTGCCTCATTATGATGTATCATGTGATATTGAGTATGGTCAATGCCACATATGTGGGGTGACTGACAATCTTTCTTTCTTCACCTATGCACTGCAGGGCACCAGCTGTCCATAGACCATTCCCTGACCTTGCAACCATGGTGGAACGGGACTGCATCCGACGGTACCGCTTCACCAGGCCGCTGATTGAGGTATTGACGGTGCGGTTGGCCCCACATTTGCAAGCTGGCCGGACATACCCTACAGCGCTGACACCCAAGGTGAAGGTGATGGCAGCCCTACACTTCTTTGCCACCGGTACCTTTCAACACACTGTGGCAACTGGTGGTGGGATGTCACAGACCATGTTCAGCCGTGTGCTCCGCGATGTTTTGGAGGCTATGTTGGTTTACCTGAACCAGTACATCTATTTCCCTAGACTCCAACAACTCACTGACGTGAAGAGTGACTTCTATGCCCTGGGGAGGATGTCGCATGTCATTGGCTCCATTGATGGGACACATGTTGCTTTGGTACCACCACAGGCCCAAGAGCAGGCATACAGGAACCGCAAACACTACCACTCGGTCAATGCACTGGTGGTATGTCTTGCAGATATGAGCATCTCACACGTCTGTGCCCGTTTCCCCGGTTCTGCACACGATGCCTACGTGATGAGGAGTAGTCGCATCCCGAGGATGATGTCACAGATGCGGAACCAGCGTGCCTGGCTTGTTGGTGTGTACTGACTTAGTACCATTGTGTGTGTTCTGCAATGTAGTGTTCCACCCTCTTTTCCAACTCAGCTAATGTGCAATTGTCTGTATGTAGGTGACTCCGGATACCCCAACATGCCGTGGTTGCTGACGCCCCTCAGGAACCCTGTGACCCAGGCCAGATGCGCTACAATGAGGCACATGGTCGGGCCAGGAGAGTGATTGAGCGGACATTTGGTCTCCTGAAGAGCCGCTTTCGCTGCCTGGACAAGACAGGAGGTGCCCTCCCATATGCCCCAGCAAAGGTGTGCAAGATTGTCATCGTCTGCTGCATGCTACACAACCTGGCAGTGCGGAAGGAGTTGCCTCTCATCCTGGATGACGATGACCAACATCCGCCACCTGTGGAGGATCCTGGCCTGGACCACGATGCCAGTGATGATGATGATGATGATGATGATGATGATGATGGTGATGTCCGCACACAGCTCATCACCAACTTCTTCAGCTGAATGTGAGTATCCAGAGATGTCATGTCAATGATGTGAGTATGCATGATATGTGTTGGTGGTGCTCTGGTGCTGTTTGAGTGTGTCCATGTGCTACATGACTGTATGCGTGTAGCGATGTGTCCTTACAGGTAGTCTGTACTCCCCAACAGTGTTGACATGCTAACTTGGTTCTGGGTGGGTATCTTGTGACATGTATTGGGCATGAGTATTGCAGTTCTGTCCTGTTCTTCAGTGCTTTTGACTGTGTTTCATTTCTGTCCTTCACAGGGTACTTTCAGAGTGGTTTGGTCAACTGTGATCCCCGACACCGTGATTCGACTTCCAGGGTGGTAGCTGTTGTGTCCCTACAGGTGATGTGCGCCACACCCATGGACTTCCTTCCTTCTACACTTGTTGACTGTGTGCCCGCTGCCAGGTGGGATTGCCTTGCATCTGTAGTGGTTACAACATGTTGCAAATGTGTAATAAACCTCTACTTCACTTTGTGATGTGCGTTGTCCGTGGTCACACATCTGACTGACATTTGCTTACTGCACCAGTGGGCTAGTTGACAGAGACTGTGAATAGGTGTTGTGTCTGTGCATTGCACCGTATTTCCTGGCAACATCAGTGTAGGCGATGAGTCAGATGGGCTAGGTGTGTATATGTTGTGTAGCCCTGGTGGTGTGTCTCCCTCATATGTGTCACGTTGCCATGACTCACATGCCTGTGTTGTACTTGCTGTAGCAGTTAGCATGCACAGTGTAATTTCGCAGGTCATCATCTCCATGACAGGAACCACGTTGGAGTCACAACAGAGGCAGGTATGGTGTATTAGTGTGTTTATTGTCATACATGTGTGTGTATAGTGCACAGGATGGTGGGTGCTGTACATTTTGATTGCAATCCAAAGTTCCTAGATGAATTGGAAGTCCTGGTAGCAGATATGTCCAGAATAAAGTCCACAGTCATCTGATACATTGGTCCAACTTGTACTCCCCATGTCATGGGGGGCAGTTGTGTTGCAGTCAACAGGGTGAACAGTTTGCGCACAAAGGTGATTATCCAGAACAGGTTTTGGCTTCCTGGGGGTTGCACATGGCCATCAGCCTCTCACTTGCCCCTCCTCGGACGACCCCTCTTCTTTGAGGGGGGACCCTCAAGTGCAGGCTGCTGCGGTGCAGGGGACTCTCCGCCAGAGTCCTCCTCCCTCCCTGTGGCAGTTGCAGTTGTTTCAGCACCAGATGTTGTGGGCACACAGGGAGGTGTTGACTGGTTGCTGCTCATCTGGCGGAGGCATTGTAATATGTCCCTGTGCACCGCCGTCATCTCTTGCAGTGTGTCCCACTTGGACTCCACGCGGGACATGTGCGACTCCAAGTGGGCATGATAGGCAGCCTGCTGCTGTTTAATGTCCCTGAGGAGCCCCACTACCTGGCTGAGCTCTCCGGTGCTGGACTGGTACGCATCGGCTATGCGTACCAGTTGTGGGTCATCATGCAGTCCAGACCCCTCTGCGATCAGCGACCTATGTCTCCCACCCCTCCCACCACCCCTGGCGACACGTGCAGTACCTGAGGTGGCACGCACAGGTGACCCTGGGCCCCCTTGGGGGTTGTTGGTGGTGTTGGTGTCCATAGCCCCACGTTGGTCCAGGGTCCCTGTGCTGGTGGTGGTGGTGCTCCTTGGTCTGTCCGTGTCAGCAGGGGTGGTATGTGTGTTGACAGTCGTTGGAGGGGTGGGTGCAGGGGTGCAGCTGGTGGTCCTGCTGGTGCTGCATGATGACTTGCTCCGGAGGTGCCAGGTAGGTCTTCGTCATCCGAGGAGGGCAGAGGCTGTTCCACACCAGTGAGCTCCGTTTCCCCTTGAGCCTGGGACAGGGACTCCTCAGCGTCTGCTGCTGTGTCCCCATCATCACCTGTTTTTGGGAGACACACACAATGTATGTTATGTTTCTGCAGGCGTGAATGGTTGACACACGTGACAGTTGTGACTGTACCTCTGGATGCGGGCCTGTACATTGCATTGTCCTAAGTTGTCACAGTCAGAGGTTGATATTGGTGTAGCACATTGTCCTGCATACTTTGGGCATTTCTATATGAATGTTGGGGTGTGTACATGGTCTGCATTGGTTGTATTTGGTTGACATCCGGCCCTCCTTCCCACCCAGCCAGATATTCCACCATGGAACGTGCTTCCATTGCAGGGAGTGCAAGTTGTCTTTCAGGATGTCAGTCAGTGGTGTCCTGCTGTTGGTTGGTGCACAGTTGCCAGCAGGGCCTTGTGCTCCCCACAGCAGTACCCAGTGTCAGCCATCTTGTCAGTTCTTTTCCACTCCCTGTGATGTGCGCATGGTTCAGGGTGGTGTTGATGGGACAGTTGTGGGGGTGACCAATATCTGTGCCTACCACTCCCATCATGCTATTGCCTCCACCCCACTTCCCAGCATGCCCATACTTACTTGCTTTTGGGTGGACTTCACTGTGTGTGAGTGTGAGAGCAATGGCAAGATGGCTGACAGTGGTGCCCTGCTGTTGGTTGGTGCCCAGTTCCCAGCAGGGCCATGTGCTCCCCACAACTGAGCACCAGTGTCAGCCATCTTTGAAGTGGCTTTTGACTCCCTGTGAGGTGTGCATGCTTGGGTGTGAGCTTGCTGGGCCATGTGGGTGGGGGATGTTGGGCTGTGACTACCACTCCCATCATGCTATTGCCTCCACCCCACTTCCCAGCATGTCCATGCTTCCTTCCTTTTGATTCTGCTTCCCTGTGGGTTTGTGTGCCTGTGCTGACAAGATGGCTGACAGTGTTATCCTGGGGTTAGTTTTGCTGCAAGTCACATGTGTGTCCCTGTGCTTCACACTGCATGACCCAGGTTTGTGGTTCTTTGTGGGATATTTGATTGGAGTGTGAGGCAATGCATTCTCCCAGGTGAGTTGTGTGGAGTTTGTGTTAGGGGGGTGTGTGAGTGGAGCTGCTGGTAACTATGGTCAGTGCTGTCAGTCCTCCTTCCCACCCAGCCAGATATTCCACCATGGAACGTGCTTCCATTGCAGGGAGTGCAAGTTGTCTTTCAGGATGTCAGTCAGTGGTGTCCTGCTGTTGGTTGGTGCACAGTTGCCAGCAAGGCCTTGTGCTCCCCACAGCAGTACCCAGTGTCAGCCATCTTGTCAGTTCTTTTCCACTCCCTGTGATGTGCGCATGGTTCAGGGTGGTGTTGATGGGACAGTTGTGGGGGTGACCAATATCTGTGACTACCACTCCCATCATGCTATTGCCTCCACCCCACTTCCCAGCATGCCCATACTTACTTGCTTTTGGGTGGACTTCACTGTGTGTGAGTGTGAGAGCAATGGCAAGATGGCTGACAGTGGTGTCCTGCTGTTGGTTGGTGCCCAGTTCCCAGCAGGGCCATGTGCTCCCCACAACTGAGCACCAGTGTCAGCCATCTTTGAAGTGGCTTTTGACTCCCTGTGAGGTGTGCATGCTTGGGTGTGAGCTTGCTGGGGGTGGGGGATGTTGGGCTGTGACTACCACTCCCATCATGCTATTGCCTCCACCCCACTTCCCAGCATGCCCATGCTTCCTTCCTTTTGATTCTGCTTCCCTGTGGGGTTGTGTGCCTGTGCTGACAAGATGGCTGACAGTGTTATCCCGGGGTTAGTTTTGCTGCAAGTCACATGTGTGTCCCTGTGCTTCACACTGCATGACCCAGGTTTGTGGTTCTTTGTGGGATATTTGATTGGAGTGTGAGGCAATGCATTCTCCCAGGTGAGTTGTGTGGAGTTTGTGTTAGGGGTGTGTGAGTGGAGCTGCTGGTAACTATGGTCAGTGCTGTCAGTCCTCCTTCCCACCCAGCCAGATATTCCACCATGGAACGTGCTTCCATTGCAGGGAGTGCAAGTTGTCTTTCAGGATGTCAGTCAGTGGTGTCCTGCTGTTGGTTGGTGCACAGTTGCCAGCAAGGCCTTGTGCTCCCCACAGCAGTACCCAGTGTCAGCCATCTTGTCAGTTCTTTTCCACTCCCTGTGATGTGCGCATGGTTCAGGGTGGTGTTGATGGGACAGTTGTGGGGGTGACCAATATCTGTGACTACCACTCCCATCATGCTATTGCCTCCACCCCACTTCCCAGCATGCCCATACTTACTTGCTTTTGGGTGGACTTCACTGTGTGTGAGTGTGAGAGCAATGGCAAGATGGCTGACAGTGGTGTCCTGCTGTTGGTTGGTGCCCAGTTCCCAGCAGGGCCATGTGCTCCCCACAACTGAGCACCAGTGTCAGCCATCTTTGAAGTGGCTTTTGACTCCCTGTGAGGTGTGCATGCTTGGGTGTGAGCTTGCTGGGCCATGTGGGTGGGGGATGTTGGGCTGTGACTACCACTCCCATCATGCTATTGCCTCCACCCCACTTCCCAGCATGCCCATGCTTCCTTCCTTTTGATTCTGCTTCCCTGTGGGGTTGTGTGCCTGTGCTGACAAGATGGCTGACAGTGTTATCCTGGGGTTAGTTTTGCTGCAAGTCACATGTGTGTCCCTGTGCTTCACACTGCATGACCCAGGGTTGTGGTTCTTTGTGGGGTATTTGATTGGAGTGTGAGGCAATGCATTCTCCCAGGTGAGTTGTGTGGAGTTTGTGTTAGGGGGGTGTGTGAGTGGAGCTGCTGGTAACTATAGTCAGTGCTGTCAGTACTCCTTCCCACCCAGCCAGATATTACACCATGGAACGTGCTTCCATTGCAGGGAGTGCAAGTTGTCTTTCAGGATGTCAGTCAGTGGTGTCCTGCTGTTGGTTGGTGCACAGTTGCCAGCAGGGCCTTGTGCTCCCCACAGCAGTAGCCAGTGTCAGCCATCTTGTCAGTTGTTTTCCACTCCCTGTGATGTGAGCATGGTTCATAGTGGTGTTGATGTGCGCATTGTGTGGGTGGGCAATGTCTGTCTCTACAACTCCCATGATGCTATTGGCTACACTGACTTGACCAGCATACACAGGATTCCTTCCTTTCAGTGGGCTTCACTGTGAGGTGGTGTTGTAGTGGTGCCTACATGTCTGGATGTGTTTGTTAGTTATATTAGTGCCACTGCCTAGCTGTAGTTGTAGTTGTGTTTGTACATGTGATGACACAGTTACATATCACTATGAGATGGCATGTGTTGTGTTTATCTGACTGACATACACAATTTGGGATGATTCTGTTCTGGTTGGTGTGTATTTGCTAAGGTTGCATGGTTTGACTCTCCCCTTGACAGTGATGTGTGTGTATTGTCGCACAATATTGTGTACATTTGTTATGTACTCACCAGGCTCTGGGATGTTTTCTAGTCCATATACGCACACTGGTGGTAGGATGGCCCGCACCTTCTCCTCCCAGGGCCTGAGGTATACTGGTTTGGCAGGAGGGCCACTGCCGGTGTGTTGGCTCAAGAGGTAGGCCTTCTTCAACAGCTCCCTGACCCTCCTGCGCACGTCATACCACCTGTTCTGGATGTCTCCCTTTGTGCGCAAACATGGTGATTGTGCGTTCACCCTGTCGACAATCCTCTCCCACATCTTGGTTTTCTGCGACATGGGTGTCTGTTGGACCAGTGTACCAAACAGCTGTGGCTCTACCCTGAGTATCTCATCTACCAGGACTTCCAATTCACTATCTAGGAACTTGTGATTCTTCTTTGGGGGCATGGTGATGGGTGGTGATGGTGAGTGATGTGTGTGTTGGTGTGCAGGTGAGGGTGTGTGAGTGTGTGTTTAGCTGGGTGTATGTGAGGGTGCTATTTGTTGAGGTGCTGATGGTGTGTGGCTTGTGTGATAGATGAGCTGTGGGTGGGTGTGTGGTTGCTGTCTGTTCAGTGCTGGCAGGTAGTTTGAATTTGCAAAGGATCATGGTAGGGATTTGTGTCCTTTATATGGGTGGAGTTGTGGGTGTGTCTTTGTTCCCTGTCCCCCCAGTATTTATTGGCTTTGTAATTGCTTGTTTGGCCTTTTCTTTTGTGTTTTTCCCTTTGTACTTTTTGTGCATGTAGGAGACGCTCTTGTGACCGAGTCGGACCCTGCAGTTGTCTCGTACGAGCTTCTCCGAGTCGTTCACGCTGTGTTTGTGCTGTTTTCTATGCTGCGTACGCGTCGGACGCGGTGTATTGGGTTGCTTCTGCTCGCAGTTTTGTATGCGTGTCGGTCATACGGCTTGGGCTCTGTGCGACTCGGTCGTGTTTTCCACGCGTTGCATCGTACTTGGCGGGTAGGAGGTCGCGGGTACGTTTCGTTCGGGTTCATTCCTGGTGCGTGTCGGTCGGTTCGATTCGCGTGGTTTTCCGGCCGGATGGCTGTTTTCCGCGCGGCTCGGTCGTTCGGCTTGTGTTCCGTACGAGTCGGTCGGATTTTGCACGCTTCTCATCGTACTTTGCGGGTCGGCCTGCACCTGTACGTGTCGGTCGGAATTAATTCCGGATCCGAGTCGGTCGGTACGTTTTCCGGCCCGAATCGGAATCGGCCACATAGTTTAATACATTACTTAGGGGCCCATTATGATATCGGGCGGATCGCCACTGCCGGGCCGGCAGTGGCCACCGCCGGGCCGACAGTGGCGATCCGCCCACCAGATGCTCCCGTTTCACCCTGGCACCGCAGCGGACGGTAAGACCGTCTGCCGCTTTTCCGCCGGTCGGATCCCCGGCCGGACGGAAAAGGACCTCAATATGGTGGTGGTGCCTTGCAGGCACCGCCATCCATATTAGGATGTGCAATTTCAAAGGCCTTTCCATTGCGGCGATGCCGCAATGGAAAGGCATGCGGGAATTGCTTTGGGGGCCCGTTACGGGCCCCCGGGGGGGTGAGGGGGTGGGGGGCTGCACTTGGGGGTACCCCCCTTCATTGGCATACACAAGGTGGCAGGCACCGCGCGGTGCCTGTCACGTTGTGCATGCCAATGCACAACATGCCCTTTTAACATTGTGGCGGGTGCTGCTTACAGCACCGCCCGTGACAATGTTAAATATGCGGAATGCGACCGCCAGGGTGGCGGTCGCATCCCAATAGGCACAGCGGGACCGCCGCACCTCTGGAGGTCGGTCCCGTGTACCGTTACGGTGGCGGGCGGACAAAGTCCGCCCGCCATCGTAATAGACCCCTTAATTTTTAAACATATTTGTAAATACATTTCTGAAAATAGATAATGTACATTTACAATACATTGCATACATTTGAAAATATCATATTACTTGAGAAAATATTGTTAATAATTGTTTTGTATTATTAACAATTTTTACAATATCACATATATTGCTAATATTTTAATAAATCAATGTTTAAACTTTTTTTATATAATTGAGACATGTAAGTATAGTTTTATTTTTATACAATAATATAATACATTTTAATTAATAATATTAATATATAAAATATTAATATTAATAATTATTACATATGTTTTACATTGTCATTTTTTTAACAGTTTATTTTTATAATAACAAAAAAAAATTGTACAATGTTCAATATATTGTTTACTGTTACTTTTCATTTTATGGAATTATAATATTAAATATTATGGGGCCGATTACGATAACCGGCGGTAAAAAATCCGCCATCCACCATAGCCTGAAAAGACCGCCCGCCTGCACCATGGGAATACCGACCGAGCAATTATGATGACGCGAAGCAACCACCGCCCGCGGCGGAAAAAACACACAGAATTCCGCCCGTCCATGTCAGAGTAGAAGATAATCCGTCCGCCACGGACGCAATACCGCCCGAAAACCCAAATCCGACCGCTGTGACGAACTAGACACCGGCCGTCAAATTATGATCTCCCCGACATGAGCGCGGTAAATCAACATATTTCCCGCCCGCCACGGTGAACAACAGAGATGAATAACTGACAAGGCGGAAGGCCTGGCGGCCACGTCCGTGCACGGAAATCATTGGCGGCCCAAAGAAATACACACAACACGGCCAACAAGTCCACACAGCAAACGACGCCAAAATACCCAGACACATAACCCATCCCAAAGACACATCCTCCCTGGCTAAACCAAAAAACCACAAATCCCAGGACACCACGCACAACACACCTGAAAACGACAGCCCATCATGACACACCCACATAGGTGAGTACAAAAGCAGCCCCTTCACAGACCACAATCCCTTGCACCACTACAAAGCGAAGACTACAGCAGAGAACCCAGAGAGCCACAAAGGAAAGCAGCATACCACACGCACGCACACATCACACTCATCACCAACAACACCACCACCATCACCACTTAAACACCGGCACCACTAACCCCCTGCACATCACACACCACACACCACCACACCAGCACCACAAATACCAAACCACGCACCATGGCAACACAACGAATGCCTAAGTTCACTGCCACAGAGTTGACGGTCATGGTCGACGAGGTCATCAAGGTGCACCCACAAATCTATGGGAACCAGGTCCAACAGACACCAGTAGCCACCAGAAACAGAATGTGGAGCAGGATCGTAGACCAGGTGAATGCAGTTGGGAACGTGCCACGCAACCGGGGGAAATCACAAAGAGGTGGCAGGACCTGAAAAGCGTGGTCAGGAAGAAGGAGGCCAAGAACCGTGAGCTGGCTGACAGGACTGGCGGCGGAAATCCCGCGCCATTCAAGACCTTCAAGGCGTGGGAGGAGAAGGTGCGAGGCATTCTACATCCGGAGAGTCTCACCGGAATACCAGGGGGAGTGGAGGCTGGTAAGTACAAACAAATGTATACCAGCACACCGCTATGTACAGTCATGCTCTACCACAATGCCATAGCTCCGAGGGCCAAACACCCCCATATCCAGTACACAATCCACAAGACATCCCTCACACATGCAACAGACACTCACACACACTCAGCCCAAAGGCACCAACAAACAAAACCATGGGGGCATGTGTACAGTCAGCCAGCACCACAACTCCCACCAGGTCCCCTTGTACCCCAGATGCGCCGGAAGGAGCGCTCCCCACACCCACACCCATGTGTCAGCCATAGCTGCTCTAACCAACAAGTAACAGGTAAGTAGCCTTACCACAAGGTCCGTGTATCGGAGGGGGGACTGCAGAAGTACAACCCCCACCAGGCCGCTAGTCCTACAGCGCAGAAAGATGGAGCACTCCCCACACCCATGTGTCAGCCATTGCAGTGCACACCGTCATCCCACAGGTAGATATGTTACCTGACATGGAGGGGTGTCTGTGGATGGTAAACCATCACCACAACTCACAACACGGCCCCCACTCCCACAGACCAGCAAGATGGAGCACCCCTCCCTCTCATAACCATGTGGTAGCCATTGCATTGCTCCCTCCAAACCAACAAGTAGGTAGACTACTGTACAGGGCGGGGTGTCTGTAGGCATGAGGACTGTACTACGACTAACATTTGGGACATGTCACGTAGCAGAGGAACAGGTAGCACTGCTCCCTGTCATAATCATGTGACCAATGTGCACACGGACATGAATTACAGAGTCATAGCCCACATGAGCCATCTCAAATACAGTAACACGTAAGGAGTCACGTCTGCATGCACAAGTCTCACTGGAGTACTGACCCACATGGCGTGCACTGTGCCAGTCATCACACACATCAGCAACACCATCCAAGTCTTGACCATGTAGTCGTGTCTGCTTGTTCCGTTGACATTGTACAACATCACCCATGTAAGTCTATCTTGTCTCAATGTAACAGAGTGGAACCCCAGTAATGTCACATACACCACTGGACCCATGAACCACACAGCTACACAATGCACATTCAAAATCTCATCCATCACATCTTTCAGCCCCAGTGTCATGAGAGGTATATCATCTAAACAGTTGTCCCATATACAGTAGTTCAGCAAAGATTCCTGCCGATGACCAATAATGTGTCTGCTGTGTCTGAAGCGCACGTCACACTGTGAGTTACAACATACCAAATATAGTCAACACCCCAAGAGCACTGCATTGCTGCACATGGCTGAGGGTAGCACGCACACCAAGGAATCGTCCCATCTGCAATACGTTGTGTGGCACACAACCATTACTCACTCACTACAATGCTTGCAGTGTAATGTCCCTAAATGACAACAATGAGCAGATATGCTGTGTAAGTCAGACATACACACACCTTTGTCTCTGTAGTGTCGTGTGGCCAAAACACATGTCCCCTTCTGCACCCATATGTCACAGTATGTACCACAGTACCATATTTCATCTCAAAAGCGTTCATGGGGCTGTACCCCTTTTGCCATCTGCGTGTCTAAGCGTTACATTTGAACCCCAAAAACATATATCATCTCAAAAGCCTTCATGGGGCTGTACCCCGTTCCCACCAAAGCCACCAAATGTAGGGGTACTGCAACACACACCGATTGGCATTCCAAATCCGTCCCATGCCATATGCACCCATCACACTATTCCATTGCCTTGATCACGCACACACATTGTAGAGCCATACACACGCATCTGGGAAATCAGTGCACAACTGTGCACAAACTGTGCATGTCAGACATCTAACACAAACCTTGCAAGGTGCAACACAATAACCTTTCGTCTCCGCCCCACAGGTGACGAACAGCATGATGCTGGAGAGGGAGACAGCAGCCATCACAGCCAGTCCACAAGCCCCCCACCCGGACTCACGGATGTGGAAAACCTGGACACCTCTACGGATGAGGACTCCCGACCAGGCACATCTGGTGTGGCAGGGCGCAACAGCTCCCCAGGACCCCTCCTATCCACCAACCCATCTCCCAGGGCTGGTGACCAGTCCGCGGCCACCACCACCACCGCAACCACCACCACCATCACCACCACCAGGGCCTCCCTGACCACTCACCCTGCGCAAGGGGTGGCACGCACCTCGACATCTACCCTGGGAGCCAGAACGAGGCCCCGGGTGACCAATGTGGCGAGTGGGCAGGTCGGTGGCAGCAGTTCAGGTGGGAGGAGCAGGGTCAGGCCAACGCCATCAGAGCCTGGGAGCCAAGCCCTGCCGCAAATCGCCAGAGTCCTTGGGGCCTATGAAGCGGCCCAGGGACAATGGGCCAGGTCAGCTTCCGACACGCGGGAAGTCCTTGGGGTGTTGAGGTCCATGGACGCCCACATGGGCCAACTTGTGGACCTCATGGGCCAGCTAGTGGTGGCGGTGAGGGCCCAATCAAGGCCAACCACACCACCTCCGCCACCACCTGCTGGGGCGCAGGGACGTGCAACATCCAGTTCCCCTGCGTCCACAGCGAGTGGGCAATCCTCAGCCACCACCAGCAGCCCACAAACACAACCCCCCTCTCAAACGTGGAAGGGGCCGTCCGAAGAGGAAACAGGTGTCCAGAGATGACTTTGCACGCTCCAAACGCCAGTGAGTCAGCCAGCCACGGTGGCCATCTACTGCATTCACTTGGACTACCATCCTACCCCACACTGCCAGGTGAATGGCATGTGTCTGTCGGACTGCGGACCCAGAACAACATGGGTACACCTTGACCATCACGCGGACATGACCGTCAACTCATTGTACAGCATGCACCACTTTCTTGATCACCTTGCCCACAATAACATGTCACCTTTTAAAATAAATACACCTGGATCACATTCTGTGTTATCTGCTCTGTTTATAATCAAGGATGCGCAACCGTCACCATGATCAGAAATGCATCTGTAGTGTGGTATGTCGATAGGCCAGGAGAGGCTGTAGGGACCTAGGGGTGAAAAACAGAACAAGAGTCCATTGAATGTGTGTGTCACACACTAATCACACAGTACTTGTCATCAGGTTCAAGCAATGTACACACATCTCACAGAGCAACAGGGCACAATGCTACAGCCACTGTCAGTGGCATACTACCCTGGACATGGACCATTGCCACACAGCACTCAGTGAACAATAGGCCGCCGTGACAATGCACACATACACCTACACAACTACAGCGACATCAGCCGTCGTACATGGTCACTCACCGTCAAGTGAAGTAGCGGGCGATGAGCTGCTGACGCTCATTCACTGCTTCCTCCTCTCCACTGTCCTCGTCACTGGACACGGCTTGGCCTGCAGGCGGGGGCCTTGGCTGATCACCGTCATCCACTATCAGGGGGATCTGCCTGCGAATCGCAAGATTGTGCAGCATGCAGCATGCCACAACTATCTGGCACACCTTCTGTGGGGAGTATGCCAGTGCACCCCCGGTGCGGTCCAGGCATCTGAATCTGGACTTCAGGAGTCCAAAAGTCCGCTCTACCACACGTCTGGTCCTCCCATGTGCCTCATTGTATCTGACATCAGCTGGTGTCCGAGGATTGCGTAGTGGGCTCAGCAGCCAAGGCCCGTTAGGATATGCAGAGTCACCTGGGTGTGAGAAACACGGAGAAACGTTGCATTTCCAACAGGATACAAGACAGCATGTCACACCCAGCACGCTACACGAGTATGCATACTCACCAACAATCCATGCACGGTCCGGTTGAAGATTGGTCATCATACGTGGGAGGATGCTGTGGCGCATGATGTGCGAGTCATGGGTGGATCCGGGAAACTTCGCACACACGTGTGTGATGATCATGTCCGCCAGGCACACCACTTGCACATTCAGGGAGTGGAAATGTTTCCGGTTCCTGTAGATGTGCTCCATGGCCTGTGGTGCAACAAGGCCAACATGGGTGCAATCAATTGCACCAACAACGTGGGGGATGCGTCCAAGGGCATAGAAAGCACCCTTCACTGCCGCCAAATCACGAGCCCTGGGGAATCTGATGTACCGGTTCCTGTAGAGCATCATAGCTGACAGGACATCCCGTAGCACCATGCTGAACATGGGCTGGGACATCCCACCTCCACTGCCCACCGTGTGTTGAAAGGATCCGGTAGCGAAAAAATGCAGTGCAGCCATCACCTTAGCCGTGGGGGTGAATGCTGTAGGATACACCCTGCGAGGACGGAGGTGGGGTTCCAACATTGCACATAGGTGACGCAGGGTGGGTCGGTCCAGACGGAATTTCCTTATAACCTCCACATCCTCCATGTCTGCCAGCAATTGGTAGGGGCGATGTATGTTTGGTCTCCTCCTAGGACAGATGGAAGTGGACACATGTCAATGCAACACACCACATGGCATTTTCACATACACAAAACAAAGATCACTGACAAAGCAATAGAATCACAGAACAGCTGACAAGTAGGGACAGCACAGCTACATTACTCTTACACAGGTCCCCTTACCAATAGCAATGACCACTGACACAAACCATTGCTATGAGCATGCACATGGGGATTTAGGCCATAATAGCTTGAAAGGCATGATGATGATTTCAGACTGCATATGTGGGAAGCGGCAACACCACGGCAAAATACCTAGCTGCTGTGCCTGACACCGCTTCTGAGGCTGAGTGAGTATGGCACACACCAACAACACAATGTACACAGGCTGAGCGGTACACCAATCGCAGCAGCTTGGACACACTGAAACAGCCCCAGGGGGCTATATGAGTGTGGGAGGGTGACAGGCATTACCACAGCTTCCAGGGACTGCTGACTGGCATCCCTCAACAACACCTGCTGCTGCTGCCACCTGTCCACCTTCATGTCGACGACTCTGATGATATGTCCAGGTCCACTCACCAGCGAGGAGCTGGAGTTCCTGGATTCCGAGCTCCACGCACACTGCCCAAGGCTATTTCTTGCAAAAGTTGTGTGTGTAAGACAACTACTGTGTGTGTGGGAGTGCATGTGGGGGACACACATGTCGTTGATCCGCAGCACTATGAGTCAGAGCCTGTGGGGTTCCAACATGCACTGCTTACCATGCTTACTACAGGTGGAAGGGGTATGTAGGCTCTCTGGCGCTTTCCCATGCATGTCCCTCCCGAGTGGTGGTACATGGCATTTTCATGTCAGACATCCAGTGACGCAGCCACTTGGCAATGCATGATTCAGGGCAGTTATTGCTTGTGTGAATGGCTGGCTGGGTCCCTGCTGGCCTTCTCAGTCTCGGCAGACCTGGGCTGCACATTGACCGCCCAATCCTAGAAGGAAACTACACTGACTGTACAGTGGGTTACATGTGTCTTTAGTTCACAACTCTCAGGAAATGCGCAAACTCAGCCCTGTCGATTGAACACTCCAGGCCTTGTGATAGTGATGTGTGTGAGAGATAGTGGCACTGAATGTGACCTCCATTGCGGGGTGAGCCATTCACAGGGCGAGTACGTTGAGGGCTGCGCAGTGTTGGACACAGTGAGTCCACCCACAAAGATGTGTTGCCTTGTGATCTATGTGTTGGTCTACCTGACAATGGACAGTAGATGTGGGCAGACTACACATTGCTCAAAGTGCTGGCATCCTGCATGTGAATGGGATGGACAGGTACTGTGTACACACTCCCACCAGCATGCATTCACGTGTGGTGTACACATGCTGTTATGCCATGTCCGATAACTTCTTGGCTCTGTTACACATCTCTGAGTATTTTGGATGGGTCAGCATCATGCCACTGTGATTGGTGGATGTGGGTGATGATGAGAAGTGTATGAGTGATATTTCAACCCTCTTGTGTACCATCCCTGCAGTTGGAAGTCCTCCAGCCCAAGGCCTTGTGATGAGCCATTGCATCCAAGTTGATGCCTCTGTGTATGTGTAACCGACAGTGCAGCCAATTCCACAAAGGGTGTGACGTCATCTGCCGGATGAGCGACTACGTGGCGGAGACGAATCGGGGGATGCCCCCTCGTATTGTCAGGTTAGCACGGTGCTGCATTTCACCACTAATGGTCTGCATCTTGACAGTCACACAGCCTGTGCCGGATGCACGTTTGTAGGGGCATCAGCAGCAAGCAGGTGTACAGTATTGTGGGATGGTGTCTTTTGCTGTGAGAGGCAGCATGTGTCCACAGCCTACCCATAATCTGGGTAATGTGATGTTTGTTGTGTGATGCAGTGGGTTGTAAGTGTACTCTGTGCTGGGTGCATCTGACATGCATATGCGATTCCTGAGGGTCAAGATGTAATTTGAGCACTCTGCATTGTCAATGCGTTCAGAGTCGTAGGCCTCAGGAACAGCCTGTAGTATGCTGGAGTGGCAATTCCCATGTATGTTTGAGGCACTGTGCCTACTCTGATTTCGTTCGGACATATGTGTGCGATGCCTCACCTCATATTCCTGATACTTACACATCCGGCACACTGTGCAACAGTAGTTGTGCTCGTGCGAAAGACAGGTGTATGGCATGGGCTCATGACCATTGTGGACTGTCATGTTGCAGTCTGTGTGAGTGGTGTCCCATTCTGCTCCATGCAGGTATGTCCTTGGCCTAATTACGTAGTGGTCATCCTTGCCACCATCAGGACAGTGGGTGTGCACACAGCGATTTGTGGCTATGGCCGCAGGGTGACACAGTCCGGGTGTTGTGCTATGTGCACAACACATGTGCCACTTATTAGCGGCTTCATTTCCTGTACGCCAGCCATTACGTGTTGATTGTGGTAGCTGTATACAATTGCACAGGTATCGTGCAACATGTGGATTTGGGAATGTTCTGTGCTGCCTCCCTTGCACATGTCTGTTTAATTGATGCCAAATGAGTGAGGCCACCTCGCTCTCCCTCATGTAGCATCTCCCGTGGGTGCTGAGGGACAGGGGACGGTCAACAGTGGTGAGGCATCGGATGAAGCAGCTGCACAGGAGCTGGGTGAGACAGATGTGACCGGCGCCTCGGAGGGGCCAGACGTGTGCTGGATGAATCACAGGCCGAGACGGCAATTGCTGCGTCATCTGAGGACAGAGGTCATGCATCCATGTTTGCTAGCACAGGGGACGTGGACTCTGGCTCCTCTGCAGCCACGCGGAGGCCAATGCCCGCCCTCCCATCTACTTCCACTGGTGCAACACGTGTCGGCACAAGGATGAAGGATAGAGTGTCCTTCACACCAGGCACAGCTGCCCCTGCACATGTGACCCCTGCTGCCCTCAGTGCTGGGTCTGTTGAGCTTGTGCGGCATCTCTGCGTGGGGCAGACAGCTCTCCTCAATAACTTCATTGCCCATGACATCACCTTGCCGCAGGTGACATAGTTCATGGAGGGCCTACATGTACGCGTGGGTGGGCTACACCAGACTGTCCAATGGTTGTCCCCCCAGTCAAGGTGGGCCTTCAACTGGGCCACTCTCAGGCTGACATTCCTGACCCTTTCTCCACCCCCTGGAAAGTGGCACATCTGACAACAGCAGGGCACGAGTCCTAACAAAAGAGGTGGTGGGACGCTGACGTCAGGACAGGAAGTGACGTCACGAAAGGTGGCTTGCACCATCAGACTCATTGCCTCCCCTCGCTCACCCCTTAGATGCGATTGCATCAGAGAAGCCAGCGCGTGAGCAGCAGCTCCAATCTCGCCCCAGAGAGGCCAAAGAGTGAATGTGTGGCTCCATTTGCTCCAGTCATCGAGCTCACGGTAATATAAGTGGGGGACGCCGTCCACCCGCGTGGTACCCCGACTCGAGCCCTGGACAACAGTGACAATGCATGGCAGTCTCCGGAGTCCGGATACACCACATGCAACACACAGAAGCTGTAGCTGCCCTAGCGGGCCAGGCCGCAAACACCATCCCAGACGAAAGGTAGACACACCCCGGCGCGCATAGTCATTACATCCGCTGCCATTGACAAGGGACCCATCGAGTGAGATATGGGCCTCAGGGTGACGGGCCTCCGAGCCATCCCCCGCCAACGAGTGTCATGCAACTCACACATTTCGCAAAGCCAATAGGACACTTTGCCTGCACACCAGGGCTCGAGTCGGGGCACCACGCGGGTGGACGGCGTCCCCCACTTATATTACCGTGAGCTCGATAACTGGAGCAAATGGAGCCACACATTCACTCTTTGGCCTCTCTGGGGCGAGATTGGAGCTGCTGCTCACGCGCTGGCTTCTCTGATGCAATCGCATCTAAGGGGTGAGCGAGGGGAGGCAATGAGTCTGATGGTGCAAGCCACCTTTCGTGACGTCACTTCCTGTCGTGACGTCAGCGTCCCCCCACTTCTTATTTGGGACTTGTGCCCTGCTGCACACTGAGAATGTGTTGCCTGCGAGATGTGACCAGGAGCAGGGCGCCATGAGCTCCCACCCACCAAGCTCCACTGCCATCCCGTGCCCTGGGTAGCCTGTGCAGGTGGACAATGTAGGGGGTACACCTGGAGGACAGGGGATGTAAGTGCCTTGGCAAGGGCCTGGCAGATGCACAGCAGTATCCAGCATGTCCCCAGAGGGAGGGCCAACGTCTACACCTGATGCAGCATTGATCGTGTGCCCGCCTGTTGTGCCCACACGAGTTCACATTCATCCCCAGACAGGTAGGCTTTCCAAATACCCAACACAGTGGAAATCTACCCCTCCGGGATCCTCCCCACACAGTCTGTTTCAACACTGCATGAGTGCACCTACCCGTGCCACCCACCCACCTGGGCCAAGCAGCCCTCCCGCTTCACATGCCACATGTGTGTCTTCCACAGTTGTGCTTCTCTCTCAGGGGCGGACCTCCAACTGTCCCGTAGCACACAGACAGCACCGAGTCGGACTGGCATCCTGTTTGAATGGTAGGCACCCTCACACAACTACCTGTGACACAGTGGTGGCTGTGCTGGCTATTGTGACTGCCATGGCAGTGTTGCTGGCCATGGCAGGGTACACTCACACACAATGCATACGCAGCTTTTCGTATCACTACTCTGCACATCGGACTGGCCACTGTCCCTGGTGTTGTACAATGTTGCCGCCTGTCTATTTAATCTGTGACTGGATGCTGTTGTTCCTGTAGTCGGTTGTGTCTGTGTAGTTGCTGATTGCAGTTGTTACTGTGTGTGCATAGTTAAGTGAGGCACATGCCGTGTATGGTACATCAACAATTGCAATGTCTGGTCTCACATTCCTATGTGTTTTATACGTGGCTGGGACTTCACTTCTTTCAGACTCTGCTACTTGTGTGTGTGATGAAGACGTATTTCTGTGACACGGATTGTCTGCATGTATTTGGTGGTATTTCTGGGAAAATGTATACGTGTCATGTTTGCGTGCAGGCAAAGCACAGGGTGTGAGTCTAACCACAGGATGACAGGTAGCATGTGCAGAGTGTGCGGGTATGTGTGAGCTTACTTTCTGGGTGGCCAGCAGTGTACGTGTATGTGAATCTTGTGATGAACATTGAGCCTGGGCACATGGCTCACTTTCAATGTGTGCATTTGGGAGGTGTAGGTGTGTGTGGTGTGAAGGGTGTGACTTTAGGGTAGTGTTGGTGTGTGTGTGTGCGCTCTGGCAATGTCGACTACACACATGTGTTACCCAGGGGCATGGTGGGTGTTTGTATCCGTGTTCAGGTCTGTGAATGTGAGCACATGTGTGTATTGTCTGTTGCACAGTGTGCAGTGTGTGGGTGTGTCCTTGCAGTTCAGGATGACTCCTACTTGATATGTATTGGCCATTGTGGGTCTGCAGGGTGTGTGAATGTCAAGATTGTGCCTTGTTTAATTGAGCATGTATGTGAATTTCTGCAGTTCGTACTCACTGTGCAGCCCTGCCCACCCACACTGATATCGTGTGTGTGTTTTGTCATGCATTGCTGTGGCATGCTTCTTGCGTGGCTCCTATATTTGCTTGATGAGTGTGATGTCAGACTGTGAAGGTAATTGTACACATATGTAGGACTGTGCTTTGTAGTGACCAGGCCGTCAGTGTTAATGTGATGATCTGTTGGGCCACGTCAGACTCTGACAAGCCAAGGCCCACGACCTCTGGTATTTCACTGGGTCCACTGTGGCAGCAACTCATATGCATTGACATCCAATGACACTTGACTACATGGTCATCTCACGACTCTCGTGTACTTCACACACTCTCATCCTCTCTCATTCGTACTTGTCTACGATCAATAATTCTACAGAGTCACATATTTGCTTCAAGGCATGTATTTGAACTTACTTCCTCTGTGATGCAGTATGTGGACACTACTGGCAGCGAAATGCATGTGGAGGATATACTTAGCATGATTACACATACAAAAGGGGGTACAGGTAGATGTGATTAGTTGTTGATTGTGGAATAAAGGCTTCAGAGTTACAACTGCCCTGCCCTTGCTATGCTAAAGTACATTTGCTCATTACTGAAGAGCTCTAGGCTTTGACACAGACAGTATTAATTTTGCCTACCAGACAGCTTGACATCATAGGCACAGTACATCTCAGTCCCATGGTACAGGATTACTACAATAGTGACTCCGACACACCTGCGTCAGAGGTGACATCAGAGCATGAGCCTACATGCATGCAGCAGCGTCTCACATGTTGTTGCGATGTGGTGGCTACTGAACATAACACAATGACTGGGGCCATGTTGTAGGGGGTTGCATTTGTTGTCCATGCAAAAGTCCTGGCACGGAAGTACAGACGAAGGTGAGCTGACAGTTCGCACGTAATTCAGCAGACAGATAAGTGTGCACTGTCAGGAGCATGTGTTCAGGTGCGCAGAATACATATTATAGCATAGTTGTTCGTGCAGTATTGGCCATGTGGTTACTGTACACAAGTCCCATACCTCTGCCTCCCCCTGTTCATGCAGGGACACGGGATATGGTGAGGAACAGAGTGCATGTCCCGAAAATGTCAAGTGTCATGGCAGTGGAGTTGATGGTAAGGTGTTTGTTGCAGATTGCATGGTATAGTTGTTGCACAGCTAACTGCCCACTGCGTGCGGAAGCCAAGCATAGGTACGGTGTTGAACATGAATGTTCAATTGTGGGTATTGATTTGGGGACCCATGAATTGACAAGTTGTCAGGTATGCGATACCTTCCAGCAGAGCATCCCTCGCATTGGTGGTATACATGGATGACATCCAATGAAGCGGATGGTGGGTAGCAACGTGTTCATCGTAAGTTGTCCCTTGTAGAAGCCTGATGGGACATGTTGGATGACATTCGATGAAACTGTAATCCAGCATACGTTGTGCGGAGGCACACTGGTCCCATTGCAGTGTGTGTCCGATTGCAGCCACAAATGCCATGCCCCCATACACTGAACAGATCCTGTCGTGGGCGTCCAGGGGTGCAAACAGGTGTACCAAGTCCGCATTTGGACATGCCGGGTTGGAGAGACATAAATCCACAGGCCAGTGGTACGGGCACCTCCGACAGTAGAAAACGGGGATGACGCAGCTGAACATTTCAATGCGGTAAGTTACTCGGTAACTTACATTCAGCATAGCCAGATTTGCACAGCCCACTATCTGTAGCAAGCTATCACTGTACAGCTGCATCTGTCCGGCGTAGCTGTGAAGCACTGGTGCAACAGCCATTTTGCTACAGGGTGATGTGATGGCGTGCTCCGGCTGCCTGAGCAGTCTGCTGAGTGCAACCTCCGACGATGCTGGGAATTCTGGAATGGATGTACGGCGGCAGGACTTTGGGTATAGCTTGGGAGGAGGACACAGGCCCTCATCCCACATGCTCCAATGAATGGTCAAGGCCAGTGGTGTCTGACTCTTTCCTGATTACTTGCATTTGAGCCACAAGGAGCAGTGGTATAATTGTATTTTGTGGTATTATCTTTCTTTCATGTTAGGCGCTATCTGCCAGTGGAAGGTTTACTCAGCATGGCTATGTTTGGCTTCTTGTTGGTACAATGGCTCCATTCTCCTGCAGAATTTGTTGCAATGTGATTTCAGTGTAGGAATGGAAGGCCATTCAATGCTATCTGCTCTCCCGTGTGTGGGCGGGACACTCCGTTTCCGCTGTACATTGAGACTTCTGTGTGGGTGTAGTAATTGGGAACACCTGTTCTCAGGCAGCAGGGTTTTTCTCTTTTGTACATTGCATGGCTTGTTATTGCGTGCAGGATGGTATAGGTATTTTTGGATGAGACTGGCGTGCCTTTTGCGGACAATGTCCATTTTCTGCGCTGTTATGTAGCAGCCGCCGTGTGCTTCTCCATGTTTTGCACACAGGGGTGTGTCCTATTTTGACGTCACATTACTCCCCTGTTCGGGACACTTGTGTGACATCCAGTTGACAACTGTGAGTTGTCGGTTGGGGACATGATTGATGCAGGAGGGCCACGTGACATGTGCCTTCAGGGTGGGGCTGGTGTGTGGGGTGTGTAGTTGTGGCCCTGTGGTGTTTGTGTGCAGCCCATGCGTGGCGCTGTCGTTGGCCTCTGCGTTGTGCGCATGTGTACCTGCGTCATCGCCACTGCGCTGCAGTGCCATGATGGGGACGTCACCTCCTGGTCCCGGGTAGTGGGTGCCCAGGATGTTGCGAGTTGTTTTTATTTTACAGGTGGGACATGTGTGGGTACAGTGGTGGATGTGTCCTGTCCCCACAGGGGTGTCTGGGGGGCCATGTACAGTTTTTCCGCCCTTGCATTGTGTGCAGTGTTTGCGTGCCCTTGTTGTGTGTCTGCCTACCTGCGTCGTCGTTGCGCGTTCACTCCTAGGTGCTGCATCAGGTACAGCATTGGGATGGCCTGGAGAGCAGGATTCATGTCGAAGTAGGCCGGGTTTGTGTTTCTGTACTCAGCAGTCTGGTTTCCGCCTCCTTTTCTCGTGCGGTGTCTCTTTGCCGGTGAGGCTGTTTGGTTGTGTCATCGTAATTTGTACGCCGGGCGGTACGTCATTTCGTCGGACGGTGTGTCTCCGTTGGCTCGCGCCGCTACGTAGACGGGCGCACTTTGATGGCGGGCGGCGTCGCAGGCTTATGGGCGGTATTTGTCTGACTTTTCACATCCTAATTTGGCGGGCGTGTGGTACGTTGCTGGCGGACGGTAACTGGCGGTTTTTGCCTCCGACAGCACGGCGGTAGTGCTTCCGCCCGACATCGTAATGGACCCCTATATGTGTAATTATATTTATTATTATAATTTTACAAAGTTTCAAAGTAATGTAATGCATTTTAAAAAATAACATGTTATTTTTAGTATTTAAATTAAATACATTAACATTTTTAATATGTAAAATAAACTTTTTTTAAAATAAAATGGTTTAATTTACTATGTTTAGAGATGCCATATTTGTTTGGGCCTTGTATTTTGTAACCGCTCGCTGTTGTTTTGGGTCATTTGGAAGGGGAGAAGCTCGCGGTTGGAAGCTGCTTCACGTCGAGCAAGGTAAGATTTAATTTCTTTATTTTAACTATATTTTAAAGTTATTTTGAAGGTAGTTAGAGTCTATTTAGTATATTTAGAGATTTGTTAGTGATGTTATGAAGTTTTATATGCGATAGTTACGTATTTTCTGTTTATTTATTTTTACGTTATTGAGGCCTAGTTAGAAAGGTAAAAATAGAGTGTTTAATGCGTTTCTATTTAAACTATAATGTTAGTGGTAATGTTATTAAGTGAATTATGTGTGCTTTTGTGTGGGGGGGAATGTTTTTTTTTTTTTTTCTAGGTTTGAATTTAAAGAAGTTATGGGTGCCGGAAGATTTCGTTTTTTATTAAGGAAGTGTATATTAGTTTTACTAACTAATATTTTTTACACTTACTTAATTTTTCAAGTTTCATGGAGCGTTTCATTTTTTAAATTTTTTTTCGGGTTTTTTATGGTTTACGGATTGTGGATTTGTCGAAGGAGGATTTATTTTTTGGTACAGCTGTATTTTTGCATTTGTTTTGGGGAAACTTTTTATGGATATTTTATTCAAACCTAACTGGATTATTTAAGAAGATGTGGCCTTTTGGATCGACAACAACAAACACGGTAAGTTTTTGAAAATTATTTAATTGTGGGAGGGAAATAATGTTATGTTTCATTGTTGTTGTGTTTTATTTTCTCACATATATAATTAATGTGTGTAAATATATTATTGTTTAGTCTGAAAAATATATTACACACAGTAATTATAATTGTGAGGTAATAAATAAAAATTTTTTTGTATTGCTATGAAGTAAAAGGAAAGTATTGTGTATTTAATTTGTATGGATATTTTAAAGTAGGCTTTTTGTGATCATTCCTAGGTATTCCAGGCCTCTTGTACTAGGGTATAGTTTAACTTGCTGTTCAAGGTATTGGTACATTTGCTTAGTTTGTTTAGAGGTTTTTGGTTTGAGTTGAGTGACAGATAGCTCCATTCGGAGTTCCTGATAGCTTTGTTCTTTTTGTAGGGAGGTTATTAGTTTATGTAGTGTAGGTCTGACTCTTCCTGTGGTTTGTTGGAAGGCATTATGCCAACCTTCAACTGCGTTATTGGTTTTGGCTTGTTGGTTAAGTGTGCTAGTATAGACGTTCCACCAGGGAATTTGAAATTTGGGTTGTCTCCTATGGCCTGATCTATGTAGTCTGCCCACCCAGGTGTCTTCGAAGTAGTCCAGGAGGGGACTTAATTGTTGCTCATGTTGTTGGTAAAAAGGGCTTTCTAGTAGAAGGTTATAATGTACTGCAACATCTGTTACTGGTGCAGGCTAATGCAATTAGTTTTTTAATTTGGTATGCAAAAGATGTGTTAGTTGCATACTCTACACTGAGGGGTCGATTCCGATCTCGGCCGGTAGGGCACCGGATCCGATTCGGAGCCCTCTTTCCCGACCGATTCGTACGTGCGTCCGGGCGAGCGAGTACGATGCGAGCGCACGCGAATTCGCCGACCGACTCGTACACGGGTCCCAACCGCTCCGACCTACTCGCACAGACACGACTCGCACCGCGCAATGGAGACGTTCCCCGGCCGGGCAAGTACGATGCGCGCCTCGAGCAGTCTGACCGACGCGCGCAGTCCGGCTCCAAGGAGCAGTCGGAGCCGCACTTTGGGGGTCCGTGTCGGACCCCCCTGTACACGTAGCCGCGCGAGTCGCACACAGAGGGGACCCATGGGTCCCCCCTACCTGTGCATGTACGGCGTGAGTCGCTTCAACGCGTACCCGCTTTAGGGGCGCCCTCATTCGCCTCGCACCCATTGAGTCAATGCGAGCCCGCGTACGCGTTGTACGACCGGCTCCCATTGACTTCAATGGGAGTCCGACCGAATCGAGTCCGATGGCATATGGACGCATCGTACTCGTTCGGTCGGGCTGCTAGGGTCCGATTCGGTCGGAAATCTCTCCGGGTCCGGCTCGATCGGAGAGATTTCCTGCCCGAATCGGCCCCTGAGTGTAGATTTTTGTAGGTACCTCCATAGGCATTGATTAAAATGGTAATAACACCCTTGAATTGAGGTATGGGGGTATGTTTTGAGTATAGCGTTTATCATAGATTGTTCAAAATCTATAATTATTTTCTGAGGAAAATAATTATTTGTCTCTTGTTTTATTTTATTTAGCATTTCTATATAGGTTGCATTGTGTTTGTTAGGCAGCAAGGCGTAAATAAAGGGAATGTTACAATTTTGATGTAGGGCATGGATAGTATAGAGTTGGAAGAATGGTTTCGGACATATTGTGAAAGTCCCATCCAACATCCATATCTCAGCTTGTTGAAGTCTTACTAAATTGTTTGCTGTACCAAACATTATTATTCTCTTTTCATTGCATTTATTATCATAGAGAATAAAGGGTTCTTTATTGAAAGTAATAGCTAATTCTGGTGTAATTATTACTTCATCAAAAGTTTTAGGTGTTGGTGTGGGAGTTGTTGTAGCCCTTTTTGTGCGTGCTATGGTTCTTTTTAATGAAGCTATGGATGGCATTTGTCCAGTTGCTTCTTTGGGGACTCTAGGCAGCTGTTCTTTTAGAATTGCACTGGTGGGTCTTTGTGAACTTGTGCTAGCCTCTTTGATGTTTTCAAGTGCACCTCTAACTTCAATTTCTGTAATATTTGGGGGATGATTATGTTCCCTAGTGTACATTACAGTTGTTTCTCAGGTAGTAGCACAACCGTAACATTTATTGGAATAATATTTAGAACATTTCCAATTGACTTTTAGGACAGTTTGTTTCTCCTGGGTGTAGACATACCCCATGTAACATAATAACATTTTTCCTTTCTGGGATGTTATAAATTGTGCTCCTTCTGTCATTTTGATGGTGAAAATTCTATAATAAATGTATATAAGAATTATTAAAAATATTGTTATATATGTTAATGTTTTAAAAATACATTTATTCACAATATACTTACAAAGTTGGTATGTAGATGCTTGAAAATGATAATTTTGATTCTGTGTGAAATCTTCTTAAGTAGTTTATTTTTCTGGAAAAAAATGAAAGTAGATTTTATTATTTGTTTTACAACATTTTCATATGTGGTGGGGTGGGTGTTTGGGATGGATTTTGGGTTTGGGTGGGTGTTTTACAGGTTTATTTAATGCATTTTGAACAATACTTACTTTATTAGCTGGATTGTTTTAGGGTGTCCTCTGTAATTTTGTTGTTTTGTTTAGAGTTGTCTGTAGTGCAAATATAAAATAGAACAAAGATATAAATGAGTTATTTGAGTATGAACGTTATTCTTTAGAGAACATTAGTTTAACTGTTTTTTAGGATATTTTAATTTACTTACTTTTAGTAGATTTATAGAGGTTTTGGTTTGATGATGTTCTTGCTTCAGGTAGAAAACCAGCAGAGTTTCTCCTTCTTTAGGTTTGTTGGTTTGAGGTGTAAAATAAGAGTCAGATTTGTTGGTTTATATAGGGTTTACTAAATTGTTAGTTTAATTTCATTGGTAGGTTTTAAACTTGTGTGATTTTATTGGTTAATCTTTATTGTTTGAATTGTTTTGGAAGTTGTTTTCCTTATATGGAAAGCGCTAATTAAGAGTCAGTTATTTTTTTCCTCTTCTTATGTTTAAAATTATTGGATTATGTGTTATAATATATATAAAATGCAAGACAATGATTTTATATGATGAAAGTTTATATGTATAAATGTGGTTAATAGTGTATTTTATCATTTATTTTTTAGTTATGTATTTATTCTTTGAAAAAAATATGTGTTTAATTTAATTTGATATGTAATGTATGTTTATGTATTTATTTGTATTTATGGTGTTTAATTTTGTATATTTTCTCAAGTTTTGTATAGTCGATAATTTTAAAATTACGATATTTTAGCTGTCGATATGTTTGTGGTCGATATTTTAGACATAGGGGCCGATTCCGATGTGGGTCGGAAAGCTCTCCGACCGAGCCGGATCTGGAGTGTTTTCCGACCGAGCCGGACTCCTGCAGTCCGACCGAGCGAGTACGATGCGGCCGTATGCTGCCGGACTCGGTTCGGTCGGACTCCCATTGAAGTCAATGGGAGCCGGTCGTACGACGCGTACATGGGCTCCCATTGACTGAATGGGTACGTCTCGCAAAAGGGCGCCCCCTGCAGCGGGTACGTGTTGGTGCCATCCGCACCGTACATGCCTGTGTAGGGGAGACCCTTGGGTCTCCCCCTGTGTCCGAGTCGTAAGGCTGCGGGTGACGGGGGGCCCTGTACAGCCCCCCAAAGGCAGCTTCCCGGACGGTTTGCGAGCCGGAAACTTCGGCTCGATCCGACTGTCCGACGCGTACATCGTACTCGCTCAGTCGTAAAACGTCTCCATTGCGCGGTGTGAATCGTGTCTGTACGAGTCGGTCGGAGCGGTTCGGATCCGGAAACGGTTTGGTCGGAACACACGCGTACAGTCGCATCGTACTTGCTCGCTCGTGCAGGTGTCCGAGTCGGTCGGGAAACACGCGTCCGACTCATACTTTTTCCGGCCAGATCGCGTTCGGAGCCCTTCCGACCCAAATCGGAATCGGCCCCATAGTGTATGTATTTAAACAATGTCCGATATTTTTGAAAACGATAATAATGTGCACGATATTTTTGATGTCGATATTTTTGAAGAACAATATTATGGTTTCGATAATTTTTTTTTTTAAATAAGTATATAGTGTCGATATTATTGCTGTCGATAATTTTGTGTCGAAATAAATGTAGGTCGATAATGTGTCTGTCGAAATTATGTCAGTGATTCGTCTCTGCTGTCAAGGATCATGTGGATTTCATCAGTGATGGCAGTCAGTGCTGTTTCTGTACTGTGGTTGGGCCTGAATGTAGACTGCATCACATCGAGGAGTTGGTGGTTGCTGAGGTGGTCGGTGAGGCATTGGTTGATTAGTTTCTCTAAGATCTTTGCCAGGTATGGTAGTAGGGAGATGGGTCTGTAGTTGGAAAATGTGACTGGGTCAGCAGATGGTTACTTGAGCAGCGGCATGACGGTGGCATATTTCCAGGTGTCGTGGGAATGTGGCAGAGTTGATGGAGGCATTGAGGATGGGTGTTAGTGCTTGACTGATTGGTAGAAGTCCTTTGGTGAAGGTGTGGTAGTGGCATGAGTCAGATGGAGCCCCCGAATGTATGGTCTTCATGGTAGCAGCGATTTGGACAGTGTTGACAGCAGGCCTTCGTTCATCTGCCATAATGGGAAGTTAAGTTGGAACAGTAATGGGGTTCGGTTGAGGGTCGAAGTTGCTGTTTATGGAGGTGATTTTGTTACAGAAGAATTCCAAGAGCTTGTTGCAAAGGTCTTGTGAGGAGGTGATGTTGCTGGAGGTGGAAGGAGGCATGGTGAAATCTTTGATGATGGTGAAGTCTTCCTTGCTGTTGTTAGTACTGGCGTCGATGCAATCTGCAAGAGCTGTGTGCTTGGTGTTCTGTATCTCCTGGTGGTAGCGTCTTAGGGCTGATCTGAAGATGTCTTTATCTGTGGTGTCTTGACTTGTTTTCCATTTGTGCTTCAGTTGCTTGCAGTGGCGTTTCATCATCCTGAGTTCCTCTGTGTGCCAGCTGGCCTGAGGTGGGACACTTGCCTTTGGGCTGCACTTGAGGGGAGTCAAGGTGTCAGTGCATGCAGTGATCCAGCTGTTGAACTTTTTGATGGTTTTAAGCAAGTCTCTGGTGTGCTCGGGCCTACGCTCAGAAAATGTGGAAACCCACTCCTCTTTTGATATGCCTTTCCATCTCTGGTGGGCGGTTCCTGTGGTAGTAGGTCTGTGATGGTGTATAATGAAACTGACGAGGGCATGGTCTGCCCTGGTCATAGTTGCTGGCTTGTCGACTATGATGTTGCTGACTGAGGAAAACATTGTGTCCAATAGGTGTTCGTCAGTGTGGATGGGGTTGGTAACATGCTCAGTGAGCCCAAGATTTGCAAGGTTTTCTAGAAGGACCATAGAGTTTCGGTCGGTGCGGTCTTCCACGTGACAGTTAAGGTCTCTGAGGAGGATGAAGGTGCTGCTTTGATGATGAGGAATAAGATGAAGTACGTGATGTCACTGGTGAAATTGGTGCGGGGTTCAGGTGGTCTGTATACGAGGGTTGCGCCCAGGGAGAAGTTGGCTGTGACGTGTATTTGAATGTGAGGTGTTCCATGTAGCTGGTGGGGGTGTCCGTGTAGGTGGTGGAGCTGATGGTATCTTTGAATATAATGGGAACTCCACTTCCAGGCTTGTCCTGACGGTCATGCCTAACGATCTTGTAGCCAGGGGGGGTGGCAGTAGAGATGTCCGTGCTGAGGCTGGCGGTCCAACCACCATATTATGATGCTTGCGGTAACACAGACGAAAGACCACTGGCAGTCCCGCTGCCACCTCCAGGAAATCTCGACCGCACTGGCGGGATAGGCCAATGCATCTGTCAGAGGACAGACCGCCAGTATAACTGTCAGCCCATTACGAGGTGCCTTTCAGCCGAGTTGAATGTGGTGCTCCAACCACCAAGTCTGAGCTGGTGGAAAGGGCGGTATATAAGTCTGTAATGCACCTCCACACATCCTGTGCCACCATGGAGCTGATTGTAGACTTCCTGTCTCTGCTGGACCTGCTTGATGATGTCCAAAGACGGCACCGTAACGGTCACAACCGACGGTAAGCTATACTCTTACCTGTTTCCATCAACCCCATAGCAAATAGATGCCCCGCCATAGACCTGGCAAGGGGTTTGGGGTCCCTGGGCCTAACATATTCTGTGGGCTCATTTTCAGAATTGTTTTCAATTTATGACGCAATTACAACTCTATGATGCCCTCTTTGGCCATGTCACTGACACTGCACAGGCACACTACACACAAATAGACATGTGTTTACATCTCATAACCAGTGATAGTGATGTCTGCATTAAATTGTGTTACACAAAAGCACCTCCTCATCAATATCACACCTATTAATCTCTGTGACACCCTCATATTTCCCACATCCTAGTTCCTGTTGTGATATCAAAGATACATCTGTATGGATGTTTCATTAAACTAAAACACACCTTCTATGCTACATATCTGTATTGGACTATCACACATCACCCACATTAAAAGGTAATGTCAGTAAATGGGATTACAAATAATCAGTGTGAGAAGCATTCAAAGGGCACAATGTAAACACTCTCTGAAGAATAGGTATGCCTCTACCAGGGGGAACCCTGAAAGGCTGGGGCCCTGGACCACAGTCCACTTTGTACATGCCTTAAATCCTCTATGGGCACAGGACCTGTGGATTTAAATCTATCAGGGTCAACCAATAGTATAACCAAGTGCCATGCATGTGTAGGAAATGTGTATGTGCAAGTCATGAAAGCAGACACAGTACTAACAGCATTTGTCACACCTTCAGATAAAGTAGGTGCAAGGTACATACATGAAAATGGACACATGTCCATACACATGTCCATGTGTGGATAAACAAAAATATAACACATCAAACACATATCCAACCTACATCACAGGGAGAAGTGCAACCTAAATGATGTTGACATTGGCCAAGCCAAGCTGAAATACTTACCGTATAATATAACACCCAATTCAGTGTCAGCCCCAATTGGATTTCATCCCACATATCCATCCATTCAACATTTCCCCTTGTCCTGTGTAACTCCAGCACTGGTTCCAAGGTCAGATCATACTAGCTACTTCAACTGAATCAGCAATCAGGGATGAAACAAACACAACTGTAGTCACACATCACTAACTATCCAATAACATCAAATAATTAGAAAAGGTAATAGCAGGACTAATGTCTTCCAAACTGAGCAAAATTTTAATGATTGTATGATAAAATATCAAGCAAACATATTCCAAAGGCCAGTTTTGTTGTTCGTCTGTGCAACAGCACACTGCTGTGCCACTAAACTTACCCTTACTGGCACTGCCAGGGAACCTCCTCATGAGGGACATCCATTAGGCATGCCAGGCACCTCGAAGATGGTACTGGGGGGGGTCGGTTTAGGGAGGGATGGGTTTGGTTTTTGGAGGGGTTTTCTGGGACTTCTTTAGGGTATGGCTGGGTTTAGTGGGATGGGAATCAGGTTTTTCAGGGTGGATTTGGAAGTGGAAGGGATGGGTTGGGGTATGGGGGAGTTTTTTTGACTTTGGGAGGGCGGGTCGGATTTCAAAGGGTTAAGAGCAAGGGCAAATAAGACACTTTCACTGGGAAAATTGGCAGGATGTTCGGGAGGGAGTTGGGTTTGGGAGGTAGAGGGAGTAGAAGTGAGAGGTATGTGTGCTGTATCTTCTGTGTGTTTGGTAGATGTCTATTGTGTGTGTAACTGTGAGCGTTTGTGTTTTTTGGTTGTGTGTGATGTGGACGTGCCGGGTATGCTGGGTGTTGTGAATGGGTCTGTGCGGTCCACCACCACTCGGGAGTGTCCACCGGAGGATGACTTAGATGATGAAGAATTTGAGTTTGTGTCCTCCGTGGCACTCCCCACACCCTCCTGGTCACTGGGTCCCTCTGTGTCTGTGCTGTCACATCCAGAACCACTATGACCAGCTGTGTCCCCAGCGATGTTGGCCCCTTCTCCTTCACTTGCCCTGGATGAATCTGAAATGACATGTAAAATAGGTTTATTGCAACTGCGTTTCCACACCTGACCATCCACAGAAAACATTTATTAAGTGCACATATCACACCAGCTTCATGGATCACTATATAGGCTTCAAATGTAGCATGAGCACATGAATGCATGCTACATAACCTGCAAACAGTTGGTTCCACTTATGTCATAACCCCAGACAGCTCCAAATGCACTGATGTACTTGTCTACCCTCCATCATTATGTCCATACTAGGATAGTTAATCACCTTGTATACTATGGCACTTGTAGTATACCAAAGTAAAATGATGTTACCAAATTGTCACATGTAATAGGGCCACCATCACATGAGAGACAGAAGTGAGGGAACATCCCTTCCTACACAAGGAAGACAAGTGGCATGTTTGATACAATTGTCCCCAGACATCAAAGAACATGAGATGAATTATCAGTTCTCTCAGCCAGGTGTCTGCTCAAGACAGCAAATTGGTAGTGGATTGGACTCTTCTGTGTTCCTGGTCATAAAGACAATAGGCGCAGCACATCAGCATTCACCTACTGCCAGACCTACACAAACAACCTTTCTTGTGCGTCGCACATGGGCCACCCCCAATATTGATGGGAAAATGCCTGCCTGTAACACCCAAAGTTGGCAATGTAATATGTATGACTCTGGCCAGGACTCATCCCCTTGTAGCTGCTGTCGTCCCTCAACTGCCCATCAATATCCGGGTAGGCCACAGTCAGTATGCGGGCCATTAGCGGGGTCAGGGTCCTGCGTGTGCCCCGTCCACGTTGGGAGGACTTCCTAAACTAGACCTCCATGATTTTCCTGGTCCAGCGCTTCAGGTCCTCCCACCTCTTCCTGCAATGGACGCTGCGCTGGTTAAAGACCCCCATGGTCCGCACCTTCTGGGTGATGGCTCTCCAAATGGCTTTCTTCTGATGGGCGTTGACCTGTAGGGATGCAGTAGATGAAGAAACAGATTGTAACTGAAAGTTTTTGAATATCTGTTTAGTTGATACACATCTTGTATACACCTAGCACAAGCATTAATCAATAGCCAACACACATGTGTAAATATCACATGCTTAGCACTACAAAAATATAAATACTCACTGTTGTAGTCATCTGCTGACTATCCTCAACCCTGGTCATGACCTACACTGACTAAGCCAGCCCACTAACATCATGTAGCCCAGGGCCATTCTACATGTACTGTGATGTGAGGTACTATGACACACAACACACCATTGTGACCTTCTGAAGGGTAAACTACATGTGTGTCACTGAGAGCTTCCTCTCTGGGGATGTGTGAACATGTGGACTACTTAATCGGATACCATACTACGTCTGATTGAGTTTGTGTGGTATGTACTGTCATCACAGGACACACCTTTTGCCATATGTGGCACTGTTACAGGGATGGAAATCAATATACCATTGTGTGTCTTGTATGATTGAATTGAATGTAACAAAGCTGGTGATTCACATATCAAAATTTCTTCAGAAGTAACCAACTATCTACACTGTTAATATGTCACATGGGCAATAGGCCTGTACAGTGCTAGCATGACTTATAAAAACGTGATAACAGACCTGTGGGAGTAAGGGGCCTGTCTTAAGTAAATCACACAATGACAATGTGAGTAAATGGAAAGAAGTATCAGGTCAGAGGGTTACCTCAGTCACCATCCAAATGTAGTTCATGTAAAAGCAATCAGGGTTACTATTGGCTCAGAAAACTCATTTTGGGAACATCCAAGGATCTGCAGGCCTAAAGAGAGATTACTCTGTGCATCAGTTGTATTGCTACAGTAACTCTGCCCGCCCCAGCCTGGGCCATAATGGGCAAAACTCATTGTCAGGCCTTGACCTCTGCAGGCTGAGCATACTGATCTCACATGAAAATCACATTTCCACTAATTCAATATATAAAAGAACTCTTTCTGCCTATCAAATATGTGACCTCAAGGTTGTGTGGCACTCTGCTGAGGTATAGCTAGCTCCCAGACAACAGTTTGGCGAAGCCGGATGTGGGCTGAGTGATATGTGGGACTGTACACATAGCTAACATCATCCTCAACTGCTTCTTACAGTATACAGACACAGCTCATGCTGTAAAGCCTATTCATTGCTTTGCACATTTACCATGGCCTGAAGAGCAAATATATCATAGGTACCTTGAAATGTACACATGCAAGGAAATGTGCATGCAACACAGGTTATTATATATGGCTTATCACACATCGCAATGGTGATGTTAAGTCCACACTGTACAGTGCCCAATAATCCATTACATGATTGTCTTATGCAGGGACCACATAATTTAACAAAAAAATATCTGATTTCACTCTGGGACTTAGAGGCACATTGTAGCCTATGGGAATGGAAATGATGATGTTGAACAGAGTAAAAAATGTATTAGAGATAGTTACCTGCTCCTCTGGTGAGCCATAGATCTGGCCATACAGGGGATGGACCTCTTCAACCAGGGTCTCCAGCTCCTCTGGAGAGAAAGGGATGGGCCCTCTCGCCAGCTTGGCTTGGCATAATTGCTCCCAGAGGTGGCAAACAGCAGCTAAAGTGGAATAGGTGTTGATAGCAGCAGTGTCAGGAGGTGAGTTATTTTTCAAACCGCGGCATACATGTACCTCACATGCACGGTCATCAGCGTAGACGCACCCAGTCATTGGACCGTGACTGTCACAATCACCGTTAGCCTATGTCTGTGTCTGCCGTGGATAAAACGGCCAACCGCACGGTCGACTTCTGCCAGTGGCGGTACGTTCCAAATGTTCCATATGCGAGGTCAGGCATGCGCCATTTTTAGCGGTTGCAACTAAGGTATTGGTGACTGTTAAGTGCGTCACCACCACTCCAAATGAGGGCTAACATGTTTACATTTGGACTACTCCTCTGCCATGTAATTTCCAGAACACAAATCATCTGTGTGTTGTATTACTGTGCAGGGAAGAGGTGTGGCGCCGCGGCCAGGGCGACTGACGCTGGAATCTGGGGCTCACGGTTTGATCCCCGGCACCGGCGGCAGATCAGCCCAGCACCATGTGACTCTGGGCAATAGCTTGCTTAATCTTCCCGACGGCCCCCAGCGCCGGGATGCCTTCGGGTAGCTGTTCGCGCTTTACAAATACTGGATTTACATTTACATTTAGGCAAAATGCGCGCAGTGCACTGTATACCGCGGTTTACGTTTTTTGACCTAAAATTTCCTAAATTCATAATAATAGTGCTAATATCACATTTCTGAATGTATAATATGCACATTTATATTACAAACACATGTGAAGGCCACAATGGGGATTATTGGTGGATGCTGTACAGTAGACAATTGTTATGTGAATTATGTGTAATATTTTCTGAACCAGTTATGCCTTGTCACATTACTTTTGGCTAACTCTACATATATGTTACTCTGGACACTGTGATCAATGTTCTACAATGCCTCCACTCCATACATAGGTACCCCGGGAGAGGGAGAAGATGACAGCTTTCAGTGTACCGCCCATTTCCAGACCCTCAGACCATGGAAGAAAGGCATGTCATCAAGAAGTTTAGTTTAAATAGACAAACGATACAGGATTTATGTCATCATTTGGAGCATGATCTCTTTCCTCAAAACACTAATCCAACGTGTATTCCACCTATTGTAAGACTTATGACAGACAATATTGCATTTTCTGGCCACAGGCTCCTTCCAGTACACTGTGGCTATATCTGGTGGTATGTCACAACCAATGTTCAGTGGTGTACTACAAGACGTGCTTTAAGCAATAGTAAAACACATTGACAGCTACATCCAGTTCCCCAGACGTGAGGATTTAGCCAATGTGAAGGGGGATTTCTATGGATTTGGTTGCATCCCACATGTGGTTGGAGCCATTGATGGCACCCATATTGCTTTAGTGCCACCGCAAGCCAGGGAACAAGTGTACCATAACAGGAAGCACTTCCATTCTATCAACGAGCATGTTGTCTGTTTACCGGATTTGTACATCTCAAACGTCTGTGCCCGGTTCTCAGGATCAGTCTATTATTCCTTCATACTGTGGAACAGCACCATACCTCAGCTGATGTCACAACTACTTCCAGAGTTGACCTGGCTTTTTGGAAAGTATGATCTGTTCTAACTTTGTGTGAGTGATGTTATGTTGTAGCATCAGAAAGTGTGTAACTTATTATTGCGCTTATGTCTGTCTTCCATCTAGCAGACTCAGCATATCCTAACCGTCCATGCTTGTTGGCACCGCTGAGGAATTCAACAGCGCCAAGGGAAGTCTGCTTCAAAGAGGCCTATGGAAGAACATGGCGGCCAGTGGAGCGGGCTACTGGGCTCCTGAAGGCTAGATTCAGACGTCTGGACAAGACTGGGGGAGCCTTCCTCTGCTCTCCCGGTAAGGTGTGTCAAATCACTGTGGCTTGCTGCATGCTCCACAACACCCCCCTGCGATGGAACATTTCTTATATCGCAGGGGATGGAGACCATGAAGTGCCATCAGGTGAGGATCCTGAAATGCCAAATGATGATGATAGTGGTGTAGAGCAAGGAGTTAACTTGCGTCAAGATCTCATTGACGACTTCTTCGCATGAGTGTAAGTATGTTGTGAGATGTCATGACTCTGACTATTAGGTCAACTCTTGTTGTGATGATGTGAGGAGGATGTTTAGGGAAAATATTAGGAATCTAAAGCTCTGGCAAAATCTGCTGAAAGGTGTTTGTGGAGGAAGGTTTTGATACATGCTCACTTCGTTGGTATTGCTTTGTTTAGCTTAGAATTTTGTCATGGACTGTGTACTCCAAAAGTTGACGATGCGATTTGTGTCAGATGTATGGTTTCATAGCTGATTTCTTTGTTTTGGTCTGTTTTAGGTCATCTTTATTTGGACATTTCAGAGTTGTGACATTAGCAAGTATATGATGCTTTTTGGACCTACGAAGTGGACAGGGATTGTTCCTGGGAATGTCTGTCACAGACATTGGGTGTGCAAAACCTGTACCAAGACAGCTTGCTAAGCAGTAGGATGGAAGTTAAGAGGAAGCCATTGGACTTGTTCCCTGTCTTGTGGTGGTCCTAATGCAATTTGTGTGCCATCATGTGCTCCGAAACAATGTTGTTGTGGGCCCAAATCACACTAGTCTCCCTTCACATTGGCTTTAAATGATGAGGGATTCCTTTTGTGAGGTAGGCGATATGGCTCCAGCTGATGACATAGACCAATTTCACTTTGCATATTCAACAGGAAATTGCCAGCTGTATCCCCTCCTTCCATGTTGTTAAGGTCTGCACCTGAAAATGTGATCACTGGGGCAGAATATTTGAGTCATGTATGATTTGCTATGTTTCTGACATCATATCACCCTATGATTGGAACAATGGAATAAAGATGTTATAAGACCAGTCACTTGTATGTAAGTATTGGTGTGACATGGCTGTGATCCTGAGTTAAACATTGCTTTCATTCTACATATCCATGCTTACACAAGTAGCTTGTTTTGGCATTGTAAAGTTCACATGGGAGTACATATATGCATTGCTAGATGTGAGAGATGCTACAGGAGGCAATGAGTTTGTGACTAGTGCATTTATTTCAGTGAACAAGGAGAAAACAAAGAATGGGCAAAACCAAACAGGGAAAACCAAAAGTGAGGAAGTCAGTAATGGTGAATGAAATCATAGTTGTGGATGCCACATTGTCTGAAGTTCAAAGTCCAAAATACTACTCTCATCAGAAATGGAAAGGTGTCCAGAAATTAGTCCACAAAGGGAATGTGTTGCACACACTGGAGGAAATTATGTGTAAGGTTTCTTACTGGTGGTAGTGGGTGTCTTGCCTTCTACATCTCCTGGATTTTTGGACGGATGTACCTCCTGCAGGAGAGTGGGGATCCGCTGCTGCTGAGACAGGGATGTCTGCAGACGTGTCTTCCCCTGAAAGAGCCTCCCTTCCTGTGGCTGCCATGGATGTAGATGGCCCAGATGTAGTTGGACCACAGGAAGGGGTAGATGGTAGTGGAAAAGCCCTGCAGAGGGTGGTGTTGATGTCTTGCAGCACCCCATGAGCTGGCCCGTGTTGGTGTTGTGTGTGGCAAGCTCCTGGTGTATGTACCTCTGCAGCGGCTTCTTCGTCTAGATACACTTGGTATGGTGTCACTCATGCCCTCAATAGTTTAAATTGAGGAGACCAGGACAACATAAAGCTAAGAAGACAGACATGTCTCTGAATAGAGAGAGCATTGAATGTAGATTGCTCAGTCCATGAGAAGTGAAAAACTGTTGTCACATGGCTGACAAGTGAGCATGGGCAAACTCACTGTTGCATCTTGTTTTCTGTTACAGAAACAGGGTCTCATAATAGCTGTAGTCATTTCAATCTCTACTTCCCACCACTTGGCAAATGGTGAACTCCATGAGAGGTGAACATAAGTTGTAACATGGGTGACAAGTGAGTATGGGCAAACAACACTATTGCATCTTATTTAGAGTTACAGAAACAGTGCTTCATAGTAGTTTTAGTAATTTCAATCTCTGCTTCCCCACACTTGACAAATAGTTAACTCCTTGAGAGGTGAACATCAGTTGTAATATGGCTGACAAGTGAGAACTGGCAAACAACACTATTGAAACTTGTTTAGAGTTACAGAAACAGCGCCTCATGGTAGTTGTAGTTATTTCTATCTCTACTTCCCAACACATGACAAATGGTTAGTGTAACATACCGGTTCCCACAGTGCAATTGGGCTGGACCATACATTTTCATATTGATACATATCATGGGTCCTGGGGTGATAATTTAATAGTAATACACTTACAGTCATCATTGCAACATGTGGCATGTAATGGAGATTGATACATGTGATCTTATATGCAACAATACATATTGAAACTGACAATCAAACATCTCTGATACTTTGAGTACTGCATGTTAGGAAAGTTGACAGGGAACACATTAGCAAAAGCTGCGATGACAGCATACAGGACATTGAAGTGTTGTGATAGTGACATGTAACTTACCAGTCTCCACTCCCCCAGCTATTCCTGTCAAGCTCTCAGAATGCAGGATGGCGTAGACTTTCTCCTTCCAGGGAAAGAGTTGTAATGGGGCGCTGGGAGGACTACCGCCAGTCTTCTGGGCCTCCAGGTGATGCTTGGAGGCCAGGAAATGGACCTTCGCCCTCAGGTGTGCCACCTCTACCAAATTTACTGCTGTGTGCACAGGGTGGTACCTACAGCATTCACTTTGTCGACTATCCTGGTCCACATTTCCATTTTCCTACCAATAGAATTATGTTGGACTTGGGCTTCAAACAACTGAGGCTCTACTCTTATGATTTCATCCACCATGACTGACAGCTCAGCCTCTTAAAAATGTGGCTTTTTTGTGTGAACATAACTAGAAATTAAAGTGGGTGATGATGACCAACAAAAAACACCAAGGGATATTCAGAAAAAAGTGTGTGGAGGTTTTAAATGGGATAGTGGATAAAAAAGGAAGCCTTATGTGATGAAATTTGCTGCTCTGATTTGCTGTGCTGCAGTGTAGAGTTAAAGAATCATGGTCTGGGATGAAGTGTGTTTCATAGTGTGATTTGCAGGTGTGTCTACTTGGCCAATGGCCATCAGCTGTGTAGTTTTTGAATCCATCCAATGGGTCCTGTTGTGGTGCTTTGATGCGAGCATACCGAGGCGGTCTACCACTGTCGAGGAACCGCTGCTAAGGGGCCGCCAGTACAACTCTGTTTTCATAATCGGCTCGGCAGGAAACCGTGGCCCTGACGGCGTTGGAGTACGCATTGCCAACATTGCAGTCCGCTGCAGCCCAAGCTGGAACCACTCCATCGACAGTGGTCGACGGTTTGGGCTGCATGCATCGTAATACGGCAGGCGGGAGACTGCCGGCTTGGCGGTCTTCTTGGGACCGCCGACATGGCAGTACGGCGGTCAGACCGCCAAACTAGTAATCAGGCCCTAAGTTCTCAATTAATTTTTTTTACTAAGGAGTACATTTCAGCACCACACTAATGTTCAAGGGACTGGTAGTCCCTTTTTTGGTAACTGATACTAGCTTCAGCATAGCCAAAGAAAGGGTAATTTGCGTGTCCAGTGTGGACTGGTCATCTGGCCAATTTGCAAGAGTGCCCAAAATTTGTATACGTATCATAAAACAAGGTTTAAAAGTTAGATTAACGGTGGTGTCATTGTAGACTTGTTTTGTCCCTGTCCCTCAAACAGGAGGCCACTCACCATGCACTTTGAGTCACTCCTGTGCTATTTGTGAACAGGAGAGCAGGTCCAGTATTACCATGAGGTTTCACATAGCATTGCTGTTCTTCTTTTGATCTTTTTATGTACATGATTTAGCTGTTTTCTCTCTCTGAGAGTGCTGCATTTAATGTCAGTGTTAGCCTCTGGGTGCGAGACAGACTTTTACTATAAACAATGGGTCAGGGGTACCTCCTTTCTTCAATCTCTAGAGATGTCAAGATGTATAAATACATAAAGTCAGGGCCAGACCTGTTGTCATGTTCCTTTGTGTGTGGATAGAGCATGGCCATTGGAAACCTAAGAGGTGAAAGAAACTGCTGTATCCTCCCATAATTGCAGGAAAGTTCACACCTCTACACATCCATGCATTATTGCTTTCTGGCTGGACACAATCCACCATCCTACTGGGAGAGCAAATCCTTCTTCAGGGGCCTTTTAAAACTTAGAGGTGAGCCTCAGAAACATTAAATAGCTAAATGAGATATTTATAAATAAGCCATTCTCAAACATAAATATTATTTTAAATACTTAACATTTATTTGTAGTAATACAATATTGGTATATTGAATTATCCTTAACATTCTCATGGCCATTTTAAATTTGGAGTTTAAAAAATGTGAGGTTCCCCCTCCGCATTATCTCTCAATTCTCCTTCAGGTACCAGAGTCCTGTCTTGGTTGCATAAATGAGTATTGACCAAGGACCAGCCCCACTTTCTGGACGCCTTAAACTACTTTCTTGGAATGTGAATGGCCTGGGGAATCGCATTAAGCGGGGAATAGTGCTGCAATATTTAAAACGACAGGCCCCTGATCTGGTTTTGCTCCAAGAAACCCATATCCAGGGTCCCTCCTACTGCGCTCTCAACAGGTGGGGATACAAGTTGGTGGCTCATGCCGGTTATGCAAGGGGGTCAAGAGGGGTAGGTATTCTAGTGCGCAGTTCCCTCCCTTTCCTCATACAGACAGTTATTCGAGATCCACTGGGCAGGTTTGTTACGGTTTCGGGGCGGTGGGAATGGAGACCTCTTAGTGTAACCTCCCTTTATGTGCCCCCCAGACTTCATTCCGTCACGTTTGCCGACCTAGGGCCACACCTGCTGAGCTTGCCCGATGGCGACGTATTGGTAGGGGCGACTGCAATGCCGCTCTCAACGGTGAATTAGATCGTTTGCCACCCAGGGGGGAGAGTCATCAGGGAAGTTACTTGCGGAATTTCTTGAGGCACTGGGTTTGATAGATGTCTGGAGGACCTGTAATCCCACCTCCTTACAATACTCATTTCTCTCTGGGGTACATGGGAGTCTGTCTCGTATCGATTATCTCTTTTGCAAAGCCTCTCAGCTCCCCATGTTCGAGGGAACCACATTCCTTCTCAGGGGAATCGCTGACCACTCTCCAATTATGACGCTTTATGGAGGTGTCCCTCCCCCAACCCGACACAAAATGGTCCTTAACCCCTGGTATCTCAAAGTGCTGTCGATACGAGACAAGCTGGTGAAATCTACCCAAAATTACTTCGCAGAAAACGATGGCTCAGTTGCTTCAGACGTAACATTATGGGAGGCGTATAAGGTCGTGATCCGAGGTTGTGGGGTGGCGGCGGTTGCGGGCCATAGAAAAGAGATACGTAGACAACTGGTGGAGTTGGAGGAAGAGGTGACCAGACTGGGAGGCGAGTTGACGGCCTCGCATACATCTGCCACAGCGCATAAACTGTCGATAAAACAGAAAATGTACAGGGATGTTGCTGAGGAGGCGGCTAAGACACAATACCGGGCCACTCAACATCGTATTTACGATATAGGGGACAAGGCTAGCAAGTTGTTGGCGTGGTTGGACAAAAGAGAGCTGGCACATAGGTGGGTGGCGCAGATCATCAATCAGAGGGGCGATAAAATACAGGACAGAACCAAGATTGCGGGAGTGTTTGACACCCATTATGAACAGGTATATACATCTCTGCAGCCGTCTAACCAGGCGGAGGCGGTGGAACTGCTGGCTACTTTGCCACTGCCTGTCCTAGACGCCCAGGACGTTAAGGACCTCGACGCGGCTTTGACAGCCGAAGAGGTATCCAAAGCAATCTGCTCCTTGCAGTCTGGTAAGGCCATGGGCCCGAGTGGCCTCCCAATCAAACTATATAAATCTAACACTACGACCATCGCCCCATTCTTAGTGCGAATGTATGAGGAAAGCGCTACCCGGGGTACTCTGCCTGAGACGCAGAGACTAGCGAATATCGTAGTAATTCATAAAAAAGGTAAGCCCCCCGAACAATGTAGTTCTTATCGGCCTATCTCTCTATTGGACCCTGAGGTTAAGATCCTATCAAAGATTCTAGCGCGACGTCTCTCCCCGTGCCTCCTCAAGCTAGTTCATCCTAATCAGTCCGGCTTTATGCCCACTAGGAATACGGCACTGAATCTCCGCCGGCTATACGGTGTCTTGGGCAGAGCGTCCACTATACAGGAGGATTCCATTATCATGTCCCTTGACGCCAAAATGGCCTTTGACATGATCGAATGGCCCTTTTTAATTGCCGGACTTGAACGATATGGCTTTGGTAGTCGCTTTCTGTCCTGGGTGCGCCTTCTTTACTCTGAGCCCCTGGCGAGGATCTTGGTAAATGGAGCTCGTTCGGTGCCCTTTGCGTTGGGAAAAGGCACAAGACAGGGTTGCCCACTTTCACCCCTGCTCTTTGCCTTGGCACTGGAACCCCTGGCGATCTGGATAAGGGGAGACCCCCTTATTAGGAGCCTAAATTGGTCATTGGGTTGGACGGATAAGATTTCCCTCTACGCCGACGACATTTTGCTATACTTGGCTAAACCCCCCTTTTCTATTCGTAGAGTGCTACATATCTTTGCTCTCTTTCAAAAATATTCCGTGTACACTATTAACTGGGACAAATTCCTAATTTATGTCTTGAGTGGGGACCCTCCGAGTCTACCATCAGATTGTGCGGCCCAAATAGTAACAGACGGCTTTCATTACTTAGGAATATATGTTACGCCAGATCCCTCCGTTTTCTACGAGCGTAATTTAATGCCCCCCTTGAACCGCCTCCGAGCGGACGTACTCCATTGGAAAACGTTACCCCTTACACTTTTAGGTGGAGCTGCCCTTTACAAGATGATGGCGCTCCCACGCTTTTTGTATGCCCTGCAAAATACACCATACTTGGTCCCACAGCAGTATTTCCAATTAATAGATTCTGAAGTCCGCGCTTTGCTTTGGAATCAGGGCACTCCCCGTATTGCCCTCACCAAGCTAACTAAAAGCTGGTATGACGGGGGCATTGCCTTGCCCGCCATTAGATCTTACTACTGGGCCTCACAATTAGTCATTCTGAATCATTGGGTCCATCGACCCATATCGGACCCGGCTTATAGAATGGATAGACATAACATGCTCCCTGGCACCTATCGGAGGGCACTGTATGGGGGGGCAAAGTACACACCCAGATTTACTCCTACGTCCTCTACTGTCGCCATATGGCTCACAGCAGTACGTGTTCTGGGATGGAAAGACAAAATAACCCAAGTTACTCCGCTATTGGAAACAGCCCGTTTAGGTATGTTATCGCAACAACCAGGATTCGACAAATGGGACTTGATTGGCCTCTCGACAGTGGGAGACATGTGGGTTAAGGGTAGAGTGATCCCATTTAGCGACCTGCAAAGAGACTACCAGCTGGACGATAGGGAAACCTTTCGCTACCTACAGGCTCGAAATGCGCTGTACAAAGCTATTCCGAGAGATTCTGATTTGCCGGTCTCCTCGCCTCTGGAAGACAGATTGTTAGACGACTATCTCCCCGAAAGAGCCATCTCCTTGACCTACCGTAAAATTCTCAATCATACCCCCGACGCACAAGAAAGAATCCGGATGAAGTGGGCAGACGACGTGGGTGACCTGGATGACGACGACTGGCGGGAAGCTTTGGCCTCCCCCCGCGAAGTTGCGATCCGCTCCAGATTCAAACTTATTCAACATAAATTGTTGCACCGGACTTATTACACCAGCTCGGTACTGGTCAAGATGGGGGTAATGGAATCCCCGGACTGTCCCCGTGTGTGCGGTAGTATGGGTACCTATCAATGTTCCCTCTAATTTTTTTCCTTTGTGTGCGGCAGAGTAAGGTCTCTGTGCGCTGCAGCCAAGGCTATGTGCGCCCAAGAACCCGACAGCACGTGTGGACCAGGGCTTTAAATGGGATGAAAAACGAGGGGGTCTCTCAACGGGGCGTGGCCGATGTAATTAAGGGCGTGGCTTAAAAGCAATTAAGCTAAAAATCTGTGCTTAGCATAGTGTGCCACCCGACTGATATTTTGCTTCTTCTGTCATTGCATCCAGAAATGTAATACAAGTAACATTACACCTACAAGAAGCCAGGACTATTGGTTTTGTCAAAGGCATATAGTTGTATATAATATTGAAAATGCTTCCGCTCTTGTGGTAGCGGTTGTGACTTAATGCTCGAGCTGCCGACTTAGGAGACAGGTTTTGAGGGGTAGGGTCAGTGAGATATTACTGATACATCATTGACCTCACTCCTTCATATAGGGGAGTACAATGATTTTATGCTTTGGTGGCAATCAAGAGAAGTGTTCCGTCAACCCTCACATGAGTATTTCCTCCCTGGGATGACATTTATTTCAGCAAAAAACTCAGGGATTCCATGTGAGTCTGGACACTCTGATGGTACATAAATATAGTATAGGACATTCCTTGTAAAGAGAGTTTAGAACTGTTCAATTTGAACTTGTTTAGCATACTGGGGTGTAAGTAAGCCAATGATGAAATTTCATGGCAAATTATCACAAACTGGGGATGTGATGCAGGCACCAAGGCAGATGAACTCTTGGCCCTCGGTCTGAGTTGTGTAGAGTGGTAATTCCACATACTAATTGCTGAATTACTACCCCAGACAACTCCAAGCTTTACTTTGCGTGGACCTGCATTCGGTACTACTAAATTCTTTTCTGCCCACATTTTTCACCAGCTAAAAGCAAGTGGGAAATGTGAGGGAAAGGGCCCTGAATTATTAAATCTCTCTGCAGTAAAGTGCCCCGCAATTCCAGGACCCGCCAGCTATTCCATTTTTCAGGGCGAAAAACTCATAATGGCTATTAATTGAGGTACTGATACCAACTTGCATCAGTAACAGCAGGCCCAGTATTGCCAACTGTTGTTACCAACCATCTTAGAATGATGACGTTGGAGTTAAGTGAGCCCTACACTTGTTTGAAGCCAAATTTAGTAGCTTCTGCCATATTTAATCAGGACTGTCAGCTTTGCAAGGGCAGAGGGTTATCTGACGGAGGCTCTTAAAGAAAGGGCAGTAGTGGTCTATTATTAAGGGAATTTGTACAGATTCAAATCTTTGTCTTCAGGTTATGCAATAAGTAAAAGCAAGAATATAAAGCCCTGTATGGCATTTCAGTAAGATGGAAGAAATGGTGAGGACAAAAAGCAATTTTGGAATAATTAAGTCCTAGGACCTAACCTTTTGCTGAATGAGTTGTTCAAATCCTTACCAAAATGGTGGGTAAAGGTTCAACAGAAACATCAAGACCATTTTTTTTTAACAGCTGTACTCATTACTAGCTGAGGGGACTCCAGAAATGCAAAATATTTATGTTTCCATTCTGAACGAATAAGGACAAGCTAAATAAAGAGAAATGCAAAGTAGTGGTATAACTTTTGATATGTCAAGTTTTGCCTAGCTCGAAATCACCTCATCTAATTAGGTTTGCCTGAGGAGATCTCCAGAAAAAATATCCGAATCCCACAAAGTAAACGTAGAGAACAAATACCTCTATTTGCTTCAAATTTCAGTAACTGTGCCACTGCACGCTGACTGCAGAGTGTTCTTTAGTGGGACTGCAATGTTGTTAAAAAAAAAAAAAACTATGCTTTTCTAAACAAAGATTTTTTTTTGCCTCTAATGTACTGATTCAGCGGGGCAGGGACAGTTTATGGATGTTAACAACAAAAGCTTTGAAAGATTATTCATTGAAGAAGAAGCTACAGATTTGAAGCTATCTACACAGAGGCTTCTATCACGGAAAATCCTGTCTGTCCAACCTGGCTTTAATGGCTTTAAATGTATCATCTGATGAAAATATGAACAGATCGATTATTTGGAATTGTTCAATCCAGCCGAGTATGTGTAAAAGGGACCCTTGTCCAAGATTTCAGAATTACAACAGAAAATGCAAAAATATCTAGCCAGTCTGCAAAGCAGAGAGAAATGGGGAACCTTTGCTACCTCTAGAGTGAATTTGCTAGATATATACATTAAGGAGGCAATAAAATCAAGGTGATAAATGTGTCTGTGATGCAAGATCAATTGACAAGATCAATGAAAATGTCAATCTTCTTAGGGCAGATGATGAAAACTGCCCTCATATGGAACGAGTATTTTCTGGGGGAACAATTTCCCAATATTAAATGCAATATCACCTCTAACCTCTAAAAACACTGAAGCTAAGGAAAAAGTAGCATGTCAGTACTTTCTATTCATTCATGACTCTGTCTGAGGAGGTGCAACTTGATGAAGCCAGCAAACATGAAAAACCGATTAATATGCAAGTGGTACATCACCGTAGAGATTAAATTAATAAATGTTGATTGGTTCAACATAAAGTGGGTGCCTTTATGACAGCCCAAATATTTGTAGGAAAGATTGTCAGGATCTGCTATTAAGTCCAAACCAACAAGAGATATTGATAGTTCTCATCCCGGACGCCCTGCTCACGGAGCCTAAATATTAGCAAGAAAGATGATGATCAGGTCTGCCATTCAGTCCATACTATCAAGAAGGGATACTGACAGTTTTCATCGCTTACACAATCCTCTCTACAAACACACTGGTGACTGCAAACACACCTGTACTCCTGTTGTACAAAGGGGGAGGTGTAAATACTAGGAATGAGTTGACATGGACATTCTCTGGCCAGTAGTCTAAGCATGAATTATAGAATAGCTCACTCCCAATGCGATCTTGAGTGGTGATGTTATAAAGCTCTTTTTTCCTCTGTACACCCAATTCCCAGCACATTGGTTTCTGAACATGTACATTACATTTTCTCCATCTAAACTCTCACATCATTGTAAGAAACTATTTTTAATTTTTGTATTAATTTTCGTGCACAAAGGCCCAGGAGACTGAATGCCTAATGGAATTTGAATGTAAAAGTTCAATTGATATTTTCATATCGGCATTCTTCTAATCATCATAATTTAACTATATTATTTGCTAATGTGGGAGATCAGAATTGCCTCACAGCGATTAAAGAATTCTGATGAAAGGCGCATGCTTACATTATAAGGCCACAGTGCATGGTCTGTTGAGTAACCTCTTTCATGGCTCGGCACATGCACAACACGCTTCCTATTTGGAATAACAACATTTCTGGTCACCCGTGCCCTGGTTATCACATGAAAAGCATACACTGATGTCTTGCACTGAATCGGCAACTAAGACTGCTTAAATGGCTTGATAACTGATTCCGCATTACACATATTCGTTCACCTGCCTAGATAAAACTGTGTTCTTCAGGATGCTGCCAACCACTCAGTATTAGGTACCTATCTGCCCTGGCTAGTGTACCAAAGGCTGTAAAGGAAGTAAAGCACACAGGCGCACTTATGCACTGAGCAACAGAGATCAGGCGGCAGGCTCCAAACAGTATTCCTACGCTGAAAATGCACCCTTGTTTACTACTATATTACAGGCTTTTAAAAATTTGTGTAATCGCTGCCATCCAGTCTTTTCTCCACTGGTAACGCTAACCTATTTAACTTCATGATTCTGCCCTGGAAGGAATTGTAGCTTATATCAATTACCTTTTAGTGTAACCCCTGTGTCCAAACCGACTGTCGTTTTGGGAAAAATACACTCTCTCACCACCCCAAAATTGGACAAAACACTTTTCTGGTTTGTGCGTGTAGTGTTGCCATATTGTGCAAATATAAGCAATCAACTCTATAAATGTTTTTGGTTTAACATACAAACAAAAGGACTGCTTTTTATTTGCGGGTTTCCAGACCTAGGGATCAGACAGACGTAGATTTAACCTGTAAACTCACTTTACAATGCAACAGGGACATTTAAAATGGTAGCAAATGAATGAAGTTGGGCGCAAATAAAATATCCTCTCGTTTTTTAGGTCTCGCTCTGAAAGCCAGCGCTTCAGCGCTGGCTCTGAGCGAGACATTTTGTAGTGTGGTTGCAGAAATGCAACCACTCTTTTTGGCTGGCATCGAGTGTGCGGTTACGCGCACAATGACGAGCAGAGGCGCCATATGGCTTTCCTCTCTCGTCATGGTGCGCGCACATCGCACACCATTTGCCAGCCTGCTCACAATCCCTCCTCCCTTTTCGGCAGCTTTGATGAAGCTCCTCTGCTGCTGGCATTCCCCCTCCCTTCTCGCCCAGCCCTTCTTGTCTTGTTATAGTCTGGGGAGCACTTCAGAGACAAAATATAGGTTAATCTAAGAATTATCGCACTGTTTCTAGTTGTCCCTCCTGCATTCTTTTGCTTTCAACTATCAGGTGAAGCTTTAATATTAGCTGAAATAATACACCTGGACTAACCCTTTATCCAAGGGAACCTGGGTACAGTAATAAAATAGAAACTCTGGTTTACCAGGATTCATTTAGTAATGCATAGCACATTGATCTAACATGGATACCATTCCAGATATCAGCCAGTCATCACTGCAACACGACTCAATCAGTTATCAGCCCACAAATGCAAAAATAGCACTAGAAAATATGAACGAAAGGAAAATCTCAACAACTATATGTATTCTTTTTTAATAGCTTTGTAGGTATAATATCAAATGTATACAGGTACTAATGAGGTGACGCAGTGCAAAGTAAAAAGGTGAGTGACAAGAATTATATGCAGTGCGAGTGATAAAGGGAGGATCAGTCAATCCCAAGAATTAGACCATAAAACAGTCTGTTTCATACAAGGATTTTATAAACTTCCCAGCAAATCCACTCCTGTAGCACAGGAGTCTAATTAGGCGATAGGAATGGCTCCTGTCAACATATATCCTGCGAGAAGAGACAAACAAACAGTAATGAAATCTAATCACAGTCCTATTCTAATGCCACGCTCAGTTAAGAAGAAAGGCGCGCCCTTACTAACATTAATCAATAATGGACTAATCTTTAAAAATTAAATGGGGGCACAGCCTCATATTTCATTGGTAGATTGATGGATAAATTGCTCAAAGTGCCAAAATAGCTTATGGGCCACTGAATGTACATGAGAAATTGACGAGTGTGTTCTCAAGAAATAACTTCATGCAAGCTGAAAGAATCGTTAACCCAGCCCACATGAATGTTTTTTAAATATTTCAATACTTAATTGAGCAAAATCTCTCTCCACTGTAATAAAGGAACAAAGTAAATGTCCAGTAAATCTAGACACACAGCAGGATCTCGCTTACACCTCTACTTTTGAGGCACAGCACCTGCAGCCTCCTTGACCCATATAGAAATGTCTGAAGAGATGCAATGATGACGAGCCTGCGAGAAATGTGCGTAAGTGCCGGGAATGAGTCGGAGCTCGAGTGGAAACCTCACAGTTTTTCATGGCATATTGGATGGAGTCCCTAAGTGCGCAAAAGAAATCGGCGTATATGTACCGCCTCTGCAAAGCATTTGCAATGCAATAGGTCTCGCATTATGAATGTTTGAGCTATTAGCATTGCAAATAATAATGCAACGTTAATAGCTCAAACTTTCAGGAATGCGAGACCTATTGCATTGCAAATGCTTGTTTGTGGCTGGCTGGCTGGCTGCAGGTAATGCCTGGATGAGAGAGAAGAGCGTCCTATCCCGCTCTTGTACTGACGCCGACTGGAAAGGCTGCATTTCTTATCTTAAAGGAGCACAGCTTGGGGCCGAATGTGGGCCATTGTCTAAGTATTTATGTTAATTGCAGCGCATGACGGTGCTGTAATTAACAGATATTTTTACAACTGCCCACAAACAGCCTCCGGCCACGCTCCATTAAGAAATTAATGCAGCACTTGCAGGAGGAGCCACTGCTTGCACAGGCTTCCAGCAGACAGGAAATTAGCATTTTTCGCGCCGCTCGCATTTTAAAAGCGGCGGCGCGAATGCTCTCCCGGGATGTGCTGTGTGTGCGCGCTTCACACACAGCACTGCGCGCTCGGGGGAACGGAGGTGCGCGGGCGCCCAGGCGCGCACCTTACTGGGAACAGTGGTACCTATATACATCAATGGTGGCAATGCCCGATCCTCCAGAAATATTGGGAAAGAGTTATCACTAACATGTCCCGAATGAATGTATGACAGAATATCGACGGACAGAAAATCGACCTACAAAAATATCGACACAGAAATATAGAAGTCAAAAATATCGAAGTCCAATCTACATAAAGGTAAGTACAAAAATATAGAGAAAAAAATATAGTTGTCAAAAATATCGAAGTTAAAAATATCGTTTTTTTAAATGTTTTAATAATAATGTAAAATTAAGTAAATAATACATATAATTAAAAGAAATATAGTTAAACATATTAAAAGATATTTAAAAATAATAACTAATACATTAAGGGGCCGATTCCGATTCCGGTTGGAAACCGTACCGACCGACACGGACCGTGAATGTAGACCGACCGACACGTACCGGCGCCTTACGACCTGCGCAGTACGATGCAATGCGTGTGAATTACAACCGACTCGTACGGAACACAAGCCGCACGATCGACCCGTATGGAAAACAGTGATTCGCCCGTAAACGTACCGGGAAACGTACTGACCGACACGCATCAGGAATGGACCCGACCGACACGTACTCGCACTGTACGACCCGCGTAGTACGATGCAATGCGTGTGAAACGAGACCGACTCGCACGGAGCACAATCCGGAAGACCAAGACGTACAGAAAACAGTGACTAGCAAACAATATACTCCTTTGCGACCGACGCGTACGCCAACGATGAAACACAGCACAATGTCAGTGTGACAGACTCGGATTACCCCGCAAGAGCTACTGGCAGCGTCCGACCCGGTCAAATGAACGTCTCCATCATGCTCAACAAAACCAAAGGAAAAAAGACAAAAAAAGGACCAAACAAACAATGACAAAGCCAATAAATAAAAATTAAAAAAAAATGGAACAAAGACACACCCACAACTCCACCTACATAAAGGCCACAAATCCCTACCATGATCCTTTGCAAACTACAGACATAGGACAGCAGACAACACCACCACACTGCAGAGACACACCACAACTCACACACCACACAACATCTACACCAGTTGCACCTCTCAAAAAATCAATCACACATTCACAGAGAAACTCACACCCACCACACTCACTTACACCCTCACACACACATCAATACCCATAACCACCCAGCACCATGCCCCCCAAGAAGAATCCAAAGTTCACAGATAGTGAGTTGGAAGTCATGATTGATGAAATACTCAGAGTAGAGCCACAGTTGATTGGCACATTGGTCCAACAGACCCCCATGTCACAGAAAACCAAGATGTGGGAGAGAATCGTCGACAAGGTCAACGCACAAGCACCTTGTCTGCGCACAAAGGACGATATTCAGAACAGGTACTATGATGTGCGCAGGAGGGTCAAGAAGCTCATCGACAGGGATCACGCCTTGAGCTGCCGGTTTGTCAGCAGGGGAGCAGGTCGGATTTATACTTCCCGCGGTAAAGAGAAAGATCTACAGGAAACAGATACGATTTGGGAGCAGCTGTTGGGCTAAAAGCATCCACACCAATTACGGCATTTTCGATTTTAAAGATAATGGATTGATACTACCGAGTTTTTCCACACGCCATATTCATTTGAAGCTTCGATTACATTAAAAGATTTGAAGCAACGATTTTGGACATCAGTTGCCTGTGGAACAATTCCACACCTGAGCTAAGAGCCCAAATACCAAGTCCAAGTCCTGAAAAGAATCCCGGATTTGTTAGGGATTCGAAACGCGTTGGCTTTGAGTATGGGGGACTGTTGATGGGGTGTGTCATGAGGAATGTTAAATAATATTTCCCTCAGCATCTTTTGACAACACCCACCAGTATGTTTGGTATCCCCATCCTCTCACAGGCAGGACAAGAAACATGTGTTTCGTAAATTATTAACTGTCCGTCTGGTGTTAATATGAATGTAGGACTGGTTGAATTTTAGGCTGGCACACATGAGTTATTGATGTTGGTTTTGTTATTATTGATTTGTTGGTAATTTTTGTTTGCACTAACGTTCTGAATATTGGTTCTCACAAAAAATGTCTGCACTATGTAAATGTTGTATATAGCTCTATCACAAACGTTTTTGTATTGTGCGATTTACTAATGTGGTGTTTCTTTGAAAAGACATGCTCAATTGATTCATGAATGTCATTGTTGAAATATCAAAAACAAGCGAATTAAAGCTTAAAAAACTTTGGAATTAATGGTCTAAGGTTTATCACGACTCTAATAAAAAAAAAAAACCCAGACACTCTGTTTGCTAATTTCAATATTGAGCAAGCAGACTGGCGGTGGCCCTCCTGCCAAACCAACACACTTCAGGTCCTGGGAGGAGAAGGTGCAGGCCATCCTACCAGCGGAGAGCATCCATGGATTAACAGGAATACCAGAGCCTGGTGAGTACACAACCAATATACGCAATATTGTGCGGCAATACACATATATCACTGTCAAGGGGACAGTGAAACCAAGTACTGTTAATTTTTATTATCTGGTCTCTCTTTGCCTAGCGCCGGGAAACCCATTTTGGGTAGCTGTAGCGCTCTATAAATTAAATAAATAAATAAAGTCATAGCAACCGAAAGGCAAGTATCCTGTGACGTGTATGCCAGTCAGACAAACACAATACCTGACATCTCATAGTAATATGGAACCATGACATAACATGTACAAACCTAACAACAAATACAGCAAGACAGTGGCATAAATCACCAACAAACACTGTCAGCCATTTTGCCACCACTGTCACACTACCTCACAGGGAAGCAGATTCACAGGAAGGATGCTTTGGTATCTGGGAAGGTAGGTGTATCCGATAGCATGATGGGAGTGGTTGTCACAGCCAATAGTCCACATCCCACATGGACCATCAAGCTCACACTGAACCATGCACACCTCACAGGGAGTGGAAATGTACTGACAAGATGGCTGACACTGGGTTCTGCTGTGGGGAGCACGAGGCCCTGCTGGGACCTGTGCCCAAACAAACAACAGGACACCACTGCCTGACATCCTGAACGTAAACTGTGACTCCCTGCAATGGAAGGATGCCACATGGGGGATTACCTGGCCTTTGTGGGTGAAGGAGGTCCTGCAATGACTCCAAATGCTACCAAGGCCGGCTCAAAACACACCTTCTCAGCCAGAACAAATAGCACCCTTGGGACCACTCACTCCGAAAGTGAATGCCCTGGCAAGATGGCTGACACATGGTCCTGATGTATGAATTGGCTGCAAGTCACACCTACGCACCGGCCAACTCAAACACATTTACACTCACAGCCATTGGAACTGTAGGTTTCCTCTCACTGTCTGGGGATGCAGTGTCCTAGGGGTGTCCCCTGACCTGGCTGTGAAGGTGTGTCTCGTAGACGACAATTGGGGAGATGCAGACATAGTACATAGCACCAAGCACACACAATGTCACCTATACATTATTGACAGGGGACACCTGACAGTGACTAGAATGGACACACCCATATAGCTGACATTGTAGCATGGTGTCATTCCCAAAAGGTGCAGTTGTGAGCTGCATTTCAATCCCACATCGTTCTGCGTTGTATGCATCATTCACACAACACATCACTCACTGTCATAGACACTCCAAACACAATGACTAACCTGGACTGCATTGGAGGAGGCATGCAACTCACAGCAGCAGAACTGCAACACACACACCCCTGGCCATCACTGTCATGAGCATGGAAAAGCAAGAGAGCTGCTGTGCTCAATCCCTCTCACTATGGAGGAAATTGACAAGACAAATGACGTTAGCACGTACAAAACTCAGCACCAACATCATCAGCTACGGTAACACCATGACTTGTATGAAATGAGATGTGAACTAGGAACACAGACAACCAAATAGTATCTCCCATTAGATCTCAGGCATACCGGACTGTGACCATGTTGTTCAGACACACCAATGTGACGCACAAAGACAAGCAAAAACTGCCACCACACATGCCCCAAGCTTGCAACATACCCTAAGTGGAATTGTACGTATGTCATCGTCAAAGCACAAATGTGGACAGGGATGACACAGCTGTGTCAGGCATGTGATGGCACTTGAGTAGCAATGGCCATGTACAGACAATTGATCAATACATGAGCTGGTCATGCACACAGCTTGACGTGCACATTGAAATGCCTCAGGTTGCCATGACAAACTGCCTCAACAATATCAACCTCTGTCTGTCACAACTTAGGACAATGCAATGTACAGACTCTCATAATGATGTCCAGTGGCAACTGTCATGTGTGTGAAACGTTGATGTGTGTAGAACCATAATATACATTGTGTGTCTCTTCCAACCACAGGGGATGCTGGGGACACAGCAGGAACTGAAGAAGAGTCCCAGTCCCAGACTCTGGTGGACCCTGAGCTCTCCGGTGTGGATCAGTCTCTGTCCTCTTCGGACGACGACCACGAATGACCTGGCACCTCCGGTGTGAGTCATCGTGCAGCACCAGCAGTAGGAACATCAGCACCCCCTGCAACCACTCCTGCCACATCTGACAACAGACAGAGTACCCCTGCCGACACGGACAGACCAAGGCCACAGAACACCGATGGCACAGGTACACAGGGCACCCTGGAAGCAACGAACAACACCACCAGCGCCAACACCCAAGGGGGGCCAGTGTTGCCTGTGACAGCCACGGCAGGTCCTGCCCGTGTGGGTAGGGGCGGTGGGAGGGGGGGCAGGCAGAGGACTCGGCCTGCAGAGGGGGCTGGACTGCATGATGAGCCACACCTGGGACACATCATAGATGCGTACCATGAAAGCACCGGAGGTTTTGGCCAGGTAGTGGGGATCCTCAAGGACCTCAAACAACAGCAGGCTGCCCATCATGCCCGCTTGGACTCCCACATGTCCCGGGTGGAGACACACATGTCCCGCATGGAGTCCAAGTGGGAAAAATTGGATGATCTAACAGCGGTGCATAGGGACATACTGACATGCCTCCGCCAGATCAGCGGCAACATGACCACACCTCCCTGTGCGCCCACAACATCTGTTGCCACAACATCCGCAACTGCCACAGGGAGGGAGGAGGACTCTGGTGGAGAGTCCTCGGCACCGCAGCAGCCTGCACTTGAGGGTCCCCCGAGAAAGAAGAGGGGTCGTCCGAAGAAGGGCAAGTGAGACGCTGATGGCCATGCACATCCCCCAGGAACTCAACACCTGTTCTTGATATTGACCTTTGTGTGCAAACCATTTAACCTTGTTGACTGACACCCAACTCACCCACTTGACATGGAGGGTCTAAGTTGGAACAATACATCAAATTACTGTGGACTTTACTCTGAACATTTCATCTTCCAACACTACCAACTCACCTGTGAACTTTGGATTACCATCACACTGTACCGCACTTCCAATTACGTTCACTATCCTCACACATGTTTGTAAATAAAATGACAATCACACAATACTTGCCTCTGTTGTTATTTAAACTGGGTTTGTGTCATGGAGATGATGATCTGCTAAAGAACACTGTGCATGCAAACTACTACAGCAATGTAAACACCGTTATGTGAGTCATGGTAACGTGACACATATGAGGGAGACACACCACAAGGGCAACACAACACATACTCACCATGGCCATCTAACTCATCGCCTACACTGATGTTGACAGGAAATACAGTGGAATGCACATACACCACACCCATCCTGAGTCAGTGGCAATCAGCCCACAGGTACAGAATGCAAATGACTGTTGGATGTGAGGATACAGACGAAGCACATCCCAAAGTGAAGCACAGGTTTATTAAAGATTTACAACCTGAGGATTCCACAACTGATGCAAGGTAACCTCACGTGACAGTGATCAAAAAGTAACCAAGTGGTAAACAATGAAAGTCCAGGGGTGTGTGGCACATCATTGGTTGGGACAACGACTACTTGCACTCTGGAACAGGAATCTGGGTGTCGGGGTTCAGACCTCACCATACAGCAGCCAAAGTACCCTGTGAAGGACAGACAGAAAACACAATCAAATACACAGATTTACAGCATACAACTACAATATACATGCCCAAAACAAATCCCAAGCTACGTAAACACAACCCAGTAAACAGGTAAACACTGTTTGGGAGTACAGACTACCTGAAAGGACACATCACTGCAAGCATCCTGTCAAGTAGCACACAGCCACACTCAAGCAGCACCAGTGCACCACCAACATATATTAGGCAAACACAATACTTTGACAACACATCACTGTATACTGACATTCATATGAAGAAGTTGTGGATCAGCTGGGTCCGAACATCACCCTCACCCTCATCATCACTGGCATCATGACCCAGGGCAGGATCCTCCACGGCTGGCGGATGTTGGTCAGCGTCATCTTGGATGAGAGGCAACTCCTTCCTCACTGCCAGGTTGTGTAGCATGCAGCACACTATGATGATTTTGCACACCTTAGCTGGTGCATATGGGAGGGCCCCTCCTGTCTTGTCCAGGCAGCGGAATCTGCTTTTCAGGAGACCAAATGTCCGCTCGATCACTCTCCTGGTCCGACCATGTGCCTCATTGTAGCGCATCTCCGCAGGTGTCACAGGGTTCCTGAGGGGTGTCAGCAACCACGGCATGTTGGGGTATCCGGAGTCACCTACATACAGACAATTGCACATTAGATGAGTTTGAAAACAGGGTGGAAAACAACATTACCAAACACACACAATGGTAAACAGTCAGTACACACCGACAAGCCAGGCACGCTGGTTCGGCATCTGTGACATCACCGTCGGGATGCGACTACTCCTCATGATGTAAGCGTCGTGCGCTGAACCTGGGAAACGTGCACACACATGTGAAATGGTCATGTCCGCCAGACATACCACCAGAGCATTGATTGAGTGGAAATGTTTCCTGTTTCGGTATGTCTGCTCATGTGCCTGTGGTGGTACCAAAGCCACATGTGTCCCATCAATGGAGCCAATGACATGTGGCATCCTTCCCAGTGCATAGAAGTCACTCTTGATGTCAGTGAGTTGTTGTGGGGTTGGGAAATGGATGTAGTGGTTGAGGAAATGCAACATCGCCTCCAACACATCTCGGAGCACACGGCTGAACATGGTCTGTGACATCCCACCAGCAGAAGCCACAGTGTATTGGAAGGTACCGGTGGCAAAGAAGTGTAGGGCTGCCATCACCTTCACCTTGGGGGTCAGCGCTGTAGGGTATGGCCGGCCAGGTTGCAAGTGTGGGGCCAACTGCTCCGCCAAATCCTCAATCAGCGGGCTAGTGAAGCGGTACCGTCGGATGCAGTCACGTTCAACCATGGTTGCAAGGTCAGGGAACGGTCTGTGGACAGCTGGTCTCCTGCAGTACATAGATGAGCAAATAAAGGTTGTCAGTTCCCCTATCTATGTGCCAGTGTCCATGCTAAATAGCACATGAAACATCACAACAGGACCCAAGTACCTGATGTGTGTGCTGTTGGGTAGGGGCACATATGTCAGCTACATGCCTATCATCTGACATCTCTGCTCTACATGTCTACACAACAAGGTCCATGTTGTGCTGTGACAAATCTATTTGCTGTGTCACAGTACATCAGTACGAGTGTCACATACCTAACACACACCACAGTGACTAGTGAGGACAGATGTCTTCCCCACATCACAGGTTTTTGACAGACACACACACAGGGACCTTGTATTGCCACAAGGACACTATCATGATGTAGCGTCTCATGTACACGCCACAACGCACACATGACACCCACATAAAGTGCCACCTGATTTGTTTGCAGGTCAGACATGGATGTCTGTGACACACAGACGCAACATCAACTCACATTGACAAAACACATGGATGTGGTGACCGTTTGACATTGAGCACATGAAATCAGAGTCATTTGCGTTGCAAAATGCACACACACTGTGGATGAACATCACATTTGTGGCACTGGGACACCCTGTGATACACATACCATTCCACCTAAGAGTCGGGGTGTATGTCACATGTCATACACAATGTATCCCTGGAACTGTGTTCATGCCTTGTGCTCTGAACTGTACAGTTGTCAATCACAGTGGTCATGTGCACAACACACAAAGGTATCTGTCCCCATGACACCTTGCACAGCCTGGGAGTGGGTGCCACTAAGTGCCACATACTAAATCACATGTTGACCCACATACACACACAGGTAATGCTGCCTGACATGCCTTTTGACATACTGTGTCACAGGCTGTATTGTTGTAGGTGTGCACATGGGTCCCTGGCAAGCTATGGTGGGTGGCATCCTTTTGCCCATTGACTGCAATGGTGACAGACGCAGGTGTGTTTTCAAAAGACACGTCGGACACCTAGGGACCAAGGCGTGCGCACGCCTTGGACCCTGAATGTAATGGTGACATACGCGGGTGGGTTATCAAAAGACGCGTCGGACACCTAGGGACAAAGGCATGCGCACGCCTTGGACCCTGAATGTAATGGTGACATACGCGGGTGGGTTTTCAAAGACGCGTTGGACACCTAGGGACCAAGGCGTGCGCACGCCTTGGACCCTGAATGTAATGGTGACATACGCGGGTGGGTTTTCAAAAGACGCGTCGGACACCTAGGGACCAAGGCGTGCGATTGCATTGGCTATTGACCACCATGGAGACTGATGCGGATTTGATACTTGTACGATTCGTGTGCTGAAAAATCCGTTGGCTCCCTACAACAATGTATCAAACTCATTGGTGTCATGAAGTTGAACTTTTTAAACGATGCGGAAGGCATGTACGAGGCGTGCAATGCGATGGATTGGCCAGATTCATAGGATGCAAACGTGTCGGACCTATCGCTTTGGACGCATGGTTCATAATCTGCCTCTGCAGCACAGATATAAGGCTGTCTGTTCCCCTGAGAGCTCACTTGCCTGCACTACATGCTCCAGATTGACATCTCTGCTACCACTGCTGCTGTCTCTGCATCCTCTGGCTTCAAGAACGGCACTTACTGTGGAGAGGGCCACAGCCTTCACAGAGGAGGAGAACCAGGCCCTACTAGACAGCCTCCTTCCACAGTACAGCAAGCTGTATGGGAAACCAGGGGAGCAGGTGAGTTTGCAGTCCACGTCCTTTCTCATTGTGCATGTTGTCTGTCTAGCACTAATGGCATTGTGTACACCAGTGGCTAGCATGCTCACTGAGTAGTTGTAACCCCCAAAGTGTGTAGGTACCTGTAGGGAACAGGTACTGTGCTGAAAAAGTGCATTTTTACACGATCATAAGACCCAGGCAATGTTTCCATGTTGTTAATGCAGGACAACTGTCCATTACCATAGTTGCACTACCTGTGTACATCATATGCCCTTGTGATAACGACATGTATATCCAACTGTGTGATGCACAAACATGTTGCATGTGTAGTAATGGTCTTTTAACTTTGTCATCCTCACAGGTTGATGCCCATCAGAAACAGGAGATCTGGAAGACCATCGTCCGGGCAGTTCGATCTGTGGGGGTCTACAAGCGCCGCATCCGCAACTGCCAGAAGAGGTGGCAGGACCTTCGTGGCTGGACCCGGAGGATCGCAAGAGTCCAGCTGAAGCTGTCGCCTCCTCGCAGAAGGGGCGGACGACGGATCCTGACCCCCCACATGCTCCGGATTCTGACGGTGGTCTTCCCTGACCTGGATGGGCAGTTAAAGGCCAGACAGCAGCAAGGAGGGGGTAAGTGCATGCCTTTTCTGTGAACTATGTCTCACATGCTATTTGCACTCCTTCAGCCTGGTTACACTCCCACAGTTTGTCTGTCTGCTTGAACAAGAGTCATGTGCCTAAATTAGGTGATGGCCCATCCTCATCTGATACACAGGTGTGGCCCTTTCAGTCTGTGACTTGTGTCACTTGGGTTGTGTGTCCCTGCTGTTGTCCAAGGATAAGGTTTGAAACAGCATCTGCTACCGGTGCATTGTTTTGGGCTTCATGAGTGAGGCAATTGATTGACATGTGTCTGCACATTGCCAGAAAGCTGACATGTACTCTGTGTGGGCCATTAATATGTGTACTAATTGCTGCTCTGGCTCACCATATGTGTCTGGGGTATTTACCACACACCCATGCAGCAGGTGAGACAATGTTGGGGCCTCAGAAGAATGTGCATCATGTGTGTCACACATGCATAGACACATGCCTAGTGTTCAGGGTTATCCCATGTTGCACATGGACCAGGACAGGTATGCCTACTCCGGACATGAAAGTACACTCTGTTCTCCTACTCCTGTGTGCCAGCCTACATTTTTGTGCATTGTGAAATGTGCAATCAGGTGTCTGCCTCTGTGTCATTGTGGAGTGGCCTAGCTTTTTAGACTCCTGGGGTGTTAAACAGTTTGGGGTGGGCAGCCAGCTGAGATGTGGCTGTTGGATCAGCACAATGGGGTGAAACATAGGTGTGTAATCACTTGACTGTGCCTAATGGTGTATTCTACATTAAAGTGCAGGCAGCTTTAATTCATTCTCATCAGACTGTGATGTGATCATGTTTACAGATTTGTGCTTGCAGTCACTCAACTGTAGCATTTGTATTACGTGGGATCATCAGATGCCTTAAGATGTGGGTAGCAGTGGGTGGACATGTGCACTTGACAGCTGCAGAGCTTACATTCCCCACAAAAACATGATTGTGACACAGTGCAGACTGTTTGTTTTTGGATGCACTGCCCCTGTGACTGAAGCCAGTAATGACTGATTAGCCAGACTGGCCTGTAGCATGGTATACCACTTGCAAATGTGTATCCTGCATTAATGTCAGTTGTCCTGCATGCACTCAATTGTGGCATTGACCATCAATACATGAGCACATCATGGTGTCTGGTGAAGGAAGCATATCCATATTGCTGACAATGACTTTGGCCATCCCTTATCCTGACACATGTACTGAGTCAGTGGCAGGAGATGGGATATGTGTGTACTGACACATTTCAATCACAAATCCTGCAGTTCAGACAACTGTCTATGTGGTGCATGTGTGCACATATGAGTAGTGGCATACTACATGCACCAGACAGATGGGTCCATGGACGGGAAGGATATGAGGGGCATGGTTGACTGGCAGACTGACAAGTGTCTTGTTCAAATATGTGTCAGCTCTTTTTGCAATATTTTGCAAATGATGCCAAGGCGTGCTCTGTAATGTGCTGTACTGACTGTGATGTGTCAGGTCAATACAGGTGGCTGATGTGGATCTGTTTATCCTGTTTGTTTGCAGATACATCTACGGCTACTGGAGGAGACAGCTCCACGGACCAAGAGGAGCCGCAGAGCCAGACTGGGTCCGCTGCAGAGGAGTCGGAGGGACCCAGTGGCACGGAGGGTGAGGGGAGCCACACTGAGGAGACCTCAGCTACAACCACCTCGGCTGAGGAACACAGCAGCTCGAGTGATGACTCCCTTGTGGAGGCGGGTGTCAGCAGACCCCAGACAACACCTAGTGAGTCTGTCCCTGCCACCACCACCATCTCCACCCTCCCATCTGCTCCCATCCCAGATGTCCGTGGAGGCTCCCGTGTAAGGGAGCATGTCTCCTTCGTGCCAGGCACCGCACCCCCTGCCTCTGTCTCCCCTGCTGCCCTGAGTGTGGAGGCTGTGGACTTACTTAAGCAGATCCATGTAGGGCAGACAGCGATGCTGAGTGTCCTCCATTCTCACACCAGTCTGTTGACACAACTGGTGTCTTTCATGGAGAGCATTTCATCAAACATGTCTGCCCTACAGTGGACCATTCAGTCCATGGCCTCCTCACAGACGGCAACAGTGTCCCTCCTCCAACAGTCCCTCACCCCTCCTACCTCTGCCCCATCCACAATCCCCACTACCCTACCTGTCCAAGGCACACACACACCGGCACAGGCACGCACCACAACAGACAGAAGCAGCACACAGCCACGCAAGACAAAATCCAGACGCACAAGCACGCACACTCCGGGGACTGATGGCACACACACAGGGGATGGGTTACAGACACACAAACAGCCATCCACGAGCACTCCGCAGTCCTCAGATGCCTCTCCCTCCAAAACCCCTTCCCTTGCCTCACCTGCAACCCCCCTTCCCAGCAGCTCTTCCTCTGTGACCTTGGCCTCTTCCCCACCGATCCATCTGATCCAACTTACAAGGGGAAGAGGAAGTCACCACGCACAGAGGGGAGTTCCCCTGCCACACGGACACCCTCCCCCAGGCGCAGGAACACTGAGGCCCCCATCCGCAAATCCCCCCGGACCAGGAAGGGCAAGACCCCACCACAATCCCGCACTTCCACCACACAGTCTCCGTCCTCCAGCCCCCAGGCCACCACTCCACAGGTCCCCCCACCACACCCTGCCCCAGGTTCCCCCACACACCGATACCGCATCCCCAAAATGCTTAGGCCCTCCCCCCCTACCACATGCACTTCCACCCCCACCTCACACGCTCAGCCTGTTCCTGCCACTGGTGTGGAGACCGTGTCCCCCCTCTGTCCTGCCCACCTCATCTGAACCCCATTACACTCCTTTGGAGATTGGCACTGCAGTAGAGAGCACATCCACCCCGTCTGACTTGGGCACTGCAGTGGAGACCCCGTCCACACCATCTGACCTGACCACTGCAGTGGTGCCGGCAACCACCCCATCTGACTTGAGCCCTGCAGTGGTGACGGCGCCCACTGTGTCAGACACCTCCACTGCAGTTGCCAGTGACACTCCTGCACCCACCACCCCTCCCCTGCCCCATTCTGCTATTCCCTGATCCTGTCCCTGCGGTGCCTGGCCTGCCTCTATGTATGCCCCTCCAAGGGGAGATGTCCCCTGGCCGTAGCAGTGCAGGCAAGCAATGGGTGACAACTTGTCACATGTCACCCTGGTAGGACTCTTGATATGGACTGGCCATTGGCCTTTTGACATTGTGGACTTAACAGTTACAAGGATTTATGTGCTGAATAAAGCCAATTGTTGTTATCCAGTGGTGTTGCATCTAATGTACATGATGTTGATGATGAGTATCATGAACTTGCTGTTGTAATGGTGTTTTGAAGGAATAAGAGATCGATTTGCTGATGTGATGGACTCCATGTGGTCCATGGGATATGTGTACTATTCTGGTATGTATCCATGTCATCCTTTGCTGCAATTTCAGGGTGTAGTGATAGCAAGAATTTGGGACCAGGATTTTCTCCTTTTGTTTGCTACTTCACATCTTTGGCATACACTGTTGCACATATGTTGGGCTTACATTTGTGCACATTGTAAGATTCCCTGACTGGGCCCATCTCCACTGGACAGGCAGGTTTGTGCATCAATGGTACACAAGTCATCTGTGTCATCAGTGCAACTTGCTATACATGTGTATTGCGTATGTGCAGATGACTTAAGGGACACTCCCATACACAGGCGGATGTGACCAGAGCTTTCATTGTGTTGTAATTGTTGGCTCACTGAGCAAGTGTTATGCTGACATGGCAGAGCCGTGCACAGACAACGTTTTGCACAGCTGACCTTCCCCAGGAGTGGAGTCCCCTCATGGCAGTGTGTCATTCCGTGACATTTCCTGAGCCCATGGTGTGTGTTGTGTGAGCATGTCTGTGTGTGTTCCCTTCCCTTTTTCTACACAGCCTGTGTTCCCTACAGATGTTCCTGTTTGTGGTGCTTGCTGAGTTGTCCTGTGTTCATCCAACATCTTTGCCCTGGGTTTCCTGGGATGTAGGTGCATGGCAAACTACTGGTCATTAGGGTGTCATCCCTAGGTGTTTTAGTTGTAAGGTCCGGGGATGTTGTCAAACGCACGTGGGACACATTCAGGATTCCCCTTGGCACTTCTGTGTTACCAACATCATGTTGTTTTCCCTATGTGGTATCTGTCAGTGAGTGGGTCACTTGTATGTGTGTGTGACTACTCCCACTCATCAGGGTCAGAGCTGCAATGTTGGAAGGTGTCGACATGTGTTCTTTGTGGGTCTCCTTTGGTTCCTCATTGGTGTGGGAGTGTGGCAGGGATCCCAATGATTCTGGTAGATTTCACGTCATGCCCATGTACCGCATACTGTGCAGTGTGGCAGACATTCACAAGGGTTGTTGACTGGCCATGTGTGATGATTTTTGGGTACCTTGGATCCCCCACCACCCCTGGGATTGTCATGGGTGCATGAGCAATGTCACCAGTCCATGTGTGCTTAGCTGATGCACATTGGTGCAGATCAAGGTGTGTGGTGTTGAGAGTGGCCAAATGTGAGTTGTCTCATGGCTAGGCCCCTACCTACATTTTGCCCATTGATTACAGGCCATGGCCAGTGATTTGTGTTTGTGTAGGTGTGATGGAAGTTTGTTGGTCAGGACACATGACCCAGTGCGCACAGGTGACTGTGCTCCACAGTATGGGCAACATCTACCTTTGTCATCACAGTGGGATTATCATACAGGCTACTGACACCCCAATGTAGGGTCCCTGAGGGTAGTGCTGTAGTGGGTCTGTCTCTTGCTGTGTTGGTTGCTGTTCCGCCCAGCTTGTGTCACATGAATCCGTTGGGATCCCACTCATCTGGCAATGCCTGCTTGCCCACAAAGGGGTGCACAGTTCATGAGTTACTTTTGTATGGCACTGTGTACACATCTGTGTCATTGGAGTTCAGCCCACCATCATGTGTTGTGTACTAGCCTGGGGACAGTGAGACACACACACATGTTGTGTTTGATATGCAGTGTGGGGCTGCCTGTCTGTGTTTGTGCATCTGCACCACTGCATTGGTATGGCTTTTGCGGTCCATTGGCTGGATGTTGTTTGGAGGTTTTTCCCTAGTGTCCCTGGGTCTCCTAGCTCATCAGCCTGCACATTCATCATGTTTGGTATGTCCCATTGCTGCCATGGTATGGGACTTGGTCACCTAACATCTACAGTCTCCACAGGATTCCTTAGTTTGTGTGTCTGTTCGTAAAGATATGTGTGTATGCATCATGATGCTCACTTTTCACATAGTCTAATTGGACACTGGAGGCATTGTCAGGGATCATGGCCGATGCTTGTCTGCACATGGCAGAGGGTGTTCTTGTGATACACAGCAATCTTTGCCTCACCAAATCCATGTTTGTATGGGACACAACCACTACATTGCCACAACATTGCTTGTGGTGTTGGGACCAGGAATCATACATGCTGGTTTGAAGATGCTGCTATTATTATGTCCACACTAACCTTCTGGTCACTGTAGTGATGTGTGGTTTAGACCCCATTACCACATTGTTCCTGATATGCTGGTGTTTTGAACCCCACAATCACCTTTTGGTCACTGTAGTGATGGGGGGTTTAGACCCCATTACCACAATGATCCAAAAATGCTGGATTTTTGAAGCCCACAATAACCTTTTGGGCACACATGTGATGGGAGTCACATTGTATGTTCACTGTCAGAATCTGTGTTGTAAGCATTTGACACACAAAAAAACAATCTTGCCAAGATGGTAGGGGGGGGGGGTTTGGCTTAGACACCCTATGTGTGTGAATGCTGGTAGTGCTAGGCATCCAGCCCCCTATGAGTAGGGGATACTGGTAGGGATGGGCATCCAGCCCCCTATGAGTAGGGGATACTGGTAGTGATGGGCATCCAGCCCCCTATGAGTTGGGGATACTGGTAGGGATGGGCATCCAGCCCCCTATGAGTAGGGGATACTGGTAGTGATGGGCATCCAGCCCCCTATGAGTAGGGGATACTGGTAGTGATGGGCATCCAGCCCCTATTAGTGGGGATGGTAGTAGTGATGGGCATCCAGCCCCCTATGAGTAGGGGATACTGGTAGTGATGGGCATCCAGCCCCCTATGAGTAGGTACTGCTGGTAGTGATAGCCATACACCCCCCTATGAGTGGGGACTGCTGGTAGTGATAGCCATACACCCCCCTATGAGTAGGGGCTGCTGGTAGTGATGGGCATCCAGCCCCCTATGAGTAGGGGATACTGGTAGTGATAAGCCCCCCCCTATGAGTAGGTACTGCTGGTAGTGATAAGCCCCCTCCCCTATGAGTGGGGACTGCTGGTAGTGATAGCCATACATCCCCCTATGAGTAGGGACTGCTGGTAGTGATGGGCATCCAGCCCCCTATGAGTGGGGATTGCTAGTAGTGATGGGCATCCAACCCCCTATGAGTAGGGGGTACTGGTAGTGATGGGCATCCAGCCCCTAAGAGTAGGGGATACTGGTAGGGATGGACATCCAGCCCCCTATGAGTAGGGGTTACTGGTAGTGATGGGCATCCAGCCCCCTATGAGTAGGGGATACTGGTAGTGATGGGCATCCAGCCCCCTATGAGTAGGTACTGCTGGGTAGTGATGTGCCCCCCCTATGAGTGGGGACTGCTGGTAGTGATAACCATACAACCCCTATGGTTTGGCTGTTGCTGGTGGAAGGGATATCCACCCCCTATGTGTGTGTAGCATTTCGCGGGTTCATGACGTTTGTTTGTGTGGTGGGTATCTGACTTACCGTCTGCGACGTACGCGTCTGTTCCTGATCCGGTCATAGATATACAGTACTGGGATGACCTGCGCAATGGGATTCATCATTGGTTCGTCTCGTACTTGCTGATTGTTGCTCCGTCTCGTACACGTTGATAGTTGGTCCGTCTCGTAGCCATGGATCGTGTAGTGGCGCGAATCGGACCTGAAATACAGCTCTCCCGGATGCTGTGACGTGCTGGAAGTGGCGACCCGTTCAGCGCGTAGGAAGTACGCATCGTACTTGTCCGGCCGGAAACTGCTGTGAAAATGCTTCCGTGCGACTCGAATCGGCGTTTACTGACCCGGCTCGTACGGGAAATGTTGCTGGAATGGGTGCGTACGTGCCGATCGGGATTTTTACACATTTGCGCATCGTACTTCATCGCCCGGACGTACCGGCTCCCGGAACGAGTCGGTCTCAAGGTAAGGCTACAGACAGCTCTCGTAGGGCTGTCCGAGCGAGACCGGAATCGACCCCTAAATGTTAAAATAAATTAAACATATACATATAAATTAATATACAAACAGTCCAGGATCCGCACGCTCTCAGTGAAGCACGACAACGAGCAAATGTTCAAAGTTGTTTATTCACTACGCGTTTCAGAGTAAAAACTCCTTGTTCACGTGAAAAGATGCACAAACACCGGGAACTTAATAAAGTGTTTCAACAATGCCTTTCTTTTTTTCCTTGTTCACGTGAAAAGATGCACAAACACCGGGAACTTAATAAAGTGTTTCAACAACCGGCTCCCGGAACGAGTCGGTCTCAAGGTAAGGCTACAGACAGCTCTCGTAGGGCTGTCCGAGCGAGACCGGAATCGACCCCTAAATGTTAAAATAAATTAAACATATACATATAAATTAATATATATATACTTACTCCACATAGTGCAACAGTAGAGAAAGCGTTGGATAGCATAGGGGTAAAAATTACTATTCCCACTCCAGAGAGTGCAACAGTAGGGAAAGCGCTGGATAGCGTAGGGGTAAAAATTACTATTCCCACTCCAGTGAGTGCAACAGTAGGGAAAGCGTTGGATAGCGTAGGGGTAAAGATTACTATTCCCACTCCAGAGAGTGCAACAGTAGGGAAGCGCTGGATAGCGTAGGGGTAAAAGTTACTATTCCCTCTCCAGTGAGTGCAACAGTAGGGAAAGCGCTGGATAGCGTAGGGGTAAAAATTACTATTCCCACTCCAGAGAGTGCAACAGTAGGGAAAGTGCTGGATAGCGTAGGGGTAAAAATTACTATTCCCACTCCAGAGAGTGCAACAGTAGGGAAAGCGCTGGATAGCGTTGGGGTAAAAATTACTATTCCCACTCCAGTGAGTGCAACAGTAGGGAAAGGGTTGGATAGCGTAGGGTTAAAAATTACTATTCCCACTCCAGAAAGTGCAACAGTAGGGAAAGCGCTGGATAGCGTAGGGGTAAAAATTACTATTCCCATTCCAGTGAGTGCAACAGTAGGGAAAGCGCTGGATAGCGTAGGGTTAAAAATTACTATTCCCACTACAGAGAGTGCAACAGTAGGGAAAGTGCTGGATAGGGTAGGGGTAAAAATTACTATTCCCACTCCAGAGAGTGCAACAGTAGGGAAAGCGTTGGATAGCGTAGGGGTAAAAATTACTATTCCCACTCCAGAGAGTGCAACAGTAGGGAAAGCGCTGGATAGCGTAGGGGTAAAAATTACTATTCCCACTCCAGTGAGTGCAACAGTAGGGAAAGCGTTGGACAACGTAGATGTTAAAAATAACATACATATAAATGAAATAAATATTGTAATTAAATAATGATTTATTAATAAATTTAGAAAAGAAAAAAAAAACTACAAATATATCAAAAATAATAATTACTTTAATAATATTAAATACTTCCCATCCTATTCCCCAATAAACACACAACACACTCCACATAAAATTTCACACAATTAAATTAATTTTCAATTAATCAAATAAAAATTAATTAGCAATTAATAATTAAATTTAAAAAAATGTCAATAACAATAAATAATATGTAATAAAAATTAATCACCAATTATTAATTAATTAACAAAAAATTATTAACAATACCAATAAATATCTAATAAAAATTAAGAACCAATTAATAAGTAATTAACCAAAAAATTAATTATCAATACCAATAAATAATATTTAATAAAAATTAACCAATTAATAATTAATTAACAAAAACATTAATTATCAATACTCAATTTTTCTTAATTAATTACTTTTTTTTTTTTTAAATTTGTTTATTGAATTTCAAATAACAAATGCCAACAGCAAATAGGTCTCGTACAAGATATCGTGTAAAAAAGACGATAGGGCAAACCCCCCCCCCATCCCCCCACCCCATCCCAGGCAGACAGCGGCAACATTTTCAAGGCACCCATAGATGACCTAAACACCAATTGAGAGGCATATATAGACATATCAATATGAACAAGAGATGAAATATACAGGGTATTCATAATGCATATCAAGTAACAGGAGCATAAGGCATAATCCCACAGTGGCCTGCGAAAACCAAGGTGAAGAGCATACTATCCCCCAGAAGACATGGCCACACAGAAACCATCACTCCACATCCGTGCGGGACAGAAGATATGCCGACAACGGGGCCCAAAAGTCCTTCGGACGGGAGGCCTCCGGCAATTCCTCCTCATACAGTAGAAGCTGATCCCTGCAATACAACAGGTCCCGAAGCCACTTCTTTATCGTGGGGGTTGTCTTAGCTCCCCAGCACTGTGCCACCGCCCTCTTTGCCAATAGTGTAGCCACAGCCACAATCCGTCTATTACAGGGCTTAAGACGCTGTACCATACCAAGAAGGCACAGCTCCGGGGTGCCCGGCACAGGCTCCAATACAATGTCTGTCAGCATCTTCGCCACTTCATTCCAAAAGATACGTACACCTGCGCACATCCATGCTACATGCAAAAAATCTGCCTCATTCATCCCACACCGCACACAAGCAGCCGTCTCTCTCAACCCATATCTGCACAGTTGAGACGGGGTATAATAAAGTTGGTGAAGGAATTTGAAATGAATTATTCGAAGATTGCAATTCGCCGTGAGGCGGCCCGTGAGCCTGCAACATGCAACCCAATCCTCCAGCTCAAGAGTATCTCCCAACACTGCCCTCCAACGTAAAAAGGAGGGGTGGTCCTCACAGTCCCGCTCACGCATGGAAGCGTTGTACAATCTAGTAACAAGACCCTTGCGTCCCGCTCCCGACAGCATCGCCTGCAATGCCCGTAGAGCAACGGGTTCCGTCGGAAAGTCCGGATAGGACGTCCGAATCGCCTGTCGAACCCGCACATAGGTAAAGTCAAACATAAACCTGCGCTTCTCGCCATTCTGCGCTTCCAACAAGGTCTTAAAGCGGCCATTTATATAAAGATCTCCCAGCCGGGAGATACCCACCTTAGCCAATTCGCGCAGAGCCGGCCTCTCACGCGCCGCAGAGATATCAGGGTGCGATGATAAGGGCAACGACGGGGCATAGAGACACGGCACCTGAGCCCGCTTAGCCAGCATTCGCCAAGCCCACGCCGTACAGTGCACGGGATTAATCTCAGTCCGCGGGCCACCCGAGCCACCCATTAGGACCGCCGCTTGTAAAGGCATTGGGGAGACCGCATCAGATTCAACGGCAACATGAGGCTGAAAGCGCTGGGGGAAATGCCAATAGTGGGCGAATTGCGCCTGAGCGCACAGATAGTAGAGTCTGATATCGGGAGCTTCAAAGCCACCCCGTTCAAAAGGCTGAGTCAGCACATCCCACCGGCAGCGTGGTTTCTTGCCCCCCCCATACAAACGAGAGAAGGGACGACTGGAGCGTCGTAAAAAATGCCTTGTTCAGTTTGATGGGGATATTATTGAAAAAGTAGAGCAGTTTAGGCAGAAAGGCCATCTTAACAACCGCAATTCTGTCAGCCAATGACAGAGGGAGATGCGCCCAGCGCTCCGCCAATTCAGTGATGCGCGCTATCGTTCGGCCGTAATTTTCAGTAACTACTTTTTCTGGGTCCCTATGTAACCACACTCCCAAGTACTTCACCGGGTCCGACGTCCAGGCCAGAGGATAATCCAATGGCACCTCCATCGTGCGCTCTGTCAGAGGAAACACCACTGACTTAGACCAATTTATACCCAGACCAGAGAACCCCTCGAACCTCACATATTCCCGAAGCATTGCAGAAAGGTGTATCGCCGGGTCACGGACATAGAGCAACATATCGTCCGCGTATAACGAGACGATCAGCGGCCGCTGCTTAAATTGCAATGCCGCTTCCGCGTGCCGCTGGCGAAGTCGACAGGCAAGCGGCTCCAGAGGCAGTGAGAACAGCATTGGCGACAGGGGGCAACCCTGCCGCGTACCCCTCTCAATGGGGATCGTCACGGACACCCACCCATTTACTCTCACCCGGGCAACCGGAGTGTCATAGAGAACCCTGAGCCATTGTAAGAAAAATGGTGGAAAGCCCATCCTGGTCAGAACTGCGAACATGTAGGGTCATTGCAAAGAGTCAAAGGCCTTGGCTGCGTCAAGCAGCACAGCGGCGACCTGGAAGTCAGCCCCAAAGTAGTGTAGGGTGGAAAAAATCGTGCGTATATTGTGAGTTGTGGATCGCGCCGCAACAAACCCCGATTGATCAGGCAGAACCAGGAGCGGAACCAGGGGCTGTATCCTGGTGGCGATCATTTTTGCTAGAATTTTAGCATCGATATTAATAATCGAGAGGGGTCTATACGACTCACAGTGAGTTGGAGGCTTGCCCGGCTTCAACAACGTCACAAGCAAGGCCTCACGAAGGGTGGGTGGCAATGTGCCCGTGTCATATGCTTCCGCATAGACAGCCAGTAAATGAGGCGCGAGATCCGTCGCATAAGTTTTATAAAATTCGCTGGGCAGCCCATCCAGACCCGCAGCTTTACACGTGGGCAAGGCCATTATAGCCAACTTAACGTCTTCAACCGTGAACGGCTGTACCAGGTGTTCCCGATGTGTAGACGACAGCCACCCCAGCGCCACATCATCCAAATATGTATCAATCTCCTCCGTAGACGGAGATTCACGGGCGGCATAGAGCCGGGTATAGAACCTCAGTACAATATCACAAAGTTCAGCCGTCGAACAGCGGGTAACCCCCTCCATGTCCTGCAGTGCTGTGATACGCCCCTGGCTTCGCGGCTCTGCCAACTTCTGTGCTAAAGAGCGACCAGGCCTGCCCCCCTCACCATAATATCGAGCAGTTTTCCGCCGAGAGCAGTGCAGTAATTCCTGATCGACCGTGGCATTATGTTCTGAGATGAGATCCCGAATCCTCGCCAAGCCAGCCGGGGAGGAATCGGACTCATAGGCACGCTCCAATACAGATATATCAGATGCCAGCTTCCCTATTCGGCGCCGAAGATCACGTAGCACCCCAGATTGCGCCCCTATACAAACCCCTCGGATGGTAACCTTGAATGCTTCCCAAAGGATCCCCGCGCTATCCACCGACCCCTCATTTTCCCTAAAAAAATTTGTGATTGCGTCCGCGACAGGTCTGACGAAAGACTATATCCGTTAGTTCAGACGGCTGTAGCCGCCACGTGAAGGGTGGTCTCTCGCAGGTGGGGACCTGCAATTCCAGAGTGACCGGAGAGTGGTCCGACAATGTACGAGCCTCATGAGTCACCCCAACCACCCAGGGGCACACCTCCCCCGATAAAAGCCAGTAATCTATGCGGGACCTTAATTAATTACTTAATTACAAATAATTTACTTACCACCCTATTCCCCTAAAAACACACAACCCACTCCAATAATAAATTAATACAAATAAAATAATTATCAATTAATAATAATTAATTACCAATTAATAATTAATTAACAATAAATTAATATTAATAACAATAATTAAATTACTTCCCACCCTATTCCCCTATAAACCCACAACCCGCTACAGAAATAAAACACAAAATTTAATTAAAATAAATTAATAATTCCTAAAAATTATTATTTAATTTACTATAATTAAAATACTTCCCTCCCTATTCCCCTATAAACCCACAACCCGCTACGGCAGTGGTTCCCAAACTTTTTTGACCCGTGGCTCCCTTGACCTAATTGGCAGTTGGCCGTGGCTCCCCACCATTTTTTTACCGGCGCACCGGGGTGCAGCGGCGCACACTTTGGGAACCACTGGTCTACATGAAGAATCAAGCCTAGACGTGATGAAGGATTCAGAGAGTAGCCATCACCATCATAAAACTTTATTTGCAATCACAAAGATCTTATAAAGTACATCTCAATGCTAGAGAAAGGCTCAAGGAGCTCTGTGGCGTTACAAGAAGTTTACATCGGGTGGGCTCTGATGAACCCAAGATGGCTCACCAGATCCCATCTACCCAGTGTTTTAAGTGGGCTGGGTCCTGCCGGTGCAGTTCTAAAAAGCAGGTGTCAAGATGGGTCCCTATCGGGCTCTCCATTTTTGCCTTCAGCCTCAGGATGAAAAAAAAATCTTAACTCTGTAGCAGTCACTTCACTGCCTTTGAGGTAACTTCAAAGAGACTTGTTATAGTTCTTTCACAGTCTCATCATTTCAGAACTGAATCATTTTCAATATTATATACAACAAAGCCATAGTTGTTGCTTATTTGTGTTATGCCACTAAGAATCATTGGCACAGCCAATAGTCCTGGCTTGTTGTAGGTGTAATGTTGCTTGTTGTATTATATATCTGGATGCAATGACAGAAGCAGCAAATTACCAGTCAGGCAGCACACTATGCTGAGCACAGATTAAGCCACGCCCTTTATTGCATCGGCCACGCCCCTTTGAGACCCCCCCAGTTTTTTAAGCCCACTTAAAGCCCTGCATTTACATAAATGTAGGAGTACTTCACCCGTCATACTAGCTGCATGAGTGTTGGCTCATCCGCTTCAAAGTCGTATTTTTCCTCCCACCCCACACCCCCCTTTTCGCCCTCAAATTCTTGGTGTAATGATTATTCACTAACAATTTGGCAAAATAACTTCCAAGTGTAATTGTGCTGAACTGTAATGCGAAACCAGAACTACAGGGTCCCTTTGAAACAGCAACACGGCCTCAAACAGATCGATGCGGTGCAACGCGCACAACAGTCAGAATTAATTTAAAGCCCCTCCAGCTGTTCTCCAAACATTGCAGCCTTTTATTGCATTTCCAGCACACTCGCTGTCCAAGTTAATGCTTCAGGATGCACCGCTCTTTCTCCCAGCCAAATTCACTGTGATGCGATAGATTACAAGATTGAGAGCAGGAAGTGGACAGAAAACACTCTGCGCCAATGTCTTAAAGCACGTACGACGCGTGTTGCGCTGTGGCTGCAATGTCCACGACCCACATCCTGCACGGCGGCGCGGCGCCCCTGGCTTCTCATCACGGCGCATCGGGGTGCCGCGGCGCACACTTTGGGAACCACTGCGCTACGGTACTAAAACGCAAAATGTACTTTAAAAAAAATTACAAATTTCTAAAAAATGTATACATATATTTAAAAGAACAGTACAACACTTAACAAAAAATATAGAACACATACATATTAAATACATACTAAAATACATAACACTCATATAAATATCGATATTATTAACATCAATAATTTAACTATCGATATTACTAACATCGATATTTGCAACATCGATATTTCTTACCTTAACTTCGATATTCTGGTTGTAGATATTCTTGACTTCGATATTTTGGCCCTACGATATTTAAAACTCGATATAACTGTGCTTCGATATTTAAAAATCGATATTTTGACTGTCCACCATCCCGAATATGTAAGCTACCGATAGATGTTTCCCCCCGGTTATGTCTGTTAAACATCTGGGATGCCAATGATCTGTCACGCACTGAGCAATTATGGGTTACTTTGGGATGTATGATGGGGAAGCGTAATATAGCTAGAACATGGAAGGGAGAAACGCAGCCTAGATATACTGACTGGGAGTCGGACATGGACTGGTGCATGCAGGCGGAGAGGGTTGTCTACGAAAGTAGGGGTTGCCCACATAAATGGACAAAAATATGGGGCCCCTGGAATGAGAGCAGAGGCTCCGTTCAGCCTCCCTCCCTCCTTTGTGATTGATGACGAAGACATTTAATGAGCGAAAGTATGGAAAGATGTTATGTGTTCTTTGTAAGTAACCCAATGCCTGGACCTATATGTCTATTGTATACCATTATTTTTGATTGTCCGAATCAATGCACTGTGCTGCATCTGTTTTGGTTGTGTTTTTGTATTTTATGTTATTCTTTCAATAAAAAAGATTTAAAAAAATAAATAAAAATGTGAGGTTCTGCTGAACCCATAGAATACAAGAGGTGAGTTACCAATAATCACATTTGTTAGTGTCATTTGATGAAACACACTCACATTGAAATCACTACCTGAGTCAGTTAAGTGTGATTTGAGAGCTAAATACACAGAAACACATGAACATACAGGCATCTTACCTTCACAACATGTACAAGACTAGTGATTGTGCTCCCACATTGAAACTTACACCAATGATATATTGGTGATCCATAAGATGCCAGTGAGAAGTTTCCTATTTAAAACAATTATATGCTTATCATTCAATCATTAAACACAGTCAATAATACTAGTAACATTTAAAATATTTTCCAGTTTATCCTCCTAACCATAACACATCTTACTTTTGCTACATATGTCATTAAACATAAGTTGTAAATTATATGGCATACCTACACTTCATATTTTGTATTTCCTAATAAGGCTTCATAGAAGGGAAATAGGTCAAGTTAATTTAATTCAGATTTTGTTATAAAAATAATTTCGTCAGCTTTATACACTTATTCACAAAAAATAACTTACCCTCATATGCAGAAGTTTTAAATTACTTAACACCTGTGATCAATACCTTCTTCCCCCCCACTGTCATCTTCATAGTGCATTTCTGTAACATCTCCCTGGTCTTCATCATGTGAGTTATCAGGGGTGAATGGTATGTTTCTGCGCAGGGCAATGTTGCATGCAACAGACAGCTACAATTTGGCACACTTCGTCAGGTGAGTCAAGGTGGGCTCCAACAGATCTATCCATGCAACTGAACTGTGCTTTGAAGAGCCCCAAAGCTCGCTCCACAGACATGTTCTGCCATGTGTGTCACTGAAGTGGACATCCCCTGGTATTGTTTGATTCCACAGAGGTGGTAACAATCACCGTCTGCTTGGATATGCTGAGTCTTCTGAAAACCTATAACATATGCCAAATACGTCAAGTAATGTTACATTAATATGATCATTATAGTCAATTTGTTGTTTTTTAAAACTTTTATCACAACACTTACCAACAAGCCCGGCCATCTTATGGTGAAGTTGTTCCATCTGCGTAGCACTAATGAATCATGTGGATCCTGGGAATTTTGCACATACACTTGGTGATGTACAGGTCCAGAATGCAGACAACTTGCACATTGATTGAAAGGAAATTTTTCCTGTCTTTGGATACTTACCCAGTCATGTGGTGGTATCAAAGCAATATGTGTACCATCAATGCGACAATAACATGTGGGATGCCTCCCCAATCAAAAAAGTCGCCCTTTATATTGTTCAGGGTACCAGCATCAGTTGGAAATTGTATACATTCATTTTTGTGATTAATCATCACATTCATAAATTGCTGTAGCACACATGAGAATTTGGCTTGCGACATTCCATTACAATCCCCAACGGTGTTCCGGAAGGATCCAGGTGCACTGAAATGCACTACAGCAAGTGTTTTCACTAGTAGTGGCATTGTGGTGAGGCTACTATTTAGCAGCAGAAGTTCTGATAAGAGATGACGTGACAAGTAAAAGACTATCTGCTGGTTCAGTCAATATTGTTTGATGACTTCTCTTTCCTGCATGGTGTCAAGGTCAGAAAGCTCTATGCTGCCCTATTCTGGCTCTGGCAGGGTCCGTCTGTTGTGCCTGTAGTTGTTGTGCTCAAAAAAAAAAAAAAAAAAGTAGCAGTTTCCAGAAATGGAATTTGATGAATTTATATTCAAATATATATAATTCATTTTCAAACTTTGTAGAGATTTTTTAATGCTATTTATTGTACCAAAAACATTTTTTTTCACTTTTAATTTTAAAAAATCACTTCCTCAATGGAGGTTTAAATTACAATGTGTACACCACAAATGTCTATTTATAAATCTTATTTGTAATTTTTCCATTGCTAAAGTATAAAATATACGTGACAGATGGAATACTGTCAATACATCATATTGATCATGATGCGCCATTTCATCCATCTCTGTCAATCTTTTTAGAACAATACATGTGGCATACCTAAAATGGTGTATGCCTGACCTGCCCATCATGCGCAATAGATAAACAACACAACACCAACTGGGACTTCCGTCCATCAACAACTTAAACGTCCATTGGTTGCCAATGGGTGATCAGCTTTGCAAAACGTAAGGAGTGATGTACGCGTCCGTTGACGTATGCATACATCAGTGTGGCATAAGTGCATCAGTAACTAAATTTCACTTGCCTCCTAACATTCGAACTCTGCACGCCTCTTCATAAACTGATGTTCCACTACCTCTGCAAAATTGAAATGGATGAGAGGTCTGGAGACAGAGCCCCCAACTTCACTGAAGAGGAACTTCAGATATTGACTGAAGAGATCCTGTCCCACTACAGCCAGCTATATGGCTCTGCAGAGCAACAGGTAAGGAAGACACTTGTTAGTAACTAATTTAGCATTTAGATAAATGTACAACATAGATATTTCTACATTAGATATTTCGATCTTCACATGTATCAATTAATTATAATTTATTTTCGAGTAAATATTTGTCAAATAGTTTAAATTAATTTCACTGTGAAGAATCAATGTGCCTGATTACAACATGTTGTCACAGCACACATGCAGAAATCCTATGTTTAACGATAAATGCCTTTGAGCCAAAAAAGTTTCTTTTTCTGAAGTACTCCATTCAATGTGTTCACATTTCTGAACATGGTGGAGGGTAATGTATGTTTTGCCTGATATTTAGAATCACTTTGTTTAAAAACATAGCAATTGTATTACATCATCTTTGTAAATTGTTGGATATTATAAATTATATCTGTATATTTTAATATCTAATAAACTACAGACATTAATCTATACATATATAATTAGTACATGACACATTTTAATAATACAGTTATATGCTTAAAAATATATAGCCTACAATATAATTTTTTATGTTCACTGCCTATATCGAGAGAAAGAGAGACAGAGAAAGAGAAAATTAGACAGAGAGAGAGAGCGAGAGCGAGAAAGAGAGATATAGAGAAATATATATTTTGAACCTGAGTTGAATTAGATATAGCTACATTTAAAAGCTGCATAATAGTCATGATCATTTATTTTTCAGATTTCAAATAATGCACATTATTTAACTATATTGTGCTTAATAACTTTGTTTATATTAAAGAAAAACTACATATATTTATTCATTAAGAAAATATTATACCGAGGTATTTATACATTTCTTAAATAAAAATATATATTTGTGTCAAAACAGGAGAATATATAACTATAAAATGTATGAATATAGTTGTAAATATGTAAAACAAATGGTCAATTTGAAAGAATCTATATTACTATACATTACATTATGTATAACTTACAAATTAAGTTTAAATGAGCAATGTAGGATTAGACATTCTTCCTTTGTTTTTTGTGCTTTTTAAGTAAGAAGATATTAAAAGGGGACCAGTTCCAGCATTTTCAAAACAGAATGTAACAGTATGGAAAAGGTTTTAAAACAAAACAAAAATAAACCATACACAAATTACACAGCAGTTGCCAATGGGGAGCAAGCAATAGTAATATTTGGAGTCTTCCCATGAGGCACAGGGTCATGACTGATTTGCATATGGCTTGGTCCTAACTGGGGTGGCGAAGTGAGCTAAAGAATAATGATGGATTCAACCCAGATCTGTGACTGTGGGTGAGTGTCTGAAAAGTTTCAGCACTCTGTCCATCATCTCCTTGTGATTGCTTTGTTTGCCCTAAGTTGGCAGGGTATGCCCAGACGTGGGTCCCTTGCTCACTTTGCCACTGGATTCAAGCTAGCCTGGCTAATGAGGTGTGTTACCCTGAAATCGGTCCCAGGAGGCTTGTTTCCGGTCCAGGGTGGACCTGGCCTAGCAGTTCGGGCTGGACTGTTCCCATGAGGCACAGGGTCAAGACTGATTTGCAAATGGCTGGGTCCAAACTGGGGTGGCGAAGTGAGCTAAACAAGCATTGGCAATGCCAATCGGTCTCAGTTTAGTGTTGTAGTTTTTAATAATGAGCATTATAATAATGCTAATCTATGCAAACCTGCCTATTTGGTCACATTAGACTTACTCCAGCTCTTTCTGACTAGCTGCTCCCCAAAAAGCATGCAACCTTTGATACAAACACAATAAGTGTAAATGCAGAATTAGGGAAAAGCACCAACCGGACTTGCCTATCAAAGAACAAACAAGCAGCAAGTTCCAAGCTCTAGCACTCTGCAGCCACATAAGTCCTAAATAAAAGCCTACACCCACTGCTTAATTTGTAAAACATAAAGTGCTGGGGCTAAAAGCAAAACTTTAAAAATGACCAAAAACACGTCAAAAACACGATGACGAGGTAGACTCAAAATACTTATTCCCTTGAATGAATTGCCTTCAAACTATTTGCAATTAAATAACCAGACTTGCATATTAAAAATCAAACAAGCAGCAAATGCCACGTTTTACTCTCCTATGCAAAAGAAACAATTGATGTACGGAATGCTGGACAATGCAAACATTCACCCCCAGTCACAAAGATCTGGGTTTAATCCATCATTCTTTTGCTCACCACACCACCCCAGTTTGGACCCAGCCATATGCAAATCAGTCTTGACCCTGTTCCTTGTGGGAACAGTCCAGCCCGAACTGCCAAGCCAGGTCCTCCCTGGACCGGAAACAAGCATCCTGGGACCGGTTTCAGGGCATCACCCTTCTTCAGCCAGGCTAGCTTGAATCCAGTGGTGTAGTGAGCACGGGACCCACGTCTGGGCATACCCTTCCCACTTAGGGCGACATATGCAAAAGAAACAATTGATGGACGGAATGCTGGACAATGCAAACATTCACCCCCAGTCACAAAGATCTGGGTTTAATCCATCATTCTTTTGCTCACCACACCACCCCAGTTTGGACCCAGCCATATGCAAATCAGTCTTGACCCTGTTCCTTGTGGGAACAGTCCAGCCCGAACTGCCAAGCCAGGTCCTCCCTGGACCGGAAACAAGCATCCTGGGACCGGTTTCAGGGCATCACCCTTCTTCAGCCAGGCTAGCTTGAATCCAGTGGTGTAGTGAGCACGGGACCCACGTCTGGGCATACCCTTCCCACTTAGGGCGACATATGCAAAAGAAACAATTGATGGACGGAATGCTGGACAATGCAAACATTCACCCCCAGTCACAAAGATCTGGGTTTAATCCATCATTCTTTTGCTCACCACACACCCCAGTTTGGACCCAGCCATATGCAAATCAGTCTTGACCCTGTTCCTTGTGGGAACAGTCCAGCCCGAACTGCCAAGCCAGGTCCTCCCTGGACCGGAAACAAGCATCCTAGGACCGGTTTCAGGGCATCACCCTTCTTCAGCCAGGCTAGCTTGAATCCAGTGGTGTAGTGAGCACGGGACCCACGTCTGGGCATACCCTTCCCACTTAGGGCGACATATGCAAAAGAAACAATTGATGGACGGAATGCTGGACAATGCAAACATTCACCCCCAGTCACAAAGATCTGGGTTTAATCCATCATTCTTTTGCTCACCACACCACCCCAGTTTGGACCCAGCCATATGCAAATCAGTCTTGACCCTGTTCCTTGTGGGAACAGTCCAGCCCGAACTGCCAAGCCAGGTCCTCCCTGGACCGGAAACAAGCATCCTGGGACCGGTTTCAGGGCATCACCCTTCTTCAGCCAGGCTAGCTTGAATCCAGTGGTGTAGTGAGCACGGGACCCACGTCTGGGCATACCCTTCCCACTTAGGGCGACATATGCAAAAGAAACAATTGATGGACGGAATGCTGGACAATGCAAACATTCACCCCCAGTCACAAAGATCTGGGTTTAATCCATCATTCTTTTGCTCGCCACACCACCCCAGTTTGGACCCAGCACTCTGCAGCCACATAGGTCCTAAATAAAGGCCTATACCCACTGCTTAATATGTAAAACATGAAGTGCCGGGGCTAAAAGCAAAGCAGCACCTGCCACGTTCTACTCTGCAGCACTCTGCAGCCACATAAGTCCCAAATAAAGGCCTACATCAATTGCTTAATTTGTAAAACATGAAGTGCTGGAGCTAAAAGCAAAACTTAATAAAATGCCCAAAAGCAGGTCAAAACGCGATGAGAAACTACACTCTAAATACTCCTTCCCTTAAATAAATTGTCTGCAAACTATTTGCTATTAAATAAACAAACTTGCCTATCAAAAATCAAACAAGCACCAACTACCAAGTTTAACTTTCCAGCACTCTGCAGCCATATAAGTCCCAAATGAAGGCCTACACAGTCAGTGCTTAATTTGTAAAACATGAAGTGCCGGGGCTAAAAGCAAAACTTTAAAAATGCACAAAAACACGTCAAAAACGCCATAACACTTCTATAGCGACACAAACACAATAAATGTAAATTCAGCTGAAAAGAAAACTCGTAAACCGGACCTGCCTATCCAAAATCAAACAAGCACCAAGTTCCACCCACACTGCAGTACTAGCAGCAACTGCCATGTTCTACTCTCCAGCACTCTGCAGCCACATAAGTCCCAAATAAAGGCCTACAACCAGTGCTTAATTTGTAAAACCTAAAGTGCCGGGGCTAAATGCAAAATTTTTAAAAATGCACAAAAGCATGTCAAAAACGCGATGTCAAAGTAGAGTCTAAATACTCATTCCCTTGAATGAATTGTCTTCAAACTATTTGCAATTAAATTAAAAATTACTTACTTTTATAGCAACCACCACAAAACCTGCCTATTTGGTCACATTAGACTTTCTCCAGCTCTATCTGCCTAGATGCTTCCCAAAAAGCATGCAACCTTTGATACAAACACAATAAGTGTAAATGCAGATTAAGAGAAAAGCACCAAACCGGACTTGCCTATTAAAGAACAAACAAGCAGCAAGTTCCAAGCTCTAGCACTCTGCAGCCATATAAGTCCTAAATAAAAGCCTACACCCACTGCTTAATTTGTAAAATATAAAGTGCCGGGGCTAAAAGCAAAACTTTAACAATGACCAAAAACACGTAAAAAGCGCGATGACAAAGAAGACTCTAAATTCAGAAACTAATTTCCGCACCATCCCTTTTCCCTGCAATAAGTTTGAGCACCACAGCCAAACAACAAAACGAGTCAGATAAACTACTAAGACTCCAGAAAAAACAAATCAGGACAGAATTACACAGTTATTTTTTACTTGAACACCTTAAGGCTGGTACAATTCCACGGGGTCTTCAAGTGAAGAACGTCCCCGTGATCTTCACTGAAGACCCTGAATATAAGAAGGGCTTCAGCTTCATTAGCACTAAATGCAGCAGAGACCTTATGGTACACGCTATAGAAACAGCACAAAGAATTTGTAGAGCACAAGCTGACGAAATTGAGCAATTCGTACAATCAATTAAAGACAATCACACGGTATCTGAGGCCAAGAGCTTGCTAGAGAAGATCGAAAAAGATATTGCAACATTTAAGGACAATACCATCAACTTTAAGAACACGAAATTTGAAAGAGATCAAAAATCCGGATTCACATTTTGACTAGTGTATAAATCTGTTGACCGCCATTCTTTTCAACTAGAAATGAAGGATAGGTCTGCCTATCAATTGTTATGTTTGTGTATTCACATGTTATTCAGTTTGTATCCATTTTTGTGATTATGTATGTTTTATATATGTCTTGAACCGGTGTTCTTTCATGTACGGCATGTTTGAAATGTCCATGACTCTTTTTTTCAAAGAAGCAAAGTAAAAATTGAAGGTGAATTAAATCACTAAGACCACTAAATTTAATACGGTGGTCCTGTTTTCTGTAGTTTTCAAATGAATTGTAGCACCCATACACTGTCTAGTTCGGTTATATATCATTGAGGCCTAGTGTGGGTGCTTTAAATGGGCCCAACCCCTCCTTGTTCATAACATGTTCTACTCTCCAGCACTCTGCAGCCATATAAGTCCTAAATAAAAGCCTACACCCACTGCTTAATTTGTAAAACATAAAATGCCGAGGCTAAAAGCAAAACTTTAAAAATGACCAAAAACACGTCAAAAACGTGATGACAAAGTAGACTCCAAATACTTATTCCCTTGAATGAATTGTCTTCAAACTATTTGCAATTAAATAACCAGACTTGCATATTAAAAATCAAACAAGCAGCAAATGCCATGTTTTACTCTCCAGCACTCTGCAGCTACATAGGTCCCAAATAAAGGCCTACACCCAGTGCTTAATTTGTAAAACATAAAGTGCCGGGGCTAAAAGCAAAACTTTAACAATGACCAAAAACACGTAAAAAGCGCGATGACAAAGAAGACTCTAAATTCAGAAACTAATTTCCGCACCATCCCTTTTCCCTGCAATAAGTTTGAGCACCACAGCCAAACAACAAAACGAGTCAGATAAACTACTAAGGGGTCGATTCCGATCTCGGCCGGAAGCGCACCTAACACTAGTCGTCCGGAAAAAAACCAAGCCGAACGCGTGTTTGCCGACCGATTCGAACATTCGTCCGAACGAGCAAGTACGATGCGCATAACTGCCCAGATCCCGACCCAGCCGTACTTACCCAATCCAGCTCCTGTTCCCCGCCCGAGCCGGATCCGTAAACGCAGAATCGAGTCGCACGGAAGCCAAAATACAGCACCTTCCGGCCGGACTAGTACGATGCGCCTTCCGTACGCGCCGAACCCGTCGCTACGTACGGCACGTCAGAGCATCCGGGAGAGGCGCACATAAGCTCCGATTCGCGCCACAAGACGATCCACGGCTACGAGATGAACACGCCAGCCACGAGTACGAGTCAAAGCAACGAGAAAGCCGAACGAGACGAACCAACCATGAATCCCATCGCGCAGGTCCTACCAATACTCTACATCTATTACCGGAACAGGTACGGATGCGTATGGCGCAGACGGTAAGTTAAACACCCACTACACAAACAAACGACACTTACCCGACATATAACACACACACATAGGGATGCAGAAATGACTTACACTAGCAACAGCAGAACCATAGGGGTGGGATGTCTATCACCAATGCCATATACACCCATAGGGGCCTGGATGCCTACCACTAACACCACCCCTACTCATGGGGGCCTGGATGCCTACCACTAACACCACCCCTACTCAGGGGGGGCTGGATGCCTACCACTACCACCACCCCTACTCAGGGGGTGCCAGATGCCTGTCACTACTACCATCCCCACTCATAGGGGGATGGATGCCTACCACTAACACCACCCCTACTCAGGGGGGCCTGGATGCCTGTCACTACTACCATCACCACTCATAGGGGGCTGGATGCCTGTCACTACTACCATCCCCACTCATAGGGGGCTGGATGCCTACCACCAACACCACCCCTACTCAGGGGGGCCTGGATGCCTACCACCAACACCACCCCTACTCAGGGGGGGCTGGATGCCTACCACTACCACCACCCCTACTCAGGGGGGCCTGGATGCCTGTCACTACTACCATCCCCACTCATAGGGGGCTGGATGCCTACCACCAACACCACCCCTACTCAGGGGGGGCCTGGATGCCTACCACTACCACCACCCCTACTCAGGGGGTGCTAGATGCCTGTCACTACTACCATCCCCACTCATAGGGGGATGGATGCCTACCACCAACACCACCCCTACTCAGGGGGGCCTGGATGCCTACCACTAACACCACCCCTACTCAGGGGGGCCTGGATGCCTGTCACTACTACCATCCCCACTCATAGGGGGATGGATGCCTACCACCAACACCACCCCTACTCATAGGATGGGTAATGCATGACACAACCAGCATACTCCAACATAAGGAATGTAAGAAAAACACATCCCCCCAACACCATGACAAGCGTGTGTAGACTGTGTCAAATGCCTACAACACTGAACATGAAATTGAACATACAATGTGACCCCCTATCACATGTGTCACACATAAATGTGTGTGGCCTCCACAATGCAAGCAGACCATGACCACTGTGGCAATGGGGTCTAACACCCCATCATCACAGTGACCAAAAGGTAAGTGTGGGGTCCATAGCTGAAGCACATTTTGAACATTGTGGCAATGGGGTGTAACCCCCCATCATCACAGTGACCAAAAGGTAAGTGTGGGGTCCATAGCTGAAGCACATTTTGAACATTGTGGCAATGGGGTGTAACCCCCCATCATCACAGTGACCAAAAGGTAAGTGTGGGGTCCATAGCTGAAGCACATTTTGAACATCGTGGCAATGGGGTGTAACCCCCCATCATCACAGTGACCAAAAGGTAAGTGTGGGGTCCATAGCTGAAGCACATTTTGAACATTGTGGCAATGGGGTCTAACCCCCCATCATCACAGTGACCAAAAGGTAAGTGTGGGGTCCATAGCTGAAGCACATATTTGAACATTGTGGAAATGGGGTCTAAACCCCCATCATCACAGTGACCAAATTGTAAGTGTTGTCATGGAAAAAGCTGCAAATGCCAAACAGCATGGATTATTCCTGGTCACAGAACAACAAACACATCAGTGGCATAATAGTGCTTGTGTCCCATAGCAACATAGATTGGGTGAGGCAAACAGTGCAGTGCAAATAAGACATACCTTTGGCCATGTGCAGACAAACATCACCCATGGGGGCTGACACTGTCAACATTCATCAATAACACAATGACAGAAGTGACCATCATAATGCAGACCCACATATCTGCACCAATGGGCACACAAATGTAGATATCCTGTGGAGACTGTAGATGTGAGGTGAACAAATACCATACCATGGCAGCAATGGGACATACAAACCATGATCACTGTGCTGACTGATGACCTAGGAGTCCCAGGGACAGCAGGGGAAACCCACCAAACAACATACAGCCAATGGCACACTAAAGATATGCCAATGCAGTGGTGCAGATGCACAAACACAAACAGGCAGCCCCACACTGCATATCAAACACAACAGGTGAGGGGGGGGTGCCAGTGTCCCCAGGCAACCACACAACACATGAGGAGGCCTGAATCCCAATTACACAGATGTGCATACAGTGCCACACAAAAGTAACTCATGGATCCGAATCCCCTATGTGGGCAATCAGGCATTGTTAGATGAGAGGGAGCCCAAATTACACATGTCACACAAGCTTGTAGGAACAGCAACTAACACAGCAAGACACAGACCCACCACAGCACTACCCCCAGGGTCCCCACATTGTGGTGACACTGGCCTGCATGATAATCCCACTGTGATGACAAAGCTAGATGTCGTTCACACTGTGAACCACAGTCATGTGTCCTGAGCAACAAACTACCATCACACCTACACAAGCACAAATCAATCAGCACGGCCTGTCAGCCAAGGCCAATATGGAGGCAGGGGTCTAGCCGTGAAACAACTCTCATCTGCACACACTCAACACCACACACCTTGATCTCCACCAATGTGCAGCAGTGAAGCTCACATGCACTGGTGACATTGCACATGCACCCATGACAATCCCAGGGGTGGTGGTGGGAACTAAGGTGCAGAAACCCATCACACATGGCCAGTCAACAAGACTCGTGAATGTCTGACACACTGCACAGTACGCCGTACATGGGCATGACGTCAATACCACACCAACCAATGGGATCCCGGCCACAGTCACACACCAATGAAGAAGCCAAGGTCACCCACAAAGAACACACATAGACAACTTCCAACATTGCAGCTCTGACCCTGAGGAGTGGCAGCAGTCACACACACAACGTGTCACAATCACTGAAAGCTAACACAAACTGTAAATTACATGACTGGTGTAACCAACAAGTGCCAAGGGGAATCCTGACTGTGTCTCATCTGCGTTTGCCCACAAACTCAGCCCTGACAGCAAACACACCTATGGGTGACACCCTGATGACCAGTAATGTGCCATGCACCCACATCCCAGAGAAGCCAGGGAGAAGACTTTGGGGGAACATAGGTCAACTCAGCAAGCATCACAAACAGGAACATCACTAGGGATCCCAGCCTGCGTAGCAAAATGGAAGTGAACACACACAGACATGCTCACACAACACACACCTTGGGCTCAGGCAATGTCACAGAATTACACACTGCCATGAGGGGACTCCACTCCTGTGTAAGGAAAGCTGTGCCATACGTTGTCTCAGTAGGGCTCTATCATGTCAGCAGAACACTTGGTCACTCAGTCAACAATTAGCACAAAATGAAGGCTCCCGTCATATCAGCCTGGTCATGGGAGTGTCACCGAAATCATCAGCACAGATCCAACACACATGTATAGCAAGTTGCACTGATAACACAGATGAGTCCTTCCCCATTGATGCCCAAACTTGCATGTCCAGTGGAGATGGTCACACGGTCAGGGAAATAGACAAATTGAACAATGGCAAGCACAACAGATGTGCAGGGGTGTAAGCCACAGATGTGATATTGCAAATAAAAGTAGGAAATCCCATTGCCAAATCTTGAAAACATGACACCCTCATATTGCTGCAAAGGATGACATGGATACACAACAGGATAGGACACATTCCCCCTGGACCACATGGGGTCCTGCACAGTAACACTTCATTTTCCTGAGATCAAAAATCACCATCACTGCAGCAAGGGCATGGTTAGCATCATCAACATCATGTACATCAGAAGCAAAACCACTAGAGAACAGAAAGTAGCTTTATTCAGCATATGTGTGTGAAAAAGTGAAAGTCCAGAAAAATAACAAAGGCCAATGGCCAGTCCATTATCAAAGTCCAAACAGGGTGACAGTGGCAGATGTCACCCTTTGCATGCCTGCACTGCTACACACCAGGGACATTCCCCTCGGAGGGGCATACGGGGGGCAGGCCAGGCACCGCAGGGACAGGATCAGGGCTCACCAGAAGGAGGCAGGGAAGGGGTGGTGGGTGCTGGAGAGTCACTGACAACTGCAGTGGAGGTGTCTGACATGGTGTGTGCCGGCACAACTGGGGGGCATGAGTCAGATGGTGTGGGTGCCGGCACGACTGCAGTGGGCTGTGCAGATGGAGTGGACAGGTTCCCCACTGCAGTGCCCAAGTCAGACGGGGTGGTAGTGGACTCCACTGCAGTGCCTATCTCCAGGGGAGTAGAATGGGGTTCAGGTAAGGTGGGCAGGACAGAGGGGGAGGACACGGTCTCCACACCAGTGGCACAAACATGCGCAGCGGGGGTGTGGTGCTGGAAGAGCAAGTGGTAGGGGGAGAAGGCCGGATCAATTTGGGGATGGTGTATCTGTGGGTGGGGGAACCTGGGGCAGGGTGTGGTGGGGGAACCTGTGGAGTGGGGGCCTGAGGGATGGAGGAAGGAGACTTGGTGGTTGAGCTGCAGGGCGGCGGCGGGGTCTTGCTCTTCCGGGTCCGGGGGGACTTGCGGATGGGGGCCTCAGTCTGTCTGTGCCTGGGGGAGGGTGTCCGGGGGTGAGGGGCACTCCCCTCTGTGTGGGTGGACTTCCTCTTCCCCCTGTATGCTGGATCAGCTGGATCGGAGGGGAAGAGGCCGAGGTCACAGAGGAAGAGCTGCTTTGTAGGTGGGGTTGCAGGTGAGGCAAGGGAAGGGGCCTTGGAGGGAGAGGTATCGGAGGACTGCGGAGTGACTGTGGATGCCTGTGTGTGTGTCTGTTCCCCATCCCCTGTGGGTGTGGTATCAGTCCCCTGAGGATGCCTGCGTGCACGTTTTGTTTTTGTATTGGGTGTGTCTGTGCTGCTCGTGTCTGTGTGTTTGGGTGATTGTGCAGGTGTGCATGTGCTTGGGACAGGTAGGGTGCCAGGAAGTGTGGATGGGGCAGAGGTAGGAGGGGTGAGGGACTGTTGGAGGAGGGACACTGCTGCCGTCAGGGAGGAGTCCATGGACCTATTGCTCCTCTGTAGGGCAGACATGCCCGATGAGATGCCCTCCATAAACGACACCAGCTGTGTCAACAGAGTGGTGTGGGCATGGAGGACACTCAGCATTGCTGTCTGCCCTACATGGAGCTGGCGAAGTAGGTACACAGACTCCTCACTCAGGGCAGCAGGGGACACAGGGGCAGGGGGTGCGGTGCCTGGCACGAAGGAGACACGCTCCCGAACACGGGAGCCTCCACGGACCTCTGGAATGGGAGCCGATGGGAGGGCGGTGGTGATGGTGGTGGTGGTGGCGGGGACAGCAATACTAGCTGGGGTGTGGTGGCTGCTGACACCCGCCTCCACAAGGGAGTCATCCTCCGAGCTGCTGTGGTCCTCAGCTGAGGTGGATGCTGCTGAGGACTCCTCGGTGTGGCTCCCCTCGCCCTCCGTGCCACTGGGTCCCTCCGACCACTCCTCGGCTGCTGACCCAGTCTGGCTCTGCGGCTCCTCCTGGTCCGTGGAGCTGTCCCCTCCTGTGGCCGTGGATGTATCTGCAAACAATTAGGGAAACAGACAAACATCAGTCACCTGCACTGACCGCACACACCACAGTAAGTACAGCACATTACAGAGCAAGCCCTGGCATCCTTAGTTGAACATTGCCAAAAGTGCTCAAACAGAGTAGGAGAAGCCAATTGTCAGTCTGATGGTCAACCATGGCACTCACATCCCTCCTGGCCTTGCACCCATCTGTCTGGTGCCTGTCGGATGGCAATACCCCAGTGTGGACACATGCACCACCTACACAGTAGTTGGACAGTGCAGAGAACACGGTGAAGTATGTGAACATGCACACATCACAACTCTTGCCACTGAGTCAGTACAGGTGTCCGGATAAAGGGATGGCCAGAGTCTATTTTGAAATGCATGTGATGCATACCAGCACCAGACACCATGATGCACCCATGTCCTGATAGTCAATGCCACAATGGGGTGCATGTAGCACATGTCACTCACCTGCAGGATCACTCTTAGGGAGTTTAATGTCATGGCACAGGCATGCCTGCAAAGTCATACATCACTGTCTCCAGTCACATGGGCAGGGCAGCCAGCCAACAACAGTCTGCACTGTGTCACAATCCTAGGTCATGGGGAATGCAAGTTCTGTAGCTGACAAGTGCACATGTCCATCCCCCACAAACCACATCATCTGAACTCTTATTTGTCCACGTCATACCAATTGGACATATGGGAGACATGAAACACAACCCTCGGAACCTGAGCACCTCACAATCTGCTGTGAATGGGAAACAGCTGCCTGAACTTCACATTCGCATACCCCAGTCTGCACAGTCAAGTGATCAAACACCTATATGTCACACAAGTATCGTCTCCTATGGTCACATCTCCGGTGGCATGCTGAGCCCTAACCGATAAACACCCCAGTAGTCCTGACAACGAAGCCACAGCACAATGACACAGAGGCAGACACCTGAGGGAACATTTCACTGAGCACAACGTGTCAGCTGATACACGGGAGTGGGAGTACAGAGTGTATTGTATGGCCTGGAGTAGGCATGACTGTCCTGCTCCACGTGAAAGAGGGATGAGCCCTGGACAGTAGGCAGGTGGCTAAGTATGTGTGACACACTTGATATACATACTCCTGAGGCCCAAACATTGTTCCCACCCGCAGCATGGGTGTGTGCCAAATACCCCAGGCACATGTGGTGAATCAGATCAGCAATTGGACCACATATCAAAGTTACACGCAGATTACATGTCAGAACTCAGGCATTGTGTAAGCAATGGACCCACCCATGAAGCCCACAACAAAGTTACGGGAACAAATGCTGTCCCCCACCTTGAGCTAAGCAAAATGTAAGGACACAGTACCCAAGTGACACAATTTCCTGACTGTAAGGGCCACACCTGGGTATCAGATGAGGAGTGGGCATGTCACAATTGAGGGACATGGGTCCTGGACCACAAGACTGATGTACTGTGGAAGTTTAACCAGGCCAGAGGAGGGCACATAGCATGTCAGACAAAGTTCACAGTGCAGTCATGGACTCACCCCCTCCTTGCTGCTGTCTGGCCTTCAGCTGCCCATCCAGGTCAGGGAAGACCACCGCCAGGATCCTGAGCATGTGGGGGGTCAGGGTCCGGTGTCCGCCCCTCCTGCGAGGAGGCGACAGCTTCAGCTGGACCCTTGCGATCCTCCGGGTCCAGCCCCGAAGGTCCTGCCACCTCTTCTGGCAGTTGCGGATCCGGCGCTTGTAGACCCCCACAGATCTTACTGCCCGGGCGATGTTCAGCCAGATTTCCTGCTTCTGGTGGGCATCAACCTGTGAGGATGACAAAGTGTAAAGGCCATTACTACACATGCAACATATCCGTGCATCACACATTTGGATATACATGTCTCAATCACAGGGGCACATGATGTACACAGGCAGTGCAACGATGGCTATGAACAGTTTGCCAGCAGTTACTACATGGTATCATTGCCTGGGAAGTAAAACCTTGTTGGAATGCACTGTTACTGCACTATACCTGTTCAGTGCATGTAACTACACACTATGGGGGGTGACAACTACTCAGTGAGCATGCTAGCCAGTGGCGTGCACACTGTAAGTCTTGCTAGTCAGACAACATGCACATTTAGTAAGGCAGTGGACAGCACACTCACCTGCTCCCCTGCTTTCCCATACAGCTTGCTGTACTGTGGAAGGAGGCTGTCCAGCAGGGCCTGGTTCTCCTCAGTGCTGAAGGCTGGGGCTCTCTCCACAGTACGTGCCATTGCAGGATCCAGAGGATGCAGAGACAGCAGCAGTGGTGGTGGCAGATGTCGTCCTGGAGCATGTAGTGCAGGCAAGTGAGCTCTCAGGGGAACAGCCAGCATTATATGTGTGCTGCTGAGGCAGATACTGTCCCATGTGTCCAAAGTGATAGGTCCAAGTCGTTTGCATCTTCTGAATCTGGCCAATCCATGGAATTGCACCACTTACACACGCCCACAGCATCCTTCAAAAGTTCAACTTCATGAGACCCATGAATTTGCAACATTGTTGTGGGTGGCCAACTGAATTCACAGCATCAGACTCGTTAAAGGTTCGAAAACGCGTCCGTTGCCATGCCAGGCCATAGCCAATGCGTGCGCACCGATCGGTCCATTGCTGTACAACGCGTACCAGTTCACATCATATGCAATGGCCAATGCGTGCGCACCGATCGGTCCATTGCTGTACAACGCGTATTTCGAAAAACAACGCGTACCCGTTCACATCATATGCAATGGCCAATGCGTGCGCACCGATCGGTCCATTGCTGTACAACGCGTACCCGTTCACATCATATGCAATGGCCAATGCGTGCGCACCGATCGGCCCATTGCTGTACAACGCGTATTTCGAAAAACAACGCGTACCCGCTCACATCATATGCAATGGCCAATGCGTGCACACCGATCGGTCCATTGCTGTACAACGCGTATTTCGGTCCACATCATATGCAATGGCCAATGCGTGCGCACCGATCGGTCCATTGCTGTACAACGCGTATTTCGGGCCACATCATGTGCAATGGCCAATGCGTGCACACCGATCGGTCCATTGCTGTACAACGCGTATTTCGGGCCACATCATGTGCAATGGCCAATGCGTGCACACCGATCGGTCCATTGCTGTACAACGCGTACCCGCTCACATCATATGCAATGGCCAATGCGTGCACACTGATCGGTCCATTGCTGTACAACGCGTATTTCGGGCCACATCATGTGCAATGGCCAATGCGTGCGCACCGATCAGTCCATTGCTGTACAACGCGTATTTCGGGCCACATCATGTGCAATGGCCAATGCGTGCACACCGATCGGTCCATTGCTGACAACGCGTCCCTGTACAAGTCACTCGCATATGTCACCATGCCTGTCACAGGTGAATGTATGCCAGCCACATTTACTTTCCAGGGACTCAGGGGCACACCTACAACACCACAGCCTGTCCACACTGTATCCTAAGGCATGCAAGGCTGCATTACCTTTTCTGTGTATGGGGGTCAACATGTGGTTTTTTGGGTGGCACTTGGGGGCAGCCACTCCCAGGCTGTGCACGTGTTCATGGGGACAGAATCCTTGGTGTGTTGTGCACATGACCACTGTGATGTGCAACTGTTCATTTCAGAGCATGTGGCATGGTCACATTTCCAGGTTGTGTATGTGTATGTCATGTCACATACCCCCTGAGTCCCATGTGGGACGGTATGTACGTCACAGGGTGACCCATTGCCACAATAGTGATGGCCCACCACAGTCTGTGTGCATGTTGTGTTTACAATGTCTCTGATTCCATGTGCACAATGGGAGACAGTCTCCACATCCACGTTGTTTGTGCATGGACTTTGATGTTGTGCGTGCGTGTGTGTCACAGACGTCCATGTCTGTCCTGCAGAGGCAACAGGGACCACTACCTGTGGGGGTCATGGTTGTTTTGCTGTGGTGTATTCATGATACGCCATGTCATGCCAGTGTCCATGTGGCAATACAGGGTCCCTGGGAATCTACCTGTCAATGAGCTGTGAAGCCTGGGGCACATCTGTCCTCACATGTCACTGTGGTGTGTGTTTGGAACGTGACAGCAGTACATGGGTACTGTGACACAGCCAAATGATATCCCATAGCACAACCTGGGACTTGTTGACAAACACATGTTGAACTGTGATGTTAGATGTTGGCCATGTAGGTGCCATACATGTCCTTACAGAACGGCACACACATCATGTACTTGTGTCTCGTAATGATGTATCATGTGATATTGAGTATGGTCTATGCCACATATGTGGGGTGACTGACAATCTTTCTTTCTTCACCTATGCACTGCAGGGCACCAGCTGTCCATAGACCATTCCCTGACCTTGCAACCATGGTTGAACGGGACTGCATCCGACGGTACCGCTTCACCAGGCCGCTGATTGAGGAATTGACGGTGCGGTTGGCCCCACATTTGCAACCTGGCCGGACATACCCTACAGCGCTGACCCCCAAGGTGAAGGTGATGGCAGCCCTACACTTCTTTGCCACCGGTACCTTTCATCACACTGTGGCGTCTGCTGGTGGGATGTCACAGACCATGTTCAGCCGTATGCTACGCGATGTTTTGGAGGCTATGTTGAGATACCTGAACCAGTACATCTATTTCCCCAAACGTCAACAACTCACTGACGTCAAGAGTGACTTCTATGCCCTGGGGAGGATGCCGCATGTCATTGGCTCCATTGATGGGACACATGTGGCTTTGGTACCCCCACAGGCACATGAGCAGGCATACAGGAACAGAAAACATTACCATTCGGTCAATGCTCTGGTGGTATGTCTTGCAGATATGAGCATCTCACACGTGTGTGCCCGTTTCCCTGGTTCTGCACACGATGCCTACGTGATGAGGAGTAGTCGCATCCCGAGGATGATGTCACAGATGCAGAACCAGCGTGCCTGGCTAGTCGTGTGTACTGACTTTGTACCATTGTGTGTGTTCTGCAATGTAGTATTCCACCCTCTTTTCCAACTCAGCTAATGTGCAATTGTCTGTATGTAGGTGACTCCGGATACCCCAACATGCCGTGGTTGCTGACGCCCCTCAGGAACCCTGTGACACCAGCCCAGATGCGCTACAATGAGGCACATGGTCGGACCAGGAGAGTGATCGAGCGGACATTTGGTCTCCTGAAGAGCCGCATTCGCTGCCTGGACAAGACAGGAGGGGCCCTCCCATATGCCCCAACAAAGGTGTGCAAGATTGTCATCGTCTGCTGCATGCTACACAACCTGGCAGTGCGGAAGGAGTTGCCTCTCATCCTGGATGACGATGACCAACATCCGCCACCTGTGGAGGATCCTGGCCTGGGCCACGATGCCAGTGATGGCGATGATGATGAGGGTGATGTCCGCACACAGCTCATCACCAACTTCTTCAGCTGAATGTGAGTATCCAGAGATGTCATGTCAATGATGTGAGTTTGCGTGATATGTGTTGGTGGTGCTCTGGTGCTGTTTGAGTGTGGCCATGTGCTACTTGACTGTATGCGTGCAGCGATGTGTCCTTACAGGTAGTCTGTACTCCCCAACAGTGTTGACATGCTAACTTGGTTTTGTGTAGGTATCTTGTGACATGTATTGGGCATGAGTATTGCAGTTCTGTCCTGTTCTTCAGTGCTTTTGACTGTGTGTCATTTCTGTCCTTCACAGGGTACTTTCAGAGTTGTTTGGTCAACTGTGATCCCCCGACACCGTGATTCAACTTCCAGGGTGGAAGCTGTCGTTTCCCTACAGGTGATGTGCCACACACCCCTGGACTTTCTTTCTTCTACACTTGTTGACTGTGTGGCCACTGCCACGTGGGATTACCTTGCATCTGTAGTGGAAACAACATGTTGCAAATGTGTAATAAACCTGTGCTTCACTTTGGGATGTGCGTTGTCTGTGGTCACACATCTGACTGACATTTGCTTACTGCACCTGTGGGCTAGTTAACACAGACTGTGAATAGGTGTGGTGTCTGTGCATTGCACTGTATTTCCTGGCAACATCAGTGTAGGCGATGAGTCAGATGGCCCTGGTGTGTATGTGTTGTGTAGCCCTAGTGGTGTGTCTCCCTCATATGTGTCACGTCGCCATGACTCACATGACGGTGTTGTACTTGCTGTAGCAGTTAGCATGCACAGTGTCATTTAGCAGATCATCATCTCCATGACAGAAACCACGTTGGAATCACAACAGAGGCAAGTATGGTGTATTAGTGAGTTTATTTACATACATGTGTGAGTATAGTGCACAGGATGGTGGGTGCTGTACATTGGGATTGTAATCCAAAGTTCCCAGATGAGTTGGAAGTCTTGGTAGCAGAAATGTCCTGAGTAAAGTCAACAGTCATCTGATACATTGGGCCAACTTAAACTCCCCATGTCATGTGGGAGAGTTGGGTTGCATTCGACAGGGTGAACAGTTTGCACACAAAGGTGAATTTCCAGAACAGGTGTTGGGTTCCTGGGGGATGTACATGGCCATCGGCCTCTCAGTTGTCCTTCCTCGGATGACCCCTCTTCTTTGGGGGGGGCCCTCACGTGCAGGCTGCTGCGGTGCATGGGACTCTCCGCCAGAGTCATCCTCCCTTCCTGTGGCAGTTGCAGTTGTTGCAGCACCAGATGTTGTGGGCACACAGGGAGGTGTGGCCATGTTGGTGCTAAACTGGCGGAGGCATGTCAATATGTCCCTATGCACCGCTGTCAGTTCTTGCAATGTGTCCCACTTGGACTCCATGTCAGACATGTGTGTCTCCACACGGGACATGTGTGTCTCCACACGGGACATGTGTGAGTCCAAGCGGGCATGATGGGCAGCCTGCTGCTGTTGAATGTCCTTGAGGATCCCCACTACCTGGCTGACCTCTCCGGTGCCAATCTGGTACGCATCAGCAATGCGTACCAGTTGTGGGTCATCATGCAGTCCAGACCCCTCTGCAAACAGCGACCTATGTCTACCACCCCTCCCACCACCCCTGGCGACACGTGCGGGACCTGCGGTGGCACGCACAGGTGACCCTAGGCCCCCTTGGGGGTTGTTACTAGGGTTGTTGTCCGTTGCTCCACGTTGGGCCGGGGTCCGTGTGCTGTTGTCATTGGTGGTCCTTGGTCTGTCCATGTCGGCGGGGGTGGTCTGTGTGTTGGCAGTTGTTGGAGGGGTGGGTGCAGGGGGTGCAGATGGTGGTCCTGCTGGTGCTGCATGATGACTCACACCGGAGGGGCCAGGTAGGTCTTCGCCATCCGAGGAGGGCAGAGGCTGTTCCACACCAGTGAGCTCAGTGTCCCCCGGAGCCTGGGACAGGGACTCCTCATTGTCTGCTGCTGTGTCCCCATCATCACCTGTTTTTGGGAGACACACACAATGTATGTTATGTTTCTGCAGGCATCAATGGTTCACACACCTGACAGTTGTGACTGTACCTCTGGATGCGGGCCTGTACATTGCATTGTCCTAAGTTGTCACAGTCAGAGGTTGATATTGGTGTAGCACATTGTCCTGCAAACTTGAAGCATTTCAATGTGAATGTTGAGGTGTGTACATGGACAGCATTGGTTGTATTTGGTGGACATCCGGCCCTCCTTCTCCCCCAGCCCAGTTATCCCACCATGAAGCATGCCACCCTTGCAGTGGGTTCAGGTTGACTCTCAGGATGTCAGTCAGTGGTGTCCTGTTGTTTGTTGGTGCCCACTTCCCAGCATGGCCTTGTGCTCCCCACAACAGTGCACCATTGTCAGACATCTTTGAAGTGGCTTTTCACTCCCTGTGAGGTGTGCATGCTCCAGTGTGAGCTTGCTGGGCCATGTGGGTGGGGGATGTTGAGCTGTGACTACCACTTCCATCATGCTATTGCCTACGCCCCCCTTCCCAGCATGCCCATACTTCCTTCCTTTTGAGTGGACTTCACTGTGTGTGAGTGTGACAGCAATGGCAAGATGGCTGACAGTGTGGTCCTGTTGTTTGTTGGTGCCCAGTTCCCAGCAGGGCCTTGTGCTCCACACAGCAGTACCCAGTTTCAGCCATCTTGTCAGTTCTTTTCCACTCCCTGTGAGGTGTGCATGCTTCAGTGTGAGCTTGCTGGGCCATGTGGGTGGGGGATGTTGAGCTGTGACTACCACTCCCATCATGCTATTGCCTACACCCCCTTCCCAGCATGCCCATACTTCCTTCCTTTTGAGTGGACTTCACTGTGTGTGAATGTGACAGCAATGGCAAGATGGCTGACAGTGTGGTCCTGTTGTGTGTTGGTGCCCAGTTCCCAGCAGGGCCTTGTGCTCCACACAGCAGTACCCAGTTTCAGCCATCTTGTCAGTTCTTTTCCACTCCCTGTGAGGTGTGCATGCTTCAGTGTGAGCTTGCTGGGCCATGTGGGTGGGGGATGTTGAGCTGTGACTACCACTCCCATCATGCTATTGCCTACGCCCCCCTTCCCAGCATGCCCATACTTCCTTCCTTTTGAGTGGACTTCACTGTGTGTGAGTGTGACATCAATGGCAAGATGGCTGACAGTGTGGTCCTGTTGTTTGTTGGTGCCCAGTTCCCAGCAGGGCCTTGTGCTCCACACAGCAGTACCCAGTTTCAGCCATCTTGTCAGTTCTTTTCCACTCCCTGTGAGGTGTGCATGCTTCAGTGTGAGCTTGCTGGGCCATGTGGGTGGGGGATGTTGAGCTGTGACTACCACTCCCATCATGCTATTGCCTACACCCCCTTCCCAGCATGCCCATACTTCCTTCCTTTTGAGTGGACTTCACTGTGTGTGAATGTGACAGCAATGGCAAGATGGCTGACAGTGTGGTCCTGTTGTTTGTTGGTGCCCAGTTCCCAGCAGGGCCTTGTGCTCCACACAGCAGTACCCAGTTTCAGCCATCTTGTCAGTTCTTTTCCACTCCCTGTGAGGTGTGCATGCTTCAGTGTGAGCTTGCTGGGCCATGTGGGTGGGGGATGTTGAGCTGTGACTACCACTCCCATCATGCTATTGCCTACACCCCCTTCCCAGCATGCCCATACTTCCTTCCTTTTGAGTGGACTTCACTGTGTGTGAATGTGACAGCAATGGCAAGATGGCTGACAGTGTGGTCCTGTTGTTTGTTGGTGCCCAGTTCCCAGCAGGGCCTTGTGCTCCCCACAGCAGTACCCAGTGTCAGCCATCTTGTCAGTTCTTTTCCACTCCCTGTGAGGTTGCATGCTTCAGTGTGAGCTTGCTGGGCCATGTGGGTGGGGGATGTTGAGCTGTGACTACCACTCCCATCATGCTATTGCCTACACCCCCCTTCCCAGCATGCCCATACTTCCTTCCTTTTGACTCTGCTTCCCTGTGGGGTAGTGTGCCTGTGCTGAAAGGATGGCTGACAGTGTTGTCCTGGCGTTTGTTTGGCTACAAGTCCCATGAGTGTCCCTGTGCTTCACACAGCATAACCCAAGGTTGTGGTTCTTTGTGGGATATTTGATTAGAGTGTGAGGCATTGCATTCTATCAGGTGAGTTGTGTGGAGTTTGTGTTAAGGGTGTGTGTGTGAAAAGCTGCTTGTAAATATGGTCAGAGCTGTCAGTCCTCCTTCCCACCCAGCCAGATATCCCACCATGGAACGTGCTTCTATTGCAGGGAGTACAAGTTGGCTTACAGGATGTCAGTCAGTGGTGTCCTGCTGTTGGTTGTTGCACAGTTCCCAGCAGGGCCTTGTGCTCCCCACAGCAGTACCCAGTGTCAGCCATCTTGTCAGTTGTTTTCCACTCCCTGTGATGTGAGCATGGTTTAGAGTGGTGTTGATGGGCCAATTGTGAGGGTGAGCAATATCTGTGACTACCACTCCCATCATGCTATTGCCTACACCCCTCTTCCCAGCATGCCCATACTTCCTTCCTTTTGAGTGGACTTCACTGTGTGTGAGTGTGACAGCAATGGCAAGATGGCTGACAGTGTGGTCCTGTTGTTTGTTGGTGCCCAGTTCCCAGCAGGGCCTTGTGCTCCCCACAGCAGTACCCAGTGTCAGCCATCTTGTCAGTTGTTTTCCACTCCCTGTGATGTGAGCATGGTTCAGAGTGGTGTTGATGGGCGAATTGTGAGGCTGAGCAATATCTGTGACTACAAATCCCATCATGCTATTGGCTACACTGACTTCACCAGCATACACAGAATTCCTTCCTTTCAGTGAGCTTCCCTGTGAGGTGGTGTTCTAGTGGTGGCTACATATCTGACTGTGTTTGTTGGTTAGATTTGTGCCACTGCCTAGCTCTATTTGTTGTTGGGTTTGTACATGTCATGACAGTTACATATCACTATGAAATGGCATGTATTGTGTTTATCTGACTGACATACACATCTTGGGATGATTATCTTTTGGTTGCTGTGGATTTGCTAAGGGTGCATGGTTTGACTATCCCCTTGACAGTGATGTGTGTGTATTGTCACACAATATTGTGTATATTAGTTGTGTACTCACCAGGCTCTGGGATGTTTGATAGTCCATATACGCTCACTGGTGGTAGGATGGCCCGCACCTTCTCCTCCCAGGGCCTGAGGTATACTGGTTTGGCAGGAGGGCCACTGCCGGTGTGTTGGCTCAAGGCGTAATCCTTCTTTAGTAGTTCCTTGACCCTCCTGCGCACATCATACCACCTGTTCTGGATGTCTTCCTTTGTGCGCAAACATGGTGATTGTGCGTTCACCCTGTCGACGATCCTCTCCCACATCTTGGTTTTCTGCGACATGGGGGTCTGTTGGACCAATGTACCAAACAACTGTGGCTCTACCCTGAGGATCTCATCTACCAGGACTTCCAATTCACTGTCTAGGAACTTTGGATTCTTCTTTGGGGGCATGGTGATGGGTGGTGGTGGTGATTGATGTATGTGTGGGTGTGCAAGTGAGGGTGTGTGAGTGTAGGTTTTGCTGGGTGTATGTGAGGGTGCTATTTGTTGAGGTGCTGATGGTGTGTGGCTTGTGTGATGGATGAGCTGTGAGTGTGTCTGTGGTTGCTGTCTGATGGTGTTCTGTGCTGGCAGGTCAGTTGAATTTGCAAAGGATCATGGTAGGGATTTGTGTCCTTTATATGGGTGGAGTTGTGGGTGTGTCTTTGTTCCATGTTTCCCCCCAGTATTTATTGGCTTTGTAATTGCTTGTTTGGCCCTTTTTTTTGTATTTTTTCCTTTGTACTTTTTGTGCATGTAGGAGACGTTCTTCTGACCGAGTAGGACGCTGCAGTTGTCTCGTGCGAGCTTCTCCGAGTCGTTCACGCTGTGTATCTGTTGTGTTTCATGTGCGGCGTACGCGTTGGTCGCGGAGTATTGGGTTGCCTCGGCTGGGTTTTGTATGCGTGGCGGTCGTACTGCTTGGTCTCCGTGCGACTCGTCTGCTTTTCCACGCATTGCATCGTACTGCGCGGGTCGGAGTTCGCGGGTACGTTTCGTTCAGGTTCATTCCTGGTGTGTGTCGGTCGGTTCGATTCGCGTTGTTTCCCGGCCGGATTGCTGTTTTCCGTGCGGTTCGGTCGTTCGGCTTGTGTTCCGTACGAGTCGGTCGTGATTCACATGCGTTTCATCGTACTACGCAGGTCGGGCAGCGCCGGTACGTGTCGGTCGGACTAAATTCCCGTACCGAGTCGGTCGGTACGTTTTACGGCCCAAATTGGAATCGGCCCCTAAGACTCCAGAAAAAACAAATCAGGACAGAATTACACAGTTATTTTTTACTTGAACACCTTAAGGCTGGTACAATTCCATGGGGTCTTCAAGTGAAGAACGTCCCCGTGATCTTCACTGAAGACCCTGAATATAAGAAGGGCTTCAGCTTCATTAGCACTAAATGCAGCAGAGACCTTATGGTACACTCTATAGAAACAGCACAAAGAATTTGTAGAGCACAAGCTGACGAAATTGAGCAATTCGTACAATCAATTAAAGACAATCACATGGTATCTGAGGCCAAGAGCTTGCTAGAGAAGAACGAAAAAGATATTGCAACATTTAAGGACAATACCATCAACTTTAAGAACACGAAATTTGAAAGAGATAAAAAATCCGAATTCACATTTTGACTAGTGTATAAATCTGTTGACCGCCATTCTTTTCAACTAGAAATGAAGGATAGGTCTGCCTATCAATTGTTATGTTTGTGTATTCACATGTTGTTCAGTTTGTATCCATTTTTGTGATTATGTATGTTTTATATATGTCTTGAACCGGTGTTCTTTCATGTACGGCATGTTTGAAATGTCCATGACTCTTTTTTTCAAAGAAGCAAAGTAAAAATTGAAGGTGAATTAAATCACTAAGACCACTAAATTTAATACGGTGGTCCTGTTTTTTGTAGTTTTCAAATGAATTGTAGCACCCATACACTGTCTAGTTCGGTTATATATCATTGAGGCCTAGTGTGGGTGCTTTAAATGGGCCCAACCCCTCCTTGTTCATAACATGTTCTACTCTCCAGCACTCTGCAGCCATATAAGTCCTAAATAAAAGCCTACACCCACTGCTTAATTTGTAAAACATAAAATGCCGGGGCTAAAAGCAAAACTTTAAAAATGACCAAAAACACGTCAAAAACGTGATGACAAAGTAGACTCCAAATACTTATTCCCTTGAATGAATTGTCTTCAAACTATTTGCAATTAAATAACCAGACTTGCATATTAAAAATCAAACAAGCAGCAAATGCCATGTTTTACTCTCCTGCACTCTGCAGCCACATAGGTCCCAAATAAAGGCCTACACCCAGTGCTTAATTTGTAAAACATGAAGTGCCGGGGCTAAAAGCAAACTTTTAAAAATGCCCCAAAACACGTCAAAATTACGATAAAAATGTTATACTCTAAATACTCCTTCTCTTGAATAAATTATCTCCAAACTATTTGCAATTAAATAAAAAATTACTCACCTTTATAGCGACACAAACACAATAAGTGTAAATTCACCTGAAGAGAAAACCCCCAAACCAGACCTGCTTATGCAAAATCAAACAAGCTGCAAGTTCCACGCTTCAATACTCTGCAGCTATACAAGTCCCAAATAAAAGCCTACAATGCTGAATTTGTAAAATATAAAGTGCCAGGGCTGAAAGAAAAATACAGGTCCAAGACATATATTACTTCGGTTCTATCTAAACTTAATAAGATACTAGTTTCAGCAATTCTCAAGTATCTCACCAAGCTACAACTCGAGCAATTCATAAAAAAATGTGTACAACTTTTGACACAAAGACCTACCACCCCTACATATTAAAAAAATACCCTGAACTTAAGCACATTATATATTGTTTTGGAGGGGGGCGGAGCTTGCCAGCGCCGAAGATGGCCGCCTGAGCGGGGAGCTCCGCACAACCATCACGATATCCTTCATAAATCCAGCATTTGCTGACTTAACATGGCTCCCTTGGTGTCGCTTTCGGTCCCGGAGACACAACGGAGCACGAGGTACTGGCTCCGGCACCTGTATTTGCCCGGACGGCTGAGCGGGAGGCCTCTGACGAGAGACGTGCTGTGCAGGCCTTGAGCCCCAGACTGCCGTATCTCCCTGTGGCAGCTGGAAGTGTAGCTGTTCTGCGGCGCGCGGCGCCCTGGTGGAAGCGGAGGAACCGGGATAGTTGCGGCGGCTCCTGGCGGCTCGTGGCCCGCCTTGGCACGCAGTGACTGCCTTACATCGCACTGTCCTCCCGAGAGGGGTGGCCGGGAGCTGCGGCCGAGTGGTGACGCGACCAGACCCGCGGACGCCCCACTGCCTGAGACCCGTGACTGCTGGCGCTTCGGCGCGGACGGTGTGACGGAGAACGGCGGACCCACTGCTGAGCCCCCAGGATCTGCAGACTCGAGCGACCGGGTGAGCAGGTGGTCCGGCATGAGTAATATTGGGTGCAGTGCTGTGTGAGGAGCGAGGCCCGCCAACTTGTAGGTTCTGTACTGCGGCGGCGGCAGACATAACGAGCCGCTTTCATAAAACCATCTGCTTGCTAGCTCCATGATGCAGGGCTGCCTCTGGATAGCGTGTGGGGACCGACATTAGCCCTGACCAGCCCATGTGACTCGGAGAGACATTAAAACAACTGACGCAACCGCTGGGGGGGACAGCTGAGCCCGCACGGTGCTGCTGCCCTGGCTGTTTGAACTGGCGCTCCAAGTACCGTGCTCCCCCCCCCTGGCGGCTCTGGGGACGGCATCTTCCAGCTGCGGCCTCTGTCTGCGGTGGTGTGGGGAGGCAGTCGCTCCCTGCGTGCCAGCGAGGTAGGGAGCACATTGTGCCATCTGTGCTCTGAGCAACTGGTGCAGCTGGGATTGGTGCAACTTCGTCTGCTGCGGTGCTGACCTTACGAAGTACATAGACGGTAGCGGCTGGCCTGGGTGGCTTGGTCCTGTCTCTGCGCTGCTGTCTCGTCCACCTGGACGGCATTTGCTGCTTGAACACTAGCGTGTCCCGGACTTCAGGGACCTCTATTGGCAGGCGAAGATAGGCAGAGTTGATAAAACGCAGCCGAAATTGACGTTTGATCAGCAGAAGCCCAGGGGGCGAGAGGCGACTGCTGAGGAAGGAGAAAATGGGCAGGACGTGCCACGGGAAGAACCTGATGGCGACATCAGATCCATGCTCACATCGATGGAGAAAGGTTTACAGAATTCACTAGCAGTCTTGGGCACAAAGATGGACTCTCTCTCCTACCGCATGGATAGAATGTCCGAGAGTCTCGACAAACACGCGGAGCGTATTGACATGGCCGAGCGCCGTATCATGGAAGTGGAAGAGTCGCAGACAACGTTGGACTCGGACCACAAACAACTGGGTAAGGTGTTACAGGTGTTACAGGACAAAGCGGAAGACCTTGAAGCGAGGTCCCGAAGGAGTAACCTGAGAATTATGGGCCTGCCGGAGTCCACTCCGACTGGCAATATGGAACAGTTTGTCGAAAAGCTGCTGCTTTCGCTCCTTGGCAGTGACACCTTCTCACCCATGTTTGTTGTTGAAAGAGCACATCGCTCCCTTGGCCCGCGACCGCCGCCTGGTGCCACCCCAAGGCCGATAATTGCAAAATTACTGAACTATCTCGACAGGGATGCGGCGCTGAGAGTGGCCAGGGAGAAACAGTCCTTACATTATGAAGGTTCTACACTTTCGCTGTTTCCAGACTTTACGCTGAGGGTACAAGAGGCACGACGCCAGTTTGCTCCACTCAAGAAGCAGCTAAAAGAACACAACATAGACTACGCCATGCTGTACCCGGCTCGACTCCGTGTTAATCGCCAGGGCCACTCACGAATCTTCACTGACCCCAAGGCTTTACAGAAAGCCCTGAAGGACTGGGCTAAAGAACAGCGTCACAGCTCGGACAGGGGCTCCTTGGTTGGAGCGGACGGCGGTCATTTAGATGAACAAGACTGAACTCGTGCCTGCCCACATAGCAGATAAGATTATTATTCTGGGGGTGGGATGTTATAACCTATTGTAAAAATGTAAGAATTCATTGGGCCCATGGGACACTGGTCGATTCATTGGCTCTCTGTCGAACTATGAGAGACATTTAGCTGTTGTTTACCAGCCCCCCCTGGTTTAAAGTCCCGGGAAGTGGTACTGTTAGGACACTGTCGGACCCTACTCTACGTAATACCAGGGGGGGGGTCGGACATTCTCTCCTACTTGCAAATGCTTAATATTTGTTTGATGGTGTGCGGGTGGTTAGCTTACTAAGCTTTGAAGTTTTGCTTGACTGGGTTGGCAACCTCTGCCCAAGTGTGCAGCACACTCTAGGGGTATTGTTATTTTTGGTGGGTAGTGCGGGTGGGGGGGTTCCTTTTGTTTGTTGTTGAGCAGCCTTTCTGCTTATTGGTTTTTTGAAAATGTGGCGAAAGGGTAGTTTAATGGGAATCCGTCGCGGCACAGTTGGTGTTGCCCTGGCGTGGGTGGGGGTGGGAGGGTTTGTAGTATTTGTTGGATGGACACCTTTACAGGACACTACACTTCACACAACATGACGATACTAGTTATGTTCCCAGATGAGTCACCCGGATAGTTTGACATCAGATGCTCATAGGAAAGCAAGCAGTGACCCCGCTAGTAGGACAGCGCGAAGTAATCTGCGTGCGCTCACATGGAATGTGAGAGGGCTCAATGACCACAGAAAGATGCGTAAGGTCTTGGCTTACTTGATGAGGCACGAGGTAGATATTGCGCTGCTGCAGGAGACACACCTTCCCCTCAACAGCCCCATGCTCACCCGCAGAGGACTGCAAGGCTGCATTCATGCTGCAGGCTTTACCACGCATGCTCGAGGAGTCCTCACGTGGGTTAATCCCAAGGCCTCCTACACGCTGGACCCCTTAGCCACTGACAGTGATGGGCGGTATGTCATATCAAGGATTCGAGGTAAGAGGCTCGACATGCTCGTAACTAACGTATATGGTCCCAATTACGACAACCCAAATTTCTATGCTGCACTGTTCGAGAAAGTACGCTCCTATGATGCGGAGCACCAACTTTGGGGCGGCGATCTGAACTTGGTCTTACACCCAAGACAGGACCGATTCGGTGGGCCGGAGCGCCAAGTCACAGCTGCAGCCCGGGTGGTATCTGCTGCCTTGGTGCAGCTTGGCTTGTACGATGTCTGGAGGCAGAAATCCCCGGACAGAGGGGCCTATACTCATTACTCAGCTTTTCACGATCTCCACACACGAATAGATTATTGGTTCGCCTCCGGGCAGGTGTTTGAGAATATTCTGTTCTGTGAGGTGCTTCCTCGTACACTCTCCGACCATTCCCCGATACTGTTTGAACTGCGGGTGCCACGGAGGTCGGTCCCCCCTTTACTTGGAGGTTCCCTCCGTATTCCCTGCTAGATGCAGTTTTTAAGGAGGAGCTTGCAGAAGCTATTGAAACTTACTTTGCCATCAATGTCGGTTCCGTGGACAGCTTCCAGGTGGTGTGGGAAGCGTTTAAAGTTTATATTCGTGGTGTGACTATGTCCAAACACTCTGGTGTCCTCCGGGCAATACGCCAGAGGCTTAATGCTCTTGAAACGAGCCTGGCTCGATTGGAGGCGCGCCTCCAGATCAGTGCAGATGACGATCTACTAAATGACTTTAAGGCCCAACTAGAGGAATACCATGAATCTGCCGATGCGGAAATTAAGCACCTAGGCAAATATGCTACTGCCGGCACCTACGGTGAGAGCGAGCAGCCGGGTGCGGTGCTAGCCCGTCTACTGAAGAAGCGCCGGGAAAAAACGGTAATCGTGGAAATTAAATCGGCAGATGGTGTCACACTAACTGACGAAGCCGACATTGCTGAACGATTCAAAGAATATTACTCGCAGCTCTACTCGGCCCATGGGGGGGGTATGGATGAGGAAATCTTAGACTATCTAGCTCACATTAAGCTCCCCTGGCTAACGAACACGCACCGTGAATTCTTGATGCGCCCTCTGGAGAGAGAGGAACTTACACTGGCCTCATCCAGCATGAAGCCTGCCAGTGCACTGGGCACTGACGGGTTAACTTTTGCCTTCTACAAGGCCTATCTAGACCTTCTGTTGCCACACTTAGCCACCCTCTTTGATGACATGTGTGTGTCGGGTACTATGCCACAATCGCTGAGAGAGGCGATCATTGTCGTTATCCTGAAGCCAGGCAAGCCCCCCGAGGAGTGTGCTTCGTATAGACCACTCTCACTACTTAACGTTGACATGAAAATATTCGCAAAGATCCTGGCAAACAGGCTGGTCCCTCTGGTCCCTACCCTAGTAGCTCCGGAGCAAGCAGGGTTTGTTCCGGGCCGCAACCTTACCTATAATCTCCGCACTGTGTTCGGAGCAATGCAGCACACCAAACCAGATATCTCGGCAGTGGCGGTGTTCCTTGACATGGAAAAAGCCTTCGACTCGGTCGAATGGCCGTTTATGAGTCAGGTGCTGCAGAGGATGGGACTGGGCGAAGTCTTCCTGCAGCTCATAGGGGTACTATACAGTTCGCCCACTGCTAGGGTAAAAATCGGTAACCTGGTGACTGGACCTCTTCGCATTTCTAGGGGCACGCAACAGGGCTGCCCGCTGTCACCCATACTTTATGCATTGGTAGCTGAGCCGTTGGCTTGTGCTCTGCGAGAATATCATAGATTCAAGGGTATTAGATTTCCTGGCTATGAACTCATTGTCTCCACGTACGCGGATGACACGCTCCTCTATATTCGAGATCCTGAGCGCAACCTCTCAACTGTACTGCGTGAAGTGGTGCGCTTCGGGGGGCTGTCGGGGCTCCGTGTCAACTGGCCAAAGTCTATTATATTCCCTCTTACTCCAGCTACAACCTGGTTTGTACCGGACTACCCGCTGCAGTGGACATCGGACTCGGTCCGATACCTGGGTATCCAAGTGCATACAGACTCTGATGTTGTATTCAGGGAAAACTATGGCGTAGCTATAAGTAGACTGGAGGATGAGGTGGAGAGCTGGATCCGCCTACCGCTGTCACTGCTGGGCAGGGTCTCCATAATGAAAATGGTGGTCCTGCCCCGCTTGCTCTTTCTTTTCGCCAATATCCCATTGGTACTTCCGAGTACATTTTTTAAGAGACTTACAACGCTAATGGTCAGGCTGGCGTGGGCTGGCAAGCAGCCTAGGGTCAAATGGCATATACTCACTCTCCTGTACCACATGGGCGGGCTGGGCGCGCCTGACTTTGACTTGTACTATAGGGCCGCACAGTGTGCACACGCCCACTACTGGATTCACGGCCCACCGGACACTCCCCATTTGTTCATTGAGAGAGTGGTGGCCTCCCCTAGCCCGCTCCCGTTGTTGCTTTTTTCCCCTCCTGATCGCAGAACGGGAATACTGGATGCAATCAATGCGACTGTACATGCGTGGCACCACCTACTAAAGCTACAGGCAGGGGCCATTCTGTATTCGCCACTTGCCCCATTAGATTGGTGTCGCTGGCTGCCCCCATGTAGGGACGGCGGAGTTGTGAGATCCCTTAACTCCTTGAAGCTACAGGCTATTGGCCACTTGTTCAGCGATGGCGTAGCGAAAAGCTGGGATGACTTGGACTCGTGAGATGCCGCGCCCACACTGCTCACTAAATTCCAATTTTACAGAACCAGACATGCCTTACTACAGATTCTAGGGGGTGACTTGGTTGAGCCGCCAGAGCTGACTGCCCTGACAAATGTTATAAAAAATGATGATCCATCGCGCATAGTGTCCAAAATCTACAAGCAGACCATCTCCTATAGGGAGAACTACTACACTAAGGCCCGATTGGCCTGGCAAAGAGACCTGGATAGAGTTATTGATGATGAAATGTGGTCATATTGCTGCACCAGCACGAAGCGCATTTCCCTTAACGGCAGACACAGATTGATTCATTTTAAATACCTCAACAGAGTATATTACACTCCAGAGCGGTTGTGCAGATATGGCCTCAGAGAAGACTCGAGTTGTGGGCGCTGCAGTGAACAGATGGCTGATTTTCTACACTTAGCATGGTTTTGCCCGGGGATTGCCAGATTTTGGGTGAGAGTGTTCAGTGAACTGGCGGCAGTGACTGGGCAAGAACTTGAGCCGGAACCAGCGCTGGCCCTACTGGGCTATTCCAAATTGGTGCCCAAGGGGGTGCGGCGTCTGGTCGACATGGGCCTATTGCTGGTCAAACGCAGAGTGGCTATTTGCTGGTCGAAGGGACCGCTTCCCACCACAGCACAATGGGCCAACGACATGTTATACTGTAGTACCCAAACAGAAAACTATAGCGAACTCCTCCCTCCACGCAACAGGCCTAAGAACTTCTGGGCGTTGTATAAAACATACAGAGCCACACAAGAAGGGAGTGCTGCATCTACAGAGGAGGCACGCCAAGATCTGCTGGCGGCCAGTCACCGGGATTAGGTACGGGGGGTTGGAATATAGTTGCCACAAGGGGATAAGGGACCAGCGCGCAGCCACATTGAGCAGAGTGCCCGCCAGCACACAGCGGGGTGTCCTTGTCGCTGTATTCTGCCTCATATATACACAGGGGTCCAAGGGGAGGTGTTGACCGACAGAGCATGATTCAGGAATATTACTTGCTTGCTAACTGTTCTGGAATGTATTGATATGCAGCTACCAGACCGATTTGTCAGTGATAACGTCCCGTGACAGAAGTTGTGTCCTTTGTATATTGTATTTTCCTTAATAAAGGTTTAATATAAAAAAAAAAATTTAAAAAAAGTGTCAAAAAAAAATATATATTGTTTTGGAATAGTAGTAATATAAAAGATATACAGTGTTAATATCACAAACTAAACTACGTCATCTGTACCACAAAAAGCTACATTTAACAGAAAAGTATTTCAAATGCACGATGGAGGTTGACTTAATTGAACGGAGATGGCTGTAAAATAAACCAGGTATGGGAACACACGGAGAGAAATATTGCCTTTCAGCGGGAAATGGTATAGTCCAAAGCTCTGTTTTTAATATTAAATCAGGGCCTTCAGTGGTCATATCACTGAAAATACAAGATTTGAAAAAATATTATTGTCTATGGGTGCTCGTGGAAGACAATTTCTATGGACTGGAATCTAGAGAATGCTAAAGTGATTCTGGTATTTTACTGACCTCTGCTGGTCGTTTTCAATCAAGAAAGTTAAATAGAGGCAGTTGCCAGAAAAATTAAAAAAAGAAAGTCCCTAAGCAGAAAGCAATTCTGGTATTTTACTGACCTCTACTGGTCGTTTTCTATCAAGACAGTTAAATAGAGGCAGTTGAACAAGCAGAAAGCAATTCTGGTATTTTACTGACCTCTACTGGTCGTTTTCTATCAAGACAGTTAAATAGAGGCAGTTAAACAGAAAAAAAGTCCCTAAGCGGAAGCAGACATGTCCCAGGGCTGATCTCCAGAGCCCACAAAGTACATACACATATAAGTATATACTAAAGTATATACAAGAGGTCTCGAATGCGCGACCTAAAAATGATGATGGATTCAACCTAGATCTGTGGCTGGGGGTGAGTGTCTGAAAAGTTTCAGCACTCCGTCCATCATCTCCTTGTGTTTGCTTTGTTTGCCCTAAGTTGGCAAGGTATGCCCAGACGTGGGTCCCTTGCTCACTTTGCCACTGGATTCGAGCTAACCTGGCTGATGAGGGGTGTTACCCCGAAACCGGTCCCAGGATGCTTGTTTCTGGTCCAGGGAAGACCTGGCCTAGCAGTTCGGGCTGGACTGTTCCCATGAGGCCCAGGGTCAAGACTGATTTGCATATGGCTGGGTCCAAAACTGGGGTGGATAAGTGGGCTAAAGAATGATGATGGATTCAACCCAGATCTGTGACTGGGGGTGAGTGTCTGAAAAGTTTCAGCACTCCGTCCATCATCTCCTTGTGTTTGTGTTTGCGATATTAAAAGGGGACCAGTTCCAGCATTTTCAAAACAGAATGTAACAGCATGGAAAAGGTTTTAAAACAAAACAAAAATAAACCGTACACTAATTACACAGCGGTTGCCCATGGGGAGCAAGCAATAGTAATATTAGGAAACAAGAACAAAAAAGTCCTTATTAGCTATTAGTGTCTGTTTCCTAAATGACATTTTGTGTTTCTTTACCGAAGCTTAAAATGACATTTTCCCCATTGGCAACTGCAAGGAACCAGCGGCAGCAGGCAGGTAAGTTCCAGGGTATGTGGATCTTGTTGTGTCCCTGCAGCTTATACAGGAGACCAGCCAGCTAGCCCTTGGAGTCACTCTGGTGGTCCTGGGTTCAAGGATCAGGTCCAGTCTTCCTTCCTTGGGCAGCAAGACAGCAGTGCAGACTTTCTTCAGAGTATTCTACAGGTCCAGAAGTGATATGAATTGGGGTCTGAGAGTCCTACCTTTTATCCCCATTGCCAGCCTTTGTGTAAGGAGCAAGACCTGGCCCACTCTCAAACTAGTTCTGATTAGTTCCCTGACCTTCCTGGGGTTGGCTCTTAAATGTCTATGGTGACAAAATTCTAGTGTAAGGGTCCTTTGTGTGTGCTGCAGGTAAAGTATTTTATAATTCAGGGCTGTATACAATTCCTCTCCCAGCCATCCTGTCAGGATGCACCATTCTGACACACCTAAGCTTTTTTTTCACCATGTATTGAATGAATCAACATCTTATCACATAAAAAACAGTCACAATCATGTCACCCTATTTACAGTCAGATATGCACTGTGGGTTTGGGCACAAAAATGCAAAATGTCTCAAGATGCAATTTATAAAAATGTTACTTTAAATACAACTTAAGCATTAAAGAGGATTTCATTTCACAGTTCAAATAGTCCAATAAGTACTTCCCAACCTGCTCCAAAATTAAGACTACATTTTGTTAAATGTAATGAGGAGAGATAGCCTTACAACAGTGAAAAAAGATATTAGGATTCTTTCACTGCCAGGACATCTAAATGTTAAATTCACATATCCAACGTTTTACATACTATGCACCCTGAACTTACAGCTGTTAGGGCCTATCTTAGGGTTAATGTTTAAGTTTTACAACTGAAGATTTAGGTCTGTCTAATGATTTGCTTGCGAGGTCGAAATGGCAGTTTAAAACAGCACACACTGGCTGCAGTGGGAGACCTGTAGACATTTTTAAAATGGCTACTTTCGTGGGTGGCACAATGAGTGTTGCAGCATACCAGTAGGATTTATTTTACAGGCCTTGTGTAGATGAGTATCATTGACTAGGGATTTACCAGTAAATTAAAGTTGACAATTAAGTGTATGCAGGTAGTACCATGTTTTAGGGGAAGACCACAAGCACTTCTGCACTGGCTGCCATTTGTACATATCAGGAGAGACTTTGCAAGTACTGAATCTGAATTTAAACTGCTGTTATTTGCACGTGTTAACCTTTTAGATACTTTCAATATTTTTAGCTATTTAAAAAGCATTTTTGCACTTGTGACGGTACCCGTATGTTAAGGCGGGTCCATCATTTTGATCAGCAATCTAGCTGTTTTCCGGAGAGGTGGGGGGGGGGCATAATGAGCTGGGACGCCTAAGGCAAGCCCGTCTGCGCCCGTCCGAGCCCGGATCGTGCCAAGGGCCGGAACCCCTGCCTTTTTTGCCTTAGAAAATAGGCCTGTGTTACGATATTCCAGTCAAAACCTTCTTGCATTGGATCAAAAAGGTAAGATCTCAGGCTGTGCTATATTAAAGCCAGAATTGGGGCTAAATACGATGACATGCCTCAATTGTATGTTGTCTCTTACCCAAAAACCAGCTCACAACACTGAAGGAAAGAATACTGAGCTAGGTCATGAACTCAGATTGCAGGATGATGTTTTTAAATGCTCACTGATAAATGCCAGGTCGTTAGTTAAACACAAAACGGAGTTTGCTGATTTTGTAGATACCTATGGGGTGGATATATTTATTACAGAAACATGGGCAGATAAAACATCCGGCCCAGACCTAGTTAAAGCCATACCACCTGGATATAAGATGGTACAAGTAGACAGACAAATAAAGAGAGGAGGAGGGCTGGCCATCATTACCCGGGATCAGTTTGTTACAAGGTACTCCCCAGGTTCAGATACTGCAATCTGTGAAAATGTTTCCTTTCAAATTGAACTAACAAAAAATTACTCATTAACAGGGATATTACTCTACCGCCCCCCTGGACCTAGGACATCTTTCTTATCCGTTGGTTCATTGATAGAGCATAGTGTTGAAATGTCAGATTTCTCAGTGCTGGGTGACTTTAACTTTCATCTAGGTAATATGGAGGACAAAGACACTATCTTATTAGCAGAAACCATGGAAAGTTTAGGGTTGTATCAAAGAGTTGAGGGAGCTACACATTTGGCAGGACATAAGCTGGATGGGATTTTTCTAACAATCCTTATTTGGAGATAATGAATGTCCTACCTTTGATGTAGTCAGAGCACAATGCAGTGATGTTTTCTATTACCATACCACAGTCACAAATAAAGTCATTCTCAAATCCGCAAGTAAAAAAAAGTAGAGCTTGGGGAAAGATTGGCGCCGTAGATCTTGCACTTACCTTAAAAAAAACTCTTCCAGAAACCAACCTTGGTCTTATGCAAGACCTAAAGACAACTACACATACGTAAACAACCTGGATAAAAAATGCAATGGACACTCTTGCACTTGAAAAAGATTTCATCAATCGGCGTAGAACCCCCTCAGAACCCTGGTTCTCTGACTGTCTGAGAACTCAGAAACAATTATGTAAAAAACTGGAGCAAATTTGGAGATCAAAATATGACTCTCATGCCAGTGAGGTCTATAAAAAGTCAACTGCAGAATACAAAAGCCTTATACTAAAAGAAAAAACAAAATACTTTACAGACAAGATTTGTCGATCTGAAAATTTAGCTAAGGAACTCTTTAGTACAGTAAACAAATTATCTAAAATGGTCGCATTCAATGACATTAATTGCAATCAAACTTTTGCAACGATCTCGCTAATTTCTTTCATAAAAAAGTAAAAGACATCTTTGATTCCTTTTACATTTTACATTAAAAAACCCCAGCTGATCAAATCACAACCTCCAAAAATAATTCTGGACAGGTTTCATTTTTTAAATGAAGAACACGTTTTAAAATTAATTGAATCAATTAAATCAGGTTCCCCACTTGATCCATGCACTCCAAAAATTGTTCACTTAGCCCCCGGGATCTTTGGAACTCAATTGACCAAGATTTTAAATAAAGTCAGCACCGGTTACATTCCTTCTGAATGGAAGCCGGCATCAATCCTGCCTCTGTTAAAAAAGAATGATCTCGACCCCCGGGAGACTAGCAGTTACTGGCCTATATCCAGACTACCTTTTCCAGCTAAGTTGCTGGAAAAGGCCTTGAATATGGAATTTATGTCATATATCAACAACAATAATGTTTTGGATCGAACTCAATACAGATTTAGAAAGGCACATAGCACAGAAACTGCTTTGTTAGCCGCATCAGAAGAACTGAGATTCATTTTGGACGGTGGAGGTCGAGCCGCATTGATAATGTTGGATCTTTCTGCGGCCTTTGATAAGGTCAACCACACCATCTTAATTGACCGATTAGCTGAACTAGGAATAAGAGGCTCAGCACTGAAGCTGTTAACAGCTTTCCTAACTGATAGAACAAATCATGTAGCAATATGTGAGTTTACCTCCAAGCAATTTTGTTTGCCATGTGGGGTACCCCAGGGCTCCTAGTTGAGCCCCACTCTTTTTAATCTCTATGTTATCCCTCTGGCCAAACTTATAAAACCAATGGATTTCCCAGTAGTGTCCTATGCTGATGACACCCAAATTGTGGTGTCAATATTCAATGACCACGATGAAGTTGCACACAGGTTTAGTTCTTGTATGTCCCAGATAGAACAATGGATGAGAGCAAATTGGTTGAATCTTAATGCAGGAAAGACAGGTTCTTCTTTTTGGAAATGATAAATCCTTTTAGTCACCAAGTTGGTGGCCACAGGACATGGATTCCCTCACCTATACCAGTACGGAAGGAATTTAGGAATCGTCTTTGATGACAAACTTAACTATGAAGATCAAGTTAATGCCCTTGCTTCATCTGTGTTTTTTACTTTGAAAATAATCAGAAACATCTGCCCCTACATTCCTCAGGACCTTAAAAAAACAGTGGTCTTTACGCTTGTCCTATCTAAATTAGACTATGGAAACGCCCTTTTCATTGGCATCCGAAAAAAATCCCTTCAAAAACTATAAATGCTGCAGAATGCTTCTGCTCGACTTCTAACAGGAATTCCAAAATATCAATCAGTGTCACAGGCCTTGATTAAACTACATTGGCTTCTGGTAGTAAGACTTTTGAAATGTAAGGCTCTTTGTATTGCATTTAAAGCACTGCACAATATTGGACCATGTTATTTTCGTTCAAAAGATGCTTAGATCCTCAGACGCAATGCTATTAACATTACCAAGGGTTAGGTGAGCCACATGGGGAGGCAGTAGTTTCATCCTGAAGACTGTCAAGTTATGGAATGTCCTTCCTGTCAACATAAGAAAAAGCTCAGATCTCCTTGCATTTCGGAAATTAATAAAGACTTGGCTCTTTAAACGATAGGGTACCATCATCTATTTTTCTTTTTGCATTATTTCTTCTTCGAGTGGCAAGGCAGCAGCGCCAAAATGCCTCAGGGCAATCGAGAGCTGTACAAAATTAAAAATCAAATCAAGCTAGCAGCAAAAAATTGCAGAGAGTTGTAATGCCAACAATAATGAGGTAATTAACAGAAAAACAAAAACATCTGGGGTTGAGCCTGGTAAGAGGCCCAATTTCCAACAAAGCCTGTGTAGACTTTTGGTGTACCTGTAGCTGACACAAGAGGTCTAGATGTGACATTTGAAAATAGTGCTGGGGTCCTAAAGTCAATGGAAGCAGGTCCTCTCTTCATTCCACATTCCACACAGCTAGATTGTCCTTATTGTGGTTTTACATAGGTCCTACAATGAACATATTAGTTGAACCACACATTTTTATTATGGCTATCCCCCAGATTTGTGGCTATTAGACCAACCTTTTGCATAATCAGTGATAAAGTGCATGTGCTCTCTCTAGTAAACTAAGCAGAATTGCTTTACTCATAATTGCCATATTTAGTTTACCTTAAAGTCCCTACTATATGGTACTGTGGGCAACAAGGGCATGGAAATTTAACTGATACTAGTGGCCTGCGGGACATCCACTATATTTGCCCTAAACACATGACTGAGGTCTGCCATGTGCAGGCTGCTATGCAGTTCTAAAATGCATTTTAAACTTGGCACATTAAGCCACTTGCCAATCTCAAACTTACCTTTTAACTACTCATAAGTCACCCTACAGTAGGACCTAGCAGCTCAGAGGGCAGGGTGCATGGTAGTGTAAAAGTAGTACATGTATATTTCTTGTTAAAACATGTTCTACTAGTGACAATACCCCAAAAGCTATTTCCACCGCTGTAGGCCTAGCTTTTCGATAAACTAACACAGGCTTATTTTATTAGAACTAATAAAAACTAAAATCAGTTTGTGAAGGGAAAGAAGAATACTTCTTCCAGTGTTGTAACATATCATTTTACATCATATTTAATATTAAAGTAGGATGCTATACTATAATTTTGATAACACCAATTTTCTATAGTTGCCATTTTCATGCTAAACGTTTCTGAAGCCTGCCTGGGAGCTTCCAACTGCCCTGATATGTAAATGGCTCCCATGGGCTATATTGGGCATACACAGTAGAAATAGAGGCTGGTTGTGGAAAGAAGTGACACATCCTGGCAGGATGAGTAGGAGGGGTAGTGAGCTGCCCCACTTACTTTTCAAAGGCTCTGCTCCTTGCACACACAAGGGTACATGATAACAGGCCAACAGGCCTGTCTTGACATCTCAAGAGGGAGGAGAAAGGAGCTACTTCTGGACCTACTTTGTAGTGTAAACAAAGCCTGCCCCCCTCCCCCCCCACCTACAGCCTGTCACTGCCCTTACAAGCAGCACTGTCACAGACAGAAATCAGCACACTACTGAACCTGAGAAGGACTGTCCTGATGTCTGAAACCTGGAAGGAATACTGGAAATGTACTCCTGTTACCAAGGACACCAGAAGTGACTCCAAAGGCGAGATGACTGGTCTCCTGTGTGAGGCACAGGGACTCAAAAAGTTTCCAAAGGGCTTAACTTGTACAAAATTAGCAAATATTTTATGACCTTTCAGCTACTTTGGGTACTTTGAGCCTGTCCTACATCCTGCCCAGCTGACCAGTCCCAACTGGTCCTGCACTGAGCCCTTCATTGGCCTCTGCTGAAGTGAGTATTAGCCTCCCAAGAGGTGTTTCCTAGGTCCTGGAGCCTTGGCGTGGTGCTAAAATGTACTTCTCGGCCTAGTTCCTAAAAAGTGGAAGTTCAAATTTCTTTCAAGAAAATTGGCTCTGAGAACCGGAGTGGGACCGAGGCCTACCTGCTCCCCATCAGCCGAGGGTACATCACTGGCTGGACATAGTTCTCCATAATAGCCGCGGAAGGATTCTGACATCAATAAAATAGACTAAGTCCGAAGGAAGAAATCTCCAGCAGAACCAACCTGGTTGCTTGTATCCGACCTCTGCTCCATCTCGATCCTGTGCCCTTTTTTATTTTAATCGCTATTTAGCTACTATAACTTTAAAAAATCATGTCTCCAGTCAACTATTTGAAGTTTTGTCATTTTGGTGTAATTTTATTGAATAAAATATTAACATATTTAAAAAAATCTTTTTTATGATGTTGTTTATAAAAATACTTTGCACATTGACTCTAAGTTAAGCCTGACTGTCTGTTGCCAAGCTACCAAAGGGTTAAGCTCCGGTTTATTTTTATACATTTGTGGTTCACTTTGACAAGGACTGTGGATAATATATATTTATTTTTTTACTTGTTTTTATTTAGCAGGTGCATAATATACATTAGGACAGCAATGTACACATGTTGGTGTCAGATAGAAAAAACACAGTACATTCCAATACAGCCTTCAATCAAAGGAAAACAGTGTGAAGAATAATCCACATTTGGGGGGGCTAGGACCCACTACAGTAGCAAATGAAGATCCGACACACAACTACATGGCCCCAGCTCAAGTCCGATGAACAACATGCAACACCACAATTGCATTGCGTTTTAATGTTTAATGTTACCTAATCAACAAATAACAACCTAAGGAATCAACCATGTTAACAGAAAATAAGTCAACAGCAGCAGGAGCCCATCGTGAGCTCCCCTCCCCCACACTCCCGCCAGCAAGAGGAGAGGTAAGGCGGGGAACCAGGGAAAGGGAAAAAAAGGGTGGGGAGCCTCATCCCAAGAGAAGGAGGGGGTAAAGAGAACGAAGAATCTGGGAGGCCCAAGTGTCAGCAGGGCCCAACCCAAGGTGGTCATTCCTACACCCCGCCCAATCAGTCATAGACAGTAGTATATACACACCATCTAGAAGTCTGGGGACCATACCTACACGTCTACTGAGAGTGCCACCAAATCAACATCCGGTTAGTGCTCAGGGGACAAAGCGGGCCGCGGCTCCTCAGCCACCAAACATACTAACATATCACCCCATATCTCCAGGTCTCTCTCAGCATTCTCATCTGTGCGCACCAGTCGCAGCCACCACTCCTCTGCCACTCCCCTTTCACGCAGGCCTGCCTGCCATCTGTCCAATGCGGGAGAACAGGTATGCCTCCAGCAGGGCCGGACTGGCCGTAGCGGGCACCGGGCGTTTCCCCAGTGGGCCGCCAGTGTGGGGGCCGGTTTTGGGCCCCTGGGGGGGGCGTTTTTGTTACCGGGGGCCGGCAATATCGGCCCCCTGTAACAAAATCGGCCGAAACCGGCCCCAGCAAACAGCTCGGCCGCACCCCACCCTGCCCCACAGGGGGGCCGGCCGAGCAGTTTGCCAGGGCAGGTTTCGGTTCCCAGTCCGGCCCTGGCCTCCAGTGGATGGCCAGGCGCCGCCTAGCCAGCACCAACTCCAACTGAGCAAACCTGAGTTTCATCCGAGTCCCTCGTTTAGGGGTCGGTAACACTCCCAACAAGGAATGTTTGATCAAGGTCTCTATCAGGACCCACATGATCTCCTGCAGTTCATGCAGTACTCAGTCCCCATAATTCTGGAATTTATCGCAGTCCCAAGTCATGTGGAGGAAGGTCGCTGACTCCACCCCACATCTGGGGCAGGCGGGAGACTATACTGCGTTAAATCTATGCAGCTGTTGAGGAGTTAGATAGGTACGGTGCAGATAATAATATTGGGTGAGCTTGAAACGGGTGTTGGTGGCAACCTCCTGGACCTGCGCACAGGCCCGTCTCCAGTCGCCATCCGTAAGAGGCTCTGGTGAGTCAGTTAACCACCTGTCACGGACCCCCGTTATAATTATCCTGCGGTCTGCCTTCAAGGCTTTATATGTATGAGAAATTAAGCCTCTGGAGGAGCCTTAGTCCAGCATATGCGGCTCCTCCGGCTCTGCAGGGCAATCAACCCAAACCTTGCGTGCCATGCAGGACACCTTAGCATATTGCTGGAATTGGCCAGGATGTTCCCAAACCTCTGCAACCTGCCGGACGATATATGGGCAGTCATGCTGTACTCTTGACCCCCTCATCAGACACGCAGGAAGGTCCACCCTAGGACCCCAATCCGCCAGCAACTCCTTTTATCCATTTGGGTCATCTGCACACCCTTGCGCAGCATATTGTAGCAGGCCAGCAAAATAATACATTCACAGCTCTGGAAGACCCAGGCCTCGAACCATGCGTCCAGTTTTAACACCACCAGATTCACTCTACTCTGCTTACTGGCCCGCACCAAGGACATCAGAAGACTGTTCAGCCTGGTGAATGTAGTTCACGGTACATGGCAGAGGGAGTTTTGCAGGACATAAAGGCAGTGCAGGAGCAAACCCATCCTACTTAAAGCCACCCTACCCATGACGGAGAGATAGGCGAACCAGAAACAGATCGATGCCTCTAGATTGTCGAGAACCCCACCCATGTTCAGGCTGTAATTGGCTTCAGCAGAGTGGGCTACCTGTATGCCCAGGTACCAGAAGTGATCACACTCCCAGCGGAGCCCCATCACAGGGAGAGCTGTAGCGCCCACCCCTACCAGAGGGAACAGCACCGACTACTGGTGATTGAGGTGCAATCCGTACGTCTCCCCAAATGCAGTCATTATCTCCAGCAATGCCTTCACCGATCGCTCTTGGTGAATGACATGTATTAAAGCCTCATCTGCATATAGGGATTTGACGTGAGCGCGTCACCCCACAACAACACGCCACCGAGCCATGTCGTGCCAAGGCCAAATCGCCAGAGGCTCCATTGCCAGGGCAAAGAGGAGTGGGAATAGGGGACAGCCCTGACTCGTGCCCCACTCAATAGGCAAACATTTGGAAACCATCATACTCCCATTGCATACAAGCTCCAAAGGCTGAGCATAAAGCAGCCATATCCATGACAGGAACACCAGTCCACGCCCATCCACCATAGCACATCCCAAAGATAATCCCAGCCGAGAGTATCGAAGGCTTTTTCAATGTTCAGTGCCACCACTGCTGCCTTCCGATCTGAGCCTTCCACCGAGTGAAGCACATGGGACAGCCTCTGCAGGTTCATCTGCGTTCCCCTATCGGGCATAAAACCACACTGGTCTTCATGTACTAGATGGGTTACCACCCATCCCAAGTGCATCAGCAGGTCCTTCGCGAGGATTTTTTGTGTCAACCCCTAGCATGGACAGGGAACAACAGGAACTGGGGTCCATCGGGTCCTTGCCAGGCTTCGAAACATGACAATCTGGGCTTCTGAGAGAGTGGCAGCAAACCGGTACGTCTGGATTCTCAAAGAGACTTCAGCAAAAAAGGTAGCCATATCCCAGCAAACAACTGATAATATTCTACCGGAAGCCCATCTGGGCCCGGAGCCTTACATTGCGCCATGACACTGACTGCCTCCTGCAAGTCTTACACCCAAAGGTCCTCTTCAAAACCCAGTCCCTGCGCTTCTGTGAGGCGAGGAAGGACTAAATCATCCAGGAAGTGCCTGACACGGCCAGGGGATAAGAAAGGACCTGCACTGTAAACAGTTGCCAGGTGGTCTCGTAAGAGTGAATTAAATCTGTGTACCCACCACCGTGCCATCCTGGCGTCTCAGTGAGAGTATGAGATGGGGCAGGCGTTCTCTTTTTAACAGCCACGCCAGCATCCTCCCCAACTTATTGCCTTCCAGATGGAGCCGCTGCCGGTAATTGTGCCTTGTCAGACAGTTGAGCCTCTCCCATACGTCACCAACCCATCGCTGCGTCACTAACAAGGGCTCCCGGCGCTTCAGTCCTACATGTGCATTACACTGAAGGTCCTTGAGGACCCCCTCCGCCTCAGTCAGCTCCACCTCAAGGCGACGTCTTTTACTGCCAACTCTGGACATGCATTCCCCACGAATCACAAGCTACAGTGTGTCCCACTCCAGCTCCCTCTGCGCGGTGGAGAGCCGATTAGTGTCAAAGTAGCCGTTAGTCACCTCGCTGGGTTCTTCCCAAAACAGAATTACCACCCAACGCCTCGGGGCGAAGACGCCAGAGGGGGGGGACCCATGGCATGGCACCGCCCCACCCCAGTTCAGCAACAGCGACGCAAGCTCCGAGAGTAATCTACCCAGGATTTGGATCTGCAGTATGGCAGCTGCCACGTCGCCAGACACCAAAAACCCGTCGAGAGGACTGGAAGTCTCATGTGTTGGCACATTGCATGTAAATTCCCAGGTCCCAGGGTGTGTCACACCCCAAGCTTCTATGCCGTGTAAGCGCTCTATCACTGCACGCAGGGTGTCTTACATATGCGGTTCAGTGCGTAGCCGCGGCGGATAACGATCTAGCTGCCCATGTAGCACACAGTTGAAATCCCCCGCCAACAACAGAGGAACGCCAACATACTGGAGCAGTTCCCAACTCCAGATAGAAACCACCATCATCAACATTCGGGGAATAGATGTTCAACAGGCATACCTCCACGCCATCCAGGAGGACATGCAAGAAAAGGTATCTCCCCTCAATGTCTGCCTTAAAGCCACAAACCTGGAATGGGCAGAAATGGCTGCTAGATGAGCATGGGGTCCGACTGTGGAGCCATATTGTCCAAGACAGTTCCTGTTAACTGCTGAACAACAATGTATGTTCGCTAACCGATCTACTCGCTACCCAATGAGCTGCAACAAGACATGTATGAATGGATGAATGTGAAGTTATGGGGGAGGGGACTGTTAAATATGAATATTGGTTATCACCACATACTTTTGGGGAATACAATGTTCGCTGCGTTGTCTTACACTTGTGGCATACGCATAGACAGGAATAGCATGTAAGAAATTATTATTACTGTGTATGTTCCTGTCTGACATGATTGCGGTAATGTCAATAATCCTAAATAATATGTCTTTTGGAAAATCAATAAAGTTTGTGGTAAAAACAAAATGCCACAAACCTGGAAGGGAAGTAGTGGGGCCACCCAGGTCACGACCCTTCGGGCATAGGTTAGATAAGTGGCAGAGTACAGCTGTCCTCCCCATTTCTTGTGTATCTTGCGCACCTCACTCTCTGTTAAATGCGACACCTGTAACACAGCAATATGCAATATGTCTGCGCAGATATGTGTCGATATTTGAAGGGGGTTCTTACCACCTTCAACCTATTCACCCAATTTCTAATTATATTTAAGTTAGCATTTATTACAAATTCATACACAGTGGCCCTGGCAATTCAGTTGGACCGGCCCCCGGGGGAGGTGGGTGCGCTAGTGAGAACTACTGCTGCTGCTTTTGTTACAGGGGGCCAAAACCGGCCCCCAGTAACAAAACCGGACCCCACCACTTAAAAACCGGCCCCCACTCTTCTGGCCCGCTGGGGAAATGCCCGGTGCCCGCTATGGCCAGTCCAGCCCTGAACACAATAATGAAGGGACTCCTGGTGTCTGATTCATTTGTGTGAGCCTGCATCAGGGCCCTTTAAAATGAAAGTGGACTGTGAATCAGCTGTACCCCAGCATTCCTGGCAGTATAATCCACTCCTCTCCACACCCAGCACTTACTGGAGAATGTGTTGTCCTAATACACATTCCATGAGATTAAAATTACACACCCTTCTAACAAAAAAGACTGATAAAAATGATGTACATTGAAATGTAGTTTTAGCCCATGGAATTGCTATGCCCTACACTAGTGGAACTAGATTTTAAGTTAATTTGATCATTAAGACGTTTATTCTGTTAAAAAATATTTCTTGCTTTTGATGTCACACGCACTCTGTCCTCTGAGCTTTGAGGTCCTACCTTTCAATTTATTTTTATGTATTGAACGTGATATTTGCAAACACTAGTTGTATATTCTGAGGCCATAACACTCCCTCGCATGATGGCAAATATGTTTGACATAATGCAACAGTCATAAAACAAAATGCTCCTGCAAGATGACAAACAACATCACAATTACATTTGTCACAAAGTGAGTCATCAACAACATCTACTAAGTATTTTAAAATTTATATATTAATTTGAAAAATAAAACAGCAAAAGTATAATTTTTCACTTTTCTGTCTCATTTAAATAACCTCAGGGCAAGAGAAGGAGTCATTGGCCAAGAAGCTGGGGAACAGGATGTCTGCTGGAAGTCAGAAGGTGGCAACACTAAAACTGAAGGACCCAGCTGCACAGAGGTTGAAAGAGCTGGACAGGGGACCAACACATTATCTGATTCCAAGACCTCCACATCAGTCCGGCCCCAAGTGATGGTGGACCCAATACCATCTGGATGACTTAAAACCTTGCCCACCACCACCAGACCCATCAACGCCCTCCCTCCTACTTCCCCCATTGTAGACTAGCCCCCAAAGAGCTGGGGTCTCCTTCACCTCAGGCACCTCAGCTCCTGCCTCTGTCCACCCATCAGTGCTTTCTGAAGAGGCTGTGGATCAGTTGCAAAGCCACTCTGTAGGTCAGACTGCACTGTTGTGTGCCATCCAGGGAATAAGCCAACAACTCAGCAAGTTAGCTGCTTTCATGGATGGCATACACTCTGCTGTGTCTGCCAAACAGAGATTTTTGGTGTGCAGCATATCCCCCTCAAACAGAACTGCCTCCCACCCACCCACCACCAACTGACCCACTCTCTCTGCACCCTTCCACTCCCCACACCCATACTACAAGCACCTTTACCCTGAAAACTCCTCTCCCCAAATCACCACAACCCCAGAACACATCACAACACACACACACAAACAGAAACACAAAAAACACACACACATGCACACACATCACAAAACAACACCACAGACCCCAGCACCACACTCACTTACTCCACACCAACCCACCTAACATCACAAACCAGCACCACCACCACAGACATCAGCACCATGCAAACAGTCTACATCACACCCTAGGAACCAACACAAAGCTCAACCACCACAGACACCAGCACCACACACAAAGAATCACACATACCTCAACACATATCCAACAAACATCACGTATACCAAAACATACAAATTCCCTCCCTCACCCAAGCAAGCGACCAAAAGCACTTCCTCACCAAGGCACACACCCAAAAAACACCCTCACTCAACTGAAAACATCAAACAAAAACACTAGCAACACCCTCACCCAAACACCCACCCAAAGCCACTACCACACACAAAAACAAACAAAACAAGCACCACATCCATTGAACAAAGCACAACACATACACCCTCCCACCAACACACACAACCACAACAAACATTACTCATCCCAACACCTAGTACCTCCCAAACAACACCATCATCCACTCAATCTGCCCTTACACCTACCTCACACACACCGACTCCTATACCCATCAAAAAAGATCTATCCTTCCTAAATTATTTCAGTTGCCTGATCAACACTGTACTTCCAGTACAGCAAAGGATCCCTTTTACGTTACTACACACCACACATAAAGCCCTCCATGTTAAAGTTACTCTCTGCTTATAACACCTAGCCTCACGCTACCCACTAGAAGGAATTTGAGATTTCAGACCACATCAAGCCTTTGCCAAAAGCATGGGCAGGTGAACAAAGTGTGGAGGAAGATCTCTTAAATTCTTGAACCCTTGCCTTTGGAAAAGACTCAACCTATCATTACAAAATCAGCTTAACTCCCACAAGTTCATGTAGGAAGTAAAGACCTACATTGTTAGATCTACCTTTGCCACAGAAATGACTCCATATATGGACACCAAATTCCTCTCGCCCACAATGTCCAGGGACTGGGCCCCACCATCCAACAGGATCCATCCATAAAATGATATCTGCATTAACCCTAGAGGAATACTAGGGCAATCCCTCCTATGCAGCTCTTGGACTTAGTTGAGCCTGAGATGCAACATTGCCACCAAGCTCTCCGAAGTGGCTGTAAAGCGGCCTGTTAGTGCTAAACAAAACTACCAAAATAAATAATCACATAAATACCAAAGAGACCAGTCCAAAACACACACAGCACAAAATCCTACCTGTGTTCAAAATATATTCTTGATCCTATATTTGTACGTTTATTGATCTCAGCATCACCGGTTTCAGGCCTGCTGCTTGTTGTTAATGAAGAGTCCAGTGGAGTCATCTGTTAGTGAGTAAATAGACAAGCTTAGTAATATTTAACGTGGAAATGGCTCTTTGAACTTTTTTTTAAAATCAGTTTTGTAAAGTAACAACACAACAATACAAGGTTTGTGATGATTGGGCACACGCAGGCGCAGGTATAGCATATTAACAACATCATTGCAGATTTTATAGTGTGCCAGGCAACACAATAGGATACAATTGCATTTTGGAAAGTACATTCCGAGTCCAAGAGGTATGAAACATATCTGTTCCTCCTGGAGTAGCCTGACCGCGGACAGGGGCCTGCACAGTCCATGCAGAGAGAGGAAACACCATGACCACCCACCTTCTCCTCTGCTATGCCAATTGGCCAGGCCTCTGGCACACCTCAGTTCGATAGATCATTAGTAGTATGCAGATAGTAGAGCAGGGGGTCCCAGATGTTTTTGGGTCTATTGGTGTGTGGCTGAGTGGAGTACTATATCTCCATTTGTTCCTGACAGTGTCCCATATCAAATGCAAAAACAACAGTTGATGGACAGAATGCAGAACAATGTCATACATTCACCCCAGTACAGAGATCTGGGCCTAAATCCATAATTTTTTCGCTCACCATGCCATTCCAGTTTGAACCCAGCCATATGCAAATCAGTCTTGACCCTGTGCCTCATGGGAACAGTCCATCCCGAACTGCCAAGCCAGGTCCTCCCTGGACTGGAAACAAGCATCCTAGGACCGGTTTCGGGTTTCACCCCTCTTCAGCCAGGATAGCTTGATTCCAGTGGCATAGAGAAGCACGGGACCCACGTCTGGGCATACCCGTCCCACTCGGGGTGACAAATGCAAAAACAACAGTTGATGGACAGAATGCAGAACAATGTCATACATTCACCCCAGTACAGAGATCTGGGCCTAAATCCATCGTTTTTTGCTCACCATGCTATTCCAGTTTGAACCCAGCCATATGCAAATCAGTCTTGACCCTGTGCCTCATGGAAACAGTCCAGCCCGAACTGCCAAGCCAGGTCCTCCCTGGACTGGAAACAAGCATCCTAGGACCGGTTTCGGGGTTTCACCCTCTTCAGCCAGGATAGCTTGATTCCAGTGGCATAGAGAGCACGGGACCCACGTCTGGGCATACCCGTCCCACTCGGGGTGACAAATGCAAAAACAACAGTTGATGGACAGAATGCAGAACAATGTCATACATTCACCCCAGTACAGAGATCTGGGCCTAAATCCATCGTTTTTTGCTCACCATGCCATTCCAGTTTGAACCCAGCCATATGCAAATCAGTCTTGACCCTGTGCCTCATGGGAACAGTCCAGCCCGAACTGCCAAGCCAGGTCCTCCCTGGACTGGAAACAAGCATCCTAGGACCGGTTTCGGGGTTTCACCCCTCTTCAGCCAGGATAGCTTGATTCCAGTGGCATAGAGAGCACGGGACCCACGTCTGGGCATACCCGTCCCACTCGGGGTGACAAATGCAAAAACAACAGTTGATGGACAGAATGCAGAACAGATCCTTGTGACTGGGGGTGAATGTTTGCATTGTCCAGCATTCCGTCCATCAATTGTTTCTTTTGCATTTGTCGCCCTAAGTGGGAAGGGTATGCCTAGACGTGGGTCCCGTGCTCACTACACCACTGGATTCAAGCTAGCCTGGCTGAAGAAGGGTGATGCCCTGAAACCGGTCCCAGGATGCTTGTTTCCGGTCCAGGGAGGACCTTGCTTGGCAGTTCGGGCTGGACTGTTCCCACAAGGAACAGGGTCAAGACTGATTTGCATATGGCTGGGTCCAAACTGGGGTGGTGTGGTGAGCAAAAGAATGATGGATTTAACCCAGATCCTTGTGACTGGGGGTGAATGTTTGCATTGTCCAGCATTCCGTCCATCAATTGTTTCTTTTGCATTTGTCGCCCTAAGTGGGAAGGGTATGCCTAGGCGTGGGTCCCGTGCTCACTACACCACTGGATTCAAGCTAGCCTGGCTGAAGAAGGGTGATGCCCTGAAACCGGTCCCAGGATGCTTGTTTCCGGTCCAGGGAGGACCTTGCTTGGCAGTTCGGTCTGGACTGTTCCCACAAGGAACAGGGTCAAGACTGATTTGCATATGGCTGGGTCCAAACTGGGGTGGTGTGGTGAGCAAAAGAATGATGGATTTAACCCAGATCCTTGTGACTGGGGGTGAATGTTTGCATTGTCCAGCATTCCGTCCATCAATTGTTTCTTTTGCATTTGTCGCCCTAAGTGGGAAGGGTATGCCTAGACGTGGGTCCCATGCTCACTACACCACTGGATTCAAGCTAGCCTGGCTGAAGAAGGGTGATGCCCTGAAACCGGTCCCAGGATGCTTGTTTCCGGTCCAGGTAGGACCTTGCTTGGCAGTTCGGGCTGGACTGTTCCCACAAGGAACAGGGTCAAGACTGATTTGCATATGGCTGGGTCCAAACTGGGGTGGTGTGGTGAGCAAAAGAATGATGGATTTAACCCAGATCCTTGTGACTGGGGGTGAATGTTTGCATTGTCCAGCATTCCGTCCATCAATTGTTTCTTTTGCATTTGTCGCCCTAAGTGGGAAGGGTATGCCTAGACGTGGGTCCCGTGCTCACTACACCACTGGATTCAAGCTAGCCTGGCTGAAGAAGGGTGATGCCCTGAAACCGGTCCCAGGATGCTTGTTTCCGGTCCAGGGAGGACCTTGCTTGGCAGTTCGGGCTGGACTGTTCCCACAAGGAACAGGGTCAAGACTGATTTGCATATGGCTGGGTCCAAACTGGGGTGGTGTGGTGAGCAAAAGAATGATGGATTTAACCCAGATCCTTGTGACTGGGGGTGAATGTTTGCATTGTCCAGCATTCCGTCCATCAATTGTTTCTTTTGCATTTGTCGCCCTAAGTGGGAAGGGTATGCCTAGACGTGGGTCCCGTGCTCACTACACCACTGGATTCAAGCTAGCCTGGCTGAAGAAGGGTGATGCCCTGAAACCGGTCCCAGGATGCTTGTTTCCGGTCCAGGGAGGACCTTGCTTGGCAGTTCGGGCTGGACTGTTCCCACAAGGAACAGGGTCAAGACTGATTTGCATATGGCTGGGTCCAAACTGGGGTGGTGTGGTGAGCAAAAGAATGATGGATTTAACCCAGATCCTTGTGACTGGGGGTGAATGTTTGCATTGTCCAGCATTCCGTCCATCAATTGTTTCTTTTGCATTTGTCGCCCTAAGTGGGAAGGGTATGCCTAGACGTGGGTCCCGTGCTCACTACACCACTGGATTCAAGCTAGCCTGGCTGAAGAAGGGTGATGCCCTGAAACCGGTCCCAGGATGCTTGTTTCCGGTCCAGGGAGGACCTTGCTTGGCAGTTCGGGCTGGACTGTTCCCACAAGGAACAGGGTCAAGACTGATTTGCATATGGCTGGGTCCAAACTGGGGTGGTGTGGTGAGCAAAAGAATGATGGATTTAACCCAGATCCTTGTGACTGGGGGTGAATGTTTGCATTGTCCAGCATTCCGTCCATCAATTGTTTCTTTTGCAAGTGTCCCATATCAAGCAGCCATTTCCTAGCTGTGGGGGTCTTGTCCCTTCCCCAGGTGAATGCCACCGTCTTCGAGCAACAATAGTGGAATAGTAACAAACGACGAGCATCGCTCTGGATTTCAGCCGTGTAACCCACGAGCGATACCTGCAGATTTTGCTCAAGTGGCAGTTGCATCATCTTTGTGAGGCTCTTAAAGGCCTCAACTCAGAAGTCATGTATGGCCGGACACAGCAAAGCTAGATGCATGAAGTCCGTATCCCAGGCCCCAAAGAGCAGGCAGCAAGAGTCAGGTCGCAGATGGAGCCGAGAGAGGCCAAACGGTGTGTGGTAGATGTGGTGCAGGAATTTGAAATGTATAAGACGTAGCCTACCATTCGGGGAACGGTGACCAGTGAGGGTGCAGCAATAAGTCCACATCTTGTCAGGGATGCCCCCTCGAGACCTTCTTTTCCCAGGCAACCCTAACTCTATGGGTCTCAACTTAGTTTGCATGATTGTATACATTGTAGTCAGTGGATGTTTAATGGAGGGGCGTGACATGAGCCATTCCCCAGCCCCACATGGCTGGGGCGCCTGTGTAAATCAGGGTTATTTGATTTGCAGATTGCTTTTAGTCAGAGGTTAGGGAACGGGTTGAGCACCTTACACTCTGTGGCAGAGGCGATTGAGTTGTAGTCAACAAAGCTCCTGTCGGGATAAACATCCCCAATTGTATGTAACCCCCAACATCTTAGTCTTCTAAGGACCTGTGGTTCTTGCGTGAGTTGGGTCAGATGGTTAGTGTGTCACAGAGTATGGTGTTTTAGCCTACAGCGGAGGGTGTCCAGGCCTTTTGAACACAGGCCACCGTATTGATCTCTGTGCACCCACACATGGCCCATCTAACGAGCAGTGCCATCAACGTGTGGGGCAGCGCACTGTCATGCTTGATTACTACAAGAACAATTGATGGACAGAATGCAGAACAATGTCATACATTCAACTTAGTACAGAGATCTGGGCCTAAATCCATCGTTTCTTTGCTCCCCATGCCATTCCAGTTTGAACCCAGCCATATGCAAATCAGGCTTGACCCTGTGCCCAATGGGAATAGTCCACCCTGAACTGCCAGGCCAGGTCCTCCCTGGACTGGAAACAAGCATCCTAGGACCAGTTTTGGGGTTTCACCCCTCATCAGCCAGGCTAGCTTGATTCCAGTGGCATGGAGAGCACAGGACCCACGTCTGGGCATACCTGTCCCACTCAGGGTGACAAATGCAAAAAGAACAATTGATGGACAGAATGCAGAACAATGTCATACATTCAACCCAGTACAGAGATCTGGGTCTAAATCCATCAGTTTTCTGCTCCCCATGCCATTCCAGTTTGAACCCAGCCATACGCAAATCAGTCTTGACCCTGTGCCCAATGGGAGCAGTCCAGGACAAACTGCCAGGTCAGGTCCCCCTGGACTGAAAACATGCATCCTAGGACCGGTTTTGGGGTTTCACCCCTCATCAGCCAGGATAGCTTGACTCCAGTGGCATGGAGAGCACAGGACCCACGTCTGGGCATACCCGTCCCACTCGGGGTGACAAATGCAAAAAGAACAATTGATGGACAGATCATGGGCCATATAAAGTGGGGGATGTGTCCAGTAATGCACTAAGTGTGCATGGACGCCAGTCCACCACGCTCAAAAGCCAGTGTGAGAGTGTCCCAGTGGATTTGCGTCGCCCTACCCACTCATGCAAGAGCGCTCATATGCAAGCATAGTGTAAGAAAAAATTGCTTGGTCAGCATTACAGGGGCTTTATAAAACAAATAGAGTAACCGGGGTAGGATTACCATTTTCATCTGGGCTATCTGCCCCATTAGAGATGCAGGTGACTCCACCTCTCTACCAGGTCTTCTATCTTGGCCATGGCCAGCCCATAGTTCTCGAACAGTACTTTGCTTTTATCTCAGCTGACGCAAACACCCAGGTATTTCACTGATGAGGTGCACCAGGGAGTGTGATACCCTAACGCTGTCTCTGTGGTGCAGGGGCCAGGGACAATATTGTTGATCTGTTCACCTCTCCTCAAACTTTGAAACATTTTCATCACTGCTGATGCGTGAAACACATTAAAGGTACTATTAAACAAAAAAGAACATCATTTGATCCCTAATGATCATCTAGTAATTAATTTCACCTTTCAATTATCATTTATTCTACAGGAGCTGGTAATATCTTAACTTCAAGCCTACATCCCGCTCCAGCCAACTGTTCTATAAAGACCCAGTGCTAGGTTCTCAGGTTGTGCATTTCATGGTAACCTCAGTTAGGTATGTCCTCATAGATGCTGACATTCTGAACCAAAAGGTCCTGCTATACCGGTTGGTTTTATATCAGGATACACTTTCACCTGGTTTACTTCGTACTGCTGTAGCAAGATAAAGTTGCTAAAAAATAGATAGGTGTCACTATAGACTGCAAAGCAAGGAAGGCATGTAAGAAAAGAACAGCAAGACATATAATAGAGTTGTTCCTAATGCTTTGAAGCTGGCACCTTCCTTTTTTGTTTCTCCAGTTTTCCTTGAGTTGTACAACCCCATTCTCTTTCCTTTTACAAAACCATATACCCTGGACATTCTACAAAATAACTGCCAACTTACATTTATCAGTGTCCCAATATTTCCTACCAACACTTTTTACTAGAATCACCATGTGCCTCAGACTTTCTTATTTGTTAATGTGGTTTACTTTATACCAAATCAAATGTTCCTTCCTAGTCACCACTATTTTCCCTTCCCATACCTTTTGACTCTACACATGAGCTGAAACCTGATTCAGCCTTTTAGGTCTCCGTAAGACAGAAAAGCAACTACATTACTCGTTCCACCTAGTCCATGAAGTTCAACTCAAGTTTGGGACTTGAGCTGCATCATCACAACAGTAACTCAGATGAGGAGCATATCTGCTGTTTAATTCTGCTCCAGTGTCATTACCCAATTAGCAGTGCTCCTTGTAACTCCAGAATTCCTTCAGCCTCATTACAATTCAGCAGGGCCATTTTTCACCCACTGTTTCAATATGTACACACCAGAATCATGCCATTAACTAGCTCTATTATATTGTGCATTAAAAATGAAATCCCACTGCTTCCCACTTTCATGACCCCAATACAAGTATACCACTCACTGAGTTATCCAGCAATAGCTTCTTTCCCTTACCATCAATGTGTAATCGATTTAGTAGCATTAGTTCATATTAGAAACTCCTTTCTTTCTCAGTTTTAATTTTAATCCATCAAAAGTGTTGAGCAACTTTTAGATTTCAATACAGTAGTCAAAACAGGCCAATGTGATTTCCAGTTATACATGACTTCCCCCTGCTTTCTCCTCTTGAGTTCCAATTTAACTGTGTCCCTGTTCTTTTTGTTGTTGTTGTTGTTTGAATCTGTTGATTGGTTTTACCAGAGTGTTAACAAATAGTTGAGACATAAAGACATATTTCAGTTACATATGCAGTGTAACGCACAGAAAGCTGATTGTAATGCCGGGTTGAAAAGAATTGCTGACATAATAGGGCAGTACTGAGGGAAATGAGCCATACATCAGCATGTAGGTGTCAGCTATATTGAACGCTTCCACATAGAAGAGAAGATGCAATATGAGCTTGGTAGCCCTCCAAGAGGGCCATCAATTCATCAAGGATTAGACAAACGATTCCAATTTTGAATAATACAACAATTAAAGAGAAGAAACCCGAGCCCGTACCCCCGCTGTACCACAACCCATCATATTCGGTCAACATACACATTTTGAGTCCTAGAACAGTGTGAACAGGGAAAGGCTAGATGCCCCTTATGTGTAATATGATTAAGTGGGGTTGTGGCCATCCGCTGTTCCATCCCTACCTTCCAGTGGGTCGTCTGGAGCCTCAGTGTCGTGTTGTGTGGCAGCCTTAAAGTCAGTCAGGATGGTGTCCCAATTGGTGGCAATGGGTATTTGTGCAGCCCTATGTTGTCTTCCCTATGTAGTGTTACACTTTCTGCCTGGGCCCATGCGAGGAGGGATTGTGTTCAGGCTGCTAACGCTGGGGGCTCAGGGTGATTTCCACCGCAAGTAATGAGGCGCTTGGCTGTCAACAATCCCAAGTCAAGGAAATTGTGTTCCTGTACTTTTATAAGTGGATCATGATGGTGTGAGATAGGGAAGATGGGGCTTGACATTGCATGACAGTTCAATGGGCTCTTTCTACCTTGATTACTGCCATATATTTCAGAGTCTTGAGATAAGAGAACAGTTTGGATGAGAAATCCTCCAGGAAACACTCACTAGTACCTTCTCAATTCCCTCCAGAAGGCCCAGTAGGTACAGGTTGGACTTCTTCCTGTGGTCACCCATGTCACTTAATTTTGGCCATTTGTCTCTTGTTTTCCACCTACAATGCATCAATATTATATGTGCAGTCTGATGTGCCATCCTTTACTTCTCAGAGTTCCTACTCAGCTTTTGCCTTCACCCCCAGTCCCTTGAGCTTCTCAATGTCCTGAGGAATAATGGGCACATTCCACTCCTTTGAGTCAATCTTTTCACTTATCTGATTGTTGCCAGCCAGCCAACATGAGATTATATAAATCTGCATTTGAAGGCGCTTGTACATACTCCGAACTTGTACTTACTCAGAGCAGAGCCCAATGCTGTAGCCTGCGTTACACGTTAGGACTTGAAGTCCTTCTGCCGGACTTCTTCTAAATGATTCCATTAATTCCTTTCCCCTTCTTCCATTCAATATTTCCCTTTTGAAACACTCCTCAGTTAGGGTAAGTAGTCCAGAGTCTCTAAGAAATCCCAAGATAGTGGTAGAAACTACCATTTGAGACTCAACAATGACATCACTACTTAGCGAAACCCCACCCATTCCTGCCAAGGAGAAATTATGATTAAAGTGGACTTCCTTCTGTCAGCCAGTACATGGCACTCTGCAGTGAGCAGCAAACGCAGGCGACAATGTATGGCCTGCACTCACAGCCTGTGCCCTGCGTCAAAAAAACCTACTGTGTATGGGCTACAGCCATTGCTCAGAGCACAGGGTCATACTCTGATTCTCATGCCGCACCATGTAGGAATGTGCTGCGGAGGTGTCACAGCAGCACCTGTGTAAGGCTCTCCTATGAGCCTTTAGACAGGCACTTCCTTGACACCGCCGCAGCACCGCCCGCCTGCCAAAGATTACTATCTTAATTCGGTGGGCGGTGTGGGAAGGCTTTGTCGGTCTTTCCGAGGGGCACTGGCGTGGCGGCCCGCGGGAGGACCACCAAACTCATAATCAAGCCCCTAGTTCTTAGTAGCCATGCTCTGATGTGCAGTCATCATTACACACCTAAGGAGTAATGAAATAGGCATGTGAAGAGATAAGACACCATGAAACGAGGTGAAAATTGAAGTATGCTGGTGCGTGCACCCTTTATCAAGTACGGTATTGCTATCAACGCAGCACACAGCAGAGGCAGGTGACAATTCAGGACTCTCAAAGAAGTAGCTATTATCCAGTCCCGTTTTCCTACGTGACCCACATTCAGAGGAGGGGAGACTTACCATCCTGAGGGGTTGCTGTATCATCTGGCTGAGCCAGAGCAATACTCATGCCCTAACAGGTCCTCCCATGTACAATACCAAGGAATTAGATCAGGCCTGTGAAACAATCTCAATAAAAGAAAGGGGGTAATAACTCAGGAAACAGAAGGAGTTGAGGCAATCAGTAGTGGATACCTGTAAATATATCTCCTCATTGCCTTGCAATGGAAAACCGACAAAAAGAAGTTACCGTCATGCAAGAGGAATCCATTGAAGAAGAGTATAACACCTATACTCTGGAAGAAGGTCTCATTCTGGTCATTAATAAATGGGTAGAGAGGTCAGTGCAGCAGTCAATGCCAGCACCTGTGAAACATCGGAGTATGAAACTGAAATTAATAGTTAAACAGACCTGCTGCCACCCCTTGTGAGATAGAGACGATGACAGCCCCTAGACTTCCCGTCATTACAAGTGGGATGCGTCTTCAGCTCCTAGAAGTGCAAATGTGATTTCACAATACATGCAAGAGTATTTGAAAAATAAAGAAAATCTTTTAAGTCCAACAAGGCGGGCTCAAATATACCTTCCTTTGACTTTGGGGATTACTATGCGGAGGCACTTGCTAAGAACAACCTTAATGCTAATGCTGCAGTGAAAGACGGAGATCCCTCAACCTCAGATAGGTACACAGAAGATGACAACTCTGATGACGAAACAGACTTGGGGTAAAAAAAGAAGCATCCTTGGGGCCCTATAATTGAGAGTTAGATGAATTGAAAAGAGAAAGTCTCAGATGACAAGGCAACAATGTCAGGCAAATGCTGTCAGACTACCAAGATACAGCAGGAAGGTATGTTCAATCCAGATGACATCTACCACTAGGGTCATTACATTGGGTTGCAGTTCTGAAGTTACTAGGTACTACAGTATGTGCATTCACGTTTAAGCAATCCCGGTGACAAAGAAGCGAGCAAGGACAAGAAGGTGGACTGCCACTGGCCATTTTGGATGGGAAGGGATCTCGTACTCCAGACATTGATCCAAAAATGACAACATTTATGGGCAAGTTCTCCAAGGAGACTAACAAAGGCATTGAGAGGGGGCACTAGAGAGCCCAAGGTGATAACCCGCACCCTAGTGCAGCTCCACCGGCCATGAGCAACTATCCTCCCAATATCCTGTAATCAGGTCACTACCGAGGGGCGAGAGTGATCGGCAAGCTGTAGTAAACAGATGAGGCACGGACTACGGTGAAAATTACAACTGAGAAAAGCGGACACCGCCATGTCATTAGACTGTACGACAGGGCCACGCCAAACAAGATGGCCGCCACGACGGAATAATTGTTCCAAGGGGCGGAGAGGACGATACCAGAGAGGAGAATCTTAAGGACTGTTCTGAACCAGTCGAAGGCACAGAAAGTAGAATGTGCGACCCGAAGAACTGGGAGACTGGTGTGCGCAATCAACCAGAGGATAACGTCGCAGGCCCGATACATGGAACCGAGACGACTGTGGGAAAGTGGAGAGGCCCCGTCTCACCCCCCAGATGATGCCCATGACAGAGGAGCCCTGGCAGCTCAAAAGTCGGTGAGTGTGCAGCAGACGAAGCGGGACTAGCAGCAGACAAATAACTTAAGGGGGAAAGGTCGGAGTGCGGTGAGCGGTCTGTATGGCCCGGCGGTGCTGAGGTCGACAGACAAAGCAACCGTGGTGCAGAGAGGATCATGCGCTGGCCGCGATGTAGCCCGTGGCGTGAGAAATATTGCCAGTACGGCAGTGAGAGGTGGATACCACCACAGAGGCACTTAATGGGACAGCGAGGTGAGCTGGCTAAACACATTTGTTTTTTAAAAATTCTTTTTATTGTTAAATCAAAACACTGTCACAGTTTATATTTGACAGAAATTGTAAGGCATGGTAGTTAGTGATACATTATACACAATTCCACAGTAACTTGCGAAGTATACTTTACAGTGCACGATAGAACATTAAGTTGTTAGTTCCTCTAGGGGCGGCTGTGCCGGTAGCACGGGTGGCTCACATATGGTACCTCTATAGTCATTCCATTTCCCCCATATTTGTATCCACTTTCTAGTGCATCCTCTTGTGACATATACCGTTTTTTCACGAAACATGGACCAATCCATGTCTCCTTCCCATTCCCTCAGCGTCGGGGCTGTGTGGACTCCCCACTTCCTTGCAATGTTCCTTTTAGCGACCATCAAGCCTAGTGCTACCCAGGTTTTTTCTTTACTGCTCAAGTCAGTCGGCTCCCATATATTTAGGAGACATCGCTTTGCCTCCATTGTTATCGTCTGCCCCAGAACTTCCCCCATACATGAGGTAACTGCCCTCCAATATTTCGCTATGTGAGGGCATTCCCACAGTACATGAAAAAAAGTGCCTTCTCGGCCACATCTCCGTCTGCAATTAGTGTCATTTCCATACCCCATCCTGACCAAGGCCGGTCCGGTAATATATATCCTGTGCAGTATTTTCAGCTGCACCAGTTTCAGCTTTGAGGATATTGCCCCCTCCCTCGGGGATGCCAGTGCTTCCATCCACTCCTCCTCATCAAGTTCTGTTAGGTCACTTTCCCACGTTGCACGGAGCCGCGGGAGGGGATCAGGTGAATGATTTATAAGTTTTAGGTACGTCAGGGAGATTGCCTTTTTGGGCATATAGCCGTCCAGAAGCCTGTCCTCAAGAGGAGAGGCCTCAGGAGGGGTCTCCCCCTTCGGGATAACAGTGTATAGTGCGTGTCGCACCTCCAAGTATCTGAATCTCTCAGTGTCTGCGAGCTCGAACTTATGTTGGAGGGCCGTGAAGGGTATTACTTCTCCTTTTTTCCAGAGATCGCCCACTCGAGAGATCCCTATCATGTCCCACCTGTCAAACACTTTAGCCTTCCAGAGATCTCCCAATCGTTCAGAGTCCCATAGCGGGGTAAACCGCGTTATGGTGTTTGCCCATCCCATATCTTTCTGGACCTGGTGCCAAACCTGTACAGAATGTTTTGTAGGGCCTGTCAGGGGGAGTTTGGCCAGTTTAGAATATAGTGCTCGTGTATAATTCCCCCCGGGGAGGAGCCACCTATCCATGGCATAGCCAGGATCCGAAGGGGGCCGGTATATACAGTGGTTGATAGCTGCTAGTTGTGCTGCCCAGTAGTATTTTTTAATATTTGGCAAACCGATTCCACCATCATACCAGCTACGCACCAACCTCGAGAACGCAATTCTCAGCCGACCACTCCCCCAGAGCAGCGCTCGCTGCGCACTTTCCACCTGTTTGAAATATGATGTGGGAATCAGGGCAGGCGAATTTTGTAGGACGTATAAGAACCGAGGCAGAGACATCATTTTAAACAACGCGGCTCTCCCCAATAGTGACAACGGAAGAGATTGCCAATGTTCTACATCAGACTTCAGTCGCTGCAACGGCGGTAAGAGGTTAGCATTGTAAAATAATTTGGGATCCTTAGTGATAAAAATCCCCAATTATTTAAACCCCTCCGTCACTATCTTGAGTTGATATTCCTTCGGTAGGACCGGCGGCGTGCCCTGAAGCACAAAAATTAACGACTTTGACCAGTTTATAGTATACCCGGATTATGTACTGAAATTAGTAAACATATTAAGGACTCTACGCAGGGATCAATTTGGGGAAGCCAGGTATAACAAAATGTCGTCTGCATAGAGCGATATCCGGTCCTCCCAATCATCAGCCCAGCGCAGCCCTCTTATTACGGGGTCTCGTCGGATCCAGCAAGCCAGGGGTTCTAATGTAAGTGCAAACAGCAGGGGGGGCAGGGGGCACCCTTGTCTAGTCCCCCTGTGGAGGTGGAATATAGCTGATTTTTTGTTATTGACCACTACCTGTGCTAGTGGGTCAGTGTATAAAAGTCGGACCCAGCTGATAAATTTAGGACCGAATCCCAACCTTTCCAAGATGGCAAACAGGTATGGCCACTCAATGGTGTCAAACGCCATGGTGGCGTCTAGAGGCACCACAACTGCATCCTCCTTTATGGTGTCAGCCCTTCCCATAGCGCCATGCACCCTCCTTAAATTCAGGGATGTGTTACGTGACCGCGTAAAGCCAGATTGGTCCGGATGAACCAGCTCCAGAAGAACGCGAGTCAAGCGGGTGGCAAGCAATTTAGCCAATATTTTGGCCTCAGCGTTCAGTAGCGATATGGGTCGATACGATTTACAGCTGTCTCTTGGTTTCCCCTCCTTAGGTATCACTACCAGGGTGGTCAATCTTTGGTCCTGGGGAAGGGATCCCTCCTCAAGACTTTCTTCGAACATTGCTCTGAGGTAGGGGGCTATCTTATCAGGTCTTAATTTGTACAGTTCTATCGGGAGGCCGTTAGGGCCCATTGCTTTTCCGGTCTGGAGGGAACGAACAGCCTGTGCTATTTCGCCTGGGGTGATGTCCCCATCCAACAAAGTTCTGTCTGCGTCCGCCAGTACCGGCAGACGAATTTCTGCCAGTAGTTCTTTAGTTTCCACCTCCTGTCTGTTGGACCTAGAAGTGTAGACCAAGCCATAATATCTACCAAACTCGTCCGCGATGTCCTGCGAATCAATGAGCTTTTTCCCGTTCGCCGCCCAAAGTTCCATGACCAATGGGCTCGCGCTGCTTCCCTCCTGTCTAACCAGGCTAACTTTTTCCCGGCCTTGTCCCCCAGCTCGTATACGCTCCCCATCTTGTGGCTGAGCATGGTTTTGGCAGCCTCTCTCGCCTCGGATCTGTATTCCTCTTGTGTCAAGTGGAGAATATGTGGGGCGTCTTGGTCTGCTGACGTCGCGAGGCCCTCCTCCAATCTGAGAATTTCCTCCTCCAGTCGGAGAAGTCTAGCTTGTCTGTCTTTATTTGCCCCGGAGATCTGAGATAGAGCGTGTCCCCTTATCACTGTTTTGAAGGCCACCCAAAGGACCCGAGCTGAGGCAACTGTGCCGTCATTTTCAGCAAAGTAGTGTTCAATTTCGTGTTCTAACTTTGATTTAATTGCGGGGTTCCGAAGATACCAGGGGCTAATAGGTGCAAGCCGAGTGCAGTCACCCTTCCCATACTCCATGTGTAGCCAGACTGGGGAGTGGTCGGATATTCCCCTGGCTAGGTGTCTTACTTCCTTGACATAGCCAACCTGTGCCGCCGGGGCGAGGATATAATCTAGGCAAGAAAAGCATTTGTGGACCCCAGAGTGAAAACCGTGTATTGTGTCTCTGTAGGGTGCTATACCCTCCACATGTCCACCAGACCCATAGCTTCCAGGAAACGCGGAAGTGCAGACGTGAGGGAGGTATGTCTCTAGGGGGGTAGCGGTCCATCGTCCCAGAAGCTACTGAGTTTAGGTCTCCTCCTATTACCAGTCTACCAGTGGGAAATGTAAGTAGTACCCCCCCCAAGTCTTTAAAGGTAATGTCCTGCAATCCTGGTGGCAAGTACAGTGACAGCAGTGTCAGCGCCTCACCCTCCCACTGTCCAGATCCCGCCACATATCGCCCCAAATTGTCTGTGTAAACCTGCTCTATTGCCATTGGGAAAGCATGTTTTTTCAGTATGCCAACTCCCCTGGAGCCTGTCGTGAACCCGGAATGAGCCACTAGTTGGTAGTCCCCTCTAGCTAGGGCCTTGCACATGTTTCCTATGAGGTGCGTTTCTTGAAGCAACACCACCTCTGAGGCATGTCGCCTAAGAAACTGTGAGACAATTCCTCTTTTAATTTTATCCCGCAAGCCATTCACATTCCAGGATAACAACTCAATCCGTTTCTCACTTGTAGTGCCCATATCTCCGGATATCCTTCGCTATCGGGGGGAACGCCCAGCCATATCCCCGGATCACCCACCCGCAGATAATAGAACTGTGTGCGAACTGCCATGATCTCAGTCCCGAGTTCCTGGTCACTGCGTTTTCCATGCTTAGACTCAACAAATACAATTCTGTGACAAACGAAAAATAGTCCTACAAGAACAAACCTCCCAACACCCCCCACCCTGTTGCCCTCCCTGCTCTCCCGCACTCTGGGCTTGAAACTGCCCATGACACCAATAGTGCAGAGTGCCTGTCGCCCTAACCAAAAAACTTAACTAGAAAGTGAAGGGGGAAGAGGCAGAAGACACCCGCCCAATGGACCTCCCACTGCTATCATGCGCTCCCCATTATCCATATATAGACATGCATCATATACAAATACAATCAAATTATGCAGAAAGTGTTCACTTGGCCTGTTCAGCGCAGCATCTTGGTTAATCCCGTGTCATTAGGGGTGAGGGAGACGTAGAAGTCCCTCTGTTAACAGCTTTAGGCGTGGCAAAACAGTCACTGGTCAGTTCCAATGCCTAAATCTTATCTGGCGTTGTGAATCTTCGCTGGTCTCCAGCCCTCCAACCATTCTTGTGCTGCATCCGGCGAATCAAAAAACCAAGTCTTGCCATCCGCTTCTACTCGCAGCTTAGCCGGGAATAACATCGCATAACGAATGCCCTTATCCCTCATCAAATTATTAACATCCAGGAAGGTGCGACATTGGCGTTGAACCGCAATGGTAAAATACGGGAAAAAGGACAGTTCACTGTTGTCAATCTTTAGAGGAGGGTTAGCACGTGCTGTTTGTAGAATACTGTCTCGGTCCCTGAAGTTAAGGAGTCATGCCAGGATCGGTCTTGGAGGGGCACCGGGCCTAGGTCTTCCCCCTGGCACTCTGTGTGTCCTTTCAACCGTAAAGAATTTCAACAGCGTTTTGGGACGTAGGTGGTTCATGATTAGGTCTTCCACGAACAGGTCTGCGGCTGGCCCCTCCGCTCGCTCAGGGACCATAATAATTCTGACGTTATTACGTCTTGCGCGACCTTCAGTCACCCAGTTGGGCATCCAACCTTTTTTGCGCCAATTGGAGATCCTTGATTTCTTTACCCATTCGGTGTGTGTCGCTACTTAGTTCCTTAGTCATCCCTTCCATGGTTTTCACTTTTTCGCTAGTGTTTTCAAATCGGTCCTGAGCAATGCCATTTCGATGGATATGGTGTCCATTCTGTGCTCCAGCGACATACGCACCCCCGCTATGGCTGCCATTACGTCCGCCAGTGTTGGTTCCCATTCAGATGGCGTCGACGATTTCTCCGTCTCTCCCTTGGTCGCCCCCTCCTGTTTGCACCCCCTGTGTGTTGTGTATTTGTCCAGCTTTGTCTGGAGTGTAGACCTCTGTCCTTTTGGTCCTGACATGACGCAGCGGCGTAAACGGAGTACCGTTCAACAGCACTATGCACTCGTGGTTCGAGTTCCACACACAGCACACCAAGTCAAACACTCAAGAGGCTGCCAGAATGCAGTCTCGCTAGGGTTGCCAAATGTAGGGTGCACTGACCTCAGCGTTTCAGAGATGTATTAGCTTGTAGTCACACCTCCCTCCAGTGAAGTATATGCCAACCAGTGGCTACCAACCACGAGTCACTGTCTTCAATGTGCGTGTGCTACATCCCCTGTGGTTTTGGACCAGGGTCATCAGTGCACTGAGTGCTGCTTTGCAAGAGTTTAGCCAGAGTGCATTGCCCCCAAAGTAACTTATGCCGCTGTGTCGTGGTGCTGCTCACCCCTCTGTCACTCCGGTCCACTGCCGCTGGGCCGATCGTTTATTCAGGTCCCGGTCCTCTGATCTGGAGATTGCGATGCGTGTGGGCCCTCCACCCTAAGCTGCGGTCTGAGTACTAGACTGCGGCCCTGCCTGTCAGCTTCCGACAGGACCGCATGGCGGTAGGCGAATCGGGAGATGCGGGCCGCATCACAGACTGCCGATGTGTCTCTGATCCTTGCGGTAGCCACCTTGGTAAGGATTCCGATGGCAGGAGGGGGGGGAGCCAACAAGAGAGACCCCACCGAGGCCTCCCACGCTTGCAGGGGTCCGGATGCAAAACGTTGGGCCCGGGCCTCCGGGGCGCCGCCACGTCCCGACAACTGCAGCCGCCCCACACGGAGGTCCCGACCGGCCGCGCAGTCACTCGGGCCCGGGGATTCCAGGCCCGATCCTCGCTCCGTTCCACTTTTGCCCGGAGTCTCAGTGCGAGCCCTGTCCAGTGCACGGCGCCACAGCGGAGGTACCTCACACACCCCGCCGATCATTTGTGGGGGAGAAAACGGATATTTGGCGGATATTGAGGCGGTTTCAGGCCATCGGCGTCAGGAGCTTCACCGCCTCGCAGCCATCGCGCTTGGCGGTCAAGCCACGCCCCTGGCTAAACAAATTTGATAAAGGACGCAGAGGTGTTGGGGAGCGACCCACGCCTCGATTCTGCTTATAGGTGTGGCGCGAGATGGCTTGTGGCTGACTGCTGAAGCCCGGGAAGCCTCCCTGGCGACAACTGAGTGGAGATGGCGCAAGGGAGCACGGGTGAGCTGTAGAAACACTCCCAGGCCCACCAGATCAATGCATGCAGTTACAACACAGTGAGACTGCATTTGCAGGTGTAAGCGCTGGGTGAAGAGAGACACGCTGGTCTGTAGCCCCTGAAAACCAGATTCTATAACTGCTAAGGTGGGGCAGGCGAGGCTGTGGTGCATACAGGCACCCTGTGGCAGTGGCTGGATTCGGAGGTATCCTCACCCCTTGTAGGGAGACACACAAAAAGAGCAATAACGAGTGCCAGTGACAATATATGGGATGAACTCAACACCTGAGCAGAGGCCCAAGTGAGTGCGAAATAATAGCGGGAGCCCACAACATGTGAAGGGCCATGTCAGATGCGAACCGGCAAAGGCAGTCAATGCGCAGTGGATATTATTGTGCAACGCGGACCTCATGGCACCAATGGGGAAAACAGATAAAGCACAACCTAAACTTACATTTGAAAGCAGGAAAATAGCGAGAGTATTGCCAGAAATGGCGAATGAGCAAGGTGTGGAAGACTCCAGCCTCCAGCAGTTTGACGTTGGAAAGTACATTGTTGGCGATGCAACAACGCTTGCAATCCATAGATGGCAAAATAGACCATCTTAATTTTCGCATAGATCACCTTGCCACTAATTTAGATAACCATGCAACACACTTGATGGAAGCTGAACACAGAATATCTGCCACGGAAGATAGCATGCAATCTGTCAATACCAAGTACCTCAATATGGAAAAAGTACTTGCGGTAATACAAGCAAAGGATGAACCCCTGGAGGCGTGCTCCAGGCGGAGCAACCTACACATTACAGGGGTCCCGGAATTGACAAACACAGGCAAAATGGAGGAATACGTAGAGCACATATTGACAAAAGTGTTCGGCTCAGATAACCTATCACATTTGTTAGTGGAGGAACAGGCCCACTGATCCCTAGCGGCGTGACCTTACCTGGGAGCTACTCTGAGGCCGATAATTGCTAAGCTCTTAAATTACAGAGACACAGTCCTCCGACTGGCACGCGAACGACGTAGCATTACATATCAGGGAAATGCGGTGTCGTTCTACTCAGACTTCACTCTTAACTGCTACTGTTCAGGCTGCTCAAAAGGAATATCTACCAGTGAAAAAGGAATTACAAATAGCGGAAATTCCATATGCAATGGCATATTCAGCCAGGCTGCGCATTGAATATTAAGGTAAAATGAAAATCTTCTCGACGCCCAAAGCAGCGGTGGAGTATGTTAGCAAACTACCAACCCAGAAAAGAGACTAACGGACCCAATATGAAAACACGGATGAGGACTGAATACAGAGACGTGAAGGACGAAGGGGGACATTCGTTGATACTCCCCACTTACCTCTCTGGTTATCAGGTACCTGGAAAGAACAGACGAACTACCGGGCCCCAAACCCGGGCCTGGGGGCAGCGGAGGTGTGGTGAGTGAATAAGAACTGAATTCCTTTACTATCTATATAGACCAGTGTGACAATCGAGAGATCTAGACCAGTATGGGATGAGGGGAAGATATCTTCCAGACTATAAACTACGTCGTCCCTTGACATAAGTACTCAACCACTCCTTTCAGGGAAAAACGCTACACACCAGAAACCAAAGAGTCTCATGGCCACCTCTTTTTGATAGGAGGGTAACTGGGACTTTGGCAACCCCGCGAGGGTATACCCCAACTGAGTTTCATTGTTAGTATGAAGTTGGTAGCACTATGATGCCGTAGAATAATGATGTCAATGTTTGTACGGTTTGTAAGATGTAGGGTATTCTTTAGCATAATTGGGATGCTAAAGTGAGAGGGGGGTGGGGTAATAGTATTTGGTTGTTGCTGCCTCACTTTTTTACAACATGCTATGGATGACGCACGCATTGCTACAACACAAATATATAGATTCCTGGCCTGCCCACATGACAGAGGAGAACAGACCTAAGTTGCTCGACACCACATCCTTCATAACATGGAATGTCCACGGACTCAATAACCCCTGAAAGACACGTCAAGTATTAGCCTACCTAGACAGACATCATATACAAATTGCACTGCTCCAGGAAACACACCTAATGAGGGAATCCAAGAGAGCAGTTGGAGCTTGTTGGGCCGGGGTCCGACTGGCTTAGTCATTTTCATCATACTCTAGGGGGGTGCTCACACTGATCAAGAAGAGGGTTTCTTTCACTGTTACACACACTATAACAGATGAACAAGGCAGATAGCTTATCCTACAAGGAGCGCTCTCAGGATCTCAACTAACATTGGTAAACACCTATGGGCCAAATACAGACAACCCTGAGTTCTTTAATAATATCAGGAATATATTACGGCTCCACCCCCCATTGGTCGTAAACTGGGGGGGTGACCTTAACACACCTCTGGACTCTTTGTACGATAAGTCAATACAAGTAGTGGGCCATGACAAACAGGCAGCTAGCGTCCTACGAGAAGATATAGAAGAGGTTGGCATGGTGGATCTGTGGAGGCTCAGACACCCGACAGGCCGAGAGGGCACTTTCACATCCTAAGTGCATGCTTCGTGGTCCCGGCTGGATTACTGGCTGGCGTCCGCAGAAGCGAGCACGTGGACGATGGGTGTGTGGCATCTAGCCAGGATCCTGTCGAACCACAACCCAGGTAAGCTAGATATAGTGATCCCGACTTTGAAGCCAACACAGTACTTCTGGAGGTTCAACACCACGGCGATACTAGACCCAGTGTACAAGGAGACCATAAGACAGGCCATTGTTGGATACTTTCATATTAATAAGGGATCAGTGACTGAGGCGGGCACACTGTGGGAGGCATTTGAAGCTACAATAAGAGGTGTCTGCATTCGTACACATGTGGGCATACTTAAAGATATACGAGGGCAACTCAAAAAAACAGAGCAAAAACTGAAGGAGCTGGAGAGAGAGCGGACCGCAGAAACCCAGGCTGAGATAAGAGACCATGTCACATAACACATATATGGCAGAGAGGGAAATGTGTTATATATCCAGGCGCTAAGTAGCAAGAACTTATGGGGAGAGAGGAAGACCAAGACGCATACTGGCCGTCAAGTTGAGACCAGTGGGCGCACTTAGGTCAGTGACAAAGGTGACTGGAGAAACAGAAGGGAACATTATGATACACCTGGGGTCTAGAAGGCATTTTCAGAATTTTATGAAAATGTATATGCTTCAAGGGTATCTCCAGCGGAAGCCGACATTAATGAATACCTGGACGACATCGCCCTAGTGTCGTCCTGGGGCCAACGGGATTAATTAATGCAGCCCATAGAGGTGGAGGAGGTGGTTGAGGCCATCCACTCTTTGCCAAATGGGAAAGCTTCAGGATCAAGTGGTTTCAATAGTAAATTCTCTGATCTTTTAGCACCTCACCTCTTAGAGATGTACACTGAAGCTTATATGAAGCAGCCGTTACCGCTGATTCTTCATGAGGCTCTTATTGTGGCATTACTAAAACTGGATAAACAGCCAGAAAGATGTGAGTCATACCATCCTCTTTTGCTCATTAACATAGACAACAACATTTTGGCATGAATTCTGGCTACCAGACTGCAAACCCTGTTACCAAACCTGGTCCTACCAGACCAATTTGGCATTCTGCCCAAACGATCAACAGCGCATAATTTACGCACCATTTTCGCGCTCCTACATCAGTTGAATCCCGATCTCGAAGCAGCAGTGGTGCTGTTAGATGCAGCCAAGGCCTTTGACTCCAGAGAATGGCCCTATATCTTTACAACTTTAGCACACATTTGTATACCGGAAGACTACTTAAGGTGAGTGCGCCTGCTGTATACTGCCCTGGTAGCCCGGGTGTGGGTTAATGGACCCACCGCAGAAATACTGTGCACCCGACGTGGTACAAGTTAGAGATGCCCGCTGTCCCCAATCCTGTTTTGCCTGGTCTTGAAGTCACTTGCATGTAAAATTCGCCAAAGACATGCGGGGGACGGCGTTGAGATACCACCAAAGACTGATTAGCATATCTCTATATGCGGACAACATGGTCATATATGTCCAGAACCCCGAAAAAACCTAGGGATGTTACTCAGGTAATACATTAGATTTGAAGGATATCCAGGTCTAGGCATAAATTGGTCAAAATCTGTGATATTGCCATAACATGGTACACGGCGCCACACGCTCTTGACTACCCACTGGAATGGAGAACAGACTCAGTGAAATACCTAGGGGTGTGGCTACACGGAGACCCAGATGTTGTTATCCGAGAAAACTCCGGGAGAGCAGTGGACAACCTGGAGAGCCAAGTGGTAAGATGGATTAAGATGCCACTCTCACTAGCTGATACAGTGGCGACTATGAAAATGATTATAGTACCCTGCTTCTTATACTTATTTAGTAACATACCCATCGTGCTACCGAAATCATTTTTCAAAGCACACTTTAGCACACTAGCCTGGGCGGTCAAACAGCCGCACATTAAGTGGGATGATATGACACTACCCTACGAACAGGGAGAGTTTGGAGCACCCGATATGTATTTATACTATATTTGTGTCCAAGCACAATATGCACACTACTGGAATTACCCACAGACATATATACCTGACCTGGCGATTGAGGCAGGGAATGCACACCCGATACTGCTTCATTATATACTAACACAAAAGTGTACGAATGCACGCCACACTAAGATACACATTATCCAATGTACAATCTCAGCTTGGAGAGCACTGGGAGCAAAAGTCCACAAACTCCTGTTATATGCCCCTGCACTACCTCTGGGTCATCACCCGGCCCTATTGTGAATATAAGAAGCAAGTGCATTGTACCTTTTTAGGCAGGTGGAGTTGGAAACAATGGAAGATGTATACTCAGAGGGGCGGTTTATTGCGCAGACAGCCTTATTATTCATATATAACACTAAACCAATTTTCACATTTGCATATCATCGTCTCCAAACTGCCATTAGGGTGTTGTTCCCTACATTTCCAGAGGAAACTCCTGCATTGAATGGCCTGCAGACACTCCTCACTAACCCATCTCACAGACACCTGGTCAGTAGGCTATACCATGCAGCACAAAGGGACAAACCAATACAAGAACCTCTGGCAATGACACACTGGAATAACTCTCTAGATCCACCACTGTCACTGGAAGACTGGGACTTTTACTGCACAATGACAGGGATACTAACGCCCAACTGCAACTTGTGTATCATCCATTTTAAATACTTACAACAATTGTATTACACACCAATCAGGTTGTTTTGTTACAGATTGCGGGTGAATGCATGCTGCACCAAAAATGGGATGGGCGAAGCGGACTTTTTACACCTGGCATGGAGATGTGGCCTGGTGTAGGAATACTGGGTGAGAGTAGTACAGGCCCTGAGAGATATGATGGCAGACTTAGTGGCTTGCACCCCTCAGATGTGCCTGCTGGGACTAGTCAAAAACATACAGTCATCTAATAGGAAATTCATAGCGATAGCACTATTAGTGGCCAAGAGATGTGTGGCAATGAACTGGGGTTAGCGAACCGTATCTAATAGACATGACCTATTGCACGACTAACATCGAGATACATGCAGAGGAGCTGCCATCATCGTCACGTCCGAGGGACATATGGGGCCCGCTAACGACCTGCTTGTTGAATAATCCAGATGTGGGTCTGAATGAGAGATAATGAACAAATGGAAGGAGGGAAATGTGTTAGACATTAGCAGTAGCAGAACATATATTATCCATGCAATCATCTACCAGATGTGTCAGTGACAAGAGCTAATAGGAGGCATGTTGTTATTGAAAGGTATTTAACTTGAAAATGCCAATTAAAAATAAAGGCATTGAGAGAATCTACATTACATTATAAAAGTTTGACAGCAGACATGTAATTCTTTTTGTAAATAATACTGTGAATAGAATGGTTAGAAACTCAAAGACCTTATATTATAAATTGTCTTATATTCTTCCATAAGGCAAATAATGAAATATGTATGTGGATGATTTTTTGTGGGACTTATATTAAATGTTTTACATTTTTAGTATTATTATTGTACATGAAATACATGATTTAATTTTGTTTTAACAGGAGAAATATTGTGATCTATGAGCATTTTACACTGATGTGTAGCATTTAGAATCTTTTATACATGCTCCAACATTTTCTATTCCTCAAAATAATATTGTAACCTTGGGGAGCTGTCTTTTGTTGTTTGGTAAATTTGCATGCTGGTCAGTACCAACTGAGCAATTTCTATGAACAGACACCATTCCAATCTTTTGTTGGCCAACCCAAAGTTAGACAAATTAGCAGCTTTTGAGGTGTGGTAAGTAGAAGACTGGTGGTTGTTCTGGGGTACATTTGTATAGGAACAAGGCAAATTCCTAAGCACCTTCACAAACCTAAATATGGTTCAATATCCCATTAAGGGTTTTAACCCAAAATTATTTGACAGGGCCAGCCATGGTAGTGGGCACATACTTAAGGGCCTCAGAGGTACCAGGCATCTCGTAGAGGAGGTCAGTGACAGGATCAGAAGAGAGTGGTAAAAAAAATTAATAGAGGGGCAGATTGGGTAGAGGCTTATTCTCCCAGAGAGAATTACAGACAGACTGGCGAATCACTAGAGGAGTCAAAGGTGGAAGTAATAAGATTCTCCCTTAACAAATATGGTGGGGAGGCAGTGTAAAACTATTCATACACATGTAGCAACAACTGTCAAGGGAAGGTTGGGTGATGAGACTTTTAAAGGACTCTGATTCAGATGATAAGACAAAGACCCACAGTGTTGTCTCAAGACAGAGAAGGATAATAGATGAAGAAGTGGCAGGCTTGCTGATAAAAGGAGCAATTTGTGAAGTCTGCATACTTCAGAGTTCCTCAGCAACCTCTTCCTGGTCCAAAAGAAGAACAAAGGGTTTATTGCTAAACCTATGAGAGGTTCAAGGCATTTTAGTATGGAAAGCATTTACCTCTGAGGAACATTTTTATGGAAGGCGACTAGATGCGGCATTGAAAGGACAGGTGTGCTAAACCACAATTTTGCAGTTCTGACTCTCATCCATCCTGTGATGAGGACCTAGGAGCAAAAAGAGTCTGGTTAATAATAATTTACCTGAACCACTTTATTGTCTCTGCCTAGTGCCATACACTTCTTCTGGCGGAGGTAGAAATGATGGTTGACCTACTGCAGGCTCCGGATTTATTAAAATGACGCCAAGTCAGAATTGCTGCCCAAGAGGCAGCTGGAATTTCTTGTATGACAGTGGTGTAACTTCCTGGGAAGGCCAAAATCACGAGCAATTGGAATCGTCAGTATTTCAGGCTGGTAGCGATTACAGGGTATTCAGAAGACTGATGGTAGTTTTGAGCAAGAGGAGTATTTTGAATCATACCTCAACAAGCAGCATCTGATCTTCTGGATCAAGAAGTGGTTGCAACAGACAGATCCTTCAGTATTTAGAAGGGAAGTATTTCTGTTGTTTAATAAACTTATCAGGAGACAGGAACCAGATGTGGTGTTGGTGGCACTGGTTTGGAGATCGCAACTCTGATTTCCAGTTCTTCTGGAACTTTCTATGAATTCTTCAATCCCTCTATCCCAATTTCAAGGAATTCTGATGCATCCCCTTGGTCACTAAGAGTGATTTAAGGTCACTTTCGCTTGATGTGGAAGATTTCCTGGAGCCCTTCTACAACAAGCCTTGGTGTCAGCACCAACTACAATTGTAGATCATCTTGGAGAAGAGGAATCAGATCCCATGGAGACATAAGTAATACTTACAAAGCAATATGGCAGGTAATGTCTGAGCCATGGGTTCTCAGGTGTGGAAAATTGTTAGGTAAGTATGGTCCTTAAGATTATGGGTTTGATGAGACCCTCAGAGCATAGACACAGACATGTGTGGGATGTGCATGTGGGTTTATGACTGCTCCATAATTGGTCATATTATCAAGAGACAAGTTCAGAAGGCACCATAAGTTTAGTGCATTGCTTAACAGAATCTATGTTTAAGAAGAATAAGTTTCTCACCTTTGGTAAAGTCTTTCTGGTAGATACTCTTTCTACTTGCTGATTCTTCACTTTCAGAATCCTCTCAGGCACAAGACTGGATCCAGAAAAGCTTCCATTGCACCTGTGCATTGGTAGGTGACGCATCAGCCACAGCTCTCTTGCCCCAAACATGATGCCAAAGAGCCATATATAAGCGTCACCAGTTCTCTGATGTGGAAATGAGACTGACAGTAACTGAGGTGAACTGCAAATGAGCAAAATCTGACTTGGCATCTTATTCAGGGAGGTGGACAAGCAATGAGGAGTATGCGGTTAGATAGAGTATGCATCACAAAGAGCATCAGCAAAGGCAAATAATGTATTCTTTTCATGCCTACTTCAACCCATAGATTCTCCTTAACAGGAGGCTAGTTGAAGAGTGGATTTGCACCAGGAAGTGCTACAGGATCAGCAGGCAAAATGGCCTTGTGGATCTAAGAGTCAGTTCAGTAGTGCCTGGTGAAAGTATAAATGGAAGCCCATGTAGCAGTTTGACAGATGTTCAAAGTTAAAACTCAAAGAGACAGAGTCGTAGTATCAGCCTTTGCTTTGGTGGAATGAGCCTTGAGACCTTAAAGAGGACCCTTTTCCGCCAGAGGATGACACAGCTTTCTACACAGGACAATCAAGAGAGAGAAAGCTTGTTTCATGACTGCTTTTATCTTCTTTGGACTGTAAATCCAATAAAACATTGTCATCAATGCAGTGGTTCTTAGTCCTGTCAATAAAGAAGTTAAGGGCAGACGGTGGGTCCACTCAGTATAATCTTTTCTCTTCCCTCTATGAATGTGGAGGAGAAAAGAACATCAAACTGGCCCACATGAAATGGTGATACCACCTTTGGAGGAAAGGAAGCATGTGTCAAAAACACTAGTTTGTCTGTGAAGAAAAACAAATAAGGAAGTTCTACCAATATAAAACCTGAAGCTTGCTAGGAAGGCAAGCAAAAGTGAGCAAAATGAGGAATACGGTTTCAGTATAAAGAGCATCAGAGTTCAGCTCTGAGGCATCTCAAATAGCAGACACATCGGAAAGGTCAGGACCAAATTAAAATCGAACTGAGGCATAGTACCTGGTGCCGGTGGTAACAGATGACAACACCTTCAAGAAGCATATCACAAGTAATGTAAACAACAAGGGTAGGTCAAACTAAACAGGAAAGACTGACAGGACTGTAAAGTAGCCGTTAACTGCACCTAGGCCAAAGCATTGCCAGGCTAAAGACAGAATAAACAGTAGGATATCTAATTACTTTTCTTGCAAAGCGTTAATTTGCTTGTTCACACACCAAGAAACAAACAGTGCCAAGTGACCAGAATATATGGTCTTGTTGGAAGAGAGGTATGCAGTCAGAATCTATTGCACTTCATCAGCTGGCAGACTAGAACCTCTCAGTTGTTCCTGCTCAAACCCCATGCAAGAGAGTGCAGGTTGCAGAGGTTCAGGTGCAGCACTCTGTCCTGTTGTTGGGACAGCAGATCTTTCCATAACGTCAGACAAAGAGGGGCGTATATGCTCCAGATTCTCTGAGTCCTACCCATGGCTATGAGGATATTCAGTGCTTTACCCTGCCTCTCCTTCCTCAGAACATGTAGAACATGTGGGGGAGGGGGAACAGTGGGAATTCATAAAGGAGATGAAAGTCCTACCAAAAGAAGAACATGTTTCCCAGAAGCCCTTGTAGAGAAAACTGCAAGGATCGAAAGACAGGACAATAACAGTTTTCTGAAGTGGCGATGACGTCCACTTTTAGAATGCCACACTGAGTAAAGGTCCCTTGGGCAACCTCCAGATGAAGGTGCTTCTCATGGCCAGCCAGATAACACAGACTGAGCTCGTCCACCATCCCCTCATGAGGAGAGAAACTGTCAGGTGGCTTGGCAACAGTGACATTTTGTTCCTCTCAAGCCAGTGCCACAATGTTAGTGACTCAAGAGAGAGACTGTGAGAGCGAGCTCATGCTGCCCTGTTTATTGCAGTACCACATGGCAGTTATGTTGTCAGTGAGAACTTGTTGTGATGTGCTCTTGGCCAACAGCAGAAAAGCCTTCTGAACTAGACGAATTGCAAGCAACTCCAGTAGGTTTTTGCAACACTATGGAAACTGCTGTGTAAACAGAAAGAATGTGAGGAGAAGGGCCCTGAAAGGGCAAGGCATACCCAAACTGAACAACCAGTCAGTCTGAAGTGATAGAACGAGACCAGTCTAAAACTGGCAAATGCATTGCCCCCAAACCTCCCCCTCTACCGGTCACATATGTGCATTCAAAGGCAAACTAATGTGGTATTGTTGTGTGTCTGGGTGAGGAGGAAGAGGAAGACTGTGGCTACCATTTTGCACTGCCTCTGCCTTTGAAGCACTGACAGTTTCTCATGGGCTGTTGAATGGCCTGCAATGGTTGCAGTTGACGGAGGATTTTAGCACCATCAAAGAGTATGTCCATAAGTGTAGCTAGCATTCACGTCTTCAGAAAATCTCAAGTAGCACACCACAGAATGTCAGCAAGTGATCATATTGGTTCCCATAACACAGGCACCCAAATAGTTGAAGTCCAGGCCAGAGAGCAAGATCTGCTTTGCTGCATCTTGACCTTCTTGTACAGTGTGCGAAAATCAAAGACGTGGTGAGTCCTTTGAAAGAGCAGGAAGAATCTGCATCGGTATCAACCAAATTGTGGGACAATAGTGGGCTAGTCAACAGGACACATTAGAGGACTGCAATGCCAAACTGCCTCAGGATGAGAGCTTTTCGCCCATTACATGAATTTGCTTCATGACTAGTTGTTCATGGGAGAGGAAGGAAAGGCATGAAGATTGAGTTTATATAAAGAAGCCTGCACCACCAGATGTTCTTGTGAAGGGTGTTAGACCAAGAATTTAGGGTACCCTGGGTCAGTCTGTGACATTTAGCAATTTGATGGCTAAATGCTGGGAAGGAGAAAGGACACCAGAACAGTGTGAGAGTATCATTAAACAGGAGGGGATACTCATAAGAAGATTTCCAGATGCAGGATTTCTGTGAGTAAAATTGCTTTAGTCTCTTCTGTGAAAAGCGTTAATTCCAAAGCAACAGAGCAAGCACTCTCGCTCCCTGGGAGAGCCATGGGGTGATTCTAGGGCTGACTCATGTAACGTGTCTTTTTGCAGATCCAGGTCAATATGCAGCAATATTCTAAAAATCTAAATCTGTATTTGTAAAGCGCAAACTATTCACCCTTACGGGTCTCAAGGCGCTGGGGGCCATCGTGGAAATTAAGTGAGCTATTGCCCAGAGTCACACGGTGCTGAGCTGAGCGGCCCCCAGAGCCAGGGATCGAACCGTGAGCCCTGTGCTCCGAAGTCAGCTGCCCTGGCCGCTGCACCACACCTCTCAGTGTATTGAGGAGAAAAGATTAACTGCCTTCTCATCATCTTCATCTATCTCAGAGATATGGTGACAGTAAATGTGTGTACGCTTTATAAAAGTCACCGGAAAATCTATCAAGGCCCGGTGCCTGAAGAGCCGTCCATTGCATCTATAGCTTGTATTATTTCATCAGTTTGAAGGGTTCACTCAGGAATTGTTGATGTGCGTCTGTGAGCCACACTAGTGCTAGTTCTTCGAGGTATTTGGAAATGTCAGCGCTGTCTCCTGTTAATTTTGAAGTGAAAGGGTCCGTATAACAGTGCAGCATTTCATGTTGGATACCTAATGTGTCGGATAATTACGTGCCATCAGGCCGCTGAAGGCCTGATATGTATGATTGACCCAGCGGTGGCTGCAACAGCCGGGCAAGCGTTCGCCCCGGTCTTTCCCCTTCTCCGTATCTACGGGCTGTTTCCTGAAAGTTGGCCAGCAGGGTCACCCGCCTTTGCAAATAGTCTGGGGTTCATCTTGTGGTCTGTTCTTGGTCCAATACCGACAGGTCTTTCTCCAATAGGGAAAGTGTACCCCGGAGATCCCGCAGTAGCCCAGTGTTTTTGGAGATGCAGACTCCCCTTATATATGCCTTAAAGCCCTCCCACAAAGTAGCCTTCGAAGTTACTGAGCCCTTGTTTAGATCAAAGTAGTCTATTATTGCTGTACGAACTTACGCACAGAACAATGCGTCGTGAAGCACCAAATTGGGGAACCGCCACTGTCGCTCAACCCCTCCTACCCAAGGGATGCACATGTTTAATGCTACTGGAGAAGGATCCGACAATGTGCAGAGGAGGTGCACAATGGATAGAACCCAGGGTATAAGTGTATTCAATAGGAGCCAATAATCCAAACGTTTCCGCATGTTATGTTGTGTCGAGTGGTGCATATAGGCTGGCATCTGAGGGTGTTGCTGACGCCATGCATCCATCAGCACATATGTGTTGCATATAACCGTCAGGACATTGCGGGGTTTGTTGACCGGGGCTTTGGCGGTGCTGTCTAAGACTGGGTCCAGTAGTATATTAAGGTACCCCCCCAAAAAAAAGTTGTGGTCTGTATCAATTAAGTCTATCTTTGACTGTAAGTGTTGATAAAATTTGGGGTTGTCAACATTTGGGGCATAGAAGTTAACCAATAAACGGCCCGTCACCAGTACATATCTTCTCTCCGCATCAGTTAGGACTGTCGCAATCTGAAAAGGGTAATCTCTTGTGTATTAAAATAGATACTCCTCAGGCATAACAACTATAATTAGAAAAGAAGCTATGGGATCCCCACGCAGAGGCAAAAGTAGGCGAGCGACTAGGAGCCAGGAGGGCCTTTTGCAGAAACACAACACTGGCACTGTGCCATCATAAATATTGCAATACGTTTTCAAGAGCATGATTGTGACGTCCGTGAAAGGTCTAACGTTAGCCTGATATGCCTAGAAGTATAACCATCATGTAATGCAGTGTATAAAAAAAGAGGCACAGCATAGACCCAAGAGAACAAATAATAGAGAACTTACATAAGAAACATCTCCTATAGTCCCCAACCCCCTCCCCCCATACCTAGAGGCTGTCCACCAAGTGCAATCCCTCTATAACAAGGTTACCAAATGCAAAACCCCTCTAGCCATAGATGGCTGCAAAATGACAAACATGTGAACACCACAAGGGGGGTAGCAATGCTGCATTGTGTCCCCAAATCCTGTAGGAGGAAAGTTGGAACTATTTTTTACAGCTTCATCCCAAGCAAAACATTCTTATGATAAGAAAAGGTTTCAATATAATCGCCCTGCCAAAAAATGCAAGAAATAATACATATAAGCATACACATTTTAGGGATTACCCAGATGAAAAGAGGTCCCAGCTGGCACTAGAATGAATATCCAGTAGCAATCTCCCAGGGGACTCCCAGCAAGTGGCCGGCTGCTTCTAGGAATATGGTCTGCAAAAAGTTTGCACATCAGTTGGGTTGTCAGGCCAAGGTGTCCAAGGGTGGTTTAACTCCCATGTATTTGCATCGGGCCTCCTGGATTAGTACAGTAAAATCCGGAAATATGGATATTACAGATCCCTGCCAGTTCAATGGGCCTTTTCCCCTTGCCAGCGTCAGGGCGGTGTCTCGGTCCCTGAAATGTAACAGTATTGCAATAAGCGGCCTCAGAGGGCAGCTAGGATTAGGACGCGGCCCGAGCGAGTGATGGACCCGTTCAACAACAAATGTGACCATGAAGGAGTCCTCGCCAGACAGGTCTGTCAGTAGGCGTTCCACAAATTGGTCCATCCGTCCAGTATTTGTGGATACGGGTATGCCCAAAATGCGCAGGTTATTTTGTCTGCGCCTCGCTTCTAAGTCCTCATTTTTCATTCGGTTTTCGAGTATGTCCAGCTTTTTTGCCGCTTGAGCCACACCGTCCTCTGAGTCCGACACTCTGCCCTCCACCGTGTCCAGTTTGTGTTCATGCCAATCAATGCGCTCTCCCATCATGTCCAGCCGTTTTTTAAGTGTGTTGAATCTTCCATCGAGCGCCTTGAAACCTGATTTCAATTACGCCATTAATGCATCAGTGCTTGTCGGCAGAGCCCCCTCTTCGTTGCGTGGTGCCGCACTCTCAGCCATTCACTGGTTCCGGACGTGACAGGGTTCTTTAAAGCATCAAAGGGTAACCGGCATTGTTTAGGGTCTCGGCGAGCCATCCCCAGTGGGCTGTGCTATGCGTCCCCCAAGCTCACTATGTTAGACTGGCAATAAACCCTGTCTGTCTACAGCTGCGCAATTCAGGTAACTTAATATGGTCGATATCGCCCCAAAGCAGCTGACAAACCCCATTGTATTAGTTCCGTTAGCAGCGAGTAGTAGGAGTGCCAGTACAGGGACACTCACCCAGCACAGGATATGTCGTGGACAGCAATTCGAGGGTGGTGCGCCGAGGATAGTCAGTCCTCTGGTTCAGGTGTGGAAGTGTGGCAAGAGTCTATGCGCCCCGTGACTTTCTCATCAGGGCACACCCAATTCCTCCAGCGTGGGGTAGCAGCAGATCGATATGGTGCACGTTATGTATTTAGTGAGGTGCAGCGGAGGGCAGATCCTGGGGCAATTCTGCTCAATACCCCTTCTTCATTGCAGTCCAGGCCCGTCTCAGCGTTTTGCCGCAGAAGAATGCTAGCGGGCAGGCAGGGAGTCAGGCAGACCTGTCGCAGGGAGGGGGCCACTAGGACAGGAGCAGGTAGCGAGTCGGCCCGGCGCGGTCCAGTGACCGAATCCCCAGGCTCACCCGCGACCCCTGTCACCGAGGGGCCTCCGGGGAAAAAAGCTCAGGCCGACCTTACCTTTCCAGCGGGTCCGGTAGTTGACTGCAGCCCCCAGCTCAGCTCAGTGGTTGTCCGATCGCTGTTACCGCCGACATTCGGGCAGGCCCCAGTGGCACACCTCACCACACTGTGCCATGGCGTTTCACAGCGAAGAGGGGGAGAAGCGGGAGGGACCCCCTCCACAGCTCAAACCCCCGATTCGCCAGCCAGCAAACCTTGGCGGAGGGGGGGTGTCCACAGGCCCCCGGGTCAGGCCTGAAGCAGCCCTACACAACCTCCCTCACCGCGTCGCAGCTCGGGCGCCGCGGGCCCCTTCCACGCCACCAGTGTACGCCGCAAGCCAGCCCCGGTCTCGCATCTAGGTGCTAGTGGCTCCAAATCAGCGTTCTCTCTCCTCCGAGGCTGACAGGACCTCGCTGCATGTGGCAGTAGTAGGGGCAGATGCTTAGTTATTAGCGATGGCAGCCATTAAGCCAGTATTGGCTCAGATTCACGGGGATGCTGACAGAACTTCAACTCCGCGCATCCATTACGGTTGGCGGCTTGGCCACGCCCCTCCCTCTCTGGGGTTTTACCTTGTTGGCCTATATCTTGGCCCTGATTCTGCATAGGTACAGGCAGATAAGGCATTTTGCTTTTTCGGAGGCTACCTCTTGGGATAGGTAGAGTCTGTCTGAGCCTACTGCATGCAGTATCATAGAACAAACATAACACGACCCGGCTGATGTCTTAGCACCCACGGCGGTCATGTGCTGATACCATGTGCTGTGTAAAAGGGTGCTGTGTAGTGCATGTCGAATGCTGGTGTTTAGACTGGTATAATTGTAAGTGACATGGGAGAGATCACTATGCAAGCGCTGTAATGGGTTTTGAATGGACTCCATTTGACCAGATGGCTTGTTAACAGTGAACAGGTGTGGTAGTACTAAACATAGGCAAAGGGTACATAGAATTGCAAACGTACATAACTTATTTTTGAACATTTGCTGGTCTTGGATGAATCCGGGCTAGGCGTCTATGGTCCCCTGGTGCTTTGGTTGTCTCTGTTTAGTAGTTCGACAAAAAAGGTCACGGTGCAGTTCGTAATTTGGGTTCACACATTTTTAGATCCGCTTTGAAGTGTTTATGTGACAGCTGATTGGTGGTGCACTTGGACTGTTGTATAAGAGCTAGGTTCTTCGGGTTACGTCAAAAAACCTTACGTGCCATCGTTAATGATTTTTCATTCAGGGTTCCTGTTCTTCCCCTTAGAGGTGTGTTCTCCACACCCCATTTATGCAATTGTTTTAGTGCGGTACCGCAAGGCAACCCCGATTGTGGCATCTTTTGGCTGCTAAAAAATAAACTAAAAGGTGGTTTATTGGTAGTCAAGAGAATTAATCTAGTTTATGATCTAAATGGATGCTTGGATTAGTGCAAATGTGTTTGTGGAGAGGTCTTGATCATGTGGATGGGTAGTATCAATTTTTGTCTAGAGTTTTAACGGGGCACTGCCAACTTTCCTCTGGCCCTGCCTCTTCAGGGGTCGGCATCGGTGTGGGCTACTTTCAACCTACATATGTTCAGGACTGTGCGAGGAGGGGTGTGTCACTGTTGAGCATTCGGTGTGTCTCTCTCAGTTCCCGCATGTGGTGTGCAACGTGACCCTCCCTTGCGGCACCAGATCTCTTGACCTCACCCTTGTTCTAGAGACTTGTTTTTGGGATAACTTTTGGCTCTTTTTTGTTGGATTTTGGGCGCTTCCCTAGATCTCACGTAATTCTGCTTGTCTCACTCATTGTGAGGTGAAGGGGGTCAAAAAACTGTTTCACGGCCCGAGCACTTCTGATCCGTTGTCTTGTGGTGTCCGAGGTCGGGGCTTTCTGCCTTTTTCTAGATAGTGCATGTAGGCCCGGTGCGTTGATTGATTGCTAGGCCTGACATGGGGATGAGCTCATTTCTGTTCTGTTCTCACCTGGAACTATGATGGATCTTGCGGATTCCCTTCTCTCCCAGGCATCCCCTTCTCCCTTAGACCACGTCTCTTCGGTGTATGTGGATCTGCGGTTCCTGACTTGTGGCTAGGGACTCCTTTCTAGTGGGCAAGCTTCGGTAGCTGTTTTGGAGAGGTATGGCTTGGCGATTAGACTTTGGAGACGTGAGGAATACTGAAGAAGAAGAAAACACTAACAGGATTGTGAGAGCGTGGGGAGCCCGGGTCCCAGGCCAAGAGCTCTTTGCCAAATTTTGCCTAGGGATTATGATAGGACTGGGATTACCCCGCAAATCTGAGACCACCAGCAGGCCTCCCGACTGACTTGACGCCATGCGGGTGCTTCGTAACTTGTTGGTTTGTGTGTGTGTACTGTGGAGGTTATGGGATCTCCACTATCCCCGGCATGTGAGGAACCTGGTTCCCGAGACTTGAGGACAACTGTGTTTTAGGACTAGAGGGGGCCTCCATTTGGCCAGAGGCTTCTAGCTTTTGGAGGTGCAGTTGGGGCTACACACCATAAAGGAAAAATGGGTCCCGGGCCAAATGCCAGAGAATGATCTGGTAATTGAAACCGGTCTCATTTGACTTTGGACTCAGGTAACTTGGAGTCTGTTTTTTAAGAACTGGGTCTGGAAGCTGCCCTGCCCCCTCGTCAGACTGCCCTCCCCCTGGGGTGGCCAACCAAACCCACCCTGGAGGATCAGCAGCCAAGTGGGGCATAGGCTCCCGCAGATGCCTTTAATGGTGAAGTTTGTTGAGGAATCCTGATCGACAGAACACATACAGTAGCCTTGAATCTCCAGATGAAAGTACAGATTTTGGATTCCTAATATTTTCGAATTGGTAATTTTTTGGGTTTGGGTACAGTTAATTGGGAATGCGGGTGAATAGGTGATATTTACTTTGGAGGCTTTACCTTACTGTGCATTCGGATTTTGTGTTTGTGTGAGGGCATTGCCTCCCCAGACAGTCACTCCTCCCTGCCGGGACTGTGGTCCCAGTCCCTGTTGGGCTGAGTTCACTATCTGTGGTTGCTTTTGACACATGTTCATATAACTACCTGATCCCAGTTGCAGTGATGTGGCGGCTGACTGATTTCCCTGCGGCTGAATGTAAAGTGTATTCAAGGTTCCCTGGGATGGTTTGTAGAGGAACGTTCGTGGGGTTTTGTGGTGGTTGGCCCTTGCTCATGGATCTTTGTTCATGGTATGCTTTTAATTGGCATCTGTCTGCCTGGTGGTCCATCCTGTAGAGGTAGTAGCATTTCCTAGGGTCTGGTTGCTGCCACCCTCCCTTGCCTCTGCTGCTATAGCTAGGTTGAAACCCTCTGGGGTTTTGCGGTGGAGCTCCCTTTAAGACTGGTGCCATTTGCACGCTCGCAGCCAACATGGTCCCCTTGAGTGCAATCTTTTTCAATTTGTGATAGATCAATTTTGCAGTGTCTCTCTGGCCTTGCTCCTATTTTTCCCTATCCTTCTCTTGCATCCTTTTCAGATAATGCAATCTCTCTCCAGCGTTTAATGTCTAACCTAACCACACTGTCCAATCTGCTTTGTATCTCGGTGGGCAGACCCTTTTTAGGATATTATAAAATAATGTGACTTGCAGGCCCGTATCAGTCCACGGCTGTCCTATCTCTTGTCCCCATTGTTCCCTCATCCTATCCAGAAAGTCTGCTATAGTCTCCACCATTAACTCTCCTACATCAGGGCGGTCAGGCAACATCTCCCTCTGGCCGTCCATATTAGGTGCCTGTATGAATTGAATGCGGCCCGTCATGCTCGGTGTTTGTCAACGTAATTGCTGGAATGTGAGCTCTGGTAAACACCTTGTTAGTCTGCTCTCCGATAAGACTACTTAGCAGACTTTTGATATTGCCTATCGCAAGGTTTATCCCGACCGTGTTCTTCTCAAAACACGAGATCCACTTTCTTGCTCCATACAGCAATGACAGTAACTTTGTCCTTAGCCCTTCTTTATCCATTTGCCCACGCCACATAGATGGTCCCTCATGTGCCCTTCTGTAGTAGGAGGTACATTTTTATCTTGGGTAGCTCTAGTGGTTTCTCCCTAACATGGCTTTCCCATCTTTTTAGGCATTCCGGCATGTAAGGGAAGTTCCACTTGGGATCTCATCCTCCATGCGGAATACAGTCTTCCGCTATGGCCATGTCCTCTGGTTCGAGGGATCCGTCTTCCAGCCAAGGTCTGTCGTACAGGTCCTTTCCCTCAGTCCAGCAGACTAGCAGGTGGCAGAATGACCACACAAAGATCTCGCCTTCCTCTCGGGCCACTATCTCCCTTGGGGTCAGTTTGTCCTTCTCGTGTGTTAGGGAGGAGCAGAGTACGTCTTAATCGCTGCTCCACTCGTGCGCACGAACAAAGGACATCCTGTTTCTCCTATGTCTAGGTTGGGTCAGCACCAGGCCATCTTAGTCTCCTATTTCCCGGTCAGCCCCTCTCCTTCATTGAAAGCTCGGTGAGCTCGAATCCCTGCCAGAACCCTCTCATCTAATTCTATCTCCAATTCTTCCCCAAACTATGCCCTGGACCTACCCCTGCTCTCCTCAGGTGGGGGGAGGGGGCACTGCTCTGCTTTCTCGCTGTGCTTCCTGGGTGCGAGCTCTTTCTCTCTCCCTCCTTAGCTCGAGCCTTTCTTCCACCTCCTGTTTAGGTTGCCTCCTTCGCTCCGAGCTATGTGCTGTTCTTTTTGGTCGAGTTTGCCCTCAAACACGCTCTCTGTTGTTTCCTCGGCTACTTGAGCAAGTCCTGTAGCTCCACCCTCGTCATCGGATCCTGGGGGACTGGGGCCCCCTTCCTCACTCCTGCTAGTTGTGTCACTGTCTAGGAAAGCTACAAATCTCCCTGTCACTCGTGTGTGTTTACCTAAATCAGTGAGAGTGCGTGTTCTTTGTGCCGGTTGAGTTCTATGTGCCGGGCGCAATGGGCACGATGGATGCGATGGATGTGATAGACAGGGGGGTCGAACTTCTGGGAGCCTTTGTACCGGACTGGGGTTGTTCTGTGACTGCCTGGGCCTGATGGCCTGTTAGTCTCTCATGTCTGGGTCTAACTGATCGTTGTTCGGTGGGGGGCCCACCAACTTGTTTGTCTGGTGGACTGGAGAATCTTAAAGTGGGGAGAGCGGGCAAATTTATCAAAAGAGATGTGATTTTGTTTTTGTATATGGATGTATCATTGTTCACTTTTACATCGACTTTCTCAATATTAACAGACATTTTAAAATCAATTGTAGAGTGTGTAGAAGCTGGATAGAAGTATTAACACTAAGCTGCTTCTTTCAAGAAGAAAAAACTATCAGAAAATTGAATACTCCAAGACAGATTTTTTCATATGGGACACAATCTATCAATTTGTCACACAAAGCATTAAGGGTATTAGATAGAGAATGAAACAGAGGGTCACACAAAATGTTAACACAACAAAGTAAAAAAAAACACATTGTACCCCATGGGAGCCACTAAACATATTCATCTATACTTTGCAACATATAAAATACCATACAGAAGAAGGTAACAGAAAACATTTCTCAGACAAAAGAAATGAAAATTAATCACAAACCTTTCTGCAATAGAGCCAACTGCTATCAATTGTGATAAGACTCTGCATGTATTTCGAATCACTTTACTGGTGTTGACGATACCTTATAATGTAGAGGTCTGATGGTGAAATGCTTTATGGAAGGAATTAGCAATACGCTTGATCAAATTTTGGTTTGTTGAAAGAACTGAATAAACCACATGATCAGACACTGCCATCAAGTGAACTGATTGAATACACTAAAAGCATTTTTCCCACTACAGCTGGCTTTTGAAATATTTTCAGAGCCTTCCTATGGCCTTTACAGATAAGGATGTCTGACCCAAGATGGCTACCACAAAGTCTCAATACCAATTCATTCCTTCCTCTCAGCTGACGCCTCTTTCTTCCTTCCTCTCCTTTTAACATCACTTGTGTTGCCTCTCTCTAGAGTAGCTCATCACTTTATGAGTTTTCCAGAAAATAGCAGAGACTGCTTCTTTCTTTTCCTTCTCTACCCTCTCTAGCCACTGGGAGTTATTTTTTTAACAAATAGGCTTTCATTTTACTTTTTTGTACACATACGGTGGAGGTGCTTTTTTGTTATGCCCAAGCAATATAGGGTGAGTTTTAAAGGACGGTGAGTATTCAGATATCTTGTACAAAGGCATAATCCCTCTCTACATGGTATCTGCATACCTAAAGTCCTTTGCTAAATTACATTATTGATATTAAAGAAAAAAAACCTGCACTGTACATGCAAACCAAGCAAAATCACCCATCTGTTGACAGTGGTGTGATTTGGCAAAATCTGCCATTAATGTGCTATTGCTTGGAAGCAACATTTAGAAATGCTATTGATGGCACTTTTTCTACTACTGTCAAATTTTAAGCTTTTCTAACAGACTGGGAGTGGTATGAATCTCCTAAGGATTTTGTTGCTTCTCAATTGGACCTGATTAACAAATTTCAGTGCAAATTACAATGTAAATAGTAAAGCGCATTATGCTTTACAATGAAACAAGACAAATATTAAAATAAAACCATGGTGGTTTAGTAAAGATTACAGAAGGCAAAATAGGTCAGGATCAGTCAATTAGTAATTTTAAATCAAGAGATAACAGGTAGCTCAGAATAAAGTGCAAATAAAAAAATAACAGACAAAATATAGTTCCGTTAAAAAAAATATTTCATAAGTCAGAGGTCAGAACGTCACCTCCTAAAGATCAGGGGAAAGTGAGCCAAACACCCTCACGAAAAGGCTCCTATTATAATGTAAAATAAAATTAGAATTATACATTCAATACATTTGTATATAAGCACCCCACTGTTTGGACCAATCGGGTTAAAGGAAGAATGATACAGTTTCTGAAATTACATTATTCAGGCATATCCCACAGATTCGCATAATGTAGTTCCCATCCCTAGTGCCCTTCAAAAACCTCAATAGTTAGTACAAATGCTGTTACATAATATACAAGGTCAAGTTCTCAGGAGAAATCACTGTGGTGTCAATAGGTGATGCCTTGGGAACATTCACTCTTAATAAAACTGTGTGCTACAAAACTCTTATGAAAAGAAACTTGAGCTAGCATCTGGGAAAGTGATTTTACATCTCAAAGCAGTGTTTACAAAGTAGTTTGTATATTAATAGTCTATGCACATGGTGAGGCTGGGACAAAAGAATTGCATGCTGAAAAGATGGATACAGACAGCACAAACCATTTTGAAATCTAGGCCTACAGTAGCTAATTTTAGCATAGGCAAAAATTCCGTCAACATAATGTCTTTATTTCAACTACATGCTAATTTTCTTTTATCGTGATAATCCTATTGTGCATATAATTATAAAACTCTCCACTACTATCTGTGCATAAACAGCTTAAAGCCAGACCTATTGGCCGTGCCCATGATTGTTTTAATTTCTGGTGACTTCTCCAAACTTGGAAGCATCCAGATGGCCTATGTAAGAACATGCTAGCGCAATTAATCAACTAAATTAAAGGTTTTTTTCTCATGTTATGAAACCGTTTTATTTTGTCACAGAGGCTCTGGCAGCTCAGAGACAGAGCTTATTTGGCAAACACTGGACTAAACTGAAGACAATTCTTTTGTTTAGTTACTACAAATCGTTAAAGAAGTTATTATTGGAGGTCCAGAGACCATATTACCTGTTCATCAGCCTGCAGCTTTTGAGTGTATCTTCGTTTGGGCGAGGGCAGATGTGGTCCGACATAATCAGATGACTCGTAGGTTGGTCGCACTGATATGGGTCTTTCTTGTTTCTCAGATTCGGCAGTATGGTTCCGCGGGGGTGTGACACAGCGTTCACCAGGCCTGGAAATAATTGGGAATCTTGTGGCCTGCTTTCGGTACCCCTGTCTCTTAGGAAAATAATATTTTTTATCAGTATATGACGAGCATGTTAGCAGCAACAAATACCTTTTTCAAAAATCAACATGATCAAGTATAATTTAGACATTTATTTATTATGCAGTTTTTATATAGCTCGAACTTGACCGGAAGGCATTGGAGGCATTCATGTTTTTAGGCATGAAGATATTCAGGGGCATATTTAAAAGCCCCTATCGCCACCACAAGGTCACTTTTTCTGACGTTGTGGTGTCGATAGGGGCTTCGCCTTATTTACAAGGCAGCGTTAAGCCACTTAGTGTGAAAGGGGAGTGCAATGGGTGTTGTGGTGGCCGTTCCACCACAACACCCATTGATTTTGACACTGCCCCATATTTACAAGGGTGGCGTAAATATGGGGCAGCGCCAAAATTAAGACCAGGGAAAACCTGGTCTTAACCTGGAGCAACGAGGAGAAATGTTCAATTTCTCCTCATTTTTGCTGTTTCCACAAATAGAAACAGCAAAATGCCGGTGATTGTTAATGTGCAGGAAGGTGTCCCTTTTTGCACATAAACAATCATTAAAAAAAAAATGACGTTTCACAATTTTGATGTGAGCTGCATTAAGCAGTGCACATAGAAGTTACAAAACACCATTTCAGATTGGTCTAAATACCTTACAGCTTCCCAATATTTGCTTGGTTTTTAAGCTGCAGCAGCATGTCACTCACCTACGCACCTGGCAGGGCATAATCTGCACTATATCTATACCAAACCAAAGTTGGCAACTGTTGAGGCCATCGGGGAAGTCGTGTGATAAGACCACAAGGTGAATTTTCTTTCCTGCTTACAGAGGAGAATAGGATGCCTAATTTTTTGGCCATTAAAGTGCCTTGCCTGATCAAAATTGGGTAGCGAAAAATAAAACATTTGCTTAGAAAACGCCAAGGCTAATGTTTAGTCATATTTTAATGTAGACAGTTGCATTAATCAGTTCAACACCTGGATGTCAAATGCCTTAGATGAGGTTTTACCTCAAAAAATTGGCACTGTTCATCGAAAACATCCGTCGCCCCCCTGGTATTCTCATGAACTGATATTAGTAAATAGAAAATTTAAAAAGTTAGGGAGAATATAGAAACTGTTGTAAACAGAAAAGGAAAAGGAGGCATACAAACTAGAACTTGGAGCTTATAAAATATTACTCAGAACTACCAGATGTAACTACTATCAAAATAAAATGTTATCAGCAATTAATCCTACTAAGGACTCAGTTTACAATTCCTTTGTGAAAAATAAAAACTACTTGCTCGAGGTACCCCATACTCAAAACTTTGTTAAGAGCTGCCTAAATTTTTCATAAGAAGATATCAACATTACTGTCATCTTTTATACCAGCGACTACAACTGTGGAAATGTTTGATGATGTAGAACGGCTTGGTAGTTCCTGGTTTAATTTTACACCTATAACGGAGGAGGCTGTAGCTTCCAAAATTTCAATCACAAATTACCACTGAGCTTCCCCCGAACAAGATCATACGGATGTCAATATTATAACTAGATATTGAACAATTCTTTCTTTTTAGATTTTATGTACTGATAAGCAAAGCTGGACACCTTGCCTTAGCGCCAGGATACCCTTGGGTAATCGCATGCTCTACAAAATTACTATTTTTTTTGTTTCGTAATTTTTTATTAAGAAAAATTTATGATGAATACAAGGACATGAATACAGAGGAATATCTTCTAACATTTTAAGCTCACAAAAGATTATTATCATAAAAGTTACCATAAGAAATAGAGAAAGGAAGAATTACATAAAGGATCTTATACAAAATAGAGAATGGATTATGAAAGGAAATTATATATTATATAATAAGTTAATAAATACATATATTACATTACATAGGTAACAGTAAAATAATTATAAGTATAAAATAAAAAATGTAAAAATTGATCCATGAAGTATAAAATGCATAAAGTGGGGTGAATATTGAAAGATATGAGGATAGCTGTTGGAGAATCATAGATAAATAAGTATAGATAAATTAGGAAATATATATATACATATAAATAGGGAAATAAAAGTGAGAGGAAAAATAAATAAATAAATATATAAATAGATAAAGGAATACATAGATAAATACAAATATAAGTATAAATAAAAATATATAGATAAATACAAAGATAAGTATAATGATAAATATAGATAAATATAAAGATAAATATAGATAAATATAAATATATATAGATATAGACTCCTTGTCCAGATGAAAGAGAGTAAAGGGTGAAGAAAAGATATGAGGAGGGGAAGGAAATAATTAGGGATCTCGAAGAAAGGGAGTCCAAACTTGTAGGAAAATTTCCTCTTGATCCTGAAGTCGATATATAATACATTCATGGGATGCTGTTTGAATCATTGCTACCAGCCATTCTTCATTCGAAGGAGGATTAGGCGATTGCCAATGTCTTAGAATACATATTTTAGCTGTAGAAAGTGCAGTGTGTAGAAGACGACGTTGCGGACGTGTAATGGTAGGAAGAGTCCTAAGATCAAGCAATAAAGTAATAGAAAGGGTAAGGGGAAGACGAAGGGAGGGGATAGTTCCCTGCAACGTGACCCCTATGTAAGTCCAAAAACACAGCATGGAAGGACAATCACGAAGTAAACGGGGAAGATCACAATTAACTTCAGAGCACCTCCAACATTTAGAATGCGACTATAATCCTGCTTTTTGCAATTTCAGGGGTGTCCAATACCAATCATGCAGAATTTTGAAAAGACAGAATTTCAAGCGAGCTTCTCGAGTGCCTTTGTCAAGAGCTTCCAATATAACCGACCATACATTATCTTCAATAGCAATGTGTAGACATTCCTAGCATTTCATTTGAAGAGCCTTAGCAAGTGGTTGTGAAAATAAGTGATGAGTTAAAACACCATACAAGCCTGACATCACTCCTTTGTGTCTTCCCCATGTAAGGAGATAATCTAATATTGGTGAGGAGTTTAATATCAAGGGAGGAGAACCTAAACATCGTCTTAGACAGTGCTGTAGCTGTGTATATTGTGAGATTTGGGGTGATGGGAGATCAAACTCTTCCCGAAGCAGGTCAAAGGATTTTAACTCTCCATTTGATATGAACTGATCAAGTGTTTGAATGCCACATGATATCCAACCAGACCATTGAAGCGCTTTACTATTTATTGGGATACTTTCATTACTCCAGAGTAGAGCCTTATAGTGTAAATGGTAAGAAATTTGTACGAGGCGATGTGCTCGATGCCATGCTTGATATGTAGCTTGCATCACCGGATGTGGAGGGGAAGAACTTGGATGTCGAGTACCATAAAGAAAGTTAAAGCCATCATTTCGATTAAGAAGAAAATGTTCTATTTGAACCCACTGTGGAGGGTCGGTCGTATCTGGGAGTAAACAAACTAATTGTGAAAGGTGTACGGCTAAGGAGTAATGTTCCAGAGATGACAAACCCAAACCATCATAGGAGCGGCGAGCCAGTAATTTAGCAGCAGCTAAGCGAGGGAGTATAGAACTCCAAACAAAAGACCGAATATGAGCATCCACACGACGTAATGTAGATAAGGGGGTAACTATCTGAAGCATTCCCAGTATATAAGTAAAGCAAGTTAAGGTGACCATCCTAACAGCCTGTACCCTTCGCCACATAGAAAAACCTAAGAGAGACCACTTAGCAAATTCAGTTTCCATTTGTGTTATAAGGGAAGTGCGATTGTCTGAGACCATACTTGATAGACCTCTATTAACTAGGACTCCCAGATATTTTAATTGTGATGATCTCCAACAGAAGGAATAACCATCAATTGATGCTTTTGTAGTACCGGGAGAAAGTGGAAGAGCCTCGCTTTTATCTCAGTTCACTTTGTAATCAGAATGGATTGCAAAACTGTCAATAATTTCAAGTAAAGCTGGTAAAGAGTGCGGAAGATCTTTTAGCGTAAGGAGAATGTCATCAGCATATAAATATAGTTTAGAATCACCATCTGCTATAGGTATGCCTTGTATTTGTGGTGAGTGTTGAATAAGTGAGGCAAGAGGTTCTATTGCTAATAGAAATAAAAGGGGAGAAAGGGGACAACCTTCACGAGTACCACTACGAATTGGGTAAGGGTCTGAAAGAAAATCACCACAGTTAACCTGAGCTATTGGATTATCATATAAAAGACGAACTTTCGAAATAAATGAATCACCTAGGCCAAAGTGCTTCATGGTTGCAAAAAGGTATCTCCAGTCAATTCGGTCAAATGCTTTTTCTGCATCTAATGAGAGGGCAACAGCGTCTTCCGTTAACTCATTTGCAGTCCATAAAGTATGAGCCAGAGTTCGAAGGTGATTTCCAGATGAGCGACCTGGAACAAAACCCACCTGTGAATGGTGTATAAGAGAAGGAATAACTTTGCGAAGGCGTGCTGCTAAAATGTTTGCGAAGATCTTAACATCACTATTTATTAGTGAGATGGGTCGATAACTACTACAAACAAGCGGATCTTTGCCAGGTTTTGGGATGACAAATGCAAAAAGAACAATTGATGGACAGAATGCAGAACAATGTCATACATTCACCCCAGTACAGCGATCTGGGCCAAAATCCATCGTTTTTTTGCTCACCAAGCCATTCCAGTTTGGACCCAGCCATATGCAAATCAGTCTTGACCCTGTGCCCAATGGGAACAGTCCAGCCCGAACTGCCAGGCCAGGTCCTCCCTGGACTGGAAACAAGCATCCTAGGACCGGTTTCGGGCTTTCAGCCCTCATCAGCCAGCATAGCTTGACTCCAGTGGCATGGAGAGCACGGGACCCACGTCTGGGCATACCCGTCACACTCGGGGTGACAAATGCAAAAAGAACAATTGATGGACAAAATGCAGAACAATGTCATACATTCACCCCAGTACAGAGATCTGGGCCAAAATCCATTGTTTTTTGCTCACCATGCCATTCCAGTTTGGACCCAGCCATATGCAAATCAGTCTTGACCCTGTGCCCAATGGGAACAGTCCAGCCCGAACTGCCAGGCCAGGACCTCCCTGGACTGGAAACAAGCATCCTAGGACCGGTTTCGGGCTTTCAGCCCTCATCAGCCAGGATAGCTTGACTCCAGTGGCATGGAGAGCACGGGTCCCACGTCTGGGCATACCCGTCCCACTCGGGGTGACAAATGCAAAAAGAACAATTGATGGACAGAATGCAGAACAATGTCATACATTCACTCCAGTACAGAGATCTGGGCCAAAATCCATCGTTTTTTTGCTCACCATGCCATTCCAGTTTAGACCCAGCCATATGCAAATCAGTCTTGACCCTGTGCCCAATGGGAACAGTCCAGCCCGAACTGCCAGGCCAGGTCCTCCCTGGACTGGAAACAAGCATCCTAGGACCGGTTTCGGGCTTTCAGCCCTCATCAGCCAGGATAGCTTGACTCCAGTGGCATGGAGAGCACGGGACCCACGTCTGGCCATACCCGTCCCACTCGGGGTGACAAATGCAAAAAGAACAATTGATGGACAGAATGCAGAACAATGTCATACATTCACCCCAGTACAGAGATCTGGGCCAAAATCCATCGTTTTTTTGCACACCATGCCATTCCAGTTTGGACCCAGCCATATGCAAATCAGTCTTGACCCTGTGCCCAATGGGAACAGTCCAGCCCGAACTGCCAGGCCAGGTCCTCCCTGGACTGGAAACAAGCATCCTAGGTCCGGTTTCGGGCTTTCAGCCCTCCTCAGCCAGGATAGCTTGACTCCAGTGGCATGGAGAGCACGGGACCCACGTCTGGGCATACCCGTCCCACTCGGGGTGACAAATGCAAAAAGAACAATTGATGGACAGAATGCAGAACAATGTCATACATTCACCCCAGTACAGAGATCTGGGCCAAAATCCATTGTTTTTTTGCTCACCATGCCATTCCAGTTTGGACCCAGCCATATGCAAATCAGTCTTGACCCTGTGCCCAATGGGAACAGTCCAGCCCGAGCTGCTAGGCCAGGTCCTCCCTGGACTGGAAACAAGCATCCTAGGACCGGTTTCGGGCTTTCAGCCCTCATCAGCCAGGATAGCTTGACTCCAGTGGCATGGAGAGCACGCGCCCACGTCTGGGCATACCCGTCTGTCCAACTCGGGGTGACAAATGCAAAAAGAACAATTGATAGACAGAATGCAGAACAATGTCATACATTCACCCCAGTACAGAGATCTGGGCCAAAATCCATCGTTTTTTTGCTCACCATGCCATTCCAGTTTGGACCCAGCCATATGCAAATCAGTCTTGACCCTGTGCCCAATGGGAACAGTCCAGCCCGAACTGCCAGGCCAGGTCCTCCCTGGACTGGAAACAAGCATCCTAGGACAGGTTTCGGGCTTTCAGCCCTCATCAGCCAGGATAGCTTGACTCCAGTGGCATGGAGAGCACGGGACCCACGTCTGGGCATACCCGTCCCACTCGGGGTGACAAATGCAAAAAGAACAATTGATGGACAAAATGCAGAACAATGTCATACATTCACCCCAGTACAGAGATCTGGGCCAAAATCCATTGTTTTTTTGCTCACCATGCCCTTCCAGTTTGGACCCAGCCATATGCAAATCAGTCTTGACCCTGTGCCCAATGGGAACAGTCCAGCCCGAACTGCCAGGCCAGGTCCTCCCTGGACTGGAAACAAGCATCCTAGGACCGGTTTCGGGCTTTCAGCCCTCATCAGCCAGGATAGCTTGACTCCAGTGGCATGGAGAGCACGGGACCCACGTCTGGGCATACCCGTCCCACTCGGGGTGACAAATGCAAAAAGAACAATTGATGGACAGAATGCAGAACAATGTCATACATTCACCCCAGTACAGAGATCTGGGCCAAAATCCATCGTTTTTTTGCACACCATGCCATTCCAGTTTGGACCCAGCCATATGCAAATCAGTCTTGACCCTGTGCTCAATGGGAACAGTCCAGCCCGAACTGCCAGGCCAGGTCCTCCCTGGACTGGAAACAAGCATCCTAGGTCCGGTTTCGGGCTTTCAGCCCTCCTCAGCCAGGATAGCTTGACTCCAGTGGCATGGAGAGCACGGGACCCACGTCTGGGCATACCCGTCCCACTCGGGGTGACAAATGCAAAAAGAACAATTGATGGACAGAATGCAGAACAATGTCATACATTCACCCCAGTACAGAGATCTGGGCCAAAATCCATTGTTTTTTTGCTCACCATGCCATTCCAGTTTGGACCCAGCCATATGCAAATCAGTCTTGACCCTGTGCCCAATGGGAACAGTCCAGCCCGAACTGCCAGGCGAGGTCCTCCCTGGACTGGAAACAAGCATCCTAGGACCGTTTTCGGGCTTTCAGCCCTCATCAGCCAGGATAGCTTGACTCCAGTGGCATGGAGAGCACGCGCCCACGTCTGGGCATACCCGTCTGTCCCACTCGGGGTGACAAATGCAAAAAGAACAATTGATGGACAGAATGCAGAACAATGTCATACATTCACCCCAGTACAGAGATCTGGGCCAAAATCCATCATTTTTTTGCTCACCATGCCATTCCAGTTTGGACCCAGCCATATGCAAATCAGTCTTGACCCTGTGCCCAATGGGAACCGTCCAGCCCGAACTGCCAGGCCAGGTCCTCCCTGGACTGGAAACAAGCATCCTAGGACCGGTTTCGGGCTTTCAGCCCTCATCAGCCAGGATAGCTTGACTCCAGTGGCATGGAGAGCACCGGACCCACGTCTTGGCATACCCGTCCTACTCGGGGTGACAAATGCAAAAAGAACAATTGATGGACAGAATGCAGAACAATGTCATACATTCACCCCAGTACAGAGATCTGGGCCAAAATCCATCGTTTTTTTGCTCACCATGCCATTCCAGTTTGGACCCAGCCATAGCAAATCAGTCTTGACCCTGTGCCCAATGGGAACAGTCCAGCCCGAACTGCCCGGCCAGGTCCTCCCTGGACTGGAAACTAGCATCCTAGGACCGGTTTCGGGCTTTCAGCCCTCATCAGCCAGGATAGCTTGACTCCAGTGGCATGGAGAGCACAGGACCCACGTCTGGGCATACCCGTCTGTCCCACTCGGGGTGACAAATGCAAAAAGAACAATTGATGGACAGAATGCAGAACAATGTCATACATTCACCCCAGTACAGAGATCTGGGCCAAAATCCATTGTTTTTTTGCTCACCATGCCATTCCAGTTTGGACCCAGCCATATGCAAATCAGTCTTGACCCTGTGCCCAATGGGAACAGTGCAGCCCGAACTGCCAGGCCAGGTCCTCCCTGGACTGGAAACAAGCATCCTAGGACCGGTTTCGGGCTTTCAGCCCTCATCAGCCAGGATAGCTTGACTCCAGTGGCATGGAGAGCACAGGACCCACGTCTTGGCATACCCGTCCTACTCGGGGTGACAAATGCAAAAAGAACAATTGATGGACAGAATGCAGAACAATGTCATACATTCACCCCAGTACAGAGATCTTGGCCAAAATCCATCGTTTTTTTGCTCACCATGCCATTCCAGTTTGGACCCAGCCATATGCAAATCAGTCTTGACCCTGTGCCCAATGGGAACAGTCCAGCCCGAACTGCCAGGCCAGGTCCTCCCTGGACTGGAAACAAGCATCCTAGGACCGGTTTCGGGCTTTCAGCCCTCATCAGCAAGGATAGCTTGACTCCAGTGGCATGGAGAGCACGCACCCACGTCTGGGCATACCCGTCTGTGCCACTCGGGGTGACAAATGCAAAAAGAACAATTGATGGACAGAATGCAGAACAATGTCATACATTCACCCCAGTACAGAGATCTGGGCCAAAATCCATCGTTTTGTTGCTCACCATGCCATTCCAGTTTGGACCCAGCCATATGCAAATCAGTCTTGACCCTGTGCCCAATGGGAACAGTCCAGCCCGAACTGCCAGGCCAGGTCCTCCATGGACTGGAAACAAGCATCCTAGGACCGGTTTCGGGCTTTCAGCCCTCATCAGCCAGGATAGCTTGACTCCAGTGGCATGGAGAGCACCGGACCCACGTCTTGGCATACCCGTCCTACTCGGGGTGACAAATGCAAAAAGAACAATTGATGGACAGAATGCAGAACAATGTCATACATTCACCCCAGTACAGAGATCTGGGCCAAAATCCATCGTTTTTTGCTCACCATGCCATTCCAGTTTGGACCCAGCCATAGCAAATCAGTCTTGACCCTGTGCCCAATGGGAACAGTCCAGCCCGAACTGCCCGGCCAGGTCCTCCCTGGACTGGAAACAAGCATCCTAGGACCGGTTTCGGGCTTTCAGCCCTCATCATCCAGGATAGCTTGACTCCAGTGGCATGGAGAGCACAGGACCCACGTCTGGGCATACCCGTCTGTCCCACTCGGGGTGACAAATGCAAAAAGAACAATTGATGGACAGAATGCAGAACAATGTCATACATTCACCCCAGTACAGAGATCTGGGCCAAAATCCATTGTTTTTTTGCTCACCATGCCATTCCAGTTTGGACCCAGCCATATGCAAATCAGACTTGACCCTGTACCCAATGGGAACAGTCCAGCGCGAACTACCAGGCCAGGTCCTCCCTGGACTGGAAACAAGCATCCTAGGACCGGTTTCGGGCTTTCAGCCCTCATCAGCCAGGATAGCTTGACTCCAGTGGCATGGAGAGCACAGGACCCACGTCTTGGCATACCCGTCCTACTCGGGGTGACAAATGCAAAAAGAACAATTGATGGACAGAATGCAGAACAATGTCATACATTCACCCCAGTACAGAGATCTGGGCCAAAATCCATCGTTTTTGCTCACCATGCCATTCCAGTTTGGACCCAGCCATATGGAAATCAGTCTTGACCCTGTGCCCAATGGGAACAGTCCAGCCCGAACTGCCAGGCCAGGTCCTGCCTGGACTGGTTTCGGGCTTTCAGCCCTCATCAGCCAGGATAGCTTGACTCCAGTGGCATGGAGAGCACGGGACCCACGTCTGGGAATACCCGTCCCACTCAGGGTGACAAATGCAAAAAGAACAATTGATGGACAGAATGCAGAACAATGTCATACATTCACCCCAGTACAGAGATCTGGGCCAAAATCCATTGTTTTTTGCTCACCATGCCATTCCAGTTTGGACCCAGCCATATGCAAATCAGTCTTGACCCTGTGCCCAATGGGAACAGTCCAGCCCGAACTGCCAGGCCAGGTCCTCCCTGGACTGGAAACAAGCATCCTAGGACCGGTTTCGTGCTTTCAGCCCTCATCAGCCAGGATAGCTTGACTCCAGTGGCATGGAGAGCACGCGCCCACGTCTGGGCATACCCGTCTGTCCCACTCGGCGTGACAAATGCAAAAAGAACAATTGATGGACAGAATGCAGAACAATGTCATACATTCACCCCAGTACAGAGATCTGGGCCAAAATCCATCGTTTTTTGCTCACCATGCCATTCCAGTTTGGACCCAGCCATAGCAAATCAGTCTTGACCCTGTGCCCAATGGGAACAGTCCAGCCCGAACTGCCCGGCCAGGTCCTCCCTGGACTGGAAACTAGCATCCTAGGACCGGTTTCGGGCTTTCAGCCCTCATCAGCCAGGATAGCTTGACTCCAGTGGCATGGAGAGCACAGGACCCACGTCTGGGCATACCCGTCTGTCCCACTCGGGGTGACAAATGCAAAAAGAACAATTGATGGACAGAATGCAGAACAATGTCATACATTCACCCCAGTACAGAGATCTGGGCCAAAATCCATTGTTTTTTGCTCACCATGCCATTCCAGTTTGGACCCAGCCATATGCAAATCAGTCTTGACCCTGTGCCCAATGGGAACAGTGCAGCCCGAACTGCCAGGCCAGGTCCTCCCTGGACTGGAAACAAGCATCCTAGGACCGGTTTCGGGCTTTCAGCCCTCATCAGCCAGGATAGCTTGACTCCAGTGGCATGGAGAGCACAGGACCCACGTCTTGGCATACCCGTCCTACTCGGGGTGACAAATGCAAAAAGAACAATTGATGGACAGAATGCAGAACAATGTCATACATTCACCCCAGTACAGAGATCTTGGCCAAAATCCATCGTTTTTTGCTCACCATGCCATTCCAGTTTGGACCCAGCCATATGCAAATCAGTCTTGACCCTGTGACCAATGGGAACAGTCCAGCCCGAACTGCCAGGCCAGGTCCTCCCTGGACTGGAAACAAGCATCCTAGGACCGGTTTCGGGCTTTCAGCCCTCATCATCCAGGATAGCTTGACTCCAGTGGCATGGAGAGCACAGGACCCACGTCTGGGCATACCCGTCTGTCCCACTCGGGGTGACAAATGCAAAAAGAACAATTGATGGACAGAATGCAGAACAATGTCATACATTCACCCCAGTACAGAGATCTGGGCCAAAATCCATTGTTTTTTGCTCACCATGCCATTCCAGTTTGGACCCAGCCATATGCAAATCAGACTTGACCCTGTACCCAATGGGAACAGTCCAGCGCGAACTACCAGGCCAGGTCCTCCCTGGACTGGAAACAAGCATCCTAGGACCGGTTTCGGGCTTTCAGCCCTCATCAGCCAGGATAGCTTGACTCCAGTGGCATGGAGAGCACAGGACCCACGTCTTGGCATACCCGTCCTACTCGGGGTGACAAATGCAAAAAGAACAATTGATGGACAGAATGCAGAACAATGTCATACATTCACCCCAGTACAGAGATCTGGGCCAAAATCCATCGTTTTTGCTCACCATGCCATTCCAGTTTGGACCCAGCCATATGGAAATCAGTCTTGACCCTGTGCCCAATGGGAACAGTCCAGCCCGAACTGCCAGGCCAGGTCCTGCCTGGACTGGTTTCGGGCTTTCAGCCCTCATCAGCCAGGATAGCTTGACTCCAGTGGCATGGAGAGCACGGGACCCACGTCTGGGAATACCCGTCCCACTCAGGGTGACAAATGCAAAAAGAACAATTGATGGACAGAATGCAGAACAATGTCATACATTCACCCCAGTACAGAGATCTGGGCCAAAATCCATTGTTTTTTGCTCACCATGCCATTCCAGTTTGGACCCAGCCATATGCAAATCAGTCTTGACCCTGTGCCCAATGGGAACAGTCCAGCCCGAACTGCCAGGCCAGGTCCTCCCTGGACTGGAAACAAGCATCCTAGGACCAGTTGCGTGCTTTCAGCCCTCATCAGCCAGGATAGCTTGACTCCAGTGGCATGGAGAGCACGCGCCCACGTCTGGGCATACCCGTCTGTCCCACTCGGGGTGACAAATGCAAAAAGAACAATTGATGGACAGAATGCAGAACAATGTCATACATTCACCCCAGTACAGAGATCTGGGCCAAAATCCATCGTTTTTTGCTCACCATGCCATTCCAGTTTGGACCCAGCCATATGCAAATCAGTCTTGACCCTGTGCCCAATGGGAACAGTCCAGCCCGAACTGCCAGGCCAGGTCCTCCCTGGACTGGAAACAAGCATCCTAGGACCGGTTTCGGGCTTTCAGCCCTCATCAGCCAGGATAGCTTGACTCCAGTGGCATGGAGAGCACCGGACCCACGTCTTGGCATACCCGTCCTACTCGGGGTGACAAATGCAAAAAGAACAATTGAAGACAGAATGCAGAACAATGTCATACATTCACCCCAGTACAGAGATCTGGGACAAAATCCATCGTTTTTTTGCTCACCATGCCATTCCAGTTTGGACTCAGCCATATGCAAATCAGTCTTGACCCTGTGCCCAATGGGAACAGTCCAGCCCGAACTGCCAGGCCAGGTCCTCCCTGGACTGGAAACAAGCATCCTAGGACCGGTTTCGGGCTTTCAGCCCTCATCAGCCAGGATAGCTTGACTCCAGTGGCATGGAGAGCACGGGACCCACGTCTGGGCATACCCGTCTGTCCCACTCGGGGTGACAAATGCAAAAAGAACAATTGATGGACAGAATGCAGAACAATGTCATACATTCACCCCAGTACAGAGATCTGGGCCAAAATCCATTGTTTTTTTGCTCACCATGCCATCCCAGTTTGGACCCAGCCATATGCAAATCAGTCTTGACTCTGTGCCCAATGGGAACAGTCCAGCCCGAACTGCCAGGCCAGGTCCTCCCTGGACTGGAAACAAGCATCCTAGGACCGGTTTCGGGCTTTCAGCCCTCATCAGCCAGGATAGCTTGACTCCAGTGGCATGGAGAGCACAGGACCCACGTCTTGGCACACCCGTCCTATTCGGGGTGACAAATGCAAAAAAGAACAATTGATGGACAGAATGCAGAACAATGTCATACATTCACCCCAGTACAGAGATCTGGGCCAAAATCCATCGTTTTTTTGCTCACCATGCCATTCCAGTTTGGACCCAGCCATATGCAAATCAGTCTTGACCCTGTGCCCAATGGGAACAGTCCAGCCTGAACTGCCAGGCCAGGTCCTCCCTGGACTGGTTTCGGGCTTTCAGCCCTCATCAGCCAGGATAGCTTGACTCCAGTGGCATGGAGAGCACGGGACCCACGTCTGGGCATACCCGTCCCACTCGGGGTGACAAATGCAAAAAGAACAATTGATGGACAGAATGCAGAACAATGTCATACATTCACCCCAGTACAGAGATCTGGGCCAAAATCCATTGTTTTTTGCTCACCATGCCATTCCAGTTTGGACCCAGCCATATGCAAATCAGTCTTGACCCTGTGCCCAATGGGAACAGTCCAGCCCGAACTGCCAGGCCAGGTCCTCCCTGGACTGGAAACAAGCATCCTAGGACCGGTTTCGTGCTTTCAGCCCTCATCAGCCAGGATAGCTTGACTCCAGTGGCATGGAGAGCACGCGCCCACGTCTGGGCATACCCGTCTGTCCCACTCGGGGTGACAAATGCAAAAAGAACAATTGATGGACAGAATGCAGAACAATGTCATACATTCACCCCAGTACAGAGATCTGGGCCAAAATCCATCGTTTTTTTGCTCACCATGCCATTCCAGTTTGGACCCAGCCATATGCAAATCAGTCTTGACCCTGTGCCCAATGGGAACAGTCCAGCCCGAACTGCCAGGCCAGGTCCTCCCTGGACTGGAAACAAGCATCCTAGGACCGGTTTCGGGCTTTCAGCCCTCATCAGCCAGGATAGCTTGACTCCAGTGGCATGGAGAGCACCGGACCCACGTCTTGGCATACCCGTCCTACTCGGGGTGACAAATGCAAAAAGAACAATTGAAGACAGAATGCAGAACAATGTCATACATTCACCCCAGTACAGAGATCTGGGCCAAAATCCATTGTTTTTTTGCTCACCATGCCATTCCAGTTTGGACCCAGCCATATGCAAATCAGTCTTGACCCTGTGCCCAATGGGAACAGTCCAGCCCAAACTGCCAGGCCAGGTCCTCCCTGGACTGGAAACAAGCATCCTAGGACCGGTTTCGGGCTTTCAGCCCTCATCAGCCAGGATAGCTTGACTCCAGTGGCATGGAGAGCACGGGACCCTCGTCTGGGCATACCCGTCTGTCCCACTCGGGGTGACAAATGCAAAAAGAACAATTGATGGACAGAATGCAGAACAATGTCATACATTCACCCCAGTACAGAGATCTGGGCCAAAATCCATTGTTTTTTTGCTCACCATGCCATTCCAGTTTGGACCCAGCCATATGCAAATCAGTCTTGACTCTGTGACCAATGGGAACAGTCCAGCCCGAACTGCCAGGCCAGGTCCTCCCTGGACTGGAAACAAGCATCCTAGGACCGGTTTCATGCTTTCAGCCCTCATCAGCCAGGATAGCTTGACTCCAGTGGCATGGAGAGCACAGGACCCACGTCTTGGCATACCCGTCCTACTTGGGATGACAAATGCAAAAAGAACAATTGATGGACAGAATGCAGAACAATGTCATACATTCACCCCAGTACAGAGATCTTGGCCAAAATCCATCGTTTTTTTGCTCACCATGCCATTCCAGTTTGGACCCAGCCATAGCAAATCAGTCTTGACCCTGTGCCCAATGGGAACAGTCCAGCCCGAACTGCCAGGCCAGGTCCTCCCTGGACTGGTTTCGGGCTTTCAGCCCTCATCAGCCAGGATAGCTTGACTCCAGTGGCATGGAGAGCACGGGACCCACGTCTGGGTATACCCGTCCCACTTGGGGTGACAAATGCAAAAAGAACAATTGATGGACAGAATGCAGAACAATGTCATACATTCACTACAGTACAGAGATCTGGGCCAAAATCCATCTTTTTTTTGCTCACCATGCCATTCCAGTTTAGACCCAGCCATATGCAAATCAGTCTTGACCCTGTGCCCAGTGGGAACAGTCCAGCCCGAACTGCCAGGCAGGTCCTCCCTGGACTGGAAACAAGCATCCTAGGACCGGTTTCGGGCTTTCAGCCCTCATCAGCCAGGATAGCTTGACTCCAGTGGCATGGAGAGCACGGGACCCACGTCTGGGCAAAACCGTCCCACTCGGGGTGACAAATGCAAAAAGAACAATTGATGGACAGAATGCAGAACAATGTCATACATTCACCCCAGTACAGAGATCTGGGCCAAAATCCATCATTTTTTTGCACACCATGCCATTCCAGTTTGGACCCAGCCATATGCAAATCAGTCTTGACCCTGTGCCCAATGGGAACAGTCCAGCCCGAACTGCCAGGCCAGGTCCTCCCTGGACTGGAAACAAGCATCCTAGGACCGGTTTCGGGCTTTCAGCTCTCCTCAGCCAGGATAGCTTGACTCCAGTGGCATGGAGAGCACGGGACCCACGTCTGGGCATACCTGTCCCACTCGGGGTGACAAATGCAAAAAGAACAATTGATGGACAGTATGCAGAACAATGTCATACATTCACCCCAGTACAGAGATCTGGGCCAAAATCCATTGTTTTTTGCTCACCATGCCATTCCAGTTTGGACCCAGCCATATGCAAATCAGTCTTGACCCTGTGCCCAATGGGAACAGTCCAGCCCGAACTGCCAGGCCAGGTCCTCCCTGGACTGGAAACAAGCATCCTAGGACCGGTTTCGGGCTTTCAGCCCTCATCAGCCAGGATAGCTTGACTCCAGTGGCATGGAGAGCACCGGACCCACGTCTTGGCATACCCGTCCTACTCGGGGTGACAAATGCAAAAAGAACAATTGATGGACAGAATGCAGAACAATGTCATACATTCACCCCAGTACAGAGATCTGGGCCAAAATCCATCGTTTTTTGCTCACCATGCCATTCCAGTTTGGACCCAGCCATAGCAAATCAGTCTTGACCCTGTGCCCAATGGGAACAGTCCAGCCCGAACTGCCCGGCCAGGTCCTCCCTGGACTGGAAACTAGCATCCTAGGACCGGTTTCGGGCTTTCAGCCCTCATCAGCCAGGATAGCTTGACTCCAGTGGCATGGAGAGCACAGGACCCACGTCTGGGCATACCCGTCTGTCCCACTCGGGGTGACAAATGCAAAAAGAACAATTGATGGACAGAATGCAGAACAATGTCATACATTCACCCCAGTACAGAGATCTGGGCCAAAATCCATTGTTTTTTGCTCACCATGCCATTCCAGTTTGGACCCAGCCATATGCAAATCAGTCTTGACCCTGTGCCCAATGGGAACAGTGCAGCCCGAACTGCCAGGCCAGGTCCTCCCTGGACTGGAAACAAGCATCCTAGGACCGGTTTCGGGCTTTCAGCCCTCATCAGCCAGGATAGCTTGACTCCAGTGGCATGGAGAGCACAGGACCCACGTCTTGGCATACCCGTCCTACTCGGGGTGACAAATGCAAAAAGAACAATTGATGGACAGAATGCAGAACAATGTCATACATTCACCCCAGTACAGAGATCTTGGCCAAAATCCATCGTTTTTTGCTCACCATGCCATTCCAGTTTGGACCCAGCCATATGCAAATCAGTCTTGACCCTGTGCCCAATGGGAACAGTCCAGCCCGAACTGCCAGGCCAGGTCCTCCCTGGACTGGAAACAAGCATCCTAGGACCGGTTTCGGGCTTTCAGCCCTCATCAGCAAGGATAGCTTGACTCCAGTGGCATGGAGAGCACGCACCCACGTCTGGGCATACCCGTCTGTCCCACTCGGGGTGACAAATGCAAAAAGAACAATTGATGGACAGAATGCAGAACAATGTCATACATTCACCCCAGTACAGAGATCTGGGCCAAAATCCATCGTTTTGTTGCTCACCATGCCATTCCAGTTTGGACCCAGCCATATGCAAATCAGTCTTGACCCTGTGCCCAATGGGAACAGTCCAGCCTGAACTGCCAGGCCAGGTCCTCCATGGACTGGAAACAAGCATCCTAGGACCGGTTTCGGGCTTTCAGCCCTCATCAGCCAGGATAGCTTGACTCCAGTGGCATGGAGAGCACCGGACCCACGTCTTGGCATACCCGTCCTACTCGGGGTGACAAATGCAAAAAGAACAATTGATGGACAGAATGCAGAACAATGTCATACATTCACCCCAGTACAGAGATCTGGGCCAAAATCCATCGTTTTTTTGCTCACCATGCCATTCCAGTTTGGACCCAGCCATAGCAAATCAGTCTTGACCCTGTGCCCAATGGGAACAGTCCAGCCCGAACTGCCCGGCCAGGTCCTCCCTGGACTGGAAACAAGCATCCTAGGACCGGTTTCGGGCTTTCAGCCCTCATCATCCAGGATAGCTTGACTCCAGTGGCATGGAGAGCACAGGACCCACGTCTGGGCATACCCGTCTGTCCCACTCGGGGTGACAAATGCAAAAAGAACAATTGATGGACAGAATGCAGAACAATGTCATACATTCACCCCAGTACAGAGATCTGGGCCAAAATCCATTGTTTTTTTGCTCACCATGCCATTCCAGTTTGGACCCAGCCATATGCAAATCAGACTTGACCCTGTACCCAATGGGAACAGTCCAGCGCGAACTACCAGGCCAGGTCCTCCCTGGACTGGAAACAAGCATCCTAGGACCGGTTTTGGGCTTTCAGCCCTCATCAGCCAGGATAGCTTGACTCCAGTGGCATGGAGAGCACAGGACCCACGTCTTGGCATACCCGTCCTACTCGGGGTGACAAATGCAAAAAGAACAATTGATGGACAGAATGCAGAACAATGTCATACATTCACCCCAGTACAGAGATCTGGGCCAAAATCCATCGTTTTTTTGCTCACCATGCCATTCCAGTTTGGACCCAGCCATATGGAAATCAGTCTTGACCCTGTGCCCAATGGGAACAGTCCAGCCCGAACTGCCAGGCCAGGTCCTGCCTGGACTGGTTTCGGGCTTTCAGCCCTCATCAGCCAGGATAGCTTGACTCCAGTGGCATGGAGAGCACGGGACCCACGTCTGGGAATACCCGTCCCACTCAGGGTGACAAATGCAAAAAGAACAATTGATGGACAGAATGCAGAACAATGTCATACATTCACCCCAGTACAGAGATCTGGGCCAAAATCCATTGTTTTTTTGCTCACCATGCCATTCCAGTTTGGACCCAGCCATATGCAAATCAGTCTTGACCCTGTGCCCAATGGGAACAGTCCAGCCCGAACTGCCAGGCCAGGTCCTCCCTGGACTGGAAACAAGCATCCTAGGACCGGTTTCGTGCTTTCAGCCCTCATCAGCCAGGATAGCTTGACTCCAGTGGCATGGAGAGCACGCGCCCACGTCTGGGCATACCCGTCTGTCCCACTCGGGGTGACAAATGCAAAAAGAACAATTGATGGACAGAATGCAGAACAATGTCATACATTCACCCCAGTACAGAGATCTGGGCCAAAATCCATCGTTTTTTGCTCACCATGCCATTCCAGTTTGGACCCAGCCATAGCAAATCAGTCTTGACCCTGTGCCCAATGGGAACAGTCCAGCCCGAACTGCCCGGCCAGGTCCTCCCTGGACTGGAAACTAGCATCCTAGGACCGGTTTCGGGCTTTCAGCCCTCATCAGCCAGGATAGCTTGACTCCAGTGGCATGGAGAGCACAGGACCCACGTCTGGGCATACCCGTCTGTCCCACTCGGGGTGACAAATGCAAAAAGAACAATTGATGGACAGAATGCAGAACAATGTCATACATTCACCCCAGTACAGAGATCTGGGCCAAAATCCATTGTTTTTTGCTCACCATGCCATTCCAGTTTGGACCCAGCCATATGCAAATCAGTCTTGACCCTGTGCCCAATGGGAACAGTGCAGCCCGAACTGCCAGGCCAGGTCCTCCCTGGACTGGAAACAAGCATCCTAGGACCGGTTTCGGGCTTTCAGCCCTCATCAGCCAGGATAGCTTGACTCCAGTGGCATGGAGAGCACAGGACCCACGTCTTGGCATACCCGTCCTACTCGGGGTGACAAATGCAAAAAGAACAATTGATGGACAGAATGCAGAACAATGTCATACATTCACCCCAGTACAGAGATCTTGGCCAAAATCCATCGTTTTTTGCTCACCATGCCATTCCAGTTTGGACCCAGCCATATGCAAATCAGTCTTGACCCTGTGCCCAATGGGAACAGTCCAGCCCGAACTGCCAGGCCAGGTCCTCCCTGGACTGGAAACAAGCATCCTAGGACCGGTTTCGGGCTTTCAGCCCTCATCAGCAAGGATAGCTTGACTCCAGTGGCATGGAGAGCACGCACCCACGTCTGGGCATACCCGTCTGTCCCACTCGGGGTGACAAATGCAAAAAGAACAATTGATGGACAGAATGCAGAACAATGTCATACATTCACCCCAGTACAGAGATCTGGGCCAAAATCCATCGTTTTGTTGCTCACCATGCCATTCCAGTTTGGACCCAGCCATATGCAAATCAGTCTTGACCCTGTGCCCAATGGGAACAGTCCAGCCCGAACTGCCAGGCCAGGTCCTCCATGGACTGGAAACAAGCATCCTAGGACCGGTTTCGGGCTTTCAGCCCTCATCAGCCAGGATAGCTTGACTCCAGTGGCATGGAGAGCACCGGACCCACGTCTTGGCATACCCGTCCTACTCGGGGTGACAAATGCAAAAAGAACAATTGATGGACAGAATGCAGAACAATGTCATACATTCACCCCAGTACAGAGATCTGGGCCAAAATCCATCGTTTTTTGCTCACCATGCCATTCCAGTTTGGACCCAGCCATAGCAAATCAGTCTTGACCCTGTGCCCAATGGGAACAGTCCAGCCCGAACTGCCCGGCCAGGTCCTCCCTGGACTGGAAACAAGCATCCTAGGACCGGTTTCGGGCTTTCAGCCCTCATCATCCAGGATAGCTTGACTCCAGTGGCATGGAGAGCACAGGACCCACGTCTGGGCATACCCGTCTGTCCCACTCGGGGTGACAAATGCAAAAAGAACAATTGATGGACAGAATGCAGAACAATGTCATACATTCACCCCAGTACAGAGATCTGGGCCAAAATCCATTGTTTTTTGCTCACCATGCCATTCCAGTTTGGACCCAGCCATATGCAAATCAGACTTGACCCTGTACCCAATGGGAACAGTCCAGCGCGAACTACCAGGCCAGGTCCTCCCTGGACTGGAAACAAGCATCCTAGGACCGGTTTCGGGCTTTCAGCCCTCATCAGCCAGGATAGCTTGACTCCAGTGGCATGGAGAGCACAGGACCCACGTCTTGGCATACCCGTCCTACTCGGGGTGACAAATGCAAAAAGAACAATTGATGGACAGAATGCAGAACAATGTCATACATTCACCCCAGTACAGAGATCTGGGCCAAAATCCATCGTTTTTTTGCTCACCATGCCATTCCAGTTTGGACCCAGCCATATGGAAATCAGTCTTGACCCTGTGCCCAATGGGAACAGTCCAGCCCGAACTGCCAGGCCAGGTCCTGCCTGGACTGGTTTCGGGCTTTCAGCCCTCATCAGCCAGGATAGCTTGACTCCAGTGGCATGGAGAGCACGGGACCCACGTCTGGGAATACCCGTCCCACTCAGGGTGACAAATGCAAAAAGAACAATTGATGGACAGAATGCAGAACAATGTCATACATTCACCCCAGTACAGAGATCTGGGCCAAAATCCATTGTTTTTTTGCTCACCATGCCATTCCAGTTTGGACCCAGCCATATGCAAATCAGTCTTGACCCTGTGCCCAATGGGAACAGTCCAGCCCGAACTGCCAGGCCAGGTCCTCCCTGGACTGGAAACAAGCATCCTAGGACCGGTTTCGTGCTTTCAGCCCTCATCAGCCAGGATAGCTTGACTCCAGTGGCATGGAGAGCACGCGCCCACGTCTGGGCATACCCGTCTGTCCCACTCGGGGTGACAAATGCAAAAAGAACAATTGATGGACAGAATGCAGAACAATGTCATACATTCACCCCAGTACAGAGATCTGGGCCAAAATCCATTGTTTTTTGCTCACCATGCCATTCCAGTTTGGACCCAGCTATATGCAAATCAGTCTTGACTCTGTGCCCAATGGGAACAGTCCAGCCCGAACTGCCAGGCCAGGTCCTCCCTGGACTGGAAACAAGCATCCTAGGACCGGTTTCGGGCTTTCAGCCCTCATCAGCCAGGATAGCTTGACTCCAGTGGCATGGAGAGCACAGGACCCACGTCTTGGCACACCCGTCCTATTCGGGGTGACAAATGCAAAAAGAACAATTGATGGACAGAATGCAGAACAATGTCATACATTCACCCCAGTACAGAGATCTGGGCCAAAATCCATCGTTTTTTGCTCACCATGCCATTCCAGTTTGGACCCAGCCATATGCAAATCAGTCTTGACCCTGTGCCCAATGGGAACAGTCCAGCCTGAACTGCCAGGCCAGGTCCTCCCTGGACTGGTTTCGGGCTTTCAGCCCTCATCAGCCAGGATAGCTTGACTCCAGTGGCATGGAGAGCACGGGACCCACGTCTGGGCATACCCGTCCCACTCGGGGTGACAAATGCAAAAAGAACAATTGATGGACAGAATGCAGAACAATGTCATACATTCACCCCAGTACAGAGATCTGGGCCAAAATCCATTGTTTTTTGCTCACCATGCCATTCCAGTTTGGACCCAGCCATATGCAAATCAGTCTTGACCCTGTGCCCAATGGGAACAGTCCAGCCCGAACTGCCAGGCCAGGTCCTCCCTGGACTGGAAACAAGCATCCTAGGACCGGTTTCGTGCTTTCAGCCCTCATCAGCCAGGATAGCTTGACTCCAGTGGCATGGAGAGCACGCGCCCACGTCTGGGCATACCCGTCTGTCCCACTCGGGGTGACAAATGCAAAAAGAACAATTGATGGACAGAATGCAGAACAATGTCATACATTCACCCCAGTACAGAGATCTGGGCCAAAATCCATCGTTTTTTGCTCACCATGCCATTCCAGTTTGGACCCAGCCATATGCAAATCAGTCTTGACCCTGTGCCCAATGGGAACAGTCCAGCCCGAACTGCCAGGCCAGGTCCTCCCTGGACTGGAAACAAGCATCCTAGGACCGGTTTCGGGCTTTCAGCCCTCATCAGCCAGGATAGCTTGACTCCAGTGGCATGGAGAGCACCGGACCCACGTCTTGGCATACCCGTCCTACTCGGGGTGACAAATGCAAAAAGAACAATTGAAGACAGAATGCAGAACAATGTCATACATTCACCCCAGTACAGAGATCTGGGCCAAAATCCATTGTTTTTTTGCTCACCATGCCATTCCAGTTTGGACCCAGCCATATGCAAATCAGTCTTGACCCTGTGCCCAATGGGAACAGTCCAGCCCGAACTGCCAGGCCAGGTCCTCCCTGGACTGGAAACAAGCATCCTAGGACCGGTTTCGGGCTTTCAGCCCTCATCAGCCAGGATAGCTTGACTCCAGTGGCATGGAGAGCACGGGACCCTCGTCTGGGCATACCCGTCTGTCCCACTCGGGGTGACAAATGCAAAAAGAACAATTGATGGACAGAATGCAGAACAATGTCATACATTCACCCCAGTACAGAGATCTGGGCCAAAATCCATTGTTTTTTTGCTCACCATGCCATTCCAGTTTGGACCCAGCCATATGCAAATCAGTCTTGACTCTGTGACCAATGGGAACAGTCCAGCCCGAACTGCCAGGCCAGGTCCTCCCTGGACTGGAAACAAGCATCCTAGGACCGGTTTCATGCTTTCAGCCCTCATCAGCCAGGATAGCTTGACTCCAGTGGCATGGAGAGCACAGGACCCACGTCTTGGCATACCCGTCCTACTTGGGATGACAAATGCAAAAAGAACAATTGATGGACAGAATGCAGAACAATGTCATACATTCACCCCAGTACAGAGATCTTGGCCAAAATCCATCGTTTTTTGCTCACCATGCCATTCCAGTTTGGACCCAGCCATAGCAAATCAGTCTTGACCCTGTGCCCAATGGGAACAGTCCAGCCCGAACTGCCAGGCCAGGTCCTCCCTGGACTGGTTTCGGGCTTTCAGCCCTCATCAGCCAGGATAGCTTGACTCCAGTGGCATGGAGAGCACGGGACCCACGTCTGGGTATACCCGTCCCACTTGGGGTGACAAATGCAAAAAGAACAATTGATGGACAGAATGCAGAACAATGTCATACATTCACTACAGTACAGAGATCTGGGCCAAAATCCATCTTTTTTTTGCTCACCATGCCATTCCAGTTTAGACCCAGCCATATGCAAATCAGTCTTGACCCTGTGCCCAGTGGGAACAGTCCAGCCCGAACTGCCAGGCAGGTCCTCCCTGGACTGGAAACAAGCATCCTAGGACCGGTTTCGGTCTTTCAGCCCTCATCAGCCAGGATAGCTTGACTCCAGTGCCATGGAGAGCACGGGACCCACGTCTGGGCAAAACCGTCCCACTCGGGGTGACAAATGCAAAAAGAACAATTGATGGACAGAATGCAGAACAATGTCATACATTCACCCCAGTACAGAGATCTGGGCCAAAATCCATCATTTTTTGCACACCATGCCATTCCAGTTTGGACCCAGCCATATGCAAATCAGTCTTGACCCTGTGCCCAATGGGAACAGTCCAGCCCGAACTGCCAGGCCAGGTCCTCCCTGGACTGGAAACAAGCATCCTAGGACCGGTTTCGGGCTTTCAGCTCTCCTCAGCCAGGATAGCTTGACTCCAGTGGCATGGAGAGCACGGGACCCACGTCTGGGCATACCTGTCCCACTCGGGGTGACAAATGCAAAAAGAACAATTGATGGACAGTATGCAGAACAATGTCATACATTCACCCCAGTACAGAGATCTGGGCCAAAATCCATTGTTTTTTGCTCACCATGCCATTCCAGTTTGGACCCAGCCATATGCAAATCAGTCTTGACCCTGTGCCCAATGGGAACAGTCCAGCCCGAACTGCCAGGCCAGGTCCTCCCTGGACTGGAAACAAGCATCCTAGGACCGGTTTCGGGCTTTCAGCCCTCATCAGCCAGGATAGCTTGACTCCAGTGGCATGGAGAGCACGGGACCCACGTCTGGGCATACCCGTCCCACTCGGGGTGACAAATGCAAAAAGAACAATTGATGGACAGAATGCAGAACAATGTCATACATTCACCCCAGTACAGAGATCTGGGCTAAAATCCATTGTTTTTTTGCTCACCATGCCATTCCAGTTTGGACCCAGCCATATGCAAATCAGTCTTGACCCTGTGCCCAATGGGAACAATCCAGCCTGAACTGCCAGGCCAGGTCCTCCCTGGACTGGAAACAAGCATCCTGGGAACGGTTTCGGGCTTTCAGCCCTCATCAGCCAGGATAGCTTGACTCCAGTGGCATGGAGAGCACGGGACCCACGTCTTGGCATACCCGTCCTACTCGGGGTGACAAATGTAAAAAGAACAATTGATGGACAGAATGCAGAACAATGTCATACATTCACCCCAGTACAGAGATCTGGGCCAAAATCCATCGTTTTTTTGCACACCATGCCATTCCAGTTTGGACCCAGCCATATGCAAATCAGTCTTGACCCTGTGCCTAATGGGAACAGTCCAGCCCGAACTGCCAGGCCAGGTCCTCCCTGGACTGGAAACAAGCATCCTAGGACCGGTTTCGGGCTTTCAGCCCTCCTCAGCCAGGATAGCTTGACTCCAGTGGCATGGAGAGCACAGGACCCACGTCTGGGCATACCCGTCCCACTCGGGGTGACAAATGCAAAAAGAACAATTGATGGACAGAATGCAGAACAATGTCATACATTCACCCCAGTACAGAGATCTGGGCCAAAATCCATTGTTTTTTTGCTCACCATGCCATTCCAGTTTGGACCCAGCCATATGCAAATCAGTCTTGACCCTGTGCCCAATGGGAACAATCCAGCCTGAACTGCCAGGCCAGGTCCTCCCTGGACTGGAAACAAGCATCCTGGGAACGGTTTCGGGCTTTCAGCCCTCATCAGCCAGGATAGCTTGACTCCAGTGGCATGGAGAGCACGGGACCCACGTCTTGGCTTACCCGTCCTACTCGGGGTGACAAATGCAAAAAGAACAATTGATGGACAGAATGCAGAACAATGTCATACATTCACCCCAGTACAGAGATCTGGGCCAAAATCCATCGTTTTTTTGCTCACCATGCCATTCCAGTTTGGACCCAGCCATATGCAAATCAGTCTTGACCCTGTGCCCAATGGGAACAGTCCAGCCCGAACTGCCAGGCCAGGTCCTCCCTGAACTGGAAACAAGCATCCTAGGACCGGTTTCGGGCTTTCAGCCCTCATCAGCCAGGATAGCTTGACTCCAGTGGCGTGGAGAGCACGGGACCCACGTCTGGGCATACCCGTCTGTCCCACTCGGGGTGACAAATGCAAAAAGAACAATTGATGGACAGAATGCAGAACAATGTCATACATTCACCCCTGTACAGAGATCTGGGCCAAAATCCATTGTTTTTTTGCTCACCATGCCATTCCAGTTTGGACCCAGCCATATGCAAATCAGTCTTGACCCTGTGCCCAATGGGAACAGTCCAGCCCGAACTGCCAGGCCAGGTCCTCCCTGGACTGGAAACAAGCATCCTAGGACCGGTTTCGGGCTTTCAGCCCTCATCAGCCAGGATAGCTCAACTCCAGTGGCATGGAGAGCACAGGACCCACGTCTTGGCATCCCCGTCCTACTCGGGGTGACAAATGCAAAAAGAACAATTGATGGACAGAATGCAGAACAATGTCATACATTCACCCCAGTACAGAGATCTGGGCCAAAATCCATCGTTTTTTTGCTCACCATGCCATTCCAGTTTGGACCCAGCCATATGCAAATCAGTCTTGACCCTGTGCCCAATGGGAACAGTCCAGCCCGAACTGCCAGGCCAGGTCCTCCCTGGACTGGAAACAAGCATCCTAGGACCGGTTTCGGGCTTTCAGCCCTCATCAGCCAGGATAGCTTGACTCCAGTGGCATGGAGAGCACAGGACCCACGTCTGGGCATACCCGTCCCACTCGGGGTGACAAATGCAAAATGAACAATTGATGGACAGAATGCAGAACAATGTCATACATTCACCCCAGTACAGAGATCTGAGCCAAAATCCATAGTTTTTTTGCTCACCATGCCATTCCAGTTTGGACCCAGCCATATGCAAATCAGTCTTGACCCTGTGCTCAATGGGAACAGTCCAGCCCGAACTGCCAGGCCAGGTGCTCCCTGGACTGGAAACAAACATCCTAGGACTGGTTTCGGGCTTTCAGCCCTCATCAGCCAGGATAGCTTGACTCCAGTGGCATGGAGAGCACGGGACCCACTTCTGGGCATACCCGTCCCACTCGGGGTGACAAATGCAAAAAGAACATTTGATGGACAGAATGCAGAACAATGTCATACATTCACCCCAGTACAGAGATCTGGGCCAAAATCCATCGTTTTTTGCTCACCATGCCATTCCAGTTTGGACCCAGCCATATGCAAATCAGTCTTGACCCTGTGCCCAATGGGAACAGTCCAGCCCGAACTGCCAGGCCAGGTCCTCCCTGGACTGGAAACAAGCATCCTAGGACCAGTTTCAGGCTTTCAGCCCTCATCAGCCAGGATAGCTTGACTCCAGTGGCATGGAGAGCACGGGACCCACGTCTGGGCATACCCGTCCCACTCGGGGTGACAAATGCAAAAAGAACAATTGATGGACAGAAGGGAGAACAATGTCATACATTCACCCCAGTACAGAGATCTGGGCCAAAATCCATCGTTTTTTTGCTCACCATGCCATTCCAGTTTGGACCCAGCCATATGCAAATCAGTCTTGACGCTGGCCCAATGGGAACAGTCCAGCCCAAACTGCCAGGCCAGGTCCTCCCTGGACTGGAAACAAGCATCCTCAGACCGGTTTCGGGCTTTCAGCCCTCATCAGCCAGGATAGCTTGACTCCAGTGGCATGGAGAGCACGGGACCCACGTCTTGGCATACCCGTCCTACTCGGGGTGACAAATGCAAAAAGAACAATTGATGGACAGAATGCAGAACAATGTCATACATTCACCCCAGTACAGAGATCTGGGCCAAAATCCATCGTTTTTTTGCTCACCATGCCATTCCAGTTTGGACCCAGCCATATGCAAATCAGTCTTGACCCTGTGCCCATTGGGAACAGTCCAGCCCGAACTGCCAGGCCAGGTCCTCCCTGGACTGGAAACAAGCATCCTAGGACTGGTTTCGGGCTTTCAGCCCTCATCAGCCAGGATAGCTTGACTCCAGTGGCGTGGAGAGCACGGGACCCTTGTCTGGGCATACCCGTCTGTCCCACTCGGGGTGACAAATGCAAAAAGAACAATTGATGGACAGAATGCAGAACAATGTCATACATTCACCCCTGTACAGAGATCTGGGCCAAAATCCATTGATTTTTTGCTCACCATGCCATTCCAGTTTGGACCCAGCCATATGCAAATCAGTCTTGACCCTGTGCCCAATGGGAACAGTCCAGCCCGAACTGCCAGGCCAGGTCCTCCCTGGACTGGAAACAAGCATCCTAGGACCGGTTTCGGGCTTTCAGCCCTCATCAGCCAGGATAGCTCGACTCCAGTGGCATGGAGAGCACAGGACCCACGTCTTGGCATACCCGTCCTACTCGGGGTGACAAATGCAAAAAGAACAATTGATGGACAGAATGCAGAACAATGTCATACATTCACCCCAGTACAGAGATCTGGGCCAAAATCCATCGTTTTTTTGCTCACCATGCCATTCCAGTTTGGACCCAGCCATATGCAAATCAGTCTTGACCCTGTGCCCAATGGGAACAGTCCAGCCCGAACTGCCAGGCCAGGTCCTCCCTGGACTGGAAACAATCATCCTAGGACCGGTTTCGGGCTTTCAGCCCTCATCAGCCAGGATAGCTTGACTCCAGTGGCATGGAGAGCACGGGACCCACGTCTGGGCATACCCGTCCCACTCGGGGTGACAAATGCAAAATGAACAATTGATGGACAGAATGCAGAACAATGTCATACATTCACCCCAGTACAGAGATCTGAGCCAAAATCCATTGTTTTTTTGCTCACCATGCCATTCCAGTTTGGACCCAGCCATATGCAAATCAGTCTTGACCCTGTGCCCAATGGGAACAGTCCAGCCCGAACTGCCAGGCCAGGTCCTCCCTGGACTGGAAACAAGCATCCTAGGACCAGTTTCAGGCTTTCAGCCCTCATCAGCCAGGATAGCTTGACTCCAGTGGCATGGAGAGCATGGGACCCACGTCTGGGCATACCCGTCCCACTCGGGGTGACAAATGCAAAAAGAACAATTGATGGACAGAATGCAGAACAATGTCATACATTCACCCCAGTACAGAGATCTGGGCCAAAATCCATCGTATTTTTACTCACCATGCCATTCCAGTTTGGTCCCAGCCATATGCAAATCAGTCTTGACCCTGTGCCCAATGGGAACAGTCCAGCCCGAACTGCCAGGCCAGGTCCTCCCTGGACTGGAAACAAGCATCCTAGGACCGGTTTCGGGCTTTCAGCCCTCATCAGCCAGGATAGCTTGACTCCAGTGGCATGGAGAGCATGGGACCCACGTCTGGGCATACCCGTCCCACTCGGGCTGACAAATGCAAAAAGAACAATTGATGGACAGAATGCAGAACAATGTCATACATTCACCCCAGTACAGAGATCTGGGCCAAAATCCATCGTTTTTTTGCACACCATGCCATTCCAGTTTGGACCCAGCCATATGCAAATCAGTCTTGACCCTGTGCCCAATGGGAACAGTCCAGCCCGAACTGCCAGGCCAGGTCCTCCCTGGACTGGAAACAAGCATCCTAGGACCAGTTTCGGGCTTTCAGCCCTCCTCAGCCAGGATAGCTTGACTCCAGTGGCATGGAGAGCACAGGACCCACGTCTGGGCATACCCGTCCCACTCGGGGTGACAAATGCAAAAAGAACAATTGATGGACAGAATGCAGAACAATGTCATACATTCACCCCAGTACAGAGATCTGGGCCAAAATCCATTGTTTTTTTGCTCACCATGCCATTCCAGTTTGGACCCAGCCATATGCAAATCAGTCTTGACCCTGTGCCCAATGGGAACAGTCCAGCCCGAACTGCCAGGCCAGGTCCTCCCTGGACTGGAAACAAGCATCCTAGGACCGGTTTCGGGCTTTCAGCCCTCATCAGCCAGGATAGCTTGACTCCAGTGGCATGGAGAGCACGGGACCCATGTCTGGGCATATCCGTCCCACTCGGGGTGACAAATGCAAAAAGAACAATTGATGGACAGAATGCAGAACAATGTCATACATTCACCCCAGTACAGAGATCTGGGCCAAAATCCATCGTTTTTTTGCTCATAATGCCTTTCCAGTTTGGACCCAGCCATATGCAAATCAGTTTTGACCCTGTGCCCAATGGGAACAGTCCAGCCCGAACTGCCAGGCCAGGTCCTCCCTGGACTGGAAACAAGCATCCACCGGTTTCGGGCTTTCAGCCCTCATCAGCCAGGATAGCTTGACACGAGTGGCATGGAGAGCACAGGACCCACGTCTGGGCATACCCGTCCTACTCGGGGTGACAAATGCAAAAAGAACAATTGATGGACAGAATGCAGAACAATGTCATACATTCACCCCGGTACAGAGATCTGGGCCAAAATCCATTGTTCTTTGCTCACCATGCCATTCCAGTTTGGACCCAGCCATATGCAAATCAGTCTTGACCCTGTGCCCAATGGGAACAGTCCAGCCCGAACTGCCAGAACGATGGATTTAACCCAGATCTTTTGACTGGGGGAGAATGTTTGCATTGTCAGCATTCCACCCATCATTTGGTTGCTGTATCAGGTTTTGGGATGACAGCAATCCACGCTCTGTTAGGAATAGGACCAAGTGAATCTACTTGAACGGCCAAATGGAAAGCAGAAAATAAGGTTTCAACTGTTTCCGTTCCGGTCCATTTATAAAATTCCGCAGGGAAACCATCTTCCCCAGGGGACTTATGATAAGGTAGTTTGGCAATAGCTGCAGCTTTTTCTTCTTTGCCAATATCCCCATCGAGGAAGGTTCTACCGTCATCTGTAAGGCAAGGGAGGTTAATGTCAGCAAGATAGGCGACTAATTGGTCTTCGGTTTTTGACATATCGGGAGTATAAAGTTGTCTATAAAAGGATGCAAAAGCGTCTACGATTTCTTGCGGCTTTGTAAGAATCTCACCCGTTTCTGCACGTATTGCAGGAATAGCCATAGCTGCCTTACGTTGTTTCAGCTGAGCTGCAAGTAATCTACCTGCTTTCTCACCTTGTTCATAGTGTCTACCCTTAAGGCGTTGAAGAGCATATTCAGCATTAGAAGTATATAGGTTGTTAAGTGCCATCTTAGCAATTTCTAGTTTACGGCGGTTGGGTATCGTAGGGTGAGATGAATATTGATGTGTTAGATAGGTGATTTGAGTCTCAGGCTCAATGCGATGAAGTGACGCCAATTTATTGGTCTCTGCTGCATCTCGCATTAACTGACCACAATTAGTTGCTTTAGCAGCTGCCCAGAGAGTTCTACTGGAGGTAACTGATAATTTGTTAATAGTTAAATAATCAGAGAGATGGGAGCGTAATAGGGTTTTACCTTTAGGTGGGCAATACCTTTGGATATTCATGCGCCATGGTTTACGGCCTGGAGAGGTTATACCTAATTCCAGGGCAAGAAGAACAGGCGCATGGTCTGATATTGCAGCTTCTAGGATTTGAGAATCAGTTGTGGTAGCAATTACTGAATGTGAAATAAGAAAATAATCCATCCTGGACTGGGTGCCATGGGTAGAGGAAAGGAAGGTGTATTCCTGATCGGATGGATGGCAAAGGCGCCAATGATCTACTAGTCCATGATCTGACATTATGTCTCCCAATAAAGCTCTATCTCCCTCATTACATCAGTCTAGGGGGCTTGTTCGGTCAGTTACAGAATCACGGGCCAGATTCCAGTCACCACCAATGACATATCTGGATGCGCCTTTTTCTATCAATAGTCGATTCAAACTGAGGATAAAGGAACGCTTGGCTCCTGTCGGAGCATATACGGAGCCCACGCGAAGGATCTTGTATCCTATTTTTAGCTTTGCAAAATGTATCTGCCTTCTGGATCAATCCAGATTTTAATAATCGTAACAGGTAGAGATTTATGAAGTAGAATGGCCACTCCGCATTTCCGTGGTTGGGCCTCATTAGGAAGAAGTTGTGTTGTTAGACCACAGTGTATGACTTTTCCTACCCAGTCTCGCTGTGATTTAGAAGATTCTAATTATTTTTGTAAAGAACAACGGTCAGAGTTGGAGGCCAGATAGGTCCTCGGATAGCCGGAGCTATTATTAATACAAAGGTAGTCTTAATCTAGGTATTATTAGTGAACACAAAGCGCCAACAAAATTTGGAGAACAGAGTATGCAGGGACACAAGGTTGTTTGAATGATACCACATTTATTAACATCATAAATGAGTATCAATCACATTAGGAACTAGTCCTGGTGCTCACACAAAGGTGAAAAGTGCGTGAAGTGATAAGTGCTGGTGACTTAAAATTTACATCGCATTGACAACACTATACAAAACTCCATAATTAATAAAATATATTTAAAGAGTTTCGGTTGTGAAAGTCGACGGCGTTTCGATCTCCTTAGGTTGAGATCATCATCAGGACGAGAAAGCGTGTGAGCAGATAGGATCTTGTAGCGGAACGATATAATTAAGAATCGTCAGCGGGTAACAATAGTCGGGTTCAACCGAATGTAGTAATGTTTAGTGAGAGGTCTCAGCGGGGTACGTGCTGGCCGAGAACCAGGGAGAAATCAACCAACAGGAATCAATCGGGCCAGTTGGAATTGAAATTGAAGGAAGAGGGACAGGATCCTGCTACTTCCAGGGCAGCTACAATGAATGGTGCCATTCTGAGACCTCTCACTAAACATTACTACATTCGGTTGAACCCGACTATTGTTACCCGCTGACGATTCTTAATTATATCGTTCCGCTACAAGATCCTATCTGCTCACACGCTCTCGTCCTGATGATGATCTCAACCTAAGGAGATCGAAACGCCGTCGACTTTCACAACCGAAACTCTTTAAATATATTTTATTAATTATGGAGTTTTGTATAGTGTTGTCAATGCGATGTAAATTTTAAGTCACCAGCACTTATCACTTCACGCACTTTTCACCTTTGTGTGAGCACCAGGACTAGTTCCTAATGTGATTGATACTCATTTATGATGTTAATAAATGTGGTATCATTCAAACAACCTTGTGTCCCTGCATACTCTGTTCTCCAAATTTTGTTGGCGCTTTGTGTTCACTAATAATACCTAGATTAAGACTACCTTTGTATTAATAATAGCTCCGGCTATCCGAGGACCTATCTGGCCTCCAACTCTGACCGTTGTTCTTTACAAATATATATTACCCCTGGTCACACTATTGGGGTCCCCTTGTTCTTTATATATATATTAGAAGATTCTAAAGCATTTAAATGAGTTTCTTGTAGAAGAGCAATATCAGTCTTTTTCATTTGTGTTAGACTTGGCACCATTGGCGTGGGTCTCCCTTCCATTTTTTTGCTGTTGCCTCTTATGTTTTGCTGGTTTTAGATGCTTTTGGGCACTGTGCCACTGCTGTTCAGTGCCACAGTGCAAGTGCTCCCTACTGTAAATCGATGTATGGATTAGTGACTCCATGATTGGATGATTGGTTTACTTGTCAGTCCCTAGTACAGTGCACTGAGTGTGCCCAGGGCTTGTAAATCCAATGCCGCTGGTGGGCTTGCAGCACTGGTTGTGCCACCCACAGAAGCGGCTTGTAAAATGTGTCTCAGGCCTGCCATTGCAGAGCCTGTGTGCAGTCTGTGACTGCCATGTCGACTTGGCAAGTGCACCCACTTGCCAGTCCCTAAACCTTCCCTTATCTTCATATCAGACACCCCTAAGGTAGGCCCAAGGGCAGGGTGCATTGTAAGTATAAGGTAGGACATGCCCTGGTGTGTGTGGCATGTCCTAATAGTGAATTACAGCCATTTTCGTTTTTCACTATTGCAAGGCTACCTGTTCTCCATAGGCCAGAATGGGCAGTTTGATTATTACACCTTATAATCCTAACTGACCCAGAGAACATGGTAGAAAAACGAATTTAGTATGCCTGAACTCAGGATGATAAAATACATCTTTTAGTGAAGTTGGTTTTAACATTCTTTGTTTGAAAATACCACTTTTAAAAAGTAGGTATTTTCTTGCCTAAACCATCCAGCTGCCTCTGCTCAGGTTGTGTATTGTATGTCTGGGTTTGTGAGTGACAGGGGCTGGGGGATTCCAGGAGGCAGGGTGAGTCAGCACTAGGCTGAATAGGTCTGCCTGAAGGAGGATGGGTGGGAGGAGTTGCACCTGGGTCTGAATAGGGCTGTGCCTGCCTTCTACAATGCTGGCTCCACCTCCTGCCGGGCGTCTGATGGCTCTGCCCCTCACTCTCAAAGGAAAGAAGGAGTCAGAAAAACAAAGTGCTCCAGGACTGACCAGAACTGGTTTTGGACTAGGCAGAGGCCTCTCTGCCTTCAGAGAACAAAGGAAAACTGTGTATAAAAAGGGGACCCAGACCCCTAGGAAATTAGATCACTTCTGGGAAATCAAGAAACCTGTTGCCAAGGAGAAGAACCGGAGAAGCTGAAGGAGGAGTACTGCCCCTGTGCTGTTTTGCTGATTGGGGTTGGCCTGCAGTGGTTGCTTTCTGCCAAGGACAGGAGAAAAGACTTTGCTGTGCTTTGTCATCTTGAAGAAGAGAATCTCCAAGGGCTTGAACTAGAGCTTGCCTCCTGCCTGAAGTCTCAGGGATACAAGACTTCACCAACCAGCTCCCCCTGCATTCCCTTGCTGGGAATTGAAGTGCCTGCTGTTGTGCTGGGCCTTCTGAGAGACTGCGTGTCGCTGGGAGCTGGAAGCGCGACGCAACAACGAGAAGCGTGTCGCCGCCGCAGCCGCGGTCATCGCATCGCCGAGGAAGCGAGACGCCGCTGCCGCTGTCATCATCGCATCGCCGAGCGCGGCGCATCACCGGAGAAGCGAGACGCTGCCACAGAGGTCATCGTCGCATCGCCGGAGAAGCGCGTCGCAGGGCCTGTCGCGGCTCCAAAGATCATCGAGTCGCCGCACGGCCGTCGGGCGTGCACGCATCACACCAACGTTGTCGCACCGCCACCAAGACGCCATTTTGCCGCATCGTACCGGAGAAGAGTATCGCATCGAGGTGCCATCTTGTCGCATCGCACCGGAAAGCAGTAAGAAACCGACGCATCACCTCCCCACACAGTAAGGAAGCGAGCATCAACTCCCTGCGCAGCAGTAAGGAACCGACGCATCCACTCCCCTGAGTGTAAGGAACCGACGCATCACCTTCCCTGCGACCCTTTTGTTTTCTTTGCGTTACGCATTCAAGGTACATTGAGAGTAAAGTGTCGCATTTACAACTTGAGAGAACTGAACTATTTTATAACCTTTTAAAGCCTATTTTTGAGTACAGTATTGTGGATTTTTGCTATTTGGTCTTGTGATAAGTCTATATAAAGATTACTTATTTTTACATAACAACCTGTGTGGTGTCCATCTGTAGTGTTTTCACTGTATTACTGTATGTGTTCACAAATGCTTTACACACTGCCTCTGAGATAAGCCTGTCTGCTCGTGCCAAGCTACCAGGGGGTGAGCAGGGGTTATTTTAGGAGTGTATCCCCCTTATCCTGACTAGAAGCAAGGGTCCCTATTTGGACAAAGGTGCAAACCATTGCCAACTAGAGACCCCCAGTTCTAACATTGGTGGTCAGCGGTGAGGATTTGGACTTGCATTTGTGATTCATATACAGTGATTGGTGTACACTACTAGTGAGTGCAGACCAATAGCGACCACATACCTTTTGATAGGACTTTTTTTTTCCTTGGAACCTTTATTTTTGTTGAGAACTGCCAATTTTCACCATGAGCAAAAAAGGATCCATTGCACCTGCAGATATTGAATTTGAAGAAGATAGGGTTGATACCTACACTGTGCCAGAACTCAAAGCTGTTTGCAAAAAGTTTAAAATCTCTATGAGAGGCCTCACCAGGAAGGAGGAGTTTCACAAGGCACTGAGAGCCTGGTTGGAAGCACGGAATGCCAGTGGGCAGTCCGAGGAGCCTGTGGAGGAGGCAGAGAATTTAGATGGGCAGCTTGAGGGGCCATTGGGCTTAACTGGGAGGAGAGCGCCTTCCAGGGAGGGCAGCAGTGTTTCTCAAAAGGGCCTGTCTCCAGAGGAGCTGGAGGACAGGGACAAAAGCAGGATGCATGAAATGGAGATGGCCAAACTGAAACAGGGAAGCCATGATAGCCTTGAGCATAAGAAATTGGAGTTAGAAAGTAAGAGGTTGGCCATGGAAGAAAAGAAGATGCTTTTAGAGCATGAGAGAGTGGTGAGGGAGCTAGAGCTAAAGGCTAGAAGCCTAGAAATCACTCCCTCTGGTGGCAGCACACCTCCAGTGCCTGTAGAAAGTAGAGTGTACATCCCCAAGGAGGTTATTAAGGATTTCATGAAGGGGGAGGACATTGGGCAATGGTTTAAAGCATATGAGATCGCCATGACATCACACCAGGTCCCTGAGAAGGATTGGGGAGCGGGGTTGTGGGGCCGCTTTGCAGGTGAGGGAAGGAAACCTTGCTAGCCTTGCCCACAGTGGATCAGATGTCCTATGCCCACCTGAAGGAAGCTTTAGTGGCAAGGTATGGGTTAACTCCAGAGCTTTATAGGCAGAAGTTTAGGAACTGCAAAAAGCTGGAGTCTAGTACCTGGGTGGAGTATGTGTCTTATTTTTGCAGAGCATTGGATGGATGGGTGAAGGGTGGCAAAGTAAATGACTTGCAGGAGTTCTATGATTTAATCGCATGGGAGCACTTGTCCAGTAGTTGTTTTCCAGAGCTACGCCAGCACCTAGTTGACAGTAAGCTGACTAATCCTAGGAAGCTCGCTGAGGAGGCGGACCGCTGGGTCAGTACCCGGGTCCACAAGGGTCTTGTGGGAGACTCCGCCAAAGGTGGGCAGGGTCCCCAGCAGAAGAGTGGGGGACAAGGGTAAACAGAAGGAGTTCCAAAAAGGGCCCCAAAGTAAACCCCAAGGGAACCAAGGTAAGGGTTCCCAGCCTCCCACTGAGAAAAGACCATAGGTCCCAACAGATAAGTCTGTTCAGAAGGGGCCCAAAGCATGTTTTAGTTGTGGTCAGGTGGGTCACTTTGTAGGAAGTCCCAAGTGCCCCAATACCGTGACCACTGCACCCACTGGTGCACCACCCCGGCAGATGGCTAGTGTAGCCCTGGGGGAGGAGTTGGGTGCCCAAGGTGGGTGGGGTCCCGCAGAGATGTCCCTGGTCTCTTTAGGAGACAGTGAGATGGTCCCTAGGACCCAGCTGCCTGATAACACTAAAAAATACAGGCAGTGGGTGACCATCAATGGCCATAGGGTGGAGGCTCTGAGAGACACCGGGGCCAGTGTGACAGCTGTCAGTTGTCGGCTGGTGTCTGAGGAGCAGGTGGTCCCCAACGTATTCTACCCTGTAGTTGCCGCTGACAACTCAGAGAGCCACTGCAAGGTGGCCCAGGTTCCCTTTGAGTGGGGGGTCTCAGGTATCCTTCAAGTAGCTGTGAGGCCAGCCATGCCTGTTGACTGTCTGCTAGGCAATGATTTGGAGAGCTCCCCTTGGGCGAAGGTGGAGCGGAGGTCTCATTTGGAGATGTTGGGTCTGCCAGAGTGGGCGTGTGTGACCACTCGGTCAATGGCAGCCGGTAAGGGTATTCAAGAGGACCTGGAGCCTGGAAGAAGGGCCCAGGTGCCTGCCTTAAAGAGAGGAGGCAGGGGCGCGGGAAACCGGCCCCCGAAGTTCCCACGGTCCAGGAGGAGGCAGACCTTGAGGGGGATGCCCTGGAACCTACAGGGGAACAAGTGGCTGAACTGGGGGACCTGCCTGAGCTGACCCATTGGCAGCAGGAAGGAGGCCCCTCCAGGGAAGAATTCTGCGAGGAGCAGAAGAAGTGCCCTTCTCTTGAGGGCTTGCGGCAACAGGCTGTAAGCCAGGCAGCAGGTGATCAGTCTGGATCACACTGGATCTACTGGGAGAATGGTCTCCTGTATAGTGAGCCTAAGGTTGCTGAGCCTGGGTCAGCCCGTGTGCTGGTGGTACCCCAGCGCTTCAGAGCCTTCCTACTGGGTCTGGCTCATGATGTGCCTTTAGCAGGACATTTGGGGCAAGACAAGACCTTTCAAAGGCTTGTCACCCACTTTCATTGGCCCCAAATGCGCAAGAGTTCAGATACTCATTGCAGGACCTGTCAGACTTGCCAGGCAAGTGGTAAGAGTGGGAGGAAGCACAAGGCTCCTCTCCAACCTTTCCCTGTTGTCAGCACCCCCTTTGAGAGGGTGGGTATTGACATTGTGGGGCCTCTGGATCCCAAGACAGCCATGGGCAACAGGTTCATCCTGGTCTTGGTGGACCATGCCACCCGGTACCCGGAAGCCATCCCTCTTCGGACAGTGACGGCCCCCGTGGTGGGACGTGCACTGATGGGGATTTTCTCCCGTGTGGGGTTCCCCAAGGAGGTGGTGTCTGACCGTGGTACTAACTTCATTTCCAAGTATATGAAGTCCCTGTGGCAGGAGTGTGGTGTAACCTATAAATTCACCACTCCTTACCACCCCCAAGGTAATGGGCTGGTTGAGAGATTCAACCGGACCCTTAAAGGCATGATTATGGGTCTGGAAGAACCCATGAGGCGTAAGTGGGACGTCCTCTTGCCATGCCTGCTCTTTGCTTACAGAGAGGTGCCCCAGAAGTCCTTAGGGTTCAGTCCCTTTGAACTGCTGTACGGCCATCCTGTAAGAGGACCTCTGAGTCTGGTCAAGGAAGGCTGGGAGAAAGTTCCCAGGAAAACTCCCCAGGATGTATTTAGTTACATGCTGGCCTTCAGGAACCAGACTCGGCGTTTCAGACAACTCGCTGAGGCGAATCTGGAAGCCAGCCAGGAAGAGATGAAACGTTGGCATGATCAGAACGCCACTCTGATCGAGTTTCAGCCTGGACAAAAGGTTTGGGTCATGGCCCCAGTGGAGCCCTGTGCGCTCCAGGATAAGTGGACCGGACCATTTGAGGTGGTGGAGCGCAAGAGTGATGTCACCTACTTGGTGGACTTGGAGTCTCCCAGGAACCCCTTGCGGGTCCTGCATGTGAACCGCCTGAAGCCCCACTTTGAGAGGTCTGAAGTGGGCATGCTCTTAGCAACAGATGCTGGGATGGAAGAGGAGACTGAACCTCTTCCTGACCTCCTGTATGCAAAAGAGCAAGATGGGTCAGTGGATGGTGTGAACCTCTCTCCCACCCTGACCCCAGAACAGCAGAATGACTGTCGCCAACTGTTGGGACAGTTTTCTGATCTGTTCTCCCTGACTCCCAGTATCACTGAATGGTGCATCCATGATGTGGATACTGGGGACAGTCCTCCTGTGAAGCATAAAACTTACAGAGTGACTGACAGGGTGAGAGCTTGCATCAAGGAGGAGGTCTCCAAGATGTTTGCCTTAGGGGTGATTGAGTCCTCTAACAGTCCTTGGGCCAGCCCAGTGGTCTTGGTCCCAAAGGCTGCCGCGCCTGGTGCCACACCTGAACTCCGGTTCTGTGTGGACTACCGAGGACTCAATTCAGTCACCAGGACTGACGCGCACCCCATCCCCAGAGCTGATGAGCTCATTGATCGGTTAGGGGCTGCCCAGTACCTCAGCACGTTTGATCTAACGTCTGGATACTGGCAGATCGCCTTAACTGATGGGGCCAAAGAGAGGTCAGCATTCTCCACACCAGATGGGCACTACCAATTCCGGGTGATGCCCTTTGGGATGAAGAATGCCCCTGCCACCTTTCAGAGGTTGGTCAACCAGGTGTTGGCTGGGCTGGAGGATTTCAGTGCCGCCTACCTGGATGACATTGCAGTGTTCAGCGACACTTGGGAGGAACATCTGCACCACCTCTGGGAAGTGTTGAAGGCGCTGCGGAGGGCAGGCCTCACGATCAAGGCGAGTAAGTGCCAGATCGGGCAGGGTTCTGTGGTGTACTTGGGACACCAGGTAGGGAGCGGCCAGGTGGCGCCCCTACAGCCCAAGATAGATACCATTCTGGCTTGGGAACCCCCAAAACCCAGACAGAGGTGAGGGCCTTCTTAGGACTCACCGGGTATTACAGGAGGTTTGTCAAGGGGTATGGCAACATTGTTGCACCCTTGACTGAGCTGACTTCCAGGAAGCAGCCCAGGAAAGTGAACTGGACTGATGCCTGCCAAAAGGCTTTTGATGCCCTGAAATCTGCCATGTGCACGGCGCCCGTGCTTCAGGCGCCCAACTTCTCAAAGGAATTCATTGTGCAGACAGATGCTTCAGAGCATGGTGTTGGGGCTGTGCTTTCACAGATGAATGAGGAGGGCCTAGACCAACCTGTAGCCTTTATTAGTAGGATGTTACTCCCACGGGAACAGAGGTGGAGTGCGATTGAACGTGAGGCATTTGCTGTGGTCTGGGCGCTGAAGAAGTTGAGACCATATTTGTTTGGGACTCACTTCCGGGTTCAGACAGACCACAGGCCCCTCAGATGGTTAATGCAGATGAGGGGTGAGAATCCAAAACTGTTGAGGTGGTCCATTTCCCTACAGGGGATGGACTTTACGGTGGAACACCGCCCTGGTACAGAACACGCCAATGCTGATGGTCTGTCCAGATTTTTCCGCCTTAGTGATGAGAACTCCAAGGAGGAAGGGTAGTTCTCCCCACATTTCAGCTGGAGGGGACACGTGTTAGACTTGGCACCATTGGCGTGGGTCTCCCTTCCATTTTTTTGCTGTTGCCTCTTATGTTTTGCTGGTTTTAGATGCTTTTGGGCACTGTGCCACTGCTGTTCAGTGCCACAGTGCAAGTGCTCCCTACTGTAAATCGATGTATGGATTAGTGACTCCATGATTGGATGATTGGTTTACTTGTCAGTCCCTAGTACAGTGCACTGAGTGTGCCCAGGGCTTGTAAATCCAATGCCGCTGGTGGGCTTGCAGCACTGGTTGTGCCACCCACAGAAGCGGCTTGTAAAATGTGTCTCAGGCCTGCCATTGCAGAGCCTGTGTGCAGTCTGTGACTGCCATGTCGACTTGGCAAGTGCACCCACTTGCCAGTCCCTAAACCTTCCCTTATCTTCATATCAGACACCCCTAAGGTAGGCCCAAGGGCAGGGTGCATTGTAAGTATAAGGTAGGACATGCCCTGGTGTGTGTGGCATGTCCTAATAGTGAATTACAGCCATTTTCGTTTTTCACTATTGCAAGGCTACCTGTTCTCCATAGGCCAGAATGGGCAGTTTGATTATTACACCTTATAATCCTAACTGACCCAGAGAACATGGTAGAAAAACGAATTTAGTATGCCTGAACTCAGGATGATAAAATACATCTTTTAGTGAAGTTGGTTTTAACATTCTTTGTTTGAAAATACCACTTTTAGAAAGTAGGTATTTTCTTGCCTAAACCATCCAGCTGCCTCTGCTCAGGTTGTGTATTGTATGTCTGGGTTTGTGAGTGACAGGGGCTGGGGGATTCCAGGAGGCAGGGTGAGTCAGCACTAGGCTGAATAGGTCTGCCTGAAGGAGGATGGGTGGGAGGAGTTGCACCTGGGTCTGAATAGGGCTGTGCCTGCCTTCCACAATGCTGGCTCCACCTCCTGCCGGGCGTCTGATGGCTCTGCCCCTCACTCTCAAAGGAAAGAAGGAGTCAGAAAAACAAAGTGCTCCAGGACTGACCAGAACTGGTTTTGGACTAGGCAGAGGCCTCTCTGCCTTCAGAGAACAAAGGAAAACTGTGTATAAAAAGGGGACCCAGACCCCTAGGAAATTAGATCACTTCTGGGAAATCAAGAAACCTGTTGCCAAGGAGAAGAACCGGAGAAGCTGAAGGAGGAGTACTGCCCCTGTGCTGTTTTGCTGATTGGGGTTGGCCTGCAGTGGTTGCTTTCTGCCAAGGACAGGAGAAAAGACTTTGCTGTGCTTTGTCATCTTGAAGAAGAGAATCTCCAAGGGCTTGAACTAGAGCTTGCCTCCTGCCTGAAGTCTCAGGGATACAAGACTTCACCAACCAGCTCCCCCTGCATTCCCTTGCTGGGAATTGAAGTGCCTGCTGTTGTGCTGGGCCTTCTGAGAGACTGCGTGTCGCTGGGAGCTGGAAGCGCGACGCAACAATGAGAAGCGTGTCGCCGCCGCAGCCGCGGTCATCGCATCGCCGAGGAAGCGAGACGCCGCTGCCGCTGTCATCATCGCATCGCCGAGCGCGGCGCATCACCGGAGAAGCGAGACGCTGCCACAGAGGTCATCGTCGCATCGCCGGAGAAGCGCGTCGCAGGGCCTGTCGCGGCTCCAAAGATCATCGAGTCGCCGCACGGCCGTCGGGCGTGCACGCATCACACCAACGTTGTCGCACCGCCACCAAGACGCCATTTTGCCGCATCGTACCGGAGAAGAGTATCGCATCGAGGTGCCATCTTGTCGCATCGCACCGGAAAGCAGTAAGAAACCGACGCATCACCTCCCACACAGTAAGGAAGCGAGCATCAACTCCCCTGCGCAGCAGTAAGGAACCGACGCATCCACTCCCCTGAGTGTAAGGAACCGACGCATCACCTTCCCTGCGACCCTTTTGTTTTCTTTGCGTTACGCATTCAAGGTACATTGAGAGTAAAGTGTCGCATTTACAACTTGAGAGAACTGAACTATTTTATAACCTTTTAAAGCCTATTTTTGAGTACAGTATTGTGGATTTTTGCTATTTGGTCTTGTGATAAGTCTATATAAAGATTACTTATTTTTACATAACAACCTGTGTGGTGTCCATCTGTAGTGTTTTCACTGTATTACTGTATGTGTTCACAAATGCTTTACACACTGCCTCTGAGATAAGCCTGTCTGCTCGTGCCAAGCTACCAGGGGGTGAGCAGGGGTTATTTTAGGAGTGTATCCCCCTTATCCTGACTAGAAGCAAGGGTCCCTATTTGGACAAAGGTGCAAACCATTGCCAACTAGAGACCCCCAGTTCTAACAATTTGCAAGTAGGATAGTATTTTTTTCCATTTAATGAAATGTGCAAGGCCATGAACATTCCATGAAATAATAAGTAATGGGTGAGAGGTAGAAGGGATGTTAGATGCCATGCGATTGTTAGGAGGTGAAGATACTAAATTCTGAGGGAGACAAAGGAGTAGAAAAGGAAGAAAGATAAAGAATGAATTCTGGACAAGGAGGGAGAGTAAGTATGAAGTAGTTGTTAATAAATAGTAGGATAAGTGAGAGAGAGGAAATATAAGACACTAAAAAAGAAACTGAGAAGAAATTAACAGAGAGAAAAAAGGAAAAGAAAGGAAAAGAAAAAGAAAAATGGAAAAAAGGACAAGTATATTACGTAAAAGCAACACAGTATTTAGGGGGATAAGACTGTTTTCTGTGGATCTAGACTTTCGGGCTATATGCGCCGGGGGAGTCCCATCCAGCAACAAAGTGGATAAAAAGGATATAATAGAGTCATCGTATTAATAGTAACAAGTGAGCTTGTAATTATAAGAGCGAACGAGTATTGAGATGTTGAGATATACAAAACATTGTATAAATAAGGGAAGACATAAAAAATTATTAGAGTATGATAAGAGAGAGGAGGAAGGAATAGAAGGAGAGGGAAAATAGAAAGAGGAATATATAAAATAGCACATGTGAGATCTTGCACAGTATAATAATGATATTAAATATTGAATATATTCATGTTTAGATAATATGACAATTAAATTAAATAATGCAATAGTTGCATAGTAATACAATTAAATGTTATCACAATTATTTCAATAAATATTAATACATCAAGATAATATCGTAAATGGATAGTGCAATGAAAAGTTGGTGAATAGAAAAAGAAGAAGAGAGATGTAGGGAGAGGAGAGAATTAAAGCTAGACTTCCAGGCTATATACGTCGATGGAGTTTTATAAAGTAAAGAGGAAGGCCTATGCTATTTTAAAGTTGAGCTTATATATACTAATTCTTAATTCATATTATTCATAAAAATTCATAACATTCATATTATATCACTATAAAATAGTTCAACTCTATCATGTGCATAAGCAAGGAGATACAGCAAGGAGATAGGGGAGGGGAGAAAGGATTTAAGAAAAGGGATATAATATAGTATAGCATAAATGACGAAAGAGAGGAGGAAGGAATAAAAGGAGAGGGAAAACAGAAAGAGGAATGTATAAAATAGCACATGTGGGATCTTGCATAGTATAATAATGATATTAAATATTAAATATAATCATGTTTAAATAATATGACAATTAAATTAAATAATACAATAGTTGTATACTAATACTATTAAATGTTATCACAATGGAAAATTGATAAATAAGAAAAAAGAAGAAAAGAAATGTAAGGAGAAGAGAACATTAGCACTAAACATCCAGGCTAAATACGTCGATGTAATTTTATAAAGTAAAGAGGAAAATCTATGTTATTTTAGAGTTTAGTTTATATATATTAATTCTTAATTCATAACATTCATATAAATTCATAAAATTCATATTATAACACTATAAAATAGTTAAACTTTATCATATGCATATGCTAGGAGATAGGGGAGGGGGGAGAGGATTTAGGAAAAGGAATATAATATAGTATAGCATAATATAATATAATATAACCCAATACAATATAGTATAAAATGAGCATAACATCATAGATAATGCATAACAGAATAAATGAATATTCAGATATTCATCAGATCGTAGTTTCAATAGATCGTGAAGTAAATGACTTCTGACTGCTCTTCAGTAGTAATCAAAATAAATAATAAGTCAAAGTTCAGGAAACATCTTCTTCAGATGATGAAAGAGATTTTAAGGGAGAACGTGATTTGTATCTATCTCTTCCCTGCGTAAGAGCAGCTACTGCCTGCAGGGCTTGAGCTCGATCTCCAAAAGAGCGTATATGTCGGTCTGGATCTCTTCCTCTGCTTTGGAACCTTGTCGCTTCAGAGGGCCATAAGGAAATTCCTATCATCAGAACTTCAATATTAAGTAATTAAATAGTAAATCAGAGTTAATCAGAGTTCACTGCACGCCGTCCTCAGCTGATGAAGAGGATTTTAGAGGAGAGCGTGATTTGTCTCTATCTCTATCCGGCGTAAGAGCAGCTACTGCTTGAAGGGCTTGGGATCGGTCTCCCAGGGAACGCACATGTCAATCTGGGTCTCTCCCTCTACTATTGGAACGACCTGGATTGCGTTGAGTTCCACCAGAAGATATCTTAGAACTGAATGAAGGAGGTTGGGATTTAAGCTCAGGTATAGGCATAGTACAGCCCATATTCTGAGGAGTGAGGTTCTCTAAGAATTGTCTAAGATCTTCTGGATTGAAGAATTCTTTAGAGATGTCGTCTTTAGTGATTCGTAGGCGTGCCGGCTCAAAGAGGCCATATTTGATGTTTAATTGACGCAGGCGAAGTCTAAGAGAGAGAAAGGCCTTGCGGCGATCATTCGTTTCTCTTGAAAAGTCTGCTGTCACACGAATCTCATGACCTTCAAATGTATATGGACCATGGATACGAGCATCATTGATTAATTGACGAGCCTGTTCGAGGCGTAGAAAGCAAACAATCAGTGTGCGTGGTCGTATGTTTTTTTAGGTCGAGCCTAGAGTAGCGCGCATGCGCTGCTCTGTGAGACTTTATGTAAGGGGCTTCCAAAAGCTGACCACACGCTCGTGCACAATGGCCTTTTCCGTGCTGTTACCCACACGGCCGCCATGTGTTTTCAATTATCGCGCCCGGCGGCCGTGCGGGTAACCGCAAGCAATAGGCCATGGTGCACGCTCTTACGCGCACACCGCTCGCGGGCTTATTTCACTTTCCTTCCATTTCTATCTCCTTCGTCAGTCAGTTGCTTTTATTGTTTTTGTTTTCACTTTTTCTATAGATCGTTCTAGGTATACTTATTTACTTCTTGCTCTACTTCTTTCTTGGTTTGTGCTCTCATTGTTTTCCTTTCATCTCTACTTTGTGTTCCTTCTGTGCTTCCAGCCTCCGCTCCTCCCTCTCTCTATTTGTGTTTTCATCTTTGAACTCTTTGTCCTCGCCCTGCCCTTTCTCTTCCCCTCGTTTTCCTTTATTGCTACTGCTCTCACCACATTCCTCCTCCTTCGTTTATTCCTCTTTGTCAATTATCCTGTCTCCCATTCTTCATTCATCTTCGATGCATCTTTTATTTTCTTACATGCTTTTGTGTACTTTCTCCTTTCCTTTTTTCCCCTTCCTCCATATTTTCTACCACTTTATCGCCTGTATTCTTTGTCTTCTTCTTTATTACTGCCTTCCTTATTTGATTTCCTCTTCTTTATTCCACCTTCCTCGTTCTCGCTCCTGTTTTCTCTGTCTTACCTCATTCCTCGTTCTTTGCAACATTGCCCCATCATCTTCAGTCGTTTTCTCGCTGTGCTTCTGCCTTTCTCCTTCTGCTCGTTATTTCTTATTTCCTCCATGTGCAGCTTCCCATCTTTATTTCTTCCCTGTCGATCTTTCCCCTCTATTCCTTCCACCCTGCATGCTTGCCTCTACTGCTTCCTTCGTTTTCACTCGCTTTCACGCTTTATTTCCTCAGTCTTTATTCTGTCACTCCTTTTCTGTTCTCCCTTTAAACCACTTCTTCCTTTTATCCCTCTCTTCTCTCGTCGCCCCTCCTCCTTTCTTCTCATCTTATTTTCTTCCTTCTCTCCTTTCTTCCCTCGTCTTCCCCTCTCTTCCTTGCTTCCTCGGTTCCTTTCCGTATCCAGCCCCATCTCTCTGGCACCTCCGACCTTTCCCGCTGCCTCCCGACCGCCCTAACAGTTGGGAGCCGGTGCCTGCGGGCGCAGAGTCGGGCTCGCCGTGATTTATGCCGTCGGTATAACAGCAGACACACTGCAGTCCATCACTGCAGTCCCCCTCATTAAAATTCAGCTCCGGCCCCGACTGCAGCACTCCACAAATGGAATATTGTACATAATTTCTGAAAATGCTTGTTTATGGCAGTTGGTACAGTGAGCGCCAACAAAGTGGGTGTTTGTGACTCGCCATGTTTTTCTCACTTCTCCCGCTTTAAAACAAATAGTTGTGAGCGGCGCAGACAGAGTTTCAACGCTGGGTAGTTGAGGACAGGCCTTTAAAGATGTGCAAGAAATTTAACACTTTTACGATGAAATTAGGTAAATTATCCAGCTACTAAACTACAGTTTCGACTACAGCGTATTTGTCAAAGCTTATTTCACCATGGGCCTTTACGTCTATTCAGCGGCCTTCACTGTTGCATGATGTCAAATCTGCTCTTCTAAAATTACAAGCTACAGTACAGGCTGCTATAAAACGTGCAAAAAGGTTTAAGATAACAAGCATTGGCATAGCCAATAGGTCTCACCTTTGGGACCTTATAAGTGTTTAGTTATCCAGCACAATATCCTTGATGCAACAACATCAACTGTTGCATGGCTATACACTTATAAGGTCCCAAAGGCGAGACCTATTGGCTATGCCAATGCTTGTCCTCCTTTGAACGGAACAATGCGAAGTGCTCTCTGCATCTCCAATGGTGGTTTGAAGGTAAGACCTGTGATCTTTGGAAGGGTTGTTTTGAGAAAGGATTTAGCATCTGAACCCTCTATACTTTCCGGAAAACCAAAGAAACGTACATTGTCCCGGCAACTTCTGTCTTCCAAATCTATAATTTTGCTCCTAAGGAAAAGAAGTTCTTGATCTCGGTCCGGTATGTTGTTAAGTCGGTTCTCAACAGTGACAATTCGTTCAGTTAGACCTTCAAGATGATTTTGAAATCCAGCAATATCTGCGCGTATGGATTTGGTTTCAGTTGTTGGGGCAGATATGGACGTTTCCATGCCCTCTAAGCGTCGTCCTACTGCAGAAATTTCCTGGAGTATGCGGTCCATAGTAGGGTCTGGTGTAGTTGCCACAATAGGATTAGATAATTTTTGAGTTGAGGGAATAATATTTAAAACTTCTGAGGTGGGTCGGCCCTGATTTAGAGCTTTAGAATAGAGAGGCAGTTTTATGGATTTACCATTCGCTTTACCAGAGGGCATCTCTTGTTATTTTTAATTCCAAGCAGGTAAGTAATTCTCTTAACTGTGATCTTCAACACTATGGGCAGTATAAGTAAGTCTTTCTGATATGAACAAAGGAGAGATTGTTAGGCACTCTAGAAACTCGGAAAAGAATCAGGCTGTATTAATGAGCTATGTTTACTTCAGTGTTGCTATTCCTAAGCTGAAGGAGTACACTTCCTTCACTCAGGTGCGTCTATTCTATAATATGAGAGCGCATATCCAAAAAAGGACAATGTAGCTTTTTGAGGAAGTCACATATGACTCAACATTCCTACTGCCACAGTGTAATAGTTATATTAAAGCTGTGTGTGAACAATGTGTAACGTCTGAGGAGAAGCACTAACCGCAACGTTAGAAATCACCAAGGCAAAGCAGAATATCTTCCTTATTTGACTGAACCAGACATAACAGAGGAGGAATGTTCCTAATATGAATAACTCCTACGCTTGGTCACAGTCACGAATTGGTGTTTAAGGAGCATAAAATCACCTCAGATGCTCCTGTTTCATAACGTCAGCGCGCAAACCTGAAATAAACGTGAAGTAAACACTGCGGCTTGTCGAGGGATTCGTGCCTGTCTCAGACGTTCCCAATGCTATAGTATAGCGCTTACTTCATAAGCCATGCAATTACAGTATAATGCTCACTTCAAAAGCCATATAAGCCCAGTGCGCACTATCTGAGGAGAGACACGGGCGGCGATAATAGGAATCGTTAAACTGCAACAGTGTTTTGTTTTTCCTCATCTCACCAAATTATGCAACAGAAAAAAGAAGCAACCTGGAGAGTAGCGACCCTTCAGAAAGATATCTTTTCCCACTTGGCAGTCTCAGCTCAGGGCAGTAACAAGTAGCACAAATCTTCCCAAGTGCTCTTATTGTGTAGAAATAGCGCACTACGCACAAAGGCAGCACGAGGTCAGACGGCTTTACCTGAACGACACAGCACTTCGCTTGACTCCAGGCACTTCCTTGTTTTTCGTGGTACTTGGGGTCAGCGGAAAGGCAAACCCGCCTCAGACGCCTTTCATAAGTTTACCTCAGGCGCTCCGTAAATTCCAAGATGGCCGCATCTTCCGAGCGTAGTTCAGCCGCTCGCAAACACAACAGGGTAGAAGGGCATGATAGGAGGCTTCCCGCGTTGCCGGAATTGCCGAGTCAGTATGTTAGAGGGTACGTTATGGTTGGTCACACTCTTCTGCGTACCTCTCCCCTCTCAGAGTCTCTTTCACACTTTGCTCGGTCACTTGGCAAGAAAGAACCATGTGTTAAAATATCATAGTTTATTAAACAATTCAAAAGCATAAAAGAAAATACTTCAATTTAAGTGTTGCCCATCAACATATGGGTAAGATCAGAAATAACTGCATCAACAATGTTAAAGATCAATTGGTTCAATTCAAACAGAAATGTATATCTATAAATTAATCCATGAGCAGCCGATCAAGGGGCAGCCCTGAATTCAAGAGTGATACAAATGATAGCATTCAGAGGACAAACTTCTTATTGAGATAAAATAACAATATTCAAGACTACACATTTAAACTGAAATAAATGCAATTGCTTGGGTACAGATTACCTGAAGTAAATAATCTGACAAAGCCAAAAGGCAGAATTATTGAGTCAGATAGTCTGACAAAGTCAATGGGCAGAATCTGACAAAGGCAATAGGCAAAATTATTAAGTCAGATAGACTGACAAAGTCAATAGGCAAAATCTGACAAAGCCAATAGGCAAAATTATTAAGTCAGATAGACTGACAAAGTCAATAGGCAAAATCTGACAAAGCCAATAGGCAAAATTATTAAGTCAGATAGACTGACAAAGCCAATAGGCAAAATTATTAAGTCAGATAGACTGACAAAGCCAATAGGCAAAATTATTAAGTAGGAGCATTATCACCTTGGCAATAGGAGCTCTGGGCCCAGTCAGGAGCGATTGATCAGTCGGGAACCCTCACACGGCACCTGGGTGCTGGTTTGAAGAGAATTCGAAGCCACACCCTGGGTGCAGCTGTTTTATATGCTTGAATGCAGAAGTTTTATCATCTCTGACGTAGGTCCTGACGCAGCCCTTGACCGCCCTCTTACAGTAACTATGGAAAATTCCACACTTAGAACTGTGAAGTGGTATCATGGTGAAATTAGGGGCTTTTGACAGGTGGTCAGTGCTCCTGACCGCAAAAAGTAAACAAAGGATAATTTTTACCATAAGAAAGCTCAGAGTTAACATTTTAATACATTAATTCTTTGTCACGTAGCCGTCTTTCACCGCTTCGATTAAGCAAGCGCGGAAAGTTTCATAACTAAAAATATTGCAAATGTACTTGTGAAACCGCCAGATGTACCAAAAATGTCCTACGTGTGTGGGCTAATCTAATTCTCGTAACTGTGGAAATTTACAAGGGGGGAGAGTTTGTCGCGGAGGATGGCGCAGGCCTCTGCTGTCAGGTTAGTGAAGTCTATGAGACCAGTTTTTAATATTAAGAAAATGATAATAGGAGAAGGTGAACTTGGGCCTATGTGTGGATTTGTAAGAAAGTGAAGGACCGTGGACAACTTAAAGACCCTTTATCTAGGCCTCAGTGGTGGGGCTTATCTAGGGATGCCAGGTTTGAAGGGTATTGCAGAATGGGGTGTGGGTGTCTGTTAGATGGTAAAACGGGACCCTCCTACACATCCCTTCTCTTGTTCATTATTGAACACGTCTGTGACACAGTACTTTGCTGGACCCTCAGGGGCTTGGTGCATACCGAGTGGGTCACTAATATACATGCATGCTGTCTGTGGTGGCAATTCTGGTGTTATAGTAACGTATTCTCCCCCATCCTCGGGAGCTAACTCCTCATACCCGTTAATGTCATGCTCCTCCCTTAAGGCGTATCTAGGTGGTGGAACCGGTGGAGCTGTAGGTGTGTTTGAAGAGGCATGAGGGGCAGGTTGTTCTAAGAGTTGCACATGGATCTGCCCATTCCCATCCCCGGGAGCACGGTCCATGTCCTGATACTGTGCATTGTTATTAATTCCAGTGTGAACGTAATTCATTCCTACTGCTTTGGTGCTGCATCTGTTGACACATTTAATTACTAGCTGTGCACCGCAACACATTAACAGGACAACACAACAAATAGGTAGCACAATTTTCAAGATAGCAGATAGCCATGAAGGCATCCAGTTCAAGTTGAACCAGTCCGTAATAGGATCTGCAGCGGCACCGCTTTCGTCACGCATCTTTTTTCCCAGATTGCCCAAGTCCTCAATGGCCTTAGCGAGCGACCCGTTTGCGGCATCATTAGCCGGTATGAAAGTGCAGCAGCTCTTTCCGATGGCACTGCATACACCACCCTGCATAGCTGTGAGTTGATCTAGAACATATCTATGCTCTAGAACCATAAGCCTTAAAGGCCTTAACTCTTCCTGTATGGCGTTGAACCCATCTCGGGTGTTATTTATCAGAGTCATTAGTTCGTATCGTGTGACCTGTAGCCACCGGGCATTAGCTGATGTTTGCCAAAGGGGCCACAGGCCTCCAAAGAATTCCTGGGCACCATTGAACAGGCGAAATTCTTCAGGAATTTCGGCGAAGGCATCGTTAGCGAAGTATTGAGCCTTCCGTCGGTGCCGGTGAAGCAGGGTGACGTCATTTGTCATGGGGTGCTCAAATACTTGAGAGATGTTGGATGCCGGGACAACGAGATGCAGCTCGTGCATGGTAACCATGGTGCATAGGCCCTTCCATCGAGGAGGCAACTGGGGGTAGATGCGTTCTCCACATGCCCAAAAGATGTCCATGAGGCTGGCGGTGCCGTCTTGGAGGTCCAAATTAAAAATTGTTGTGTTACAGTTTGTGTTGCTGCCCACAGGGCGAGTACCGTTACCTAGGAAGCAAAGAAGAGGATGTTTTAGTTTATATGCTCTCTTCCATTTGTAAGCTGTTCCCTTCCCAAAGGTGTACCGTCTAGTTTCCTCTGCCCACACCTCCTCACACTGAGTCTCAACATCCCAATCAATATTCTGTTGATATTCTGTTTTTGCAAAGGGTTCTCCCAAGGAAGCTGCCTTACATACCAGGGCGTCTGGGCCGTGCCATTTGTTATCAAAATACACATGGGCCTGCAAGAGCAGCACAGACCTATATTGACATGGACAGTTGGCAACGTGTGAACTGTTATTTTCGTGTATCGGGGGTTTGTTATGGAGTTGTTTGTTTATTGTCTCCTTACATAGTGCCGGGGGGATGTGAACATAAAAACCCAGATGCTTTGAATTCATGCTCATGAGTTGTGAGCGGTGTCTCCCATCTAGGTGATTCCCATCTATACAAATTCTTATTTTCTGTCTCGAATTGCAATGCATCAGTGACAACCATGTGTGTTAGATAGTTAGAATCCCACGCGGTGGTGTTTACAAACACAGTGTCTATCTCTGCTGAGAAAAGCTGTATTTGGCCGTAGATACGGCAAAGAAACAAATGGAGGAGGCATTTGGCCGTTGGGGGTGGTATTTCTTGTGGGAACACCATTTTGTCTGCGCCAACTGCATGCGGGATGTGTGAGCACACAAAGCATGCTTCTTTTGTTACCTTTTTCCCTATTTGAGACATGTGCCGGTACCACATGTTATCTAGCAGGGCACTATGGGCTTCATGGTCTTTATTAAGTGTGTCAGGACGTATGGAGTGGAAATCAGGTCTGGGATGTTGGCGTGCAATGTGGACCATCGTGTCCTGGAGAGCGGTGGCCAAATCTTGTTTGTCATTATCTCTTGTTGGTCTATGACTCCTCCAGAACCTTGGTCTACCTCTTCTAAATCTGCGAATGTTGCGGGAGTTGGGACTGCGGTTCACTGGGGGACCTACTGTAATCTCTAGGAGCCTATCCCACGGAGTAGTAGTAATACTTGGGTCTGAGGCAGTAGCTATGCGTGTGGGGTGTGTACTAGTGTGTGCGCTAGCAGTGGTATACTGTGGAAGTGATGGATCTTCAGTGTGGTGCGGGGAGTGTTCTTGTGCAGTTGTAATTTCTGTAATTTCTGGCACAACTGGTTGTTTTGAGAATGGTGCAGTAATATTAGCAGAGAGATGTGGCTTAAAAGTTACAATATAAAACAGATACCAATTAAGTGCGGCCAACGTTATAGTGGAAAAAAGGCAAAATGTTAAAACAAATAAAATACATAACTTTGCATTTCCATTAAGGTCCTCGATATTATGCTCATGGCGGTCATTATCTTCATCATCAAAGGAGGATGGAAACCCGCTGTCTTGGTGGAGCTGTACCAAGGGTATGTCCTGTCCCTCCTCTAGTCGATTGGCGGAGGTGGTGCGGGGTCCAAGCGGACGTGACTGCGATGGATCCATGCTTTTCTTTCAGCTATTCGTACTGCAGTTGGTGACGAGTCGATCACCTTGAATGGGCCCTCGAATTTAGGGTCCTTCCAGCGTCTGACGTTTTTCCGGATGAAGATCTGCGTCCCGGGACAGATTGGTGGGAGCTCAGGATCGGTGGGGCCCTTCCCCTTTCTCTTGGATATCTGGATAGAAAGGAACTGCGCTGCGCTGGTTAGTTGGCACAGATAGTGGTAGAGTTCTGCCTTAACTATCTCAGATGATGACTCACTATCTAATTTGGGGCGTGTGGATGGAACTGTTACATTTATGGATCGTCCAGTGACAAGCTGATGGGGTGTGAGGTGATGATCCGAACTTGGGGAGTTTCTTAGTGCAAACAGTGCTATGGGCAGGCAATAAAGCCATTTCTTTCCTATTGTGGCACTTATCTTACTTATTTTGTTTTTGAGCAGGCCGTTAAGGCGCTCACAAATGCCGTTGCTTTGTGGGTGGTAAGCTGAGGTCAGCTTGTGTTTGATGCCTAGCATTGTGGTCAGGAAGGAAAAGATGGCGTTTGAAAAATGACTTCCGTTATCGGTCCGGATGGAGTCTGGGATGCCCCAGCGAGTAATGACATCACGTAATAGAAATGTGGCAGCTGCTTTGGCATCGCAGTGGACGCAAGGTCCACTTTCGATCCAGCGTGAGAATGGACATACTACCACAATGAGATAGCGATAATTTTGGCAGCGATCGATCATATCGACATAGTCAATGTGCAATTCTTTGAAGGGGCCTGATGGTCTAGGAATTGTAGAGGCAACGGTTTTGAGCGTAGGGGCTGGGGAGTATTGTTGGCAAATGAGACATTTATTAACATACAATTGTATCTGCTCATAGGCATTGGGGATGAACCAGTCTGTTTGCAAGGTGATGGACATATTGTCTCGGGTGACATGTGTGGGAAGGTGGAGTTGATCTAATGCCACTTGTAACAAAGCCTGTGGCATCACAGGTTTCCCTGTTACTGTTTGTCTGTATACGAAGTCGGCGGAGTCCTGCTGTACTCCCCTCTTCTTCCATAACTCTTTCTCTTGATCTGGTGCACTTTCTTGCATTTCTCTGAGGTGTAGTTGTGCAATATGATCGTATTGTCGCGTTTTGTCAATATCAAATGGTGTTGGTAATTGGGGTGATGTGTTTGAACTGTGTTCACTGTTGGTGTCGTGCTCTGTTGGAGGTACTGTTTGCGATAAGAGAATAGGGGCAAGTTGGACTTCCGGTGCTGTTTGGATTGAGGGGCCTGTTACTGTGGGGCCTCTGGCTGCAGCTTTAGCTGCCCAATCAGCCAGAGCGTTACCTCTGGAGACAAAATCTTGGCCATTAGTGTGCGCTGTGCATTTTACTACGGCTACTTCAGCTGGTAGTGTAAGGGCCTCAATAAGTTCTTCAAGTAACATTTTGTGAATGACAGGTGTACCATCTGATTTAAGGAAGCCGCGCCTTCTCCAGCGGAGGATGCTGGAGTGAGTTGTTGTGGTGACATATGCAGAATCTGAATAAATTGTAATGCGGTCCTCAGCTCCAATGTTTAGGGCAGCTATGAGTGCTACTAGTTCAGCTGCCTGGGCAGAGTAATGTGGTGGGAGCGTAAGCTGCTGTACGATGTCTAAGGAATCGGAGGAGTCATTTTGCTGTGCTTTAACTACTGCTGCTCCTGTGTATCTTATGCCTGTTTCTTGATCAATGGTAGAGGAGCCATCAACAAAGTATACAGTACTATTTGGTAAGGGATCTTCTTTGGCTGCTCCTGACTCATCTGGTGAATAAGTGGCACAATCATGGTTGTCATCATCTGAGGTGGCAATTGGATGGGCAAAAAATGTGGCGGGGTTTACGGTGTGACATTTGACAATTTTCAGAGAAGGTAATGACAGTATGACTTCGTAGCCTGACACTCTTTGCGTTGTCAGTGTTGTTTTAGCTTTCTGTATTATTGCAAAAACAGCATGTTCAGTGTACATTGTTAGTGGGGAACCCATTACAATGGGGGTACTTTTTCAACAGCAAATGCTGCGGCAGCAAGGGCCTGTTCGCAAGGGTAATGGCCTTTCATGACAGAGTCCAGCATTCCGCTGAAATAAGCAATTGGCTTATGGCCCATGGGGTATTTTTGAGTGAGTACTGCTGTCATGACTAACCCATCACAGTGAGTGAAGAGGTAGAATTCTTTTGTGTAATCAGGTGATCCTAACACTGGTGCATGTGTTATCTCATCTTTGAGCTGGGTGTAGGCTGTTCTCATTTCAGGTGTCCATTCAATTTTATTATGTCTGTCTTTGCCCATTTTCACAGCTTTCAGCAATGGGGCAGTTATTGTTGCGAAATCAAAAACCCATTGGCGGACATAATTAACCAAGCCGAGGAATTTTTGCATGTCTTTAACTGTCTGGGGTTCAGGAGTGCCTTTTATTGCCTCAACTCGACCTGGAGTCACTCGCCTGCCTGATGCAGACAGTAGCTGTCCTAGGTAGTGTACCTCCTCCTGACAATACTGTAATTTTTGTTTGTCAACTTTATATCCTCTTTGTGCCAGCGTGGTGAGTAAGAGGATGGTGTCTTTCCTGCATTGTTGTTCGGTGGGGCTGCAAAGCAGTATGTCATCGACATATTGCAGTAAGGTGCTGTCACATTGGAAATTGGACAAGTCTTCTTTGACGACCCTGTTGAAAACACTAGGGGACTCACAGTACCCTTGAGCTAACCTTGTGTACGAAAATTGCACATTTCTGAATGAGAACGCCAGGAGGTATTGGCTGTCTGAGTGCAAAGGAATGCTGAAGAAAGCATTCTTCAGGTCGATGACAGAAAAGTACTGTGCATCCGGGGGGACATTGGTGAGAATGACAGAGGGGTCTGGAACAATAGGGAATTCTGGTACAACTATGCTGTTAATTGCGCGAAGATCGTGTACCAAACGCCATTGATTTGTCTTCCCCTTCCGCACAGGGAAAAGGGCTGTGTTACACGGAGAGATACAAGGATAAATTACTCCCTGTTCTAGTAATGCCTGTATAGTGGGGGCTATGCCCTCCTCTGCTGCTTTAGACAAGGGGTACTGTTTTATTCTGGGCAGGATAGCACCTTGTTTGAGTGTTATCTTAAATGGCCTGGCAGATCTAATAAGGCCCACATCATTTGGGCCTGTTGTCCAAAGATGTGCTGGTACCTGAGCCAAATCGGCTTCTCGCACAGAATCATAGTCGGGGGTGATCGTTGGTGTTCTAATTTCCATTATCACTGAGACGGGCACATTGTTATCATAGATAATCTCCGTTTTAGAATATTCCTCAGGGGATCCAAATAGCTGAGCATCTGAAATGTGTCTGACCAATCCTTCCTGTTCAAGGAAGATGACACAAGCCCATGTGTGGGCATTGTCATCGCATGCCAGGAAAGCACCATAGGTGGGTGTTATTTCAAGGGCGCAGATGTCAAAAATCAAGTTTTTATCTAATGCCGGTGAGTCTGGTACTTGGGGTCTAAAGAGAAATTCTTTTGGTAGCTGAACTGTGCGACCTCGTAATTCGGGAGTGGTGGCGACAATTGTGTGGACAGCTGCAGAGAAGGCCTGCTCATTGACTGGGCGTGCTCTGACTTGGCTATCTAAGGAAGACTGTGCAGTGACTGCCATCATCCTAGTTAGTGGAGTACCTGGAATGGAGCAAATCATTGTTCCATTGTCATCAAAGTGGATGGTCATGTTTAGTTTGGCCATGAGGTCGCGTCCTAAAAGATTGACTGGGGAGCTGGGTGAATAGAGCAGAGGCTGCTCCACTGTATGGCCTCCTATCTCCATTGAGACTGGCTTGGTGAAGGGGACCCTTGCTATTGCCCCAGAAAATCCCTGTGTGTCCGCTGTTTTGTTTGAAATGGGCAGAGGGCCACCTGTAATGCAGGAGTATGTGGCACCTGTGTCAACAAGAAAACTGTATATTTTGTTATTTATCATAACACTTGCAATAGGGTCCTCTTCAGTATTGCTTGTGCATGACAAAATTGGGCACACAAGAGTTGTCTGTGGGCTGTCCTAGCCAGTGTATCCTCCATGCTGATATTGCTGGATGGTGCCCTGAGTAAAGGGGTTGCTGGAGGCAACAATTGTTCCTCCTAGAGGCACATTGTTTTGTGTTTGGGGGACCATCTGGTAAGTAGGCTGTTGCTGTGGCTGTAACTGTTGCATTGGAATCTGCATTTGTTGGACCGCTGGCTGAACCTGAAGCATTGGGGGCGCTTGGAGCTGCACTTGCTGTTGCTGTGTTGGTTGCACATATGAGTATAGTACTTGGGGCTGCTGGGGGGTGGCTGTGTGCGCTGTTGTTGTTGGAATGGTACCTGTGCTTGGTAACCAGGACGCATATATTGCTGACCCATATCGCGCTTTTTACTGTTACAGTCTCTCTGGATATGGCCTTGTTTCTGGCAATAGTAACAGATTATTGGTGGTGCCCCTTGTCCTGGCTGTTGTGGAAACCTTTGCTGTCCCATCCCTCGCCCCTTCCTTGTCCACCCGTGTTCCAGTTCATGTTTGGTCTGTTATTGTAATAGGGCTGTATGTTGGTGCTGTACGCAGGTGGTGCTGGCATGTACTGTGTCATTGCCTGTTGTGGCTGCTGGACATACTGTATGGCTTGTTGGGGTTGAGCTTGTATGTACTGTACTGCAGGTGGTGCTTGTACCTGCTGAGGGGCAAGTTGGGTATTGCCTGCAAGAGCATTTATGGCAGCCTGAGGGAATGATGTTACTGCTGTCATTTGAGTGACGGGTGCCGCGAGCATGACTGTGTCAACATTGTCTTTTTTCTTATTTAGTTTCTGCTGTACTAGTTTGGCAGCGGCATTCTCTATTGCCAGCTGTCTAGTCTTCTCCTGTTCCTGTCTCTTTTTACAGTAATGTACAATGTGATCTTGTATCTCTGCCCATGGCTTGCATTCCATTGCTACAATGCCATCTAATTTCTCCTGCACTTCGGTTGGCAAACCTTTCTTTACTGTGTGGTAAAATAGTCTCCCATATCCTCCATTTGCGTCCCATCGTTGCCCTAACTCCTGGTGCCATTTTTCTTTCATTCTAGAAAGATAGTTGGCAGGGTCCTCATTTGGTTGCATAGTCTGTGACAACAGAGCCCCAATGTCAGGAACATCAGGGAATTTCCTGCGCAACTCAGCCCATGCTACTGTTCTAATCTCGTTGAAGGAAACACCATCATGTTTGGTGTTTGTTTTGGTAAGATTTTTATGAATACGTATAAAAAGATCTTCTGCATCTTCTCCAATGAGGGAGATCAGCAGGCTTTTTACATCTCCGATTGCTATGATTTGGCCTGTGGTGCAATTTTCAAAAGCTGCAATCCATTTTCCCGCAGCCTCTGTGAGGGGTGGGAGCAGCTTTTTGACATTTTCTTTGTCTAATGTAGACCAGGGGATATAGATGGGGGGATCAATGATGTTTTTATAGAGCAGTGGCATCTGGCGTGTTACCCCAGGGCGTTGCGCTGTGGGTCCTGTAGAATCATACTGGCGAGCATATCTCTGCCAGACTTTGAGGCTCTCCCTCATGTAGTCATAGTCCCAATCCTGATCTCCTAATCCTTTGAGGATGCATTCAACTGCTGTGGCCATGTACTGAGGTTCAAAAGAGCCTTCCCTTGGCCAAGGGCGCATTTGTGGCGCCAAGGGCTCTGACCAACCTGCCAAATCGTCTGTAAAAGGGTTAACTGCATAATCTGAACCTTCCCCCAATGTCACTATCTCATTGGGAGTGAGGTCATTACTAGCTTTTGGTGGAAGTGGTCTACTGAGATACATCATGTTACGTCTATTTTTCATCCTAATGGTGCGTAAGGAAGCGGAGCCCGAGACGTCATATAGTATGTCGTCGGGGCGTCCATGTGTCCCCAAGATTTTAAGTCTCTGTGCCTCGGTGGTCCTTTCCTTCCTTCTTACCACTGGGTCTTGTTCCTGTGGGTGTTCACAATATATTGGGATCTCACCAAACAGTGGATTGTGGCCTACTAGCACCAGTGGGCGTGTCTTCTCCCGTTCTAATGCTGTTGGGGATTGGTGGGCTTGGTGTGTGTTGGAGACTGTTTGTGTCATTCCAGAGGCGGCAGCGCCACAGTGGTGGGGACGCTCCTCATGGAGATATTGCACATTCCCTTCCCCATTCCCGCTGATAATTGTCTGTGGGTGGTGCTGGACGAGGTGGTGCCGCGTGGGTGAGGGTGGTGCTGGAGAGCTGGCCTTAGTGATCATGTCTGTAATGCTTTTGTTCATGTTCTCTAATTTAAATGACAAGCGTCTCATTGTTTTTATCTGTTCTGTGTGGCTAGGTGATTGATGCATGTATGACTGTTCTTCTTCAAGGTGCTGTGGTGAAATACTTTCCAGGCTGGTGCTTTTGCTCAAGTCTGCATTTTGTCTATAATTGCCATATGAGGAGGGAAGACCTGTGAGGGGGGCATGCTGTCCCTCAGTTATGCACAGCAATGGTGGTTTGGGGAACTCAATGAGCTGCCGCTGCTCTGTCATAAGGCCAGATCCTGGTACCTCAGCATGGGGGCAGCAGCCATGAAAGGCATGTTACTTTGCAATTGGGGGTGCGAATTTGAAACCAGGTGTGTATTGGTGTGGTGAAATATATTGGGGTCATGTTGTTGTTGAGTGTCAATGTCACAGAAGGGGTTTGATTTAGAGTATTGTTTAGTGCTGAGATCATGGGTAACAATAACAGGTGAACGCGAGGGACAGGGCAGGGCTTGAAAGATGGAGTCATGCGAGTGGCGAGATGATGTCTGAGAGACAGAGTTAGAGCCTTCCTCATCGTCTTCACCTGGGCGGGGGTGTGCAGTATTGACTGTTGGTGTAAATTTTAGTGATAGCTGTGCATCTATGAAGCCTGGGATCCCTGATACCGCTGTCTCCCTTACTGTACCGTTGGGGAGAGGCAGGTGTATGCTGCGCAGGTCTGTCAGGTCGGGGTATACATCCCCGGGGGGCATGGGTGGGGTCAGTGGTCTGTTCATGTGGTGGTACAGGTGACTAGGTGACGTGTGGGAAGCCTGAAATTCCTCAACCTGTGTGACGTGTAATTCTGGGCCGAGGTGCGGTGAGGAAGATGCCTCGTTGGATAATGGCTGAAAACCTGCAGCCGGGGACTCATTAGTGGTGACTGGTAGTTCCAATTGCTCCTTATTAGTCATCTCAGTATACATACCGCTAACGTGATAAGGTGGTGGGGGCGGAGCATTGGGTACAACCGGTGATGTGGGGTCAGAGTGTGTTTGAACCTTATCTTTAAAAATGCGCCAAAGGTCTAAAGTAGCCTTTCTCTTCTGTAGTTTAGTACCGGAGTACTTTGTGTCTAGAAAGGTGGTGGCATGCTCCAATATTATAGGGTCAAAGCTTCCCTCTGACGGCCAAGGATGAGTCATCTTTGTCGTATGCTTATGAAGCTCACGGCAGTGCTTTAAGATATGGTGTTCTTGACCTCCAAATGTTCTTAAGACATGTTGGAGTGGAGTCGCCATTTGGGTATGCGTAGTCCTAGGTGCTTTAGGCAAGGCCTAAATTACAGGAGCGCGTTTTCTCAGGTGCTAGGGACAATGTCTCTGATGAGTTCTTGCTGTACTGCCTGAATGACAATGTCATATACCCCGTCCTGTAGGTCCCGCTCTTGTGCTGAAGTATAAAGAGGGAAGCGAAGCTGGCCGTCAAAGCAGGCTTCAGCAATATAACTCTGGAGTGGGTGCCTTGGCCATGTGCTAGATAATATGGCAGTCAGTAGCGATCCATGGGGACGTATAATGAAGAAGATGTGAAAGTGGGTAGAAGTTTTATACACAGTAGAGCTCAAAATGCCATTCATGAATGTTGTTTTAAAAATACAATGTGTTTGAGGATGAAAGTCAATTTTTGTTGGAAAGGGATGCACTTAGATGTCAGGCGAGTATTCAGCGGTAGGAGAGTGAGTGTCAAGGGTAGGGGTAGGGACGTCTTCTACTAGCTCCTCTCCTATGGCGCTAATAATAAAGTGACACAGTGCTTTCCTCAAGTCCTGTTCGTCTGGTCCGGTGTATATCCCGTTGGGGGAGAAATCAGGAAATTGGAGTTGGTTGTCAGAGAGAGATGCAATGATCTTGCTCTGCAGTGGGTTGCGGGGGTAGGATGAGGTTAAGGTAGTAGGTATCTCTAAGCCTGGTGCTATTAAGCGAATACGTATGTAAATATAATCTGGTGTTTTGCGAACAGAGGTACTCAGGATCCTGTTCATGGGGACTAATAATAATTGAAGAGACTTAGAGTGTTTCCTAAAGTGTCAGTGCTTGCAATGTTTTTGTTCTTTGACTTTAGTGACAATGGGATGCGGAAAAGCTGGTGCTAGCGAAAGCGTTATTTGCTGTGCTTGAGTATAATCGATCCCTAGGGCTTGAAATATAGTGAGAAGGACAGTATTTGCTAGAGGTGTGACGTAACAAAAGGACGATGGGTGACCAGTGGAGAGACCTACCACGTTGTTGTTCACTAAATACACGATGATGGGAGAGGCTGTAGTATCAGGGGATGTGTCATTCATTCCCTATAATGAGTGGAAGTGCGGAGATGGACAGGTCGGGGGTTGCGCAGTGGGAACGTCAGGTGCAGGGACCTGTAGGCCTACTGAGTAGTCCTGCAGGAGTGCCACAAGGAGTGGGGACTCATCAGCTGAAGACAATGATTGAGGGTGAGCACTACTAGATGCTGATGCTGTGGGAGATGCAGGAGCGGAAAGACGAGGGAGTGTTGCTTCTTCAGAAAGTGCCGTAGAATGTGCGGAGTTAGACTCGTCGTCTGTGTGAATGACGGGGGAGAATTAGCAAAGTAAACAGAAGAACTTAATGAGGGTGGGGAGGGTGAAGAGGAATTAGAGGAATGGCCAGGCCACAGCAGATCCGGGCGGGTGGTATCTGGTGGAGGCAGTGGCTGGGAGGAGACGTTGAATGAGGGCGGATAGTCTACGAGAGACAAAAGGGCAAGGCGTAGCTCAGTGGTGGGGGTAAAGGTGACCCCTAAAGTATTCCAAGCGGCTGCAAGAATGTCACTTTGATGGCGTGTAAGAGGGGTAAAGCGGTCCAGGGAGGTGTGATAGACAGCAGTGGCCGTACCACGGACTGAATGAATGAGAAGACTTATGATCTGTGGGGGGTCAAGGGACATAACGGGGTAATAAAAAGGGGCCAATACAAGAGGAGTGGGGATACACCTCCACCCCTCCTTTTGGCTACCACTTGACGCAAGGCAAGAGGCAGACAAAATGTGTGAGAGACAGAAAAGAGGCGTAAAGTGCGTGCAATGTGGGCCGAAAAATAATGCAACTACTTAGCGGGATCGCAGCTAAAATTAAAAGGCAAAGCAATCCAGACAACAGCTCCCTAGCGCAGTCGCCGCTAAACGGAAGAAAGTGTGTGAGGGCAACTGAGCACCAAAGTAACTGGCAGTCTGCCACTCGGCTATGTTCGGTAGAGCTGGCAGAACGGCAACAACTGGGGGGGGGCTAGCGTGGAACAACAGGCAGAACTACCATCAAAAAGATGAGACACAAAAAACAGACACAATGAACAAAAAATAAACAATTATTAAATAAATGAAATGCATTACTGAAGAAAAACGAAAACCATCAATGTGAGGAAGAGCAGAGTGCGAGGAAACAAAGAGAAAAGGCGGGGCTAGGGGGAGCTGCAGGGCAGCTGCGATCGTTCGACAGAGACTTCCTCTTTCTGCGAAGGCAGAGAGCCGAAGAAGGCTGAAGGCACGACAGAAAGTGACAAACGATCTGAAACAGGAAGTTCCTCAATCTGGAGTGGCGCAGCTAACAAATGAGAAAAGCGCCTACCAGAGACCGAAAAAAACTTAAGAGACAGAAAGAGAAGAGTACCCAAGCAGTGCAGGAGAGAGTCAGAAAGGGACCAATCAGAGAGGGTGAAGAATGAATGTGTGAATACACTCATGAACATCACTTACAACGGTGGGCAGACCACACCCCAAGAGGACCCGAGGGCAGGACAACAGTCACTGAAACCAAAGAACCTCAGAACCACAAATGCATGACCACCGCATACCAGAATGTGGGCAGCCAGCCACGGAGAAACTCACCAAGTGAGAACAAACACACGACGCAAACCCCAAATATCAGCCACTACTGATAGCAAAATCGAAAAAAACAAACACACAAATTATGCGGTAAAGACCTCAAATGCATGTATTAGGCAGCAAACACACGCCAAAATGCGGCCAGTCACATAAGAGAGCTGGCACAGGACCCAAACACCAAATAGCAACCACAAATGGCAAAACCGAAAGAAAAACCAAACATACAAATTATGCGGTAAATATCCCAAATGCATGTATTAAGCAGCAAATACATGCCAGAATTCGGCCAGTCACATAGGAGAGACTCGGCACAGGACTCAAACCTCAAGCCATACAATAAAAAATAAACACAATAAAAAATAAACACACAAATTATGCGGCAAATACCTCAAATAACAATACACATGAAAAAGGCAAATACACAACTTATATGGCAACAGAATAATAAGAAAGGTGAAGAGACCCCACGCAGAAAGAAAGCAAAACGAAGTATAGGACAGCAGAGAGGGAAGGACCAAAAAGATGCCTCACAAAATATGACCAGCCACAGAGGACGTCGTGGCAAGACAGTCAGCCACAGGGGAACAAGGGAGCAGACACAGGGGAAACCCCAGAGGACACGACAGCCGGGACGGACCACCCCACAAGCCACAACCTGAGGTAAATTCAAGGAAGAAAAACAAAACTATCCCTGACTTACCCAGGCGGGCGGGGGCAGCGGAGCGTCCGAGGTGCAGCCTGGAGGGGAAACCCGTGCGTGAGTCTCAAGACCACACCGTGGATGACTCGCCGACCGAGACCCTCGTTCGTGGACGCCACTGTGTTAGAGGGTACGTTATGGTTGGTCACACTCTTCTGCGTACCTCTCCCCTCTCAGAGTCTCTTTCACACTTTGCTCGGTCACTTGGCAAGAAAGAACCATGTGTTAAAATATCATAGTTTATTAAACAATTCAAAAGCATAAAAGAAAATACTTCAATTTAAGTGTTGCCCATCAACATATGGGTAAGATCAGAAATAACTGCATCAACAATGTTAAAGATCAATTGGTTCAATTCAAACAGAAATGTATATCTATAAATTAATCCATGAGCAGCCGATCAAGGGGCAGCCCTGAATTCAAGAGTGATACAAATGATAGCATTCAGAGGACAAACTTCTTATTGAGATAAAATAACAATATTCAAGACTACACATTTAAACTGAAATAAATGCAATTGCTTGGGTACAGATTACCTGAAGTAAATAATCTGACAAAGCCAAAAGGCAGAATTATTGAGTCAGATAGTCTGACAAAGTCAATGGGCAGAATCTGACAAAGGCAATAGGCAAAATTATTAAGTCAGATAGACTGACAAAGTCAATAGGCAAAATCTGACAAAGCCAATAGGCAAAATTATTAAGTCAGATAGACTGACAGAGTCAATAGGCAAAATCTGACAAAGCCAATAGGCAAAATTATTAAGTCAGATAGACTGACAAAGTCAATAGGCAAAATCTGACAAAGCCAATAGGCAAAATTATTAAGTCAGATAGACTGACAAAGCCAATAGGCAAAATTATTAAGTCAGATAGACTGTCAAAGCTAATAGGCAAAATTATTAAGTAGGAGCATTATCACCTTGGCAATAGGAGCTCTGGGCCCAGTCAGGAGCGATTGATCAGTCGGGAACCCTCACACGGCACCTGGGTGCTGGTTTGAAGAGAATTCGAAGCCACACCCTGGGTGCAGCTGTTTTATATGCTTGAATGCAGAAGTTTTATCATCTCTGACGTAGGTCCTGACGCAGCCCTTGACCGCCCTCTTACAGTAACTATGGAAAATTCCACACTTAGAACTGTGAAGTGGTATCATGGTGAAATTAGGGGCTTTTGACAGGTGGTCAGTGCTCCTGACCGCAAAAAGTAAACAAAGGATAATTTTTACCATAAGAAAGCTCAGAGTTAACATTTTAATACATTAATTCTTTGTCACGTAGCCGTCTTTCACCGCTTCGATTAAGCAAGCGCGGAAAGTTTCATAACTAAAAATATTGCAAATGTACTTGTGAAACCGCCAGATGTACCAAAAATGTCCTACGTGTGTGGGCTAATCTAATTCTCGTAACTGTGGAAATTTACAAGGGGGGAGAGTTTGTCGCGGAGGATGGCGCAGGCCTCTGCTGTCAGGTTAGTGAAGTCTATGAGACCAGTTTTTAATATTAAGAAAATGATAATAGGAGAAGGTGAACTTGGGCCTATGTGTGGATTTGTAAGAAAGTGAAGGACCGTGGACAACTTAAAGACCCTTTATCTAGGCCTCAGTGGTGGGGCTTATCTAGGGATGCCAGGTTTGAAGGGTATTGCAGAATGGGGTGTGGGTGTCTGTTAGATGGTAAAACGGGACCCTCCTACACATCCCTTCTCTTGTTCATTATTGAACACGTCTGTGACACAGTACTTTGCTGGACCCTCAGGGGCTTGGTGCATACCGAGTGGGTCACTAATATACATGCATGCTGTCTGTGGTGGCAATTCTGGTGTTATAGTAACCTTCGTGGTCGCCACTGTGTTAGAGGGTACGTTATGGTTGGTCACACTCTTCTGCGTACCTCTCCCCTCTCAGAGTCTCTTTCACACTTTGCTCGGTCACTTGGCAAGAAAGAACCATGTGTTAAAATATCATAGTTTATTAAACAATTCAAAAGCATAAAAGAAAATACTTCAATTTAAGTGTTGCCCATCAACATATGGGTAAGATCAGAAATAACTGCATCAACAATGTTAAAGATCAATTGGTTCAATTCAAACAGAAATGTATATCTATAAATTAATCCATGAGCAGCCGATCAAGGGGCAGCCCTGAATTCAAGAGTGATACAAATGATAGCATTCAGAGGACAAACTTCTTATTGAGATAAAATAACAATATTCAAGACTACACATTTAAACTGAAATAAATGCAATTGCTTGGGTACAGATTACCTGAAGTAAATAATCTGACAAAGCCAAAAGGCAGAATTATTGAGTCAGATAGTCTGACAAAGTCAATGGGCAGAATCTGACAAAGGCAATAGGCAAAATTATTAAGTCAGATAGACTGACAAAGTCAATAGGCAAAATCTGACAAAGCCAATAGGCAAAATTATTAAGTCAGATAGACTGACAAAGTCAATAGGCAAAATCTGACAAAGCCAATAGGCAAAATTATTAAGTCAGATAGACTGACAAAGTCAATAGGCAAAATCTGACAAAGCCAATAGGCAAAATTATTAAGTCAGATAGACTGACAAAGCCAATAGGCAAAATTATTAAGTCAGATAGACTGACAAAGCCAATAGGCAAAATTATTAAGTAGGAGCATTATCACCTTGGCAATAGGAGCTCTGGGCCCAGTCAGGAGCGATTGATCAGTCGGGAACCCTCACACGGCACCTGGGTGCTGGTTTGAAGAGAATTCGAGCCACACCCTGGGTGCAGCTGTTTTATATGCTTGAATGCAGAAGTTTTATCATCTCTGACGTAGGTCCTGACGCAGCCCTTGACCGCCCTCTTACAGTAACTATGGAAAATTCCACACTTAGAACTGTGAAGTGGTATCATGGTGAAATTAGGGGCTTTTGACAGGTGGTCAGTGCTCCTGACCGCAAAAAGTAAACAAAGGATAATTTTTACCATAAGAAAGCTCAGAGTTAACATTTTAATACATTAATTCTTTGTCACGTAGCCGTCTTTCACCGCTTCGATTAAGCAAGCGCGGAAAGTTTCATAACTAAAAATATTGCAAATGTACTTGTGAAACCGCCAGATGTACCAAAAATGTCCTACGTGTGTGGGCTAATCTAATTCTCGTAACTGTGGAAATTTACAAGGGGGGAGAGTTTGTCGCGGAGGATGGCGCAGGCCTCTGCTGTCAGGTTAGTGAAGTCTATGAGACCAGTTTTTAATATTAAGAAAATGATAATAGGAGAAGGTGAACTTGGGCCTATGTGTGGATTTGTAAGAAAGTGAAGGACCGTGGACAACTTAAAGACCCTTTATCTAGGCCTCAGTGGTGGGGCTTATCTAGGGATGCCAGGTTTGAAGGGTATTGCAGAATGGGGTGTGGGTGTCTGTTAGATGGTAAAACGGGACCCTCCTACAAGAATCACTGGACCTTCCGACATCCAAAATTAGAGTTCTTGCAATTAATTTGTGGCTTCCCTCAGCGCGGAGCTCGGGAACTAAGCGGCCATCTCCTCTTGCGGCCAGACCACGCCTACAAAATTACTAATAATAATATTAATAAACGTCAGAGACCATGTGGTGAACACGCCCTTCTACTTTACCCCCAAGTAACCATACATGTGCACATACTTGAGTTGACCTTCGATAAAGGGACACTATAAATGTGTCAGATGCAATGTCTGTGACATTGCGCATGAAACTAAGGAATTTATACTCAATAATTGTCAGATCACTCTGAACGGTTTTACCAATTGCAATAGTGCAGATGGGATCTACATGGTCAAATGTCTCTGTAATCTGACAGATGTGGGTAAGACAACACAAAAGGTCAAATTTAGGGCCTCATTTATGAGGCCCTACCGGCACTATTGAGCCGCTGGAACGTCACGTTTTTGACGTTCCGATGGCGCAGTGTGCCTTTGGCATATTTACAAGGCCATGTAAAGCCACGTTACATGGCTTTTCATGGCCTTATAAATATGTGCCCCTTTCACGCAGAAAACTGCATGAAAGGAGCGTTCCATGGGTGTTGCTGGGGGCGTTCCCAGCAACACCCATGGCTTTTTGACACTGCCCCAGATTTATGAGAACTCGTAAGTCTGAGGTAGCACCAAAAACGTACACGTCCCCAGGGGAGGTGTAAGGTAGGCACAATGAGAAATATCTTTATTTCGCCTCGTTTTTCCTTTCTATGTGTGCTGCATTCTGCAGCACACATAGAAAGAGGATAAAGCCTCTTGTGATTGTTTTTGTGCAGGAAGGTTTCCCTTCCTGCACAAAAATAATCATCCCCGCAACGCAGGCACCCTTGCACCATGGTGCAAAGGTGCTTGAGTTGGCGCACGGCAGCCGATTGTGCACCGGCGCAGGGGAAAAGGACTGGAATGCGCCGTATCTAATAGATACGGCGCGTTCCTGCCCTTTTCTTTTACCGTAGGGCAGCGCAGCAGCAAGGCCTGCTGCGCTGCCCTACCGCAAAAAAGCCATAAATGAGGCCCCTAGAGTCCTGCAACATTGTAGCCGGATACGATGTGTGACACAGTGGAACATTGGTGGAACATTTTCAGAGAGCCAATCATCAGGCATATGAGATAATATGGTTAGTTTTAGAAAAGGTGACACAGAATCCTAAAGGAGGAGATATCAACGCAACCTTGAACCTTAGGGAGTGCAAATGGATACATTTGCTGAAAACAGTGAGCAATGGCCTCAATGAGTATGATAAGGAGACAGTCAGTCCACTTCAGTAATAGATAGCCACTCAGCACATCCTTCATTTGGACATCCCTTTTATATTATATTATTTTCTTGTAATGTTTGCCTATTCATTGTAAAAATTTGCAATTGTTCATATTCTTATCATTTTTGTTATCTAATACATCGTTGTAGGTTCTTAATATTGTGAGTCAGCACATCCTTTATTCGGTCATCCCTTCTAGATTTTGTTATTTTCTTGTAATTGTGGTCTAATTTATTGTAAAAATGTGCAATTGTTCATATTCTTAGCACTTTTGTTGATTATCTGATATGTGGTTGTAGGCTGTTGACTGTTAATATTGAGACTCATAAAGCAGTGGCGGCCGGTAGGGAACGGTGGAGGAAGGGCCGGGGGGGTTAGGGAAAAAAAATAATAAAGAAAATAAAACTTAACCTGGTGGTCGCCGTCTCCAGCCGCCGCCTCTCCAGCAGGAACCAGGAAGCACACAGCCTCCCAGAATCCCTTGACCATTCAAAACGCTGACTTACAGCAGCATTGTGATTGGTCGAGCGCCGTGGTTCGGCGCTCAGAGAGGAACTGGGAGGCTAGGCATGTTTTCCACCCAGGCTGTACAATACAGCTTGGTGGAGGACATGCTAAGTGTGTATGACGTTTAGGCCGGCCCAAGATGGCCAGCCAAGCCTTCATGCGCACGTAAGGTGCAGCCACCACTCCTCCTTCGGCCTCGACGTCAGAGGAGGCCGGCTCCGCCTCGCCCTAACAACCTGGCTGCACTGCAACTGCAATACTAAAAATAAAATGATAATAACAGACGCTCCGGTTTTCATTTTATTTTGACTTTGCTCTGCTTTAAAGCAGTGGGGCGACGCTCCTCAACCTTAGTGGAGGAGCCGCCCCTGACATATAGTATAGCATGCATACAGGAATTCTGGTAATGTTATTCCTGGATCACTGACACAATATTGAGGTAAACAATATCATTTGATACAAATATTGTGCCAAAAATATAGTTAAACTATTGTGTTCCTATACTCGTAATGGCAAATACAAAAATATAAAAAATGCAAACATATTGCAAAAAATATCGTTGACATTAATATTGTTGAAAAATATACAAAATATCGATTTTTTAATATAAATAGAGTTTAAATTAGTAAATGTTAAGTACTTTAATATGTAAATTTATTATAATGTAAATGAAATAAATTCCACTAATATTTAATATTATATATAAATATATAATTATATAAACACACAAACACACATATATATATACATTTATGAAATTGTCGCTGTGCTTCTTCCACCCCCACACGCCCATTGGTAGTTGGTGCGCTGCGCCGGCGAAGCCCACCGGGCGTAATTATTCCAAATTAAACCAAGTAAGCGCTCACTCAGGGGATCATTTACCGAGCCATGGATTTTATTGCCTGGCAATAAAATCCATGGCTCAGTAAATGATCCCCTGAGTGAGCGCTTATTTGATTTAATTTGGAATATATACATTTATACATTTTTGTTTTTTTAATAAATATATATATATAGTGTAACAATTAATAAAAGTATTTATTATACAATATATGAATTTTTTAATATTTAAAATGTATTACTGTGAAATCAAAACATATATATATATATATATACACGAGGGGGGCGTGGCGGGCGGCAGAAAATGGCGGATGCGTGAGCGCTGAGCTCCGTATCGGCCCAGCAATTCTCCTGCACAAACGGGGGGAACAGCCTGGCCTGATTCGCTGGGCGGGGTAGCCCCGATGCAGAACACCACGGCGCAGCGCACGAGCTGAAAACGGGCGGCCTGACCCCGCTGCTGGCGTGAGGCAGCCGTGTACGGTGGTGTGGCCGGGAGCCCCGACCTCGAGTGGCACGACGTGACAGAGCCTGCCCGGGTCTCCCAACTACGGGAGCGGGCCCGCGGCGAGGAGGAGCATCTAGGCCTCGCCTTGAGGCGAATAAAGACCGACAAGCTCGGATCGTGAGCCGGGCCGACGGAGTAGTGTGGAGATGCCTGGTGCGCTGGCTGCTGGCCCTGGGGACTACGGCACAGTGAAGCTTACTGGGACTGCCTGGCGGAGGTTGCAAGACAGGCTGGTCGGGACCCCTGGTGAACCGTGATTGCGGCGCTGTGACGGGGAGGCCCCCACAGAGGAGGCCGAGGAGAACGTGGACTGGCCCTGGTGAGCTGGCGGCGCTGCGGCCTTTACTGGGGTGGTGACGCAGCAACGCAGTGGAAGGAGCCGGCGCTGCTTCTGGGCCATGGCGACCTGGGGGGCCTAGAGACAGTACCTGAAGGTCCACGGTGCCTGAGGCTCCCACCGGAGGGGTGAACTGCGTGGTTGGGCCCCTGGTGGACCGGGACTGAGGCACTGCAACGGAGGAGCCCCCCCCAAAGAGAAGGTCGAGGAGAATGCGGCCTGGCCCTGGTGAGATGGCGGCGCCGCGGCCTTTACTGGGGTGGTGATGCAGCAACGCGGCAAAGAGAGTCGGCGCTGCTCCCGGGCTGCGGCGGTCTTGGGCAGGCCCGCGGTGACTGTGTGCCGAGCTGTGGCATGAACTGTTGGTTACATTTAAGGGCAGCCGAGAGTGACTGAGACCTACTGAGGCGGGGCCGGATGGAGAGACTTGCCTGCGACGGCCTGGTTGGAGGGGGTGAGTGCCCGGGGACAGTAGGGCGGTGAGGCCTACGGGCAGGAGAGAGACCCGAGAGCGGCACATGCTCTGAAGAACGGAGCGAACTTTTGGGGAAGGGGGGACCCTATGGTGCACAGCGCAGTTAGTGGCCCACACGGATAGCTGTCTCCTATACTCGGGAGTGACTGTATATCACACAAGAGACACCTTGGAACCACCTGAGCGGTCTGCTGCTGGCAGCTGCTGGAGTTGGGACTGGGCCCCCCCTCTGTACCTCTGTCTGAAACGATGGGGAAACCGTGGGGGAAACATGCCGGGACTACCCCTGATCACGAGGGGGACCAGTCTGAGCAGGCTCGGGGTAGCCCTGAGCCCCAGACAAGGCTAGATCCTATTCAACTACAGCTCTCCCAGATACTGGAAGCCATTTCAGACACAAAAGCCACTCTCCACCAAGATATAAGCACGGTGTCGGTGGGTCTTGGCCTCCTATGAGCTGAACACCAGAAGCTCAATGAGAGGGTGAAAGCAGTGGAATCTGGTTATGAGGAGCTAGCACCTGACCACAAAGCCCTATCCCAACAGGTGGCGGAATTAAAGGACAGGGTCCGGATCCTGGAGCGAAGAGCAGAAGATGGAGAGGGTCGTAACCGCCGCAATAACCTGCGTATTCTTGGCCTACCGGAAGGGATCGAAAAGGACGACATGGTGGCGTACCTGGGGCCGTGGCTCCGGGAGGTGGCAGCCCCGGGAGAGCTGACACAATTCTTCACGCTGGAAAGAGCGCATCGTGTGCCAGCCCGAACGGAGGCACCTGGCCGCCCCCCAAGACCGGTGTTGGCCAGGTTGCTGCATTACAGGGACAGGGACATCATCCTACAGAGAGCCTGTACGAGCGGCCCCTTTGTGGTCAATAACGCCAAGGTCTCCATGTTCCCGGATTACACACTGGAGGTGCAGCGGAAACGGGCCTCTTACTATGAGGTCAAAAAGGCACTTCATGAAGAAGGAATCCAGTACTCGCTTATGTTTCCGGCCAAGCTTCGTATTGTGGTGGATGGCAAAACTCACTTCTGTGACACCCCCCAGATGGCCTGGGACTGGCTTGAAGTTTATCGCACTGAAAGGCCAGGCCCGGCGCCGAAACCACAGCGGACGACGAGGGACCGCAGATCAGGGAAAAGATCCCAGAGACGGTCAGAACGTATCGGGGCGAAGAAGCCCACCTCCTCCCAGATGGAGTTGGAACAGCGGCGGCGCTGCAGGCTGTGGCGGAGATAGCCTGCAAAGGAAACTCCCCATCAGACCAAGGTTCAAGATCTACAAAGGGAACGGGAGGGTCCGAGTCTGACTCTTCGGGTAAAGATAGCCTGGAGCTCCCGGTGGTGACCCAACACACAGCAGACGACATCATCTAGCATGGGCGGCAGCCTGAGTGGCTTTGAGAATGGGCCGGTGCCGGGGGACTAGCACCACTGTTCATGGTGTCTTGTTTGCTACAACCTGCGATGGACTTGTCCAGGCGGCGGAGCTGCGACCCCCCTGGAGGTCTTCACCACGTTTGGTTTGGACCTTCAATGCGTGATTTTCGTACAGGTGGAGTTTGGGCAGATGGCCGTTGCCAGAATGCCCTGGGGCCGGGGAGTTGTTTCATGTTTGGGGTAGTTACAGTCCAGCAGTTATGTCTCTCATGCGGGTGGGGATGCATTATTAGTGGTTCTGGTGTCTGGGGGAGTTTACGGGGGGAAATGTTGGAACATACTGAACCACCATGGTGCACAGTGAGGAGAAGATGCTTACTTGGAACATTACAGGTATGGGTTCCATGGCTAAGCGATATAATATTTATAATTACTTAAAGCGCCGGGGAGTGCAGACTGCTCTGTTGCAGGAAACCCACTTAAAGCTGGAAGAGGTGGGCCGGTTGAGGAGACGATGGAGGGGGAAGATTTATGCTACTGGATACTCTGCATTTGCCCGGGTGGTGTTGGTGTGGGTACCCCCCGGGGTTCCCTTTGAAATGACCTGTACTTTGACGGACGCTGAAGGAAGGTATGTACTAGTGGCGGGACGACTACTGGGTCGCCAAATTACCATATGTTGCTGTTATGCCCCCAATCATGATCAAGTGGCTTACCTGACATCCCTCTCAGCACACATAGCGGATATAGTGGTGGGACAATTGGTGGTGGGAGGCGATTTTAACTGCGTAGCAGATGTACATTTGGCCCGATCACACCCCCCCCTGGCGGGAGCGCAGGCACACAGGACTGCAGTGGGGCTGCGTGAGTGGATGCACATTGGGACTGGCATGATATATGGCGCTTACAACACGGTGGGCACAGAGAGTACTCTTACTACTCACACTTACACCACCTCCATACTCAAATTGACGCATTTTGGTGCTCACAAACAATTGGCGCCCTCACCCACTCCACCGAATACTTAGGCCGCACATATTCGGATCATAGCCCTTTGCTATTGACACTCCGCCCTTGGCGGTGCAGGCCCCCAATACCTGCGTGGTGACTTAGTCCTGTGGCCCTGGATGATGTGCCATTTGCAGAATCACTGCGTACGACAATAGACACATACTTCACCGAGAATGCAGACACTGCGTCTACGGCCCTGGTTGAGTGGGAGGCTTTTAAGGTGGTGGTGCGGGGCCACTGTATGGGGCAGACCGTGGGGATACAAAGGGAACTCCATAAAGAACTTACAGAGATTGAGGGGGACTTACGAATTCTTGACAACATGCAGGGGCCAGATCCCAGGTCCCGCGAACAACTACTGGCCAAGCGCGAGCAATATGACGAGGCTCTGGACAGGCTCTGAACCCACGATTACAGAGCATATATGGATAGGGGGCAGAGCGAGGAGGGGAAAGTGGGGTGGCTCCTGGCGTGGCTTATTAAACCGGAGTCACGGGGATCCCCTATCACCCGGATCAACGTGACAGGGGATAGGACTGAGTATGACCCGGATAAGATCAACGGTGCCTTTCAGGCGTATTATGAGGCACTGTACCTGCCGCCGCCGGGCCCATCGCGTGAATAGATTGCCGCCTTCCTGGCCCCCTTGGCCCTGATGGAGGTTGAGGGCGACATTGAGGACGAATTGGGGGGCCCGATTACCCTTCGGGAGGTCAGGGAAGCCATGGCCCTGCTGGCAGGAGGTAAAACATCAGGCCCAGATGGCCTGCCTGCCGAGTTTTATACAAAGTACGGTACTGAGCTGGCCCCTCGTCTGGTAACCATGTATAACAAGGCCCTTCAGTTGGGCCATCTGCCGCCATCGACGCGCTCCACTACTGTGATACCACTCCCCAAGGTAGAACGCTTGGAGGCCGAAGTGCGGGACTTTAGACCGTTATCCATGCTTAATACTGACTTTAAGTTGCTCAGTAAGGTACTGGCGCTCCGACTGCTTCCTCACATGACCGATTTGATCCACCCGGACCAGAATGGGTTTGTCCCTTCCCGCAACACGTCATTTATTTTGCGATGGCTATACTCAGTCCTGTACCACACTGAGGCGAAAGACTTGCCTCAAGCTGCGCTTCTCTCAGTGGATCTGGAGAAAGCGTTCAATACGGTCAACTGGGATTTTCTTTTGGAGGTAATGCGGAAGATGGGGCTGGGTACGGGCTGCCTGCAGTGGGTTCAGCTGTTGTACACGTTCCCGACGGCGCGGGTCAAGACGGGTGGCATGATCTCCCCGGAATATGCAATAACCCGCGGGACCCGTCAGGGGTGCCCCCTGTCCCCGCTGCTGTTCGCGCTGGTAGTGGAACCATTAGCGCCACTCTTTCATGCGGGAGGTGAGGGACTGGGGATACTATTGAACGGGAGAATATACACGATTTCCCTGTATGCAGATGATTTATTGATCTATCTTAAAGACGCTGCCAGGGGGGCGGATTCCGCTTTTGAGTTGCTGGAGAGGTTTGGCAGCCTGTCCGGCTTACGGGTGAATCATCGTAAGACGCATTTGTTCCCGGTGGCCGGTCCCTCCCCTAGACCTGAGGATCTCTCTGACGAGCACAACTGGACTTCGGCTTCCTTTCGGTATCTGGGTATCCAGATCTTCCACTCCCTGGAGGATATGAGGGAGGGTAACTTGGGGAAGACACTGCGCTCACTGCACTCCAGCGAGGCCTTTTGGAGTACGCTGCGGCTGCCCTTGATGGCTAGGATCTCCCTGACAAAAATGGTCATGTTGCCCCGCTTACTGTATTTTTTTGCCAACCTACCGGTCTTGATGCCTGCGGGCTGGTTTAAGCCATTGGACACGTTGGTGGGGGACCTTATCTGGGCAGATGGGATACGCAGGGTCGCACTGCGGACGCTGCAATGCCCTATGGGGGAGGGAGGACTGGGGGTGCCAGACTTTGAACTATACCAGCTGGCTGCACAGCTGCAGTGGCTGGCGCAGTGGCTGGAAGGGGTTAACCAAGAGGGCACATACCTGGCGGAACCAGGGCAGCACCCTCATCTATTATTGGCCAAACTACTGAACCCGGCCACGAACGTACCCTATACATCGACTCTACAAACCACCGCTTTACGATGCTGGAGGAGGTGCATGGGCCGACTCCCGACAGGTCCGAGATACACGCCGGTGTTGCCATTGATAGGGCTCCCTCATGGAGACTCCCAGGTGGTCTTTGGGGCGGAGCAACTGTTAGCTTGGACTGAGGCGGGGATAGACACAACCGTGGTTGTTTTCAGGATGGATGCATGCTCCCTCTGGTGGAGCTGGTGGAGGGATATGTATTGCCTCCCGGCCAGTTTCTCTTGTATGAGATGCTGGTGAGGACGTTTGAACAATTGTGGGGCACAAGACGGGAGGAGCCGGCGACGCATGGGGTTCTTCACTCAGTGGTCACACTGGGCACGGCCGGGCTCCAAATTTAGTGGTTTTATGCATCTTTGTTGGAGGCATCCCTGTCCCCGCTGTTAGATCTACGGGGGAAATGGGAGAGATGCCTTAGCAGAACACTCACTGATGCAGAGTGAGGGCGTGTATTAAGATCTCCCAAAAGATCTCACGTAATTCACGCCTCAAATATTTACAGTTTAATTATGTCCATATGACATATGACCCCGCATTACATACAGGTTGCATTTGGAGGTGAGCCCAGGGAGTGTCCACGATGCCGACAAATGGATGCAGATTTTCTCCACATGACGTGAAGCTGTACGATTATACAACGGTTTTGGGATGCAGTGGTGAGTAAACTTACCGACACACTGGGCCGTGCATTGACTCAATCTATTGGGGCTGTATCCCAGACCGCCTAAGCGTAAGGTGGGGAGTCGATTTATCGACCTGGCCCTGACCTTGGCCAGGAGGCGAATCGCGATCACCTGGAAATCCGCGGCTGGACCACAGGTTGGGACTTGGGACTCTGAGGTCCTGCGCTGGGCGGCGGCAGAGGGCAGGGCACTGCACAAGGAAGAACAAAAGGGCTTGCGTAGGTCCCCTATCGCCGAAGCTTGGAGGGAGGTATTATTCTACTGGGAACATCCGAGCTGCCCCAATAGCGAGGAGGAGGAGAGTGGGATAACCCCAACACAGAGGACCTAGTTGTGAGAATGTACAGAGAGGAGGTAGGGGACCGCAGGGGAAGCGACGACCAGATTTCAGCCATAGACCTGTGGTGACCCCGGCCACTCGCTTTGCCCGAGTAACGCTCACCACTTGTGGGAGCTCTCTCTGGTTGCTCATTCCCCCCCTCCACATCCCCCCCCCACTGTAGTTGTAGTTGATTGATACTATTCGAGAATGGGCCTGACCCCGACAGCAGATGGGCGACTCCACTTGGCTGGGCCAGTGGTGGCGAGCGAAATCCCCCCCCCCCCGCATGGAGTGTAGTATACAAGAGACAGTGCATATGAGGACTGGTTTTGTTTTCTTACGTTCTAGTTCAATGCTTTCCCTTTGCAATGGCATACGAACATGGGCTACATCGGACTAGATCCCTGATAACTTGCAACTCGTTTGCAGGACTGGGCCCCAGGGATCGTAGGTAGGAAAGACATGGGCACACTTAAAATATAGGACTGTGTGGATTTGTAATGCTCACACCATGTGCCACATGTACTGAGTAGAATCTGTACCAATTGATTGCATTGATTGCTTCACAGTTTATTTTTGAATTGCATGGAATATACTCTACTTAAGGCCAACTGTCCGAACGGATAGACATTTATATATATTGTAATTATTAGACATCACATCTTGCATTTATCCATGTGAAAGTTTTATACATGATCAGAAATGCCAATAAAAATATTTTCAAAAAATATATATATATATACACACATATATATAATACATACACAAAAAAATAAAAATACAACAATTCAATAACACAAATATATTAATTTACACAATAAATTAAATATTTTAAATGTAAAACCCCAAAAAACACATTTACTAAAAATACTAGAGAGTAAGGAAAGCATTGGACTTCGGAGGAATTACATTTACTATTCCCACTCCAGTTTGTACAACAGTAGGGGAAGCATTGGACTTCGGAGGGATTACATTTACTATTCCCACTCCAGTTTGTAGAACAGTAGGGAAAGGAATGGACTTCGGAGGGGTTAAAGTTATTATTCCCATTTCAGTCTAAATAACAGTAGAGAAAGTGTTGGACTTCGGAGGGGTAAGATTTACTATTCCCTCTCCAGTCTGTGTTACAGTAGGTAACGTGTTGGATTTCAGAGGGGTAACATTTACTATTCCCACTCTAATCTGTGCTACAGGAGGGAAAGTGTTGGACTTCGGAATGGTTACATTTACTATTCCCACTCCAGTCTGTATACCAGTAGGGAAAGCGTCAGACTTTGAAGGGGTAAGGCTTACTATTCACAGACCAGTCTGTGCCACATAGGGAAAGTGTTGGACTTCAGAAGTGTTACATTTACTATTCCACTTCAGTCTATGTAGCAGTAGGAAAAGGGTTGGCCTTTGGAGAGGTAAGATTTTCTATTCCCACTCGTCTGTGCAACAGTAGGGAAAGCGTTGGACTTCGGAGGGGGGAAGATTTACTATTCCCACTCCACATTATGCAACAGTAGAGAAAACGGTGGACTTCGTAGGGGTTACATTTACTATTCCCACTCTAATCTGTAACAAATAATAGGACAAAAGATATTCCTCCTCTGCACCTCAGATGGGTGAGTTTCATGCCAACTTTCATTTCTTTTAATTACTTTATTTGACAAATTTGATCAATGGTTGACACACAGTAAGTGAGGGACCCATAGTCACTTACTCAAAGAGTGTACTTATGAGCCTTAACAGGTCTGATAAGAGCCTCAACTGCACTCAGTGGGACCTATTAAACGAACCCAAAGCATGTAATAACTGCGCTTTAAAATGGCAGCCTGGTAAAACAAGAGGCTGCACGAGTGGCAAGCAGGCTTACCGCCAACAGTCACTCTCACCCATGACGTTCCTGGGTATGCTCATCAACGCAAGGTCCCTAATCAAACATAACCTAGAGGTCGCAGAATTCATGACATCTCACAAGATAGACATGGCTTTTATTACCAAAACATGGGCGGATAATACCTCTGACCCAGATCTATCCTTAGCTATTCCGACAGGATTTACAATAATCAGAAGTGACTGACAAGAGAAACGGGGCGGGGGACTAGCTATCATTCTCAAAGACACGTTGACTATAAAGGGTTTCCCAACAGGCAGCTGCACAGACTGTGAACTGTTGTCCTTCAGTATCACCCTAAGTGAAATACTATACATTTTAGGGACTGCTGCTGTACAGACCTCCTGGTGCAAAAAACAGTTTTGTGGAAACCATCAGCCCTGTTATTGAATCCAGTATCGATACAGAGGACTTTTCGATATTGGGAGATTTCAACTTCCATCTAGAAAAATTAGAAGATCACAACACAGCCTCTCTAGTGGACACAATGGCCAGTGTCTCGCTTAGACAGATTGTCAAGCACCCCACACATGGGGCCTGATTCACAGAACTAACTTACGTCAAAAACGTAAACGTAAACGTAAACGTAAAGTTAGTACTTTTTAAGAATTCACAGAATACACTTACTCATTTTGGTATTCACAGAATGAACTTACTCATTTGGTATTCACAGAATAGTACTAACTTTACGTTTACGTTTTGACGTAAGTTAGTTCTGTGATTCAGGCCCACTGGGCCTGATTCACAGAACTAACTTACGTCAAAAACGTAAACGTAAACGTAAAGTTAGTACTATTCTGTGAATACCAAAATGAGTAAGTGTATTCTGTGAATACCTAAAAAGTACTAACTTTACGTTTACGTTTACGTTTTTGACGTAAGTTAGTTCTGTGAATCAGGCCCATGATGCTGGTCACACATTAGATGGCATCTTTACATCTAATCCCGGTTTGATAATCCGGAAGGTTTTACCAGTCCCTTGGTCAGACCATAAAGCCATTTTGTTTTCAGTAGCAACCGCACATCATATACCCCGTCCTCATAATCCTCATAGAGCTTTAAAAGGACATAACTGGAGGAACATCGACCCCCAGGTACTGCAATCAGCTTTATCAAACTCAAAACCTGACTTAACATCGGAGGTGAATCTGGCAACCAGTAGATTTACCAACTGGATTAAAGCAGCAGTAGACACGTTAGCCCCAGAAAAAAGCTTCATCACCAAGCGGAAAAAAACCTCTGAACCCTGGTTCTGTGATGCATTGCGAGCGCAAAAACAACTATGTAGAAAGGCAGAGAGATGGTGGAGAAGGCAGTACAGTGCAGAAGATAAAACATTATATGCACAGACACTGATCGACTATAAGAAAATGATATTGGCAAAAAAAGCGAGTATTTTTCAGAGAAAATTTTGCAGGCTGGTAACTCCAGCAAAGTACTCTTTTCAACCTTAAAGAGGCTAGTTAAACTACCAGAAACAACCATTGGAGACAGTAGTATGGAGTTTTGCAACCTACTGGCTCGGTTCTTTATGGATAAGGTGGAGACCGTCTATAGATCCCTCATAGACAAAGACACCATTTGGGGAGGCAACACATCAGTTGATATATTCCCATATTCTGACAATCTATTGGTGTCCTTTGTTCCACCAAACATAGAACAGATTTCCCAGGTGGTCAGAACGTCAAAGGCCGGAGCACCCTCAGATCCTTGCCCCCCGAAAATATTCCAGTTGGCACCTGACCTCATCAGTGAGCAACTCAGTATACTTTTTAGGGAGATTATCAGCACTGGTATCTTTCCAGATTCCTGGAAGTCAGTTTCAATCCTTCCCCTCTTAAAAAAACCTAATCTGGATCCTAGTGACACCAACAGTTACAGACCAATCTCCAGGATACCGTTTCCTGCCAAGGTCCTGGAAAAAATTGTAAACACCTAATTGTCAGCATTCGTTTCATCAGCGGATTTGTTAGATCCCTCACAATATGGTTTCCGTAAAGGTCATAGTACGGAAACTGCCTTAGTCATGGCAGCAGAGGAGCTTAGAGCTATACTAGATTCAGGTGTCAAGGCCGCTCTGATACTATTGGATTTATCGGCGGCTTTTGACACCGTAAACCATGATATACTGACCAGAAGGCTCTCAGAGGTGGGAGTTAAGGACTCTGCCCTCAAACTGATTAAATCCTTTTTGAATAATAGGTATCAGTATGTTCAGCTAGGAACTTCCTGCTCGGAACAGTTCATGCTTCCATGTGGGGTGCCGCAGGGCTCCTCATTGAGCCCCACGCTATTTAACATATATGTGACCCCCTTGGCTGATATAGTCAGGCAGTTTGGTTTCTCCGTGATTTCCTTACGCGGACGATACTCAACTAGCGGTGTTCATCTCCAGTAATTTGTAAGAAACAGCTGACCGCTTTAATTGTTGTTTGCCCCGTGTGAATCAGTGGATGAGCTCGAATTGCCTAAAGATGAATGGCGGAAAAACGGAGGTACCCCTGCTGGGCTCCGACATATCTTTTTGGTCACATAGCTGGTGGCCATCTAGTCTGAGTGATCTTCCGGTCTCAGTCAAGAAGGTGAAGAATCTAGGTATCATCTTTGATGATAACCTGACCTTTCAACACCAGATTAATAAGGTATCATCTACAGTCTTCCTTACGCTCAAGACAATTAGGAAAGTTCGATCTTTTATTCCACCAAAGGCAGTAAAAACACTTGTTACAGTTCTAGCCTTGGCTAGACTTGACTACGGTAACGCCCTGTACATGGGCCTACAAAAACAGCATATGCTTAAACTGCAGCATGTGCAGAACGCAGCCGCTAGATTGCTGTTGAACGTTCCGAAATTCCAGTCAATTTCCCATGGATTAAGAAAGCTACACTGGTTACCAGTGAAAAAAAAGGATAGACTTTAAATCCTTATGTTTAGCTTTCAAGGCCTTGCACGAGAATGGCCCTCATTACGTGAAACAACACTTCATCTGGTACTCCCCAGCTAGAATTTTAAGATCCTCGCAGAGCAAACTCCTCCAAACCCCCAGATTCTACAAGGCACGCTGGGGAGGAGAAAGCTTCGTTCTGGGCACAGTGAAATTGTGGAATTCACTTCCGATTGACATAAAGAATAGCCCCACTTTGCTTTCCTTCAGAAAAGCACTAAAAACTTAGCTGTTCTCTAACTAAACTTTTCTTCTCTGTTTCTGGCAATCTACCGCGCAGCGCCTAGACGCCTTGAGGCAATTGTGCGCTATATAAATTTCCAAATCAAATGACATCAAATTGCACATGCATACTAAATGGTGACAAAAAAAGTTGATTTTCATATATAAGCTCAAAACAAACGCCAAACAAGACAAACTTCACCTACAAAAAATTAACAGATTATACAAGTCAGCTATCAAAAAAGCCAAGAAAAGGTACTATTCAGACAGAATTCGAAATGCTAAATGTGCAAATAAAGAATTCTATAAAATACTCAATGAATCTCGCAAACCAAATTGCCTAGAAGGAACTCATCCTGTTACTCAAGATTTCACAGACAAACTGGCAAATCATTACGTGGACAAAGCAGACACGTTAGACTCATACTTAAAACAGAAACAAAGCACCAGCACTAACCCTTTTACAAAACAACAATCCAAGAATACTCTAACTCAGCCTCTCCGTTCCTTCCAACACATCTCACACGGTGAATTTATGGACCTGGTCAAAGCAAGCAGGCCTGCTGGCAGCGCTTCTGACCCCTGTCCACCACAAACTTTCAAGACAATTCTTTTAACAACCTCTGCTGCCACTCCAGTAAGAAGAATTATCAACGATTCCTTAACTAGCGGAATATTTCCAGAAGAACTCAAAAAATCACACATACGCCCTTTACTGAAGAAAACAAACTTGGACCCGCTGAACCCTGACAACTACAGACCCATTACAAATGGACCTTTCCTGGGCAAACTGATAGAAAGAGCAGCGTTCGCCCAGATGTCACAATTCATTGAAGAGAATGACATACTCTCAGACTTCCAAACAGGATTCCGTCCGGGAAGAGGCACAGAATCTGCCCTTCTTGCCATCTGGGATGACCTGAAGAATACAGTAGACCGCAGCGGGGTTGCTGTGCTACTCCTCTTGGACCTCTCGGCTGCCTTTGACAGGGTTGACCATGACACTCTGAAACAGAGACTCTATGAAGCCGGCATAGAGGGAACTGCTCTAGACTGGATCGCGTCCTACCTTCAAAACAGAACTAATGTCATCCATACCCCACCTTTCTCGTCCAAACCATACTCCACAAAAGCAGGGGTCCCTCAAGGCTCTATCATCTCGCCCATGCTTTTCAACATCTACATGAAGTCATTACCGGAACTGATCAATCAATTTCACCTCACGTGCTATAACTATGCAAAGACACGCAAATACTTCTTCAACTGGAATGCCCCAAAGACATTGAAAAATGCCCAATTTTCAGTTGTCTCAGAGCCGTGGATCGGTGGATGACTTGGAGCCATCTCAAAGTGAATGCTTCCAAAACGGAAATACTCACGTGTGGCGATTGGAAACATTACGACCCGCTTGCCGCCTGGCCTGATGAACTGGGATCACCACCTAAATTATCGAAGGAAGTAAGAAACCTCAGAATAACCATGGACTCCAAGCTGTCGATGAATGCCCAAGTGGACAAACTAGCAAGATCAAGCTTTGTCACTATAAAAACGCTGCGACGAATTTTCCCTCATTTGGGATTTCCACACAAGGTCCAAGCTACCACCTCCCTTGTTCTGTCCAAACTCGATTACGCCAATAGCCTCTACCACGGATCACCTTTAACGACCATGAAAAGACTACAACGGATTCAGAACTCGGCTGCCAGACTACTCTTGCATATCAAACCGCGAGACCACATCTCACCTGCCTTGCAAGCCCTGCATTGGTTACCGGTTGCCAGAAGATCCACGTTAAAGCTACTTTGTATCACCCACAAAGCAATACATGGGATTTTTTTAAATTTTTTTTTAAATTTGAGTTTTATATAGCGCTGGCTAGACCCGGAGGTATCAGAGCGCTTTACATAAGGATCCAACACAGATTACATCAGTTACAAGTTACATCAGTTACAGGAAAACATTTCAAGAGCGTTGGGAGACAAAGTAAATGGAGAATAGAAAGGGCAAGGGGGTGGGGAGAAAGGTGTAGGAGGGAGAAAGGATGGAGATAGGATGGATGGAGAGACGAAGGAGAGTCTGCCCAAAGTCCGGCTGGGTAGGTGACGGCCGAGGGGGAAGTCCACAGCCCATCTCCTCTATAGCTATCAGGTAGCTCCACCGGGCATCAGTCAAGCGGCTAGGTCTCAATGAGAAAACAATTAGAGAGCAAAGAGGAGGGATAAATGGAGCGTAAAGGAGAGAGTGGGTGGAGTAAAGGGGTAGGAGGGAGAGTATGACGGAGAGACGAAATAGGGTCTTGTCCAGTGTCACTCGAGGGGGGGGTTTGTTGTAGGGGGGGTTTGTTGTGCAAGGGCGTAGGTTTGGGAGTGCCTCGAAGACTCGGGAGCCCTCCGCGGCGGTAATCAGGAATGGCCCTCACCGCCATCTTGAGGTCTGGCATAGCCCAGAGAGAGCTTCTCGGTGAGCAAAAATGGCCAAAAACAGTAGTGGGTCAGAGTGGCTTAGCAGGCAGCTGAGCAACGAATCCCCATAACCTCCACTGGGTAGGTGAGGAGGAGGCATTGGGCGTTTTTTTTTTTTTTTTTGGTGGCCATTTTGAAGTCAGGCTGTTATCATAAGAAAATAATAAAATACCTGGAGGGTATTCTGGAGCATATCCTGGAGCAGCTCTCTGCCCTGACGCTGCTGCGCATTCAGTATCTGTCTTTGATGGGAGCAAGGGAGGACACTGTCGCCGGCCCCCACGGGGGCGAGAGGGGCAAAAACTGCGTGTCTTCGCGGTGGGGGCAGGGTCGAGGGCACCCCATGCATTCGGTATCTGTCTTTGATGGGAGCAAGGGAGGACACTGTCGCCGGCCCCCACGGGGGCGAGAGGGGCAGAAACTGCGTGTCTTCGCGGTGGGGGCAGGGTCGAGGGCACCCCCCGCTCTCTTACCGCAGGATGGCTGATGGGCTCCGATGAGGCCGAGCGTGGTGGGCCCGTCAATGGTTGTCCGGACCCCCGCAGGTAAAGGCAGAGCTCGTCTCCGTGAAGGCCTTCCGTTATGCCAGGATCAATGCCCTAGTGTTGCTGGTGCCCATCCCGCTGCGCGGAGGCCAGGGACCACAGGCTGAAGGTGCGGTCTCGTAGCTCCCCAGGCGCCATCTTGGCATGGTGACTGGCAGGGACGTCGGGGCTCAGATCTCCGGTATGCAAGGTCGGAGATAGGCGATTTCAGGCTTCAGGTGAGCAGCCTGCATTCCGGTTTCGAAAAACGCTGTTCTGGATGGGATGGGACCGCTCTTCATCAGGAATAGAATCACCAAACACATTCAACAAAGGAACCTACGCTCTAAAGGGGCATCTCACCTCAAAATCCCAAGATACAAGAAAAAAAACATGGGTGGCACATCCTTCTCTGTTCAAGCAGCCAAACTATGGAACTCATTACCCCCCAACATAAGATCCACCGACAACCACCTTATCTTCAGAAAACTACTCAAGAATTGGCTCTTCCCCACATAAGCACCATATGCAAACAGAAATTTACAGCATATTCCTCTGTATATAAGCATTTATTTTCACTATAGATATGTACCTATCTTTGTGTATTGCTTTGTATAAACATGTAGAATAATTATGTTGTTGTAAATAAATAAATAAATAAATAACATCTTTGGTCTACATGTACTTACTTCCATTGTGCATCTATGTACCTTCCATGTACTTGGATCTGTGTGTCTGTTACCTTTCTCCTGAAAAAGCATATCCAATGCACTACCCTATTTCTCATCCTGTACCTCTATCAATATCTTTAATCTATATATACTTACCTCCTTTATGCATCTATATACTTTCAATATACTTATGGATCTATATATTTATCACTTTCTTCAAATTTAGCATTTCAAATGCACTACCCTATTTCTAAGCCTATACTTCTCTCAATATATCCTCTGGCCCAACCTTCTGACTCATCTCAAACTTCTTTCTACTACTCTTTCCAATGCACTACCCTATCTCTCACCCTATACATCTATCAATATATCCTCTACATCCACTCTCTCATTTATCCCACCACTACTATGATCCCAAAACAACCCTTTCTAGACTCTCTCCTACTCTACCCTCCTTGCATCATCTGACACCTCTTTTTACTATACCGATCCCCCAAAACAAACCTTTATAAACTCTCCCCTCTGACTCTTCCCCTCAAAAACCCCTTTTTACTCATCCAAAAGCCTCCTCCTACTGCTATGACCTAAAAAAAAAAAAAAAAAAAAGAAATCTCACTCTTCTGTCCCTCTACTATCCTTTTCAATCAAAATAACAGACTAACACGTTCACTTCTCATTTTCCAAATTCCACTATACTAATTCACCAATAATCCTTTATGGGTTCCAAAGTAGCGTGCTACTCGCCAATGAAGCGTTTCAACACCCCATCAGGGTTACCAGCGCTATATAAACGCAAACCTTTTTCCCTTTTTCTACCCCTCCCCAACCCTTCTCAATCCAAATAACTGAATAACATATCCACCACTCAAATTACTTTCATGTTTCGCCATACTAATTCAACAGTAATCCTTATGGGTTCCAGAGTAGCGTGCTACTCGCCAATAAAGCGCTTCAAAACCCCATCAAGGGGTAGCAAGCGCTATATAAATACAAACCTCTTTCCCTCTTCTATCCCGCAACCTACCCTTCTCTATCCAAATAACTGAATAACATATCCACCACTCAAATTACTTCATACTTCACTATACTAATTTTCAACACTAATCCTTTATGGTTTCCGGAGTAGCGTCCTACTCGCCAGAAAAGCACTTCAACACCCATCAGGGGTAACAGGTGCTACATGAATGCAAACCTTTCTTCCTTTTTATCCCTCCGCTACCCTTCTCACTCCAAATAACTGACTAATACCCACCACTCAAATTACTTTCATATTTCACCATACTAATTCAGCACTAATCCTTTATGGGTTTCCGGAATAGCGTGCTTCAACACCCCATCAGGGGTAACAAGCGCTATATAAATACAAACTTTTTTCCCTCTTGTATCCTTCTGCTATCCTTCCAAATCCAAATAACTGACTAACCTATCCACCACTTAAAATTTACTTGCATGTTTCACTATACTAATTCAACACTAATCCTCTATGGGTCCCGGAGTAGCGCGCTACTCGCCGAAAAAGCGCTTCGACGCCTCTTCAGGAGTAGTAAGCGCTATATAAATGCAATTACAATACAATACAATACAATATAAGCAACTCAGTGTTGGATGGCACAAGCATTCGAGTGATTAAAATAGAGAACAATTTAAATCACATCAAAGTGTGTGTTTCTTACTATTAGAGGAGAGGAGGTGGCGTTGCGGACACAGTTGCCAATTTTGGAACTGGGGAACCAGTTTTGAGTCTTTGCTTCAGCACAACATCCTTCCGGGCAAGTCAGTTAGGGGCATATTTTCGAGGAAGTTACGGAGCGCTGCGCTAGCCTACTTGGCTTAACGCCGCACTCCACCACTTCAGAAACGCAGGGCTGCACCGTATTTACAGGGATAAAGGTGCTCACTACACCACTGGATTCAAGCTAGCCTGGCTGAAGAAGGGTGATGCCCTGAAACCGGTCCCAGGATGCTTGTTTCCGGTCCAGGGAGGACCTGGCTTGGCAGTTCGGGCTGGACTGTTCCCACAAGGAACAGGGTGAAGACTGATTTGCATATGGCTGGGTCCAAACTGGGGTGGTGTGGTGAGAAAAAGAATTATGGATTTAACCCAGATCCTTGTGACTGGGGGTGAATGTTTGCATTGTCCAGCATTCCGTCCATCAATCGTTTCTTTTGCATTTGTCGCCCTAAGTGGGAGGGTATGCCCAGACGTGGGTCCCGTGCTCACTACACCACTGGATTCAAGCTTGCCTGGCTGAAGAAGGGTGATGCCCTGAAACCGGTCCGTGGATGCTTGTTTCCGGTCCAGGGAGGACCTGGCTTGGCAGTTCGGGCTGGACTGTTCCCACAAGGAACAGGGTCAAGACTGATTTGCATATGGCTGGGTCCAAACTGGGGTGGTGTGGTGAGCAAAAGAATGATGGATTTAACCCAGATCCTTGTGACTGGGGGTGAATGTTTGCATTGTCCAGCATTCCGTCCATCAATCGTTTCTTTTGCATTTGTCGCCCTAAGTGGGAGGGTATGCCCAGACGTGGGTCCCATGCTCACTACACCACTGGATTCAAGCTAGCCTGGCTGAAAAAGGGTGATGCCCTGAAACCGGTCCCAGGATGCTTGTTTCCGGTCCAGGGAGGACCTGGCTTGGCAGTTCGGGCTGGACTGTTCCCACAAGGAACAGGGTCAAGACTGATTTGCATATGGCTGGGTCCAAACTGGGGCGGTGTGGTGAGCAAAAGAATGATGGATTTAACCCAGATCCTTGTGACTGGGGGTGAATGTTTGCATTGTCCAGCATTCCGTATATCAATCGTTTCTTTTGCGTTTGTGTATTTTGAGCAAACTATAGCTCGTCTGCATCCGTAGGAATTGCTTGTTTAGGAAAGAGCATTCGAGTTCAGTGTCAGTAATGGTTCTCATTGAATGACTTAATTCCAGGGTGGGATTGTTACTTAGGGGCTCATTACGATGGCGGTGAACCCACCACCGACAGGCTTTCGGTGGCGGGTTCACGGCCATTGTGAGGCCGTTTTCCGCCTGCCATATTATTATGGCGGGCGGTACTTTAGCGGTCGGAAACTCCGACCGCCACGCATCCGACGGGCCCCTTGAGCCCGCCGGTGCGGCAGAGGGCCTCCTATCCCTGAAGTGGCGCCGCCGTAGGGATTACGATGGTCCATCCCCACCAGCCTTTCCATAGCGGGTCACCCGCCATGGAAAGGCTGGCGGGGATGGACTTTGGGGGCCCGTAGCGGGCCCCCCTTACCCCCTGGCACTGTGGTTCTGGGTTTGGGGGGCAACACAGGTGCCCCCCTACATTTCCCTGTGCCATGTGGCAGGCACTGCGTGGTGCCTGCCACGTAGTGCAGGGAAAAGCAAAACCTGCCTTTTTTCCGTTGCCGCAATGGAAAAGATGCCTTTTGAGGCTGCTCTGGTGGCGGCCGCATTGTAATTTGATATGTGGGACCGCCGCCTTATAGGCGGGTGGTCCCCATCCCCGAGACGATGGTGGACGGACAGAAGTCCGTCCACCATCGTAATCAGGCCCTTAGTTTGGCGTAGTGTTTCTTTACCACTAGTTGGAGTAATCTCTCCTTTCCGTAGTCATTGATGTCCTGTATGACCATGGCGCCCCCTTTGTCATCTGGTTTAACAAGTATGGGAGTATTGTTTCTGATTGAGTCTAAGGCCTGTATTTCACCTTCTTGGCTTTGAACTTAATGTACTGTTTTTAGGTCGAGAATGGGCAGCGGGAACTTTGGACATGCCCACCGCTTTTGGTTGGAGAGTTGGCCTGCTTTTTAAAAATCCTTTTCTCTGGTTGGTTAATATTGAGCATCTGTCCCGCCTTACGGTGCTTGGTTCATTCCCAGCGGACATCACCAATTGATTCTTTTGGTTGGCCCGCTATGGCCACTTCTTGACTCCTGGCTCGCACACCCTCCCCCGCTATTGTCAAGTGCAAATGCAGCGTCTATCCATGTTGTTATCTGTAGGGGGATCATTTAGGCCCTTTTCTACAGGCCACTGGCTTGCTGTTGAAGAATGTCATGGGATCCCAGAGGTAAGATCAAGTTTAAACAAGAATTTGCAATGCAATAGGTCTCGCATTACTGAAAGTTTAACCTATTGGCGTTGCAAATAATAATGCAACGCCAATAGCTCAAACTTTCAGTAATGCGAGATCTACTGTATTGCAAATGCTTGTTTGGTCAGCAGTGTGAGAACATCTCCTAAGACCACTTGCTCAAAGGCAAAGACTTTATGGGATATCCTTGCAATGGTGGGGTGAGGGAGGAGTGGGGCCTTAATCCTGTGGCAAACTAGTTTGCTTCATATCGGATTTTGTTGAAGGAATGCTTTAATGTGAGTTTTCTAAAGAATTGAAGTGGTTCCATTGTTATGTTGGATTTGTTAGGGACATTAGTGGGAACAAGAAAGAGCCCCATAGCTAATATTTGCATCTCAGTTGAGCTAAGATTGTATTTAGAGATACTGATGATGAGATTGTTGGCAGCTGCACTATTTGTGGCTTCTACCATATGCAGTACTGACGTTTTGTTTCTCTCTGCCCATGCACCTCCTGCTTGGGAAATCTCCCACCTCTCCCTCTGCCCCTGCCTCTTCCTTTGTCCGGGGCCCTGCCCATATTGGACTTTCTCCTGCTTCCTCTAAAAAAGGAGAACTTTATTGTAAATCAGTGTATTGCTGGTTTGATTGGTAGTTGGATGCATTTGTACCCGGCTGCTTGTTGTCAATGTCAGAACCACTGGATATAAAGGAGTCTGAAAATGTTACAAATCTCCTTTTCGATTGTTCACCTCTGTAAGTGTAGTGTTCATGATTATCTTGCTGGTAGTATTCATCATTCAAGTATGGGTTTCATGGTTCTTATCGTAAAACCTGATGTCTTTAGGTAGTTTGTCCATTTGTTTCTTAGGTGTGTACTCTGAAGTCCTGCTCAGTCTTCTCTAATTTGTCCAATGCTTCTTTGGCATTAGTCGAGGCTTTATCATCTAATAATTCTTTTTTAAGTCAGCAATCTCCTTACTTAGGGGCTGATTAGGATGGCGGGTGGATGTCCACCGCCGGGCCGGTGTTGGCGCCCGCCGGTCCGGCGGTGGACATCCGCCCGCGATCGCAAGCCAGAAAACCGCCGGTCAGATTAGGATGGCGGTGGTGACCGCTGCTGTGTGAAATTCCGACCGCCGCTTTTCCGCCGGTTGCCATCCGCACTCCTGCCTTGCGGATGGAGCAGGACCGGGATAATGGTGGCGGTGCCGAGCAGGCTCCGCCAGCACGATTATGATGCCGGCGGTAGCCAGCCTTTCCTCAGCGGTCCAACCGCCATGGAAAGGCAGGCGGAGATTGTCTTTTGGGTGCCCGTTGCGGGCCCCCAATGTTTTGGGGGGGGGGGTTGCACTGGGGGGTACCCATGGTCCCCCCCTACATTTCCCTGTACCAGGTGGCAGGCACTGTGCAGTGCCTGCCACGCAGTGCAGGGAAATGCAGGACATGCTCATTTGGACATCGCAGCGGTGCTGCGTGCAGCAGCAACCGCCGCAATGTTAAAGCCCGCGATCAGACCGCCGCAGTCGGATTGCGACCGCGGGCCATCGCAATTCAACCGGCGGTGATGTCGCGGTTCATGCGGGCGGTCTTTTCCCGCTACCATGGTGGTCGGGGAGGTTTTCCGACCGCCATCCTAATAAGCCCCTTAGTTTTTTAACATACTCCAGTGCAGTGTCAATACCGAGCACCATCAAGTGCCTGGAGCAGTTATTTGCTATGTAGCTAAACGTTTCCCTGTTATTTACCTTCAGTAACGCTTTTTCTGGTGGATACAGTATCTGCCTGTGGATTCCTCACCTTATGATTCCTCACCTTATGAATTACCCCCATGTGCAGCATTCCACTGAAACTTTTCTCCTCAGCTCTCCCATGTCAACGAGAACATCATTATGGTACGGCCTGCACACGACTCCGCGTGTCGTCATCGGAGTCAAAAGAAGACCTCGTCGGCATGCTGACATCAGTTCCACTCATTTTTTCCGTGCCTTCAAGGCGAATAGGTGACCCGACAACATTTTCACAAGTATACACAGTATACAAATAGAGTCAAAACAGGAAATTTCTCTACCTAGACATTTCCTAGTGCTAAACATCACATGATTCCAACAATAAATCAGTTAAAAAAACACTGATTATTTTTCGGTATAAGCAGACAGGCAACGGAAAGGCAGGTGGGTCAGTGAGGAATCCACAGGCAGATACTGTATACACCAAAAAAAGCGTTACCGAAGGTAAGTAACTTGTTCTTCTGATGGAAACATCTGCATGTGGATTCCTCAACTTATGAATTGCATCCCCAAGCAGTCCCACTCCTGGCGGGGGGCACCTGCCCACCTATACCAAAAGATCCTGCAGCACAGAACGTGCAAAATGGCCGTCCCTCCTCACCTCTGAATCCAAGCAATAGTGCTTCACAAATTGCCGCCTTGCAAGGGTCTACCACAGGAACACCTCTAGCTAAAGCCGAAGAGGAAGACTTAGCTCTGGTAGAATGAGCTTGAATACCTTCAGGAGGCTCCTTCTTGGCCAAGGCGTAGCAGACCTTGATACACAGGATGATCCGCCTGGACAGCGTTCTCTTGTAGACTGCCTTGCCCTTCATCTTGTCCACATATCCGATGAAGAGTTGGTCATCCAAACTGAAGTCCTTGGTCCTGTCCAGGTAGAAGCTGACCGCCCTTTTGGGGTCCAGGTGATGAAGTCTCTCCTCCTCCTTAGAAGGGCGAGGGGGAGGGTAGAAAGTGGGTAAAGTGATGGATTGCCCTAGGTGGAAAGGAGTGACCACCTTAGGCAGGAAAGCAGCTCTTGTCCTAAGAACCATCGTATCCGAATAGAATGATGTGAATGGAGGTTTGGAGCTAAGAGCTTGCAACTCACTCACCCTCCTAGCAGAAGTGATTGCAACTAAAAATATTGTTTTAAACACTAGGAACCTTAAGGGACAACTATGCAATGGTTCAAAAGGTGAACCCATCAAGAAAGTGAGAACCAAATTCAAATCCCACTGAGGCATGGTAAAAGGAGTGGGAGGGAACCTATTTGTGAGACCCTTAATGAATCTCATAACGATGGGAGATTTAAACAATGAGGGCTGATCTGGTAAACAGAGAAAAGCTGACATGGCAGACACGTAGCCTTTAACAGCAGCTACTGAAGCATTAGCGGCTCCTCCATAGGGGTGCCAGGGCGTCGACCCACTGCCTCTGTCTGCAGATAATTGCTTCTGGTGTTGCATACAGCTTTTACATGAAAACAAACAATCTCAGATCGTTTGTTTGCATATAAAAGCTGTAATGTCCACTTGGCAGCAGAAGAGGGCTTCACTAGTTGTATTGCGCATGTGTCAGGCGGGACTGTTACAGCCGGGCCTCACACAATTACAATACATATCTGGCATGCTGTACTAGCGTCACGCAGTGCAGCATGTCAGATAATGGAGCTTCAGGGCTTGTCCATCATGCACCCTTTTACCCTATCAGAAGTCGGAATAGAGAAAAGAAGTTTACCTCTAACCCTATCCCAGCTTCTGATTGGGTAGAAGCTCTTCGACCTAGCTCTGATGATCTGCTTGCCAGAGTTATGCCATTCAGAAATCGTGGGCCCTGCTGGAAAAGCATGCCAGCTCGTGGTGAAGAGGTCTGCCTCAGGTATCTTATTTATGTTGCAGTTTTACTTTGTATGAGTGTCCTTGTTTGTTTGTCTGCGTTCTGGTGACTGTGTATGTAAGCCAGTACGATTGTCATTGAATTCGTGCCTGGGACTGTATATGTTTATATGCATAATCGCGTGCCATATGAAAGCCTGTGGGGTGGGAGGTCTTGCGCCCAGTGGATAGGGACGGGAGCCTGCAATTTAACCTGTCAGTAAAACTAGTGAAATAATCCAGGCTGTCTAAAAAAAGGCCTGTGAAAAACACGATCTGCTACATTGGTGAAAGAATCTGACTGGAGAATTCATAGAACGTTCCGGTTTTTATGAATCCATGCGACTGGCTTTTTTGGTTTTGATGATAATCCTGTTTATTTCTACCACTATCACTACCACACAAACCAGAATGCAAACAAATTTGTGAAACATAGGAGCTGCTAGCACTTGAGGTTAAATGAGTGTAGCTACCAATAGTGCAACAGGTGCAGTTGCACTGGGACCCTGTAGTGTGATGGGTCCTCTTTACCCCTGTTTCTGCGGCAGGGAGGCCACATTTTCTTGCTTGCATTTGGGCCCAAGGTGGCTTTACTATGCCAGTCTGCTTCGATATTTTGTAAATTAGGGAAACACTATGGTCCTGTCTACACAGGGCTTGTTCCGAATGCAGTTTGTAGTATTCCCTGTCTCTTCTCTTTGTGCATTGTCAAAGATCAGTGAGTCACTACTGACGCAGCACAGGCATATAAAAATGCTGTTATATAGGCATTGTTCTCTCCTTGCAATTAAGTTACCGCTGTCAGAATTATTTTCTGGCGGACAAAGCCAGTGAAGTACATAGTTTCTGCTGTTGCTGGCTGACCTTTTACTATATTTCAACAGTTCCTCCTCATATCGACTTGCTGAACCATTGGGGTGTTAGATAATTTAAGAAAATGCCATTAATGCAGTGGTTGACATCTACGTTTTTTACTAACATTTCTTGGGGAAGGGGAGAAGCCCAAACTGACCCCAGGGACTTTGGGCTACCTTATTATGGTAACTTGGTACCAGCGGGTGTAGGCATTTACGCCCCACCTATTTGAAAGTTCACCAGCCACCACTGTACTGCACAACCCTGCTGTGCTAGGGAAGGAGAGAAACTCAGAATATCAGACAAATGGACCTGTAAAGGATCAATCGATCTCTCTCCACACCATTTAACAAACTTGGCCCACCTACCAGAATAGACAGATTTGATGGAGTGTCTCCTGGCCGATAAAATAACATCCACCACATCCGGTGGGAGAGAGAAAGAGCTCAGGTTGCCGGTTCAATCTCCAGGCATGAAGGTGCAGGCTCTGAAGGTGGAGGTGTAGCACCTGCCCCTGCGACTGCGAGAGGAGTTCTGGTCTGAGAGGGAGACGGAGCGGAGGGTACAATGAGAGGTAAAGGAGGTCTGTGAACCACACCCTTCTCGGCCAATCTGGAGCGATCAATATGACTTGGGCGGAAGTAAGGCCGAACGGAAGAACTGCAAACTGTTAGTGTTGAGACCCCCACCGTAAAATAAAGATACTTCCTATGCGACTTCAAGATGGGTATGTGAAAATACGCATCCTGTAAATCGATCAACACCATCCAGTCTTCCTTTTGCAGCGCAAGAAGAACCTGAGCCAGGGTCAACATCTTGAATTTCTCCTGTTTGAGGTAAAAATTCAAAACCCTGAGGTCTAGGATCAGCTTCCAGCGACAGTCCTTTTTGGCAATCAGGAGGTACCTGGAGTAGCATCCTTGACCCCTTTCCTGCTACGGAACTATCTTAATCGCACCTTTTTGCAATAATGACAGAACCTCCTGCTGGAGAAGCAGAAGGTGCTCCTCCGAGCACGAGCCCTGGTGGGGAGGACAAGAAGGGCGAAACTCCCGGAAGGGTAGGGCATACCCATTCTCTATGATGTCTCACACCCAGAGATCTGTAGTAACAGACCTCCAATGTTGTAGAAAATGGGACACCTATCCTCCCAATGGACAAGCATGCTCTAGGATGGAGGAGGTAGAGCTGCTTCCCTGCTGTACCAGCTGTAGTGACAGAAGAGGAGGAAGAGAGGCGGAGGAGGAGACTTGCTACCGTGATGCACCCCGCAGATGACCTCTGCCCTTTCTCCTGTAAGCTCTGTACAGGGGATTTGCCTGCTGTTGCTGCTGCTGTGGCTACTGCCTGGCACGAAAGTACAAGCTCCTCCTATATCCATGAAACTTGTGATATCCAAAGCCCCTGGACTAAGACTGGAGACCCAAAGACCTTGCCATGGCTCTACTGTCTTTAAAGCATTGCTGCGCCGAGTCCACTTTTGCCCCAAACAGGCGAGAACCATCGAATGGCAGATCTATCAAGGTGGCTTGGACGTCAGTGGAGAACCCTGAACCCCATAACCAAGTGTGCCTCCTGGTAGCCACAGATGATCCTATCGGTCTGGCCACCGAATCAGCAGTGTCCAGACCAGACTGTATGACCTGACAGGCCACAGCCTGGGCATCCGTTAACACCTCTGAAAAATTTCCCTGAACTTCTTCTGGCAGTTTCGGAAGCACCTCTCTGGCAGAATCCATATGGGCGTGGATGAAGCATCCCAAAAGGCACATAACATTTGTTGATTTGAGAGCCATACTGCCTGACAAGAATACTTTTTTGCAGATTGCTCCATACTTTTCGATTCCCTATATGCAGGTGTAGATGCATGAAGCCTGGACGAGCAAACATTCTGGTGATAGAAGAGTGGACAGGAAAGCAGGATACCCCGGAGCCACCTTATACCTCCTTGCCACAGACTTGGACACCGCTGGAGCAGTCATACGCTTCTGCCATACATCAAGTATGGGCTCAATCTAAGCCTCGTTAAAAGGGAGCAAAGGCTCCGAGATAGAGGAAGGAGAATGGAGCACCTCAGTCAAGATGTTAGACTTTAATTCTGCTGTGGGAAGAGGCAATTCCAGCAGATCCGGTTACCTCCTGCATTGGGAGACCTTTCAGAACTCCCATTCAGGAGAGGCATCCAAACCACCAGCCTCCTGCAGACCTTCAAAATCCTGATCAGGATCAGCAATATCTCCTTCCTCAGCCTCTTCCTGCTCTTCTTGATATTCTTCCTCTTCTATCAATCTCTGTGCCTCTCTCCGAGATCTCATCCTCGGAACAGGCATCGGTGGCGCCAGACGCAGCGCCGGTGACTTCGGGATCAGCATCGAAGGGAGATCTACTGGAACTGTAGTCGATGCCGGCCAAGGTCGAGTCGCCGCCGGTTCAGAACCAGACGGCGCGAGGGAAGATCCATCCAGTGGCACTACCCCCTACCGGAGTTGAATATCTCGGCGTCGGGAGAGGCCAATTCCCTGGAGCCATCGGCATAAAAGGCATAATGGGTGCCTGAAGGAAATGAGATGGCAAGCCTCCCAGGGAATTTGCCAGCGAACCCATGTGGCCAACAGTCGCACCAGTAGGGTTTGCCACCCTGGTGAACAAACCGAACATTGCATTTAAAAAATGCGAATGATCCGTACCCGGAGCCGGGAAGGCAGGATGTAGGCTCTGAGGCCGCACGAGAAGGCAGCACAATAAGCTCCGGTTGCGACACCAGAGACCCTGGAGCCGAGGTAGAGTGGTCGGCTTCAGCAACTGTGGAGGCGTTGCCTCTCTCTTGGAGCAGGTGGAGTCACCGCTCACTGAGCCGGAATCGGGGCTGGAGTCACCTCAGAAGAAGGAGATGGAGAGATTTCATCCTTCCGATGACACCTGGAAACCAGGGGACACCAACTAAGGCGCCCCATCCTTCGATGAACAACGCCGAGACCCATGGCGTTGCTTCTTCTTGTGTTCATCGATGACCTCGAAGTATGCGGAGTTGGCAACTTGGAGCGGGACCTCGATCTTCTTCGACCCCTTGTTTGTTTCTTGGCTTTGGCCATAAACAATTTGGCCTTTCGTCTCCTTCAGCGCTTTGGGATTCATGCGCCTGCAAGATGAACACTGTTCGACGTCGTGGTCCGACGAAAGACACCACAAACTGTCATCATGAGGGTCAGTGATAGACATTTGACCCCCACATTCCCTGCATGGCTTGAAACCAGATTTTCTCTGAGTAGCCACAGTCACTGCTACAAAGACACTATGACTTGCAGCAAAGAAACTCTCAGAAATGGAGAGCCCTGGAAAAAACTGTTACGCGTTGCCGGCGCGGAAAAATGGGAACTGACGTCAGCATGCCGAAGAAGTCTTCTTATGGCTCTGATGATGTCACACGAAGTCACGTGCGGAGTAGTACCATTGTGACGTTCTTGTCGATGTGGGAGACCTGAGGAGAAAAATATCAGTGGAATGCTGCGCAAGGGGGTAATTCATAAGTTGAGGAATCCACAGGCAGATGTATCTATCAGAATTTGTACAGTTGTTCGCAACTAACCAGCTTCAGAAGGTTTACAGTTTTAATCTGTAACCATAAATTCATGCTGTGCTGACTTAGCTAGCTGGGCAACCATAAATTCAGTTTAACTGAAGAAGCAGCTGAAACTATAACTTGTCCTTAACAAAGTTTTGGTAGTGAATACATACATCTCTCTCACTTTCTCTCTCTCTCTCTTATATATATATATATATATATATATATATATATATATATATATATATATATATATATATATATATATATGCTATAAAAGTTTTTTTATTCTAAAGTAACCTAATAATATTTTTTCTTTGGTATGTTAAGAAAGAAATGCTTTTTTATCTTTTGAAAATTGATACAAAGCACACTGTATTCAATTCAATGAAATGTATATGCATTAAGGCAAGCAATTACTGAGTATGTTTTCCATGTCCAGCACCTAGCAATTGTACTGTGACTTTAAAAGGAGTTTACACTAGGCAATGTTGTCATGTGATCAAGGCAGGGATCTGCCGAAACGCGTCTTGGCGGCTGGTGGTGTGTGTTAAAATAAAATACAAATGCACCAAATATGGGTCTACGCTCGTTTTCTTCTGGAGAAGATACCTAAGGCGAGGTTCTTGGCATATATATATATATATGTATATAGATATATACACACACACATATATACATCCACTTTCTGAAAAAAGGCCGCTGCACACCAGTCTTTGGTAGATTTCACAGGTTTATTTCAAAGTAACAAACACCAACGCGTTTCAACTCTTGCGAGTCTTGCTCGCAAGAGTTGAAATGCGTTGGTGTTTGCTACTTTGAAATAAACCTGTGAAATTTACAGAAGACTGGTGTGCAGCAGCCTTTTTTCAGAAAGTGGATGTGCAAATCTTCAAGCGGGATCTGGTCTACCCCCACCGCTAGCACCAACAGTGGAGTGCGCAGCTAAATCTCCAGATCGCTTTGGATCAAAATATATATATATATATATATATATATATATATATATATATATATATATATATATATACACACACACACACACGTATATATATTTATACATGCATACTACAGAGCTGGTGTTCGCAATTCTGTACCAAAGGTTAGGTAAGAGTTTCTATTGAAAAGCCTTTTTAGCTTGCTAAGAACTTTGGCACTCTTCAACGAATATGTGTGAAACTTTCCAAAAAAACGATTTAGGCTTTGCATGACAAGTTTCATACAGATCAGTCTGGGTGAGGGTAAATTAAGGGGGCAAGGGTTAAAAAAGCAACATTTCCCATTTTAACTCCCATAAGAAATCTTTGCTCTCTGGTACAGAAATATCTGATGAACTAAATTCTACAAAACTAGGCATGAAACTAGACATAATTTAGGGAAATGCATTTGCTTGGTGTAAATCAATTCAGTAGTTTTTTAAAATAGGAGTGTTTGAAAAAGTAGTTGGGTAGTCTTTAAATGATTAAGTTATAGAGCTATCTTGACAGTTTAAAAGGTGTCTTGATTTAGCTATAACTTTAGCACCTTTTTTACGAATCTGAATGAAATTTGTGAGATGCCTAGTATGTTTAGCTTACTTTTGGTATTTTTAAATGTGTCTGTTTTAATAAGGCGGGGTCCAGTTACAAGGAGGACAGCTTAAGCGTTCAGTTGCCAAACCTTTTGGCATCCTTTGATCTATACTCAAGATTCATAAGAAATTTGGCAAACAATTAGCATTTTATGATTCTATGGGTATGGCAAGTCTTGTGCTGGTCCATCAAAGGAGAGGCATAGTTAAAAGGGGAAATAAAACGGTTTCATGTGCTAAGATATTGATGCTGGTTAATGAATCTACATGATATTTGGCAGACTTTAATCTAGTTAAGCACAGTGCAGGAATCTGAGGGTTCATGCAGATCCAAGAAGGGGAAATAAAGGTGGAGTTTAAAAGAGAGGGGTCAAAGCAATTTTTGATTTTCTAATAACTTTTGTGCCATTTCAATGATCTGCACAAAATATGGCATACCAATGGCATATTTAACTTACTGAAATGTTGATTTTCATGCAGACCCATCAAGGAGCAGACATGGTTAAGCAGGGTGCATAAGTGTTCATTTGGTAATTACTTTGTCACCTTTTGAAAAATCTTCACAAAATTCATCAAGAATTTCCATGTTTAGTTTTCTCTTAGTATGTCAAGTTAAGCCCATTTGAGGGAACTCAATTTTCATGCAGCTGGGGGAGTAAATTTAAGAGGGAGTCAAACAGGCTTTGATTTGCTGATAAATTTTGGCATCATTAGACGGATTTTTGTAATAGTTGAGATACTAGAACTGTGTGGTGGTTGTCTGCATGGGAGGTTGACTGCTAGTGCAAACCACTGTGGCATACAACTGAATTCTACGTGCAGCAGTTGTTACCTACAAGGAACGTTTGTGTAGGGCCTGTCCTGTAGATATGCCCTTTAGTTAACCCTCGCTGCACCCAGCTGATGGGCATGCAGAACAGGGGTAGGCTGGAACATGATACAGAGGCATGTTCACTCACCACCATACCTACTAAAGATCCACCACATAGATCCACATAACCACCTGTGTAGTAGAAGTTATGGTTAGGTTTGGTCATAATACCTTAATGCATGTTTTAAAAAACCCTCTGAATTCACTTAAAAAACACAGAAAAAGACATACACAAACTAAGAAATTATACTGTATCAGGGTGAAATCATGAGCATTGTATTTGGTATGTGAGTTATGGTTTTCATGGCAGGTGTGCGAGCTATGATAACAATAACTAGAGAATTTCAGTGGATTTTTGGCTTTATTTCATAACCATAAATGATCTTTAAATGTGTGTTTTTAAGAGTGTGTGTGTGTGCGTGCGTGCGTGTGTGTATATATATATATATATATATATATATATATATATATGTCATGCGGAATAAGCAAGACATGAATTTGAGCTATGAACAAAAAGGGAACCTCTTGGAGAAACTACGGCGAAAAGAAGTCAACCGGTAGCAGGAAGTGACCTTGTTGTAGAAATATTTGGAGGTTGTACACATTCCACGCCGCCCACACATTTTCATCATCCCCACCTAATTGAATCCTAACCCTCAACTACTTAATGAGTGGTCAGAAAATACCTATACGTGCTCCCAAGGAATGTTAAAGATACTCATAAAGCATGCATGGGAAGAACACAAAGAATTGACAGACCAAATAAACAAATTAATACAGGAAATCAAAGCGGAACCGGATCAAGAATGGGTGATGAATACATTGAAATTGATCAATGAAGTGATTTAGATTTACGAGAAGGATATCATTCAATGAAAACAGTGTAAATTCCAATGTGACAGGATGACTATGAGACAAGAAGCATCCTGACATTTGCATGTAAATTTGACAAAGCCAATTAGCAACAGATAGTTCCCTACGATCTATTGATAGAAGAGGTGGGCGGCTAAAAAGGAAATAGCGGAGGAAGCAAGATGGCGGCTGCTTGAATCGGCCGTTAGGCGGCTCCCAACAAGGTGACGGCAAGCACTTTCTATGAAGCCTAGAGCTGGACTATGACCAAACCCCAGCAGACTAGAAGCACAGCGGAACTCGGCTGGGCCTTACCTTGGATCCAGGCAGTGGCGAGACAAGCGGAGACGCTGGTTGCAAGGTGCAGGTGGCTGGAGAAGGAGCTTTCCTTTTCCTTCGCTTCAGGTCCAGGTCACTGTGTGTCGGGCAGAGCAGCGTGCGTGATGGGGCCAAAGTCGATGGCGAGGGGAAGAGGTGCCATTCAACAGACCGCCCCCCCAGATACCCCAGCAGACGATTGCGGTGGATGCAGCCTCCGCCTCTGTACCTCGGTGCTAGAGCTGCTCCGAGGCGCCGGGGGTGGATCTCTGAATACGGGAACCATGGAGCAGGACTGTACCCCAGCTCAGGTAGGCGGCCAGTGCGCCATACAGGCCGGCAAGAGCATGCAGGGCACTGGGGGGGCCGGGGGCGGTGGGGAGGACGAGACATTGAGGGGACAAACTACAAAACTGCCAGCAGGGACTGGGGAGAACACTCTGGCTACACAAAGGCAGTGTGAGGTGGGAAAAGAAATTCAAATCCAGGAGTCAGCAGCAGACATGAATAATGGATTGAACTCAGAGGAGGCGGATTGTAGTAGCAATGGGGGTGCTGCAGGGTTACCTTCCCAACTACAGATACTGGGACAGGAACTTTCTCAAACTGCCCATGTTCTTAATAAAGGCGACCCAACCCCAAAACCTAGGTCCAAGGATGCGAGTAAGGGGTTCAACAAGGGGCCTGCTGGTCCAACAGGCGAGCCCGTGTTAACATCCCTCAGTCTGGATCTGCGGGAAAAGCCAAAACACCATGGAAGGTCCAAGAAACCAGGAGCACGTAGTGAAAGGGAGCAGGACTCAAAGGCTAATGACTTCTTCTTTTCCCTATCAGATGCCACCTGGTCGGATGTGGGATCAGGCTCAGGGTCCAACTTAGACTCAAGCGAGATAGAGAGTTTACCAGGCACCAGTGGCATGGATTCCACCGCCACAACCCGGAAGACGCATACCAAAATGGGCAGAACAGACAACCAGAGGTACAGAGACCTAAAGTGGGAATACTCTCCAAGTGATCAACTGGTTGGAGACAACAATAAGACCTCCGCGGACGGACAGCCCACAGTACCTCCCACATTGGATACTATTCTGCAATGTGTAATTGCGCACCGTGAAGAGGCTCGTTTGGAAAGCAGACGTTCACAGACTGCAGGCCGTAAATTGCAGGGGGCAGTAAGGAAAATAGCCAAAACCTGCAATGCCATCAGTGACCAGTTGTCGGACCTCGAGACAAGAACAGCCACCCTCGAGATAGATATCGCCGGTACCAAGGGCCAAGCAGAAGCTCACGAGGCACAACTAATAGACATCCAGTGGAAGCTCGAGGACAACGAAAACCGTCAGAGACGGAATAACCTGCGGTTCCTGGGAATTCCAGAAGGGAAAGAGGGACCGGACGCACGGATGTACATGGTCCAGCTGCTGCAAAAATCCTTCCCAGAATTGGAAGGCTGGAACTGGTCCCATGCAATTCAAAGGGCGCATCGAGTCCCTTTTACACTTCGGCAACCAGTCAACCCGGATGCTAAACCACGAGCGCTCGTGCTGTACTTTGGGAATTTCCTGCTGAGACAGAACATATTCGAAAAGGCTAGACCTGAGACTCAGCGAGCTGGGGAGGGGTTTTCATTCTTTACCAGACCCGACTTTTGTCACATTACGGTTGAACGCCGATGGCGTTTACGCCAAATGATTAAGCCTTTTCAGGAGAAAGGGGCACAGGCCTTCCTATTGAACCCGGCCCGTCTGAAAGTAATCTGGGGTGATCACACCAGATTTTTTACCTCGGAGATTAAGGCAAAAGAGTTCTTAATGTCAGGCGGGGTATAACTGTATGACCTGGATGTTATTTGTATTGTTGTTTATACGGGTAAAACGACTCTAGGGGGTTCTAGGGGAGTATTAAGAACCCCTTACATGAGTGGATAGGCACTGCTGGGCAAAACTTAATCCGGGGAAAAAAGAGAAAAATAAATAAATAGGAAGGGTAAGGGAAAATACAGTAGGGGGTAGGAGCTGAGGAATACCCGCTTGTAAATTAAGATGGAACAGCCTTATAAATAAACATGCTAGGGCAAGAAACTCAGGGGGACTAAAGTAATAAAAAATACAAAAGAGTTAAAAAAATAATGTTTAAAAGAAAGGGAAAAAAAGGGGAGTAGGGGATTAAATGCTCACATTGCATAAGTTATTACTGTCCTGAGATAACCTTTGGAGTACAGGGATACCAGATAGGCACATACATGCACAATTAAGCCACTAGTTGGGAGGGGCACCACCTTTCATCCTTTACAGACCGACATAGGTCTGTTTTTCCTCCGGATGGGAGAGTGCAGGGTGGGGCGGGGGAGTGGGCGCTGGGGGTGGGGCGGGGGGCAAGAGAGGGGGTGGGGGAGGTAGGGGATGCAGGGTGGAGGGGGGGGGGGAGAAAAACCCAGGAAAGCAGAGTGTTTGTTGTAATCTAAGGAAGGAGGTAGGAAAAAGCGGGCATAATTTAAAACTGTATGACAATCAACTTGGGTGTTTAAAAGGTTTTAGTAATGGGTAGGTTAGTTATCTGCTCTGTAAATGTTGGGGGTCTAAATGACAGGGGGAAGAGGGGTAGAGTAAGTCAGGCACTCAGATCCATGGGGGCAGATATAATCTGCCAACAAGAAACCCACATTCTGTGGCAAAAGAGAGGGCTCAATGTTATTACAGGGTACACACAGGTGACTTGCTCTTCCCAGACCACTATGACTAGAGGTGTCGCAATTCACGTTTCTAATCGACTGCCCCCATAAAACGAATGCTATCAGACAAATGGGGGCGATGGGCAGTAGTCTCTTTAACAGGTGGGCCTACTGTATGTACGGTTTATGGGTCAAATGTAGACGACCCCGGGATACTTGAGGAACTGGAGTTAGAGTTAGCCTCCTGGCCCTCTCCCCTCTTTATTTGTGGGGATTTCAATATTCACTTGGACGCAAGTGGCCCCTTTAGCAAGGAATATCAGGGGAGGAAGCCACAGGTGTTTAAAGCATTAGATGCTCTGACCTCAAGTCATGGACTAGTCGATATTTGGTCATCTAGGAAGCCAAGGGACGCAGGCTATACTTATTTTTCGTGCCCACACAGGAAATACGTTAGGCTTGACTATTTGTTTTGTTTCCGCCACCCTTATGGATGGTGCTGATATTAGGAAGATGCCGAAAGTACTGTCGGATCACAACCCTTTGATGCTGGAAATTACGGTGCAGGGGCATGAACGAGCTCGTACAAAGTGGACCTTTGATAAGAAACTATTGGTCACGGAGGGGTTCATAGAGCATATTAGGGGATGGACCCGACAGTTTTTTGACATAAATAGGTTCAGTGCCTCCAGAGAAACAGTGTGGGATACGTTTAAGGCTGTGTTAAGGAGGGAGATTGCTAGCTTTGTTGGACTACGTAGGAAGAGACAGCGAGAGAAATTATACCGATTGACAGATCAACTGACAAAGTGTGAGGAGGAGCACACGGCTGCCATTGCTCAAAAACAGGCAGGGCTACAAAGTCAGTTGGAATTAGAGGTCATAAGGATAAAGGCAGAAATTAATGGCCATTACAATGAATCAGTGGCGGAAGCCTTTCAAACCTATACTAGGGATAACTATGAGTATGGGGAGACCACAGGTAAACATCTAGCACTACGTTTAAGACAAAAGGCAGCTGCAAATAATGTACCGAGATTAAAAAGGAAGGATGGGACCCTGGCCACAGATCCTCAAGAAATTTTAAGTATATTTGCAGAGTTTTATAGGGACCTTTATCAGACCAAGGATGAGTCTCCAGAGGCCACTGGGTCTGAAGATGCCGGGAACCCTCGTATCTTGCAGGAACTAGAGGCAGATATTTCGATTAGTGAAGTCACCGAGGCACTTCAGGCGATGGCCTCAGGGCAGGCGGCAGGCCCTGATAGAATCCCGATGAAAGTGTATAAAGCCCTCCAGTCAGAATTAATCCCTCTGTTCCTAGATCTGTTCTTGGCCGTACAACAGAAGGGGCTCCCACCTCAATCCTGGCAAGGTACCGACATAATCGTATTTTTTTATTTTTTATTTTCTTTTTATTAAACAGTTGTGATGATATAATGACAGGTCATATGACCGCACGTCAGTATCAAAACACAAACAAGGCCTCTGTACAGGTTTACACATTACATCGCAGCACATTTTACTAGACAGGAAGAGCATCAATGTCATTAGCACTTTTCTCTAGTTCGACTGAGAGGGAGACACAGATATTTCCTCTGGATACATTCCACTTTGCCCATTTACGGTCCCACTTCGCCGGGCACCCACGATGCTTGAACACATCTTTTTCTGCTATCATTGCATTGTCCATGTCCTTGGCCCATTTTGAGTATCTCGGCGGGACTCCGGTTCCCCACCCCTGAGCAATGTTTCTTTTCGCTAGTGCAAACCCCAGGGAGACCCATGTACGTTCGGTACTAGTCAGATCCGAGGCTTCCCATACATCCAAGAGACAGAGTTGTGGGGATTTTATTTTTTATTTATTTATTTATTTGAGTTTTATATAGCGCTGGCTAGACCCGGAGGTATCAGAGCGCTTTACATGAGGATAGGTGAGATTACAAGTTACAAGTTAGATCTGTTACAAGAGCATAGTCAAAACATAGGACAGGAAAACAATGTTACGGAAAATTCGTCAGAGGGAGGAGGAGGAAGGAGACAATAGCAGGGAGATGAGGAGAACTGTGCCCAATGTCCGGCTGGGTAGGTGACAGCCGAGGGGGGAACCAGGGCCGATCTCCTCTATAGCTGTCTAGCAGCTCCACCGGTCATCAGCCAAGTTGCTCAGGTCACCACGGTGAGGGATAAACAACAAGAGCAACAGTTTACATAGTTACATTAGTTACAGTTGCATAATCAGACATAGAAGAACAAGTCACCAATAGAGGATAGAGGGAATGGGGGAGGGGAGTAGGAACAGGGGGAGGGGAGGCTAATCGGTTCTGGTGGACTGGCAGTGGCAGAAAAGTTCCTCATGGGGGCCGAAAAAGTTTGAGTAAGCGGGTCCATAAACCACGTGGGATCAAACAGTCACTAAGTCCAATGCCAAAATTCAGTCACAGAGCTGGGTTATCTCGATGTCTTATTAGAAATTGCTTGAAAATGGGTCCTAGGGGAAAGTCTTTAGGATGAGGAGGCCAGGCGACATACTTTAGGAAGATTGGGGGTAGAGTACAGCAACTTCAGAGTCTTGCAGCAGTTCCAGTACATCGGGCCCCCTGCATGGCTCCATCCCGTCAGTGTCAGCCCAAGGCTATATGGCTGAAAAGGGATAGGGATTAACAAAGAGCGTCTATCCGGTACGATTAGTGCCTGAAATGGAGGACCCCATTTGAGGAAATAATGTTACAGGGTGGCCATCTTAAGGTCAGGCAGTGGCTATGTGCTCCCGTGTATCACTGATCCTGAGCTTTCCTTCCCATCTGCCTACGACATAACAGGGAGCCTTGCTTCAGTCATCTGAACCCTCATGGGGCTGCAGGGAAGCCTCCTGCACTCCTCCTGTGTGAGGGATGTTGCCCGCCATTTTGTGGTCAGGCGGGCCGAGATAATTGTGTTCCTCCTTTACTGTGGCCGTGTTGTAGTATCCCCTGCGCTCCGGATGAATATGCCCAGCGCTGGTGAGATTCAGGGGGCCCCAGAAGCCAACTCACCCCTCCGGGAACAATTTTATTTTCGGCCGCCGGGGCCTCCAATGCTCACGGCACCCGCCGCTCCCTGATTAAAGATTAGAGCATGTTTTGTAGGGAGGAGGGCTCCCGTGAAGCATGTAATGTCGCTATCTTGTCAGGCAGTGCTTAAGAGTGAGCCCAGGGAGGCCGAGGGGTACTATGATGTCCGTAGGTGGTTAAGCAGATAGCCGTTGTGGAAAGTACATATAATAAATAGCTAGCTGCTGATTGCCTTGATTATTGCTCAAAATGCAGGATGTTCATCACACATACGGAGAGGAGAGCCACCATCTTAAGGTCAGGCAGTGATCACGGTTGCTGAGCTGACCAGGGGTTATAGCCAGTAAACGTTAAAAAGATCAGTGCCTTGGGAGAACACTGGAAGTCCTCAGAAGCCATAAGTTCTCTGGTCTGGCTGGGGTTCAATTAGCTTGACTCCGTATCTAGCCCAGATAGGCTCCCCTGCCGTTTTCCGGGCGAGATGTCTGGGAGTAGTCAGGGTGTGATTTCCGATCCTGCTTCGCGAGAAATACCGGTTGATGCTTGTTATGGAAACAGTATATTGTGGGATGCCAAGCACAAAGATCGAGTCCAGGAAGGTGGGAGGCAGCCAGCGGGGGATCCGTCAGCTCATCTCCTCTCGGCATCGGGCAGCTCAGCCGAGGTTGCGGCCATGATGGTAATGGTTTCCACAAGCTCTCCCTCGGGAAACCCGGTAGTAGCAGGCCACGAAAATCGTTTGGGGGGGGGGGGAAACGTCGGAGTATAGCCAGTAGATACCCGCAGGAGTAGATGGTAGAAGGGGAGAGAAAAACCCGGGATAAGTCCCAAAGGCAGTCCCCAGTCGGAGGAGCTCCCGGCCGCAGCTCCTCACCCAGCGGCCATCTTCATATTCATTGATATACTCTAATTAAGTATTTCTGAAACTTCTTGGCTGAATATTAGAAGGTTTACAGTAAACAACAAGTTAAACCCAGAAACCCCAAAGACCCATGATACAGTGTAGAATAAGCAACTCTTGAGTGGGGCTGTTTGTGAAATCTGTAATCTAGTTGGGCTTCTCATGCATCTGGAGGGTTTTGTAGGTGTCTTGCTTCTGAGGTTGGAGACCTGTGTAGACACTTTCTTCTTTCTTGTCAGGTCCCTGATCATCCATCTTTGGAATTTCACTGTAAATGTGCTTGTCGACAGGCTGCAGTGGCTCATAAATTGCTTGCTGGGTCCCCTGTTTCAGCTGGTGTTGCTGTTTCCTCATCTTCATCTTCAGATGACAATACAGAACAGTGAGGACAATCCCATAGATGAACAAGACGGCATCAAGATTGTAGCAGATCTCTGGCTCCTTCAGTGCCTCTCTGCATAAGGTGGCTTTATTTCACTGGCGACAAACGATTCTTGCACCTGCTGTTTCACCCGATGGGAGTAGGAACTTGGTGTTGCAAGTTCTGTGGGGCCTGCCAACGTCTTTCTTTGACCTGCGGGTCTTTGAGCCTGCCAACGCATTGGCCCATTGAGGAAAAGCCGACTGGTGCTTCACGACTGTGAGTTCATTTTGGATTTATTTTTATATTAAATAAATATCGCGGCACGCCCGAGACCCTGCACGAGGAAGAACCCATACAATAACCATCGGGGCACGCACGCAATCCTATGTGGGGATGGGCTCATTTATGTTACGAGACGCACCTGGTTTACCAGAACACGAAGCAGAGTCAGCTTGCGGTGAGGGAGAGTCAGGATGTCAACGTGGCAGCCATCTTGGGAAAGAAGGAAGCATCGATGCACACAGGATGATAACTGGTGCCCAAGCAATGATTGGATAGTGTAATAGATTTCCCACCCACTCTCACCAGTTCTGAAACAATTTCACCCCAGTATGGTTGCAACTGTGAGCACTCCCAGATTATGTGGAAGGAAGTACCTTCGGAAGCGCACCCCCTAAGGCAACTAGAGTAATTCCGACGGCCCATCTTAACCAGTGTGTGTGCTGAAAGATATGATCTATGTACAACTTTGAGCTGGACCAGTCGTAGACGCATGGGGATAGCAACCACCCCTGGGAGGAGAGGGCCTCCTGCCAGTCATCGTCCTCCAGGTAACCCAGGTCTGTTTCCCACTGTTGGCGAAGACGGATTAACAGATCAGGCTGGTTGTACAAGAGCTTACGGTAGGTGAGCGAGATCGCCTTACTTGTCAGGGGGTCAGTCAAAAGTCTGTCCTCCAGCGGGGAGGCCTCAAGAAGAGTCTCCCCCTTAGGGACCACCGAGGTGAGTGCGTGTCGGATCTGAAGGTATCGGTAAGTCTCGGAGTCGGCTAGTTGGTATTCTTTTTGGAGATCTGCGAACGAGAGCATGGCTTTGCGTTTCCAAAGGTCCCCCACCAAGGAAAGTCCCATGAGGTCCCATTTGTCAAACCCCGGACACCTGCTCAGTATACCAAGTTTTTCAGATTCCCACAGTGGGGTGTGACATAATCGTATTTTTGAAGAAAGGGAAAACCGCCGAGGATCCAGCCTCGTATCGACCCATTTTCCTGATAAACGCCGATGAGAAACTATACTCTAAGATCATCGCGCTCCGACTTGCCAAAGTTATTGCCACATTGGTGAGCCCATGGCAACATGGTTTTATACCAGGGAGAGGGACCTCGGATCATGTTCGTTGGGTAATCTCCTTGTTCGATATATCTCCTTGATGCCCAAAAAGCTTTTGATCAAGTTGAGTGGGCATACTTATGGAACAACTTAAAAGATCCAATGGGTTTGGACCACGTATCTTAACGGCTATAAGAGCTATGTACTCACAGCCATACGCTAGGATTTAATTGATGAGTATGGAGTCCGAAAAAATTCTGGTAGCTCGAGGGACAAGACATGGGTACCCTTGTTCACCAATTCTATTTGCGCTATATATAGATCCGCTTATTAGGTCAAACATTCAAGACCAGTCGATCAACCAATAATGGCCAGGGGGTACAACACCAAGGTTTTAGCATATGCCGACGACATAGCTGTCGTCACCCCCGACCCACTGGGAGCAATGGCGAGGATCAAAGTCTTGGCCAAGGAATTTTGCAGGCAGTCGAGATATCGTTTGAACTCTGATAAGACCAGGATTGTCTGCACCAAAACCATTATCTGCCAAGATCCACGTAAGACCGAGGTCGCCACCTATCTTGGCATCGATATCTCGGCAAACGTGGGATCTACTTGGGCAATCAATTCAGCTCCTCTCATAGAGAAGATAAATAGAGACCTAAAAAGAATAGATAATCTACACAAGTCTATAAAAGGAAGGTGTAATGTGCTCAAAATGACGATGTTCCCGAAAGTTCTATATCTATTCTGTTGTATCCCACTAGAGCCGGAACCTGCCTTCTTTAAAAAATTGGACGGAATATTCTCCCAATTTATATGGCATTATCAGAAGGTTAGACGATCATTGAAATTCCTGACCCTTTCTCAAGATCGGGGGGGTGGGCGGTTCCCAACTTACTATATTACTACTGGGCCATAACATTACAACAAATGGCTATCCTGTTTAAATCAAATACGGGGGCAGAAACAGGCTTGGGAGTTCGGGAAAGCGAAACCCCCCCCCCTCAATATTTGAGTTAGCCATAGGTGGAGCAGCACAAGGGGTTCTACTCAGGCAGCTGGAGGCTAGCTAGTATAAAACAAAACACGCTTTAAGCCTCTTAGAGCGGCTTGGAACGTATGGCACAAAGTATGCAAGCTCTTAGAAATTCCTAGGCTCCAGAGATACCTGCTCTTGTGGCGATCACCAGTATTTCCGGCCCCTCTCTATGATGGAATTGGCAAACTTTGGGAACAGGCAGGAGTTAGTAGAATAGGGGATGTTATAGATTTGAATGGAATGATTTCTTTTGTAGAGCTTCAGGAGCGGTATAACTTTGATTCTATATCACACTTTAAGTATGTCCAAATTAGGGAGACAATTAGACCCGTTTTATCATTTATTACTAGTACAGATCGGATCCCGCTGCTAGAAATCATTCTTCACAAAAAACCCCGAATCAAGGATATATATCGCTTCTTGATAAAAGCCACTCCGGATGATCTAGTAAAAGCTGAAACTGCATGGGCCGGCAAGCTAGGGAATCAGGAGGTGGATTTAAGTAAGTCATTGGCTCTCTCTAAGAAACTGTTTCTCTCCGCTAACTTAAAGGCCCAACACTTCAAAACAGTGTTCAACTTGTACTTTACCCCAGCAAAATTGTTCGGTTGGGGGAAAAGGGAAAATGATCACTGCCCAAGTTGTGGGCAGGGCCCCGCATATCTGGTCCATATGTTTTTTGATTGTAGTAAACTAAAGCCTCTGAAAAAAGGGATCAAAAACTTTTTGTATAAGATTTTAAGACAGGATGTGCTTATCTCACCAACCATGATGCTATTAGGTTTTGGCGAGAATGCACAGTTAGAACTGACTCAGGTATATTTTTGTTTTATGGCAATGGCAGTAGTCCGGTTATTGATTGCATTAAAATGGAAGGATGCTGACCCTCCGGCCTATCAAGCTTGGTATGCCAGACTGCTTCATGTATATAACATAGAGATGGCTCTGTATAAATGTAAAGGACGGAGGGCGATGAGAAGGGGCAGGCCAATTTGGGGCCCTTTGACGGATGAGGTTGGATGTATAAAGCTTCCAAAATTCGGCTACAGGGCAGTATGAAACCCTTAAATTAATACTGTACTGGTTTAAATGTTCTTTCTCCTTTATTGTTGTTGTTTGTTTTTCTATATAAAAAGAAGTATATGGTTGAATGGATACAAGGCCGCTTGTAATATAGACATGTTTATCGATGTAGATTTCTTTTTCTCTGTAAACATTGCTTTTTCTGGGAAAAAATAACTAAAAAATAAAAAAATAGAATTGGAATGCTAATTCTTTACAATGCAAAATAAAATTAAATACATTTAAAAAAAAACATAGAAGAGGTGGGAATTCCACCACAGCTTTGAGTTCGGAGTTGGATCCAAGTGATGATTGCCAGTGACATATAAGAGCAAGATGTCTCTTTCTGAGGAGTATTGACTCCTCAAACAAAAAAGCGAATAGTCCTACCAAAGTACACAAAAGGGGATAGGCAGAAAAAACAAAACAAAAAATGACAACAACGGAGGAGGAAACTGTGAGAGCTCCATAAGAACATGGGGGCGAGGACAAAAGAAACAATAATGGATGATGACGCAACTGGAAAATAACAAGCGGTAAGCAATCTTTCACCTTGAAAATTGACTGACACCGAAGGGTAGGTCTTAAGATTGGGACTTTACTTTTGACCCACATGTCTGAGAACTATGCCCAACTGCGGGTGGACTTGTTTAAATTTGCACGTAAACTTAAATTTTGTAAAGTACATGCACTGAAAAAAGTTCATATACAGGAGACAGTTTAACCATCTGCCCAACAAGCCAATCTTCTGATTGATGACATTGACATATTGAGTGTTTTATATGATTTGAATAAACAAATTGATGCCAGTACAGCCAGTGATGTGGACGACCCCTTTGATCCCACACTTGTGTCAGGCTTACAGAGAGAGTATGGGATTGAGACAGATTTAACTGTGCAAAGTTCAGACAACCATCTAAACACATACCTCAATTATCTAGAGATAACATCGACATTTTTTACGATTCCGTTTCAAATGGTATGTTACAACTGTGTAAGGGAGGGAAGAAATCATAGAATTATAGTAAAAAGTAATGGGAGGCTGTGTTAATACTACAAAAGGATGACAGTATAGTCATAAAACCCTCGGACAAAGGGAGAAATGTAGTCATGATGTCTAGGGCAAATTATGTCAAAGAAGCACAGAGGCAACTAAGTGATGCATCATGTTACCAGAGCATTGACAAGATATAATATATTAATTTACAACATAGGTATTTTGAGTACCTGAAGGAGTGGTATAATAGCCAATTGATAACATGGGACAAGATGAGTTTCTTACAGAACGAAACACCTGTAGTGCCTACATTATATCTTTTGCCCAAAATTCATAAAAATGCAAGTGATTCCCTCAGGACGACCAATAGTATAATTGAAAAACAGCCTGCTGGAAAACACATCCATCTATGTTGATCATTTTCTTTTCCCCTTCGTACGTAATTTAACATTTTACGTGAGGGATACTAAAGATTTTATAGCAAAAATATAAAATGTACACTGGGAAGATACATATATATTGGTATGTCCTTACATGTAAAGTTTGTACACAAGCATGCAACACGAAGACGGCACGAAGCATGCAAGTAATTTTTGTGAGCCCGGTGGATAAACTTGTTAACACATACACACATTGTTACAAATGATTAACATCTGCCTATCTGAAAATGTATTTTTGTTTGAAAATACATATTTCCAGCAAGTTCAAGGGACAGCTATGGGCACCTGCTTCGCCCCCAGCTAAGCCAATATGGTGATGGGCTGGTGGGAGGAGCAGGTGCTCTGGGGACTAACCTGGAACAGTGGACAGATAAGGTAGCTGTTTGGCTATGATACATTGATGATATAGTCTACATCTGGAATGGCCAAGATCACTTGAAACATTTCATTGGCACTCATAGTTCACATAATGTGAACTTGCTATCCACTATGAACCATAGCATGGATACCATAGACTTACTAGATCTTAATTTGAGTGTAACAGACACAACTCTGGTGACAGAATTGTTTAGAAAGGATACAGCAGGAAATTCAATTTTACATGCCCAAAGTAATCATCCCCCAAGTTGTAAGTTGAGTATCCCATACAGCAAATTTCTCCGCACTAAGCGAAATTTCAGATCTGAGGAGGGCTATGTAGAGACTAAAAATGAAATGATTAAAAGACTCAGGCTTAGGGGGTACTCCAATAAGGTTCTAGAAGTGGCCAGTGAATGAGCGGATAAAGTTAAGATGGAGGAGGACCTCTTCAGACCTAGTGTTAAGAAATCTGAGAATATGAATGAACCGCTTCATCACTAAATTCACCCAGAAGTCATCAAAACAGAAAAGGATGTTTAAAAGGTGGGATATCTTATCACACAAACCAGTTCTAATCAGTGAAGTGGGAACATATCCTCTGTAACTTTTCAGAGGAATACATCGCTCAAAGACCTCTTAGTCTGTAACTTTCTGCCACCAAAACAGAATAACTGGTTGAAACAGGGAAAAGGGATTCCAAAGATGTGGTCAATGTAAGGCCTGTAAATTCAGTACAAACACAAAGGAAACAACATTAGCACGTACACAGAAAAAGCGGCAGATAACAAAATACATCAGGTGCAAAACTGAATATGTTGTTTATGTGATCATCTGCCCTTGTGGCAAATGGTAAATTGTTTCAATGATTTTTCCAGTGAAAAAGCACATTTTTGATCACTGGAGAGTGATAACCAATAATGATGCAAGCTATAGCACAGCCAAATATTTCAATGAGCAACATTGGAGACTGGAGACAGGCCAAATATTTTGGCATAGATGCAGTGCTGAAACATCCTAGAGGAGGGAATAGGGCATCATCCCTAAGAAGATTAGAATCTAGGTTTATCCTGGAAGCTGGTTGCATAGCCTTGGCAGGGATGAATACAGACGAGGAACTTTTTGTTCATTTATAAATCAATTAGTCTGTGAAAGAGATTCTGCAGGGTTCCTCGCCCTTTTTTGACAGAAACATGACATGTAGTGGATGTTTTATGACGAAGTGAGACAATTGTTTTTAATCATACTTATCGATGTTCCTAATCCTATGTTTGATGTTTTTCATATTATTTTGCAGATGAATAACAGTACGCATAGAAAGCGAAAGTTTTTACACATGAAATTGCATCGCAATGTGGGCGAAAGAAACAATTTATAATGTTACTGAGGAATCCACGAGAAAACAATTAATACATTAAATTGAAGGGTGATGTTGCCTATTATAAATGTATGAGTATATATAAATGGAAAGGAAGGCTACTTGAGCTATGAAATCAGGCAAAATATCAGTGTGAGTCCTTGAAACTGAATATGGCAAAATAACACTGTGAATAAATTCTTATACACTGTATGATCGCATCATTGAGGGCTACTATAAGGCAAAGCATGTCAAGTTTAAGCCATTAGCAGCCGTATGAAACGCAATAGAAGACATAACTGTCACATTGTTAATATGGTGGGCTACTATAAGCCCATGAAATATGGTACAAAGGCTACTTAGAGCCATGCAAAACAAAGAATTAAGGTGTAAAAGTCAACATAGAAACTGGTGTATCTCCTGACAGAATGAGACTATAATTTTGATTGTGACAAGTATACAATGAATTGGATGTATTTATTCATTTTGCTTTTTCAAATTTTTTTTGAAACACTCTTTATTGGCATTTTACATATAATAACAGTATCAGGTACATTTGTAATATGATCTTCCAAAATTATACAATTTGACAGGATTTAAGATAATTTCAATTATGTTCCACCAATATAAGTGTTCTTTTCTTATCAACTGTTCCCCCCTTCCCACCCACCCCTCTTGTCGCAGTGTCCAATGATTATCCACATGTCTATGAATCCATATACCAACCATCAGGAGTGTCACTTTGTAATCTATCTATTCCATTTCTTGTTCCGGGGTGTGTTGCGGAGCCCTACCCTCCTCTACGTCTTCCCCCAAGGGATCCTTTACATCTGCAATCATTGCGGACCATGCTCGTGCATCCTCCTCAAGTCTATCATCTTTCCTAATGTGCTTCATTCGGATCAGTTCCGCTATTGCCCATTCTTTCAAATCTCTTAACCACCTACTGATTGGAGGTGGAGTCGGGCTAAGTCACGAGATTGCTATTCTCCTCTTTGCAAGCACCAACCCCAAAAGCATAAATTTTCTACTCAACTTTTTCTTTTTCGGGGTAGGTAGTAGATGCAAGAGAGCAGATCGGATCGTCCTGGGTATAGACTATCCGGTTGCTACCTGTAGTATTTATTCATTTTGTTGATTGAAAAATCCAATTTATTTGGAATTGTATATACTGTGGTTAAGTCTGTTCTCACTGTTTGTTAACGTGAGAATATTTAAACGCACTACACGGCACTACGTGTGATCAAGACCCATTTGAGGATGAAACAGGTTGTGATGATTATCCGCCAATAAATCCTTGCTGAAGAAATCTGGCTGGAGTGACTTGTTCTTTCACCATGATCGAAGGTTGAGGTATTTTGGTGACATATATAGTCACTGAATAACCCAAAGGTTACATGGACGTTACATTTAGGCTCAGATTTTCCTTGTACAAAACCAGTGAAATTCAGCAGGTATAGTTACCTGAGCTAACTATAATTTACTCCCGCAATGCACTGCTTACAACCTCACATATTACATCACTAATGACATGGTCAGTGACATCACTGATGACATCACTGATGACATCTCAAATGACATCATGGATGACATCATCAAGTGAGTGTAAGTGTTTTTAAGAGTTTATGGCTGTTAAACATTTATACTATCCTACTACAAAAGTTAAATTAGTATACTAAGTGAACTACTACTGAGTGATACTACTTCTAACATATATTATGTGAGTGGCTGTGTGACTGTATCCTTGTGTGTATAGGTGTGTAAGTGGCTGTATGGGTGTATAAGTGGATGTGTGAGTAGCTGTGTGGGTGAGTGAGATGCTGTGTGAGTGGCTGTATTGGTGAATGAGTCAGTGGCTGTATGGGTGAGTGAGTGGGTGTCTGAATGGTTGGATGAGTAAGTGACTCGGTGTGTAAGTGGCTGTATGGGTGAGTGAGTGGCTGTTTGAGTGGGTGTTTGGTTAACTGAGTTGGTGTGTGAGTGGTTGTATTGGAGAGTAAGTGTCTGTGTGAATGGATGCATGGGTGAGTGAGAGGATGTGTGAGTGGTTGTATGGATGTGTGAATGGGTATGTAATTGGTTGTGTGGGTCTGTGAGTGAGTGTGTGAGTGCTTTTATGGGTGAGTGAGTGGCTGTGTTGAAAGGCTGTATGGGTGAGTGAGTGGGTATGCGAGTGACTGTAGGTAAATAAGTGGGTGTGTGAGGAGCTGTATGGGTGAGTGTGTGGCTACGTGAGTGGCTGCATGGGTGAGTGAATGGTTGTGTGAGTGGCTGTACGAGTGAGTGAGTGGGTGTGTGAGTGCCTCTGTGGAGGGGTGTGTGGGTATGTGAGTACTGGTATGGGTCTGTGAACGGGTATGTGAGTGGTTGTGTGGGTGTGTGAGTGGGTATACAAGAGGTTTTATGGGGGTGTGAGTGGGTGTGTGAGTGGTTCTGTGGATGATGTCATGAGTGATATCATTTGAGATGTCATCAGTGATGTCACTGACCATGTCATGAGTGATGTAATATGTGAGGTCATAAGCAGTGCATTACGGGGGCATAAGTTATAGTCAGCCCAGATACCTATAACTGCTGAATGTTACTGGTTTTATATGAGGGAAAACTGAGCCTAACTGTAAAGTCCCTGTAACCTTTGTGTTTTTTCAGTGAATTTCTAAGGTTTTTCAAAATCTATTTCCTAACTTTAATGTCCCAGTAACCTTTGGTTTTTTAACTGAATTTCTATGGTTTCTTAACTGGTAGACATGTTTGCAGAGTGGTGGAGAAAGGGGGCAGGGCCTCCAACCAGCTCTCAGGAATTCCGCTGTAAGGGACTTATTGGAGGTAACAGGAGGGTTTTTCATGGCAGCTAAGGTCACTCAGCATCCAGGAGAACTTCATACCCCAACCAGTATTGCACCAGGAGGTGTGTTTGCAGAGTGGTGGAGAAAGGGGGCGTGGCCTCCAAAGGTCTCACAGCAATCGCGCTCTGTGGAACTTATTGGAGATAACAGGAGGGGTAGTTGGCTCTCAAGGACTCTCTGGAGCCAAGGGGACTTTATCCACCAACCAGCAGTGCACCAGGAGGCGTGTTTGCATAGTAGTGCAGAAAGGGGGCATGGCCTCTGAAGACCTCTCAGCAATCTTGCTGTGTGGGACTTACTGGAGGTTACAGGAGGGCTAGTTGTCCCCCAAGGACCCTCTGGAGCCAAGAGGACTTCATCCCCCAACCAGAAGTGCACCAGGAGGCGCGTTTGCAGAGTAGTGGAGAAAGGGGGCATGGCCTCTGAAGATCACTCAGCAAACTTGCTGTGTGGGACTTACTGGAGGTAACAGGAGGGCTAGTTGTCCCCCAAGGACCCTCTGCAGCCAAGGGGACTTCATTCCCCCCACCAGGAGGCACGTTTGTAGAGTGGTGGAGAAAGATGGCGTGGCATCCAGCAACTGGCCAGTTGTTTTTTAATTTTATTTATATTTTAGGTTGAGAGGCACGTGGCCCACCTTCCCTTGGCCGTTTTGGGCCCCAGGAACCCCATCCACCAGGTCCTGCCCTTTTTTCAATGGGGAGTCGGGCCGTGTGGCCCCCTCCCCAGGCCAATTTTGGCCCCAGGGACCCAATCCTCCGGTGCCCGGCCTTTAAAAAAAAAAATTAAAGGGAGGTGGCCGAGCGGCCTCCCTACTAGGTCGATTTTGGCCCGGGGACCCGGGGTCCAGCCTCTTTTTTTAAATTTAAAAAGATAATAATAATGGGAGGGGGGCCTCGTGCCCTCCCCCTCCGTGGCCAATTTCGGCACCAGGGACCCCATCCCCCGAGGCCAGGCCTCTGTTGTGGGTGGCCTGGTCACACCCAAGGCACCCACTTATCACTGATGGGGACCTCGGGGAGAGACAAGGCTTCCTCGTCCTGAGGGAGCTAAATTGCTTTTGGACACAGGGAGCTGCTGAACATGCAACTCCTTCTGTCAAAAAGCAATTCTGCTCCGCTTTCAGCAAACAAAAGCATTTTTAATGCTCTTGTTTGCTGAAAGTGGAGCAGCATTTGCTATGGCTTGGCGGAAGCTGTAAAGCTCCAGCCAAGACATAGCAAACAGCTATGTCCCGGGGGTGGGCACCCGGGACATAGCAAGAGGGGGATGGCGGTTCCCAGGGCCATCTATGGCTCTAGGAGGGGGGCTGTGTGCCCCCTCCTTTCTTTAAATTTGCCCCAGGGTGGTAGGTGGTGGCCGCAGAGGGGCCGTGCGGCCTCCCCGTATTCTTTAAACAAAAAGCCCTACGTGGACCCCCCGTCTTCAATTTGTCAAAAGCCCCAGGGAGGTGGCGGTCCCTGGGGCACGGAGGGCCGTGTGGCCCCCTTACATTAATCAAATTTAAAGCCCCGGGGAGGTGGCAGACCAAGGGGCTGCGGGGGGGGGGTCGTGCGGCCTCCCCGCATTCTTTAAACAAAAAGCCCAGGGTAGGTGGCGGCCCCCAAGGCTGGGGGGGTCTGTGTGGCCCCCCATTAATAAAAGTTAAAGCCCTGGGGAGGTGGCAGCCCCTGGGGCTGGGGGTGGTCCGAGAGGACCCCCCCCATTTATTAGTTAAAGAACCCCGGGGAGGTGGTGGTCCCTAGGGCACAGAGGGTGCTGCGCGGGCACCCCCAGCATAATTTAAATAAAAAGCCCTGGGGAGGTGGTGGCCCCTGGGTTTGATTACTCCCTAGGAGTGGGTCCCCATGCGCCCCCTCTTTTATTTTTCATATGCCCCTGGAATTTAGCCCACCCGGGGCTACGTCCCATCTGTTTTTTTTTTTTAATTGTGCAGTGAATCTGCTGAACCACCCTTTGAAATTAAAAACAAAATTTCTTTGTAATGCATGGCGGGGTCCCTGTGGGGACCTCCCACCATATCTGGGGGTTCAGGGTATTCCTTCCTTGCCACCTTTTACTTTTTTTGTGGGACTCGGCTTGAAGCTGAGTACCAAGATGGCTGTCAACACTTCCTGGTTGAAGTGTTGGCAGCCAATCGAATTTCTGTAGGATCCGCAAGTCCATTGCAAGGACTCACATCCCCAGATATCTATATTTTTTAAACTTAAATATCTCTGTAACTACTGAACTGATTTACAACAACATCTAGCTTTCTGCCAAATTTAGTGTAATTCCGTTCAGCTGTTCGGGCTGTAGTCGCGTTAAAAAAATGAAAAATCCCCATAGACATAACATGGGAAAAACGCGTTTTGGGACCCCCTTTCATCTTGCCCCCCCCCACTTGACAGATCACCCCAAAAATTCAGCAAAGTAGCTGAACCAAAAAAGGGACGTTTTTGGAAAATTTCGTGAAGGTTTGTCAAGCGGCGCCAAAGTTATTGGCAAAACAAAAAACACCTTTCCTATGGAAACTTTGGTTCTAACTATAACAACCTACTGGCTATCGCTAGTAGGTAATATATATGTATATATATATACATATATATATATATATATATATATATATATATCCTGTTGTTACCCTCCAATCCTAAAGGACCAGGTGCAATCACGCCATATTGTCATACAAGAAATGTATTTAAGTGTTCACTTTCGTCCTGCCATGATGCGTTTCGGCTGTCACAGGTGGCCTTGATCGCATATAATTGCGGCAACATTTACTTCACCTTAAATACTGTGCACATGATTCAGAGACATAAAAGAAATACTGTAACTTACATGTTTTCACTCAATTTCATAGTGTGTAGTGAATAATAGAGCTGCAGTTTTATGAAAATGTTATCAAAATTCATGATTAACTGTTGTGTATCCATTGAACTATATGATAATTCTCATATTTTCCATTTGGTTTGTCTTATTTTGACAAGGCCACGTTTTTCCAATTATTCACACATTTGTTACATCCTATGACTCCTTGGGACACACATTTATGGAAAAACATGAAAACTCAATTAATTTCCTATAATGCTATTAATTAATGCATTACTGCATACATTTTTCCCAAGTGGGCTAATCATAATTTTCTGCACAACAAAAGAACTCTAACTGTTCCAATCATTCATAATCTCTATTTACGATATTATTACAGTGCCACATCATCATTTAATATAGAGATGGAAGGTTTGTGATTAATGCATAATGTTGTAAAAATTATAAAACTGTGTATAGTTCCTCTTCGACATTCAGACTGTTAGGGAAATTGCTGTCAAGTTTATGAATATATTTGTCCTCAAGTTTTCTCAGGGTCCGCTTTTGATTACCACCCCTGTTTTGTTTACATACTGCATCAATCACATAATACTACTAGTCTACAAATATGGGTTATGATACACCTAATAATTTCCTCCCAATATGTAATGCCCCTGGGAGCATGAATCTCAGTTTTAATCATGATCAAACATACCTGCAGTTTTTCGTACACCAGTGAAACAATACCATCTTACTTGCAGGGACCATGAGAATCCACCAGGGGTCCATGTCTGGACTAGGATTCGGCACTCTGTTTTGGGATCCACATGGGTCTCTCAAGGTTATCGAGTATATGTATTATTATGGAAGGGATCGGTGACAATCTATTTTGATTAACACCCTTCCTACATTGCAACGTTTACCTACAGTCCAAAGTAATATGAGGAAATCGATTTGGCCTTTACCAAGCACAAGAAAGCCAGATTGAACCAGATTCAATCATCTTCCATGCCTGTACCTTACCGTTGGTAGCTCAGTGCTTAATGTATTCCTTATTACTTGCCAAATAACTCCAGAAGTCAGGGAAGTCAAATCCATCTGCCACTTTAGGCACTTTTGAAATTGATAACAAGTCTTGCACACTTGGGCTGCCATACAAACCTGGATAAGGCCTTATTCAACTCTAAGCAGACCTTAAGGGGACACCACTTGAAAGAATTTGGTTCACATATAGAAGCTTGGACATCAAATTCTATTTCAGGACCCGAGGCAAGGATTATGCTTTCTTTCTTCGCGTTGTTATTATAGCAGCCACTCATTAAACAAAACGTATTCCCAAATAGTATGCCCAAAAACTTCAACTCCCATGAGTCCTTGGGAATAACTCCGCAAACAGCCCAATAATGGCAGATAACAGTTCCAACAATGAGCCAATCAGGCTCCGCCAGGTCTCCCATAGTCCTTCCGTTGTATTAAGTCAGCCTCTTTCTTCGTTGCTCGCCTGCAAGTTAAGTCACGTGTCTCTTACTGCCTTGCTGGTGTGCTAGTGTTTTACTGTTCATAGTCTTATTTTTTTATATACTGCCTAATTGGGTGTGTGTGCTTGTTACGGCTGCGGGAACACGTTTCTGTGATCACTATTCTGGTGCGGCTCCGCGCCGATGTGTGGTCCTCTGTCCGCTTGGTGGCACTACTGGCTGGTTGACACTCGTTCTACCGAAGCACGATTCCTGTCCGTTCACATCGGACAGTGCAGAGATCACGCTCTGGTAGTTGCTGCCTGGAGCTTTTTTGTCCTGGAGCTTTTTTGTCCTGGAGAGTGGCATCCCAACACGCTGGAGTCTGTAAACGATCGGGGAACTCACCTGAGCTTTGCTGCATTGACACCATGCTTGGGTTGGCAGTGTGCGCATTATTATGCCCCCAGGGGTCTGTATTACTGTTGTAGGCCACGAGGGCCTGTGAGGGAACACGATCTCAGTAACTAGATCTACCCTACTGATTTTAGCACTGGGGGTGCCGGGTTCCCAGGCCTAGACCCATATTCTGTGTGGCTCTGCCCACTAAAAACCCTTGACTGGAACCCCAGACCCTGATTTCCACCCAGGTGCTTTCCAAATGGGCGCAGAGGGTGATTATCTTTTTAGGTAACGCCAACTGCGCTCTAACCATGGAGCGACATTGCTCCCTTTTGATAAAGGTGGACCCAAAGCATGGGGAACACGCCACCTCGGAGGCAGGGGCAGTGGCCCAAGGAGGGTTATTTGAGGAGCTTTTTATTAAAAAGCTCTGAAAATCTGTCAACACGTTCACCTCATTAGACAAAGCTCAAACATCTATCAACAGGGTTTTCCCCACCCGGGTTTTCCATGGGGCCGCCTGTGGCAGGGGCACTAACAACAGACACGTGGGTCCTGCAGACAGTGCAGGGGTTCCAAATAGAATTCTATGGCATTCCGTTCCAACCCACCGGCCCTCGACTGATCCAATTCTCTTCTCAGGAAGCCGCGCTTATAGATGCAGAGGTTCAATCACTCTTGGACAAAGGCGCAATTCGTCCAATGGTCATCCACCTCCATGTGTTTCTCAGCAACCTATTTCTGGTTGACAAGACCGATGGAGGTCATCGTCCTGTTATCAATCTGCGAGAGTTCAACGAATGGCTGGTTTACCACCATTTCAAGATGGAGGGCATCCACCTCCTGTGGGATGTGTTGCGTTCGGGTGACTGGATGGTCCGTTTGGACCTCAAGGACGCCTATCTGGCAATCTCCATCTCTCTCCTCACCGGAGGTTTCTTCAGTTTGTTTGGCATCATCAGGCGTTTGAGTTTTCCAGCCTTCCATTTGTACTTTCCTCGGCCTCTTGGTGTTTCACCAAGATTCTCAAACCATTGGTGGAACACCTGCAGGCGCAGGGGATGCAACTCATTATCTATCTAGATGATAAGCTTCTTATGGCTCAGTGCCCGCAACAGTTGTCGCTTCAACTACAAATGACGATAGACCTGGAGGGCTTGGCATTCGTGGTCCCTTTAGATCCCTTCCCAGAGAGTGACCTCCTTGGGGTTTGTCATCGATTCGACCACATCCATCCTGAGCCTTCTATCCCGGAAGATTGTGAAGATCAGACACAAATTGAAAAGGACTCTGGCGAAGGCCCCGCACGTCATTACGTCAAATTGCCCGCCTTGTCGGGCTTCTCTCTTCCTCCATTCAGGCCATTTTTCCTGGACCCCTACATTATCGGTCCCTTCGAAGACTCAAGGCCTCTAATTTGTGCCAGAGTCTCTCGTACTCACAGGCAGTGTCCCTCTTGGAAGAGGCGAAGGAAGAAATCTCGCGGTGGCTTTTGCACATGGAAGCCTGGAATGGGGAGCGATTTTTGGTTCGGCCCCAGAACCCGTCATCGAGTCCGACGCCAGCAGGTCAGGCTGCAGCAAACGGTGTGGTCATTCTTCCATCGGAGGTTCTTGGTCCCCACAGGAGCAAACCCTGCATATAAACTGCTTAGAGCTTCTCGCAGGGTGATTCGCAGTCTCGTGTCGGGCAAAGGACAGGATTCAGTCTTGTGTTCTCCTCAAGATGGACACGGTCTAGGAAGTCCAATACATCAATCATCTGGGGGGCATGCGTTTCAAGCTCCTCTTTGACCTGGCCACAAATTTTTGGCAATACTGCCTGAACCATCAGGTCTCAGTGACAGTGGAGTACCAGCCGGGTCATCCAAACGTGGTGGCAGATTGGCATTTGCATCAGCTCTCGCACTAGAGCTTGTGGAAGTTTCATCCAGAGGTGTTTGCTGCCCTCCAGGAATGCTGGGCTCCATTTTCAGTGGACCAATTCACATTGTAGCTGGATCACCAACTTCCCAGGTTCTTCAGCTAGAGGCCGGACCCACAAGCGTTGCCGACGGACGCCTTCATGCTAGACCGGGCTCTGGAGCAGGGATATACATTTCCTCAGTAGTAATAATCACCTGGGCCTCGGTCCAGATCCAGAGACGGAGAGTGGACATGGTGATGATTACACCAACATGGAGATCTCAAGTTTGGTTTCTGGTTCTTCTGGAACTTTCCTGGAATTCTTCAATCCCACTCCTCCTGTTTCCTCAACTTCTTCTCAATCCGGATCGCCTGCTGCACCAACTGGTGTTAGAAGGCTCGCTCACCCTGATGGCTTGGCGGATTACAGGGGACGTTGGTTGGTCCTGGGACTTTTAACACAGGCTGAGGACCTCTTGTCAAGAGCATGGGCAGATAGTACTGTTAAACTGTACAGGTCAGCTTGGACCAGACAGACCCATTGGTGCCTGTGAAGGGGTGTGGATCCTGTGGTCGCCGACATTGTTCAGATCTTCAATTTCTTAGCAAGCTTGGCAACTGATGGTTTGGCTTACCGTTCCATCAATAGCTTCCGTTCAGCTATCTCGGTGGGTCATACCCCCGTAGACAGATCTCCTGTGGGGGAATATTCTTTTGTGTGTTGAATTCGGATGTCTCTCCCTCCCTTTCCACGTTATTCGGTGTTGTGGGATGTTAACCAGGTACTGAACCTGTTCTTGTCTTGGCAACCCAATAGGTTCTTATCGCGGAATCTTTCCGCTAAATTGGCCATGTTGTTATGACGAGTGTTGGACGTTATGCCCTGGATATCACGGGCAGAATTATTTCTCTGTCTTGAGTGTCGTTTATGAAGTCCAATACCAGAACTATCTCTTATCCTGCGTTTCATGATTCCCCAAAGTTATGTGTGGTACAATGCCTTAAGGCGTATGAAAAGATGTCTGCAGAACCAGACCTCCCGGTGAGAGGCAACTACTTAGTGCATTGTGAAAACTGCATAAGGCGGTCTCTTTGCTAACTATTGCTAGGTGGGTTCGTTGGGTAATGCAGGAAGCTGGTATTGATTTAACAGCTTTTGGAGCCCATTCAGCTAGAGAAGCTATGGCCTCTAATGCTTTGTCCCTGGGAGCACGCCTCAAGGACATCATCAATGCGGCAGATTGGTCCTCTGACTCTACTTTCAAAAGGTTCTACTTTAAGCCAGTGCTAGATATGGCTCATTTGGTGGTGAGCAAGCTTTGGACCAACATAAGCCTCTGGTCCTGAAATAGAATGAAAATTATTCCTAACGTATAGGAAAGTTTAAATTATATTAAGGTCACGGAGGTGAGGATTATCTCACCCAGCGAGATATTTTCTCTTTATGGAGCCCGCCCTAGTACTGGTAGGTAGATATAGAGTTTTTTGATTTAATGTGAAGTTATATCATGACTGTCTCAATTGGCCTCTTTACTGGTATTCATGAGTTAAGTTGAAGTTGTTAGGACGCAATTTATGTGCTTTTGTGGACATCCATTCTTATGACCCTCTTTGTTAATAGGATCGGAGACCACTAAACAGGACCAGTGAGAACAGTTACAAAGCGGATACGCACTATGAAAGAGGCTGACCTAATACAAAGGAAGGACTATGGAAGACCTGGCCGAGCCTGATTGGCTTATTGTTGGAAATGTTATCTGCAATGATTGGGCAGTTTGTGGAGTTATTCCCAAGGACTCATGGGAGTTGTAGTTTTTTGTGCATACTGTTGGGAAAAAGTTTTGTTAAATGAATGGCTGCTATAATACAAACATGAAGAAAGAAAAGCATAATCCCCACCTCCATGTCCTTAACAGAATTTAAACTTTCCTATACGTTAGTTAGGAATAATTTTCATACATCTTGAGAGCATTGATATATTCAGACAGAGTGAGGGGTGTAATATCCCAACATTTCAGGTCGCCCTCAATTCCCCGAATTACCATCCAGGTTAAGTTTTTCAAGTTGCTGCAGTGGTAGGATCAATAATCACCAGAAACCTAATATGGGATTTCTAAAGCCTGAACAGTCCATCCCTGATAATGACTGATTTGCTGTACATTAGGTGACATGAATTTGCAATTGTTATAGTTCACATTAAAGCTCAAAAGGCAACCACATTGCTGAATAAGGCACATCATCACTGGAATTGAGATGTCAGGGTCGTTCAAGTATAACAGGACAGCATCCCCTAAAAGTAAAATTTTATGCTATAAACCTCAGTTATGATCCCTTTAATATTGTTTCTCAATCGCACAATCATCACAAGGGTCTCAATCCACAAAGCATAGAGAGAGGGTAACAGGGGAAATCCTATTTAGTCCCAGAGTGGAGTGGGAACAGATGGGCAATATGACCATTAGTGAACACAGTGGCCTTTGGATGGCTGTGGAGTAGACGGATCATCTTCAGGAACGGCTACCAATACCAAACGCAAGTAGTGCAGCATACATGAAGTCCGAATTAGCTCCACAAAGGCTGTTTAAGCATTCACAGTCAACAATCACCCGTAAAATCTGAAGATGCAGAGATGGTAATAATAGGACTATGCCTTTTATTGGTTGAGTGTCGTTCTCAGCAAAGCCAGTTTGGTTATAAGGTTCCAGTATTAGCAGATCCAACCTGGTATTCACACTCACAAAAAGTATCCCATACCTAATATTTGTTCTTAGGTAAAGAATCAACCTCTATTTAAGCACCCTACTGGCATAAGAGCACTTTGAATATTTTTCCTGTTGGGGTGTTGATATTGGTAAAAAATATCTCAAACTTTATTTGTGGTTATTTGCGCATGGTTAAAAAGATTATTTACAAGGGGGTAAGGATATAATGGTCCTAGCTTTCTAGGTTTCTAACAAAGAAAAATAATTTGTTTTTTTCTTGTGCCAGTAGGGTGCTTAAATAGAGGTTGATTCTTTACCTCAGAACAAATAAACTAGGAACGGAATACTGTTTGTGAGTGTGAGTTTGACTAGGGAGAGTGTACCCCATTCCTCCTATATTGAAAAAGTCTCTCTTCTCTTCCAGAATGGGGATCTTGATCTATCCACGTTCAGTTTTATGACTGATGGCCTGGTATTTAGCAAAAAATGTTATGTCAGCATTTAACAGCGATATTGGGATATTGGGTTGAAAGGCCACACAGCTCTTTACATGGTTTTGGGGAAAGCACAACAGTAACAACATACATCATAAGGGGTAAAGCACCAAAACAGATGGTCGTGGCAAACATTACTTCCGTCTTTGTTGCAAGTAGGCCAGAGAAGTGATAATAAAAATCAATAAGGATACCTTTGGGCCCCAACGCATAGCCCTGACATAAACACTAAATGGCATGAATTATTTCTTCAGCCATTTTAGGGACATCCAGAGCTACAAATGCCAAAATGGAAACAATCTGAATAACAAAGCAATCAAAATTGTTTTTATAACACCAGGTAGAACTCCTCAGGTTTAGGGTATAAAGATTTTAAAAAGACTGGACTTGAGCATTAACAACCTAGGGGTCTGTGGTGAGAGTGGAGTCTGGAGCCTTGATAATTCTGATCAAGTTATAGCATGATCGACATTTAATAGAGTAGGTCACCTGTCTTACCGGCTTCTTGCACTCCTCAAAAAAGGACTGATGGGACTTCACAAAGCATTTCTCTGACCTGGTCAATGTGATCTCTTTCATCTGAGCCCTAATCTTCTCTGTTACTTAAGACTTTTGGAGAGCCCATTCGTTTATGACTTCATTCTAGCTTCTCCAATTCCCTAGACAACAAACTCTTCGATTCCCTTTACTGTTTCAGTTTCCCTGATCAATATGTCATGGAAGAGCCATGCATTAAAGCTTTAAAAGCATTCCAAAAGGCCTGCAAAGAAACCAGCGAGTACAGTTGAGGCTACAATATTATTCTATATCCTTTATGATATACTCAATAAAATCTTTATATTGGAGCATGTGAGATGACGCTACCTTTGTCATAAACTATCTGGGGGCTCAGGTAGTGTGCTACCTCCAAAGAATTGGAGCATGGTACAAGATAGTAATAGGAAGCAACCACATGTCAAGAGTGCCATACCTCTGTGAAGCCCAGGCGGACATTTAGGTCTATCAAGGCTCTGGAAGACACCAAACAACAGCCCACGCTTGGTAGCTTTCTATCAATATTGGGTTTCATTATAACAATAAATTCAAAGCCAGTGAAGGAAGGAAAGAGGACTTAGTCCCCCAAATAGTTCCACTGGGTGGTTTCTTAGAATAAGTAGGGTCTCCTCTCTTATGCCAGGCCACTTACAGTCAAAGTAAAACCCCATCTAAGAGGGATTAAAGGGATTCTTCTCCTGGTACCCATCTCCCTTCTTCTCAGAAGTGGCGTGGGACTCCCCCTTTCTCAGATTTTAGGTGCCCTTTAGAGAACAACGTGTTAGGTCTGTCTTGACAAGATTATCTGTCTGTAAATAAAGCACATTGAGTGGGCAAGTAGTCAGTGCCCTTTTGCATTGTCATGCTATTGGCTGCTAGCTATAATATTCCCCCCCTGTAGGGAGTATTTCTATTGCAATGTATGAAGTGCATTGTTTTCAGCACCGGATATGGACTATCTGCTGCGTGCAGAAGTCATCTTGAAAAGAAGGCTTTCTTCACTCAAATAAATACAATCTGCATGATATTCAATTGCTTACTAGAAACATGATCATTATTATTATGTAAATGAACAATAATATCCATACATGCCTCAGCACGCCTCTTCAAGCGCCTACAGAAATCTAACAATATCACCCTCACCCTAATGAACCTCCACTGTCTCCCCTAATGACTTGCACCTTCTTCAAGTCCAGCTGTATCCTGCACAAAGCCCTCATGAACAGAAACTCTGCTTATCTGACTAAGAAGCATAACTGCTAAGGTAGCTTCCAAAACCACGCAGCCAGGACACCGCAACACTGGAGGCAAACTGTAAAAATGAAAAGTAAACAGTAGAAGGACTTCTCCATATACATCGCCAGGAACTGGAACATCATTCCTGTATTCATCAGGACCTGCAAACCCTTCTTCAATTCAGGGAAGAGTTGATGACACGCCTCTTTAAAGAACATTACATTTTAACACAGTACAACATTGCCTTCACTCACAAAAGTAGCAGCCCTGTACATATTCACTGATTATATTCTTAGGAGTTATACAGTGCTGTTGCTCCAGGCTATGTTTGCACTATAAATAGATTTCTCACGTGTTATTTTATAATGAATTCATATTTTATATTTTTCATTTAACATTCTTTTAAATACAAAAAGTGATTGTCTTTAAAAGTGAATACTTGAAAAATATCAATGTACATTTTCATACTTGTGCAGGGCATAGTTCAAGTAAGCATTCTGAGGAACTGACAGGAACTAACACACAGCAATGTTCCATATCATATAAGTCCAACAGAGCAATACCAAACACAACAGTGTCCAAAGCAAAAAACATATCTCTAAGAGGGAATGTTCTATTCAGTACTGAGGTTGGCACACCTAAGTCTGTTCATGGACCACTGTTAATTGTGCAGTATCTCATAATAGTGGAATTTGAGTCGAGTTTTCCAAAGGAATTGATCATACAGGTTGAAGAGATACAACCATTCTTCCTCAACAACCTGTGTCATCAAATGCTCTTGCCAGCACTTCCAGAGCAATAAATAGGTTTTGATTGAAAAAACGGGATTCACTATGGAGTGATATAGTCCAAAGACCACACATCGGTCAGTCACAAAGGAGTAGGTGCTCTCTATCAGTGATGACGCAATTTCATAAGGAAAAGCAGCCCATCTAGATTTCAGAAAGTATGTCATTCCATGATATCTCCACATTTGAGAGTCATTTGAGGGACATCCACAACACGCCCACTGCAATAGCACTTGGTGAGCCATTTCTAAACCCATTTTAGCAGTTTGTAATATTTTAACAACTACTAAAATGGGTTTAGTACATAGGGAAAAAACCTTTTGCTGTCGCAAACCGCAATTGTAGCTAATTGCAAGGTTTGCGATCCCTAAAAATGTTTTTGTACATCTGGCCCTATATTATGATTTGAGAGCTTAGAAATGCCAGAAGAGATGCCAGTTCAAGATCCTCATGCACGCCTACAAAGCTCTACACAATCAAGGACCATCCTATATCAACCATCGACTGAATTTCCACCTATCCACAAGACACCTGCTCTTGCCCTCACACACCCCCCGCATCCATTGCAGCCGCAGCGGAGGACACTACTTCTCCTACATCGCCGCCAAGATCTGGAACGACCTCCACCTCTGAACAGCACACTCCCTGACAGACTTCAGAAAGAAACTCAAGACCAGGCTTTTTGACAGAGAATTGGCACCCTCAGCGCCCAGATACCCCTAGGGGTGACAGTGCTGCGCTATAGAAATACTGCTTGATTGATTGATTGAGAAAGATTTTAATTGCCAATTACTCAGCAAATCTCTTTTACTGTTAGTTCTAGCTTTATGCCATGCTATGCAGTATAAGAGCTGATCAGCAATAAAGAGTCTTCTATTACTCTCAACCAGTGCCTCCCAATGAAATAGAGTACAAATCCAAGTTGTGTGTGTACGCTATGCCACACATGGGTGGTGAAGTGGATCATTGAATTATAGCCTCCTGTCTCTCTCAGTGTCACAGGAAAGGAACTCTTAGTCACTTTACAAGGACAGCAGGTGTTTTATATTCTAACCAAAACTGACTTATGAGTACAAGTTGACAACGATGATGTGAGTCAAATCAGCTGGTGTGCTACATATTATAACTGCAAGTGTGGCAATCCCAGACCTCAATATCTCGGTAGCATTAGGTTTTGAGGTTCTGAGTCTAGGTCTGCCAGAGTTTCACAAACTCTTATTGATCAAGTAGTCCAACTTAGTCTAAATATCAGAAGAGAGAAGGTAATGATAAGTCACCTTTTCTTGTTTGTGCTGAACTGTGACCTGAATTTAAACTAAATCGGTCTCTTGTCACCAAAGAGAAAAAGCTACATTCAAAGTCATGCGCAAATGCAAGATATGATATATCCTTAAACTAATTTGCTCACATCTGAAGTTAAGATAACTGTAATTGTATATAAACCAATAGGATGCCTGTAGGTGTTCCATTTAACCAGGAGGAGTGGTTTGGTCTTCTATATAAGCTCTTGCTTTTGAAGTCAGAGAGATCTTGAAGGCTGTACGAAATGGTAAACCAATGCGAAAAGAAGATGAATTCTCGAGCGGACATTTGCTTCTTTTAGTTCACCTGAATGTACATCCCAAGGCTGAGACTTAGACAGACATTTCAGGAGAGCACCAATGACTCTTATGAGATCTGAAAGATCTAGAACAACAGGCCTCAGACTGACATACCTGTACACCTGCAATTTCCAAGGTGGGTGTAGATGTGTTTAAATATGTGTCACTTACTACTGTCTTTCATGCCTTGGGTTAATAATATTAACACCTAACTAGAAGAAGGTCTAGTTACATTGAAATGGTTTTTATTTTAGTTAATGACAAATATATTGTCTTCATTTTATTCTGTTGAATAACGAGTATACTTTATATCATGTCTGTTATTATGATGCATCAGATGGTGTTGCTGATATTTCCTAGAATTTCGACAAGGGGTGGGTAATGAATAACTCTATATAAAACCAATATTGGCTTCAGTGTCTAAGGTTCCTTGTATAATAACCTGTGATGAAAGTATGATAAAAATGTGCATGTGAGGTTTACCTTCTTTATGGCTAGGACAGATGTCCATAGTTTACTATTGCCCTGGCTGAAGAAACATAGCTGTGTGTGACCTTTCCCCCAATACAGTTATTTGTGTTCAGGGGTTCATGACAAAAGAGGAGAAGTCATTAATCACTGCCAGGATAGCAGGGACTCAAAACTCCAACTATGTTACAGTGAGGAGTATAACATCCGGGTTCTCACAACAATTTTTCCCACCTTTAAGTTCTAAGTAAAACCACTGAGCTTTGTTCACAAAAAGTCAGAAAACAATCCAGCACTCTCCAGACCCCTGCACAAGCACCCCAATTCTACACAGCCAATATTCTTTTCAGAAATCAATGACGGATCCGCCTTATGCTCCTGATCATGTTTACGTTGCCACAAAAGGTGCAGCACAGCTCTCCAAGGAGGGTCAATTCACAAAACTATTTATGAGTACAGTAAGTAGTGCAACAGGAGTACTTTTCTAAATATAAGACACATAGGGGCATATTTACAAACCCCTATCGCCACAGGAACGTCACTTTTTCTGACGTTTCCGTGGCGATAGGGGCCTCGCCTTATTTACTTAACGTGGCTTAACGCTGCCTTGTAAATAAGGCCCCCTTTCACGCTAAGCTTAGCGTGAAAGAAGTGGGCAGTGGGTGTTGCGGTTGGCGTTCCACCACAACACCGATTGATTTTGACGCTGCCCACTATTTACAAGGGCAGCGTAAATTGGAGGCAGCGCCAAAATTAAGACCAGGGAAACCTGGTCTTAACTTGGCGAAACGAGGAGAAATGCTTTATTTCTCCTAGTTTTTGCTTTTTCCATGTGTGCTGCCTTGTGCAGCACACATGGAAAAAGCAAAACGCCTTGGATTGTTTATGTTCAGGAAGGTGACCCTTGCTGCACATAAACAATCCTTTAAAAAAATGACATTTTGTAACTTCCATGTGTGCTGCATTAAGCAGCACACATAGAAGTGACAAAATGGCATTTCAAGATTGTTTATGTGCAGGAAGGGGGACCTTCCTGTACATAAACAATCTTTCACCACACACAGGCACCCTTGAACTATGGTGCAAGTGTGCCTGCGTTGGCGCTACACTGCTAAGTGTAGCGCCAGCGCAGGGTGACACGCAAGGCTGCACCATATCCTTGTAAATATGGTGCAGCCTTGCGTTTCTGAAGTGGCAGAGTAAGGCGTTAAGCCATGAAGGCTAGCGCCTCACTTCGCCACTTCTTTGTAAATATCCCCCATAGTCCTTTGGATCAAAGACGCAAACACCACAATACCACTGAGTATAGACAATAGACACACCACTTTAAAAGATACAATGCTACCAACATAAACAATTGGCAACTTAGCTTAAAATCCTCCCATGGTATTAAATTTGATATCAGTCAACCACTATAAAAACATAAGATAAGTGGCACTAGGCCAACATATTCAATATGGTGGCAAAATGTCAGTTAAATTGACTGATACAAGAACATCGAAGAGGAGACAAAAGCTGGTTATAATAAGGCACTCAGCCCCGCATAGAAACAGAGGCCTATAAATACACAGAGAAAAACCAGCACAAAACAGGTCCTTAAAATTAGTTAACTTAAGATGAACATCAAACATATAGCAAGCAGAATCAACAGCAATAGTTTTGGCTCTAAGAACATACATCATCAAGGCGAGTATCTTTAGTAAGGCTATGGAAATCCTCTTAGACAGTGGAATATAACATCAGTCCCCTGCCACCTAACAAACAGATGGGCACTTAGTAGTCACACTACAACAGGTGACAGACAGACACAAGAGGACATTTTTTAAACCGCTAATAAAGAGGCACTCAGCCTCAAATGCGGAAATAGGGCCGGACATATAAAAAGGTGAATGGCACCAAAGCGTTGGCATCTAGATAAACACCTTAATTTTAGAGCACCATAAAAACCCACATACAAACAAAACCACAATGATGGACAAACATTAAACCATGTAACGAAAAACAATCTACAACCTAGAGCAGCATTACAATCATTGCCAACTGTACACTTCAAATGTAAATAATTGTGTGTAAAATTATTGTTTGATATTATTGCATGTCAGTGAGAGAATACAAATCCCAGAATGCCCAATAATAGGCAGGACAGGCTAACATACATACATAGAGAAAACTGACAAAGGACTCACTAACCGTGAGCAAGACTCGTATGAGTTGAAATGCATTGGTGTTTACTACGTGGAGATAAATCTGTGAAATCTACCGGAGACTGGTGCACAGCAGCCTTTTTTCATAAAGTGGATGTGCAATTATCAGGGGATCTGGTCTACCCCCACCGCTAGTACCAACAGTGGAGTGCACCGTCAAACCTTTCACACCGCTTTGGATTTCATGTATACACACACACAAACTTTTCTCTCAAACTGTGTTGCAGTGCCTGTAATTAGCCATGTCTGGTGCTTGACTTACTTCAAAGCTGGGCTGGAGTACATTTAGTTCTTTTTTGTCACCTTAAGGGCTTTAGAAGTGTAGTTTGTGAATAGAAATGGCTTACTCTTTTGTGGGTGGGTGTTTGTGGTAGCCTGCCAATCCTTAAACACATAAACCCCTCCAATCGATTAGAGGATATTCTCCATCTGCCCACCACTCCCCCTGATCCTTCCCACATTTACTACTAAGTGCCCGATTACGATCTCGTTAGGATGTCCATCCCATAGCTGTCCGGAGTCGGACCTTCCGAACGACTCGTTATGGGATCCGGTTTTCCCAAATGATGCATTACGATGCCCAAAACCCATTACTTACCGAACGACTCGGTCACTCCAAATCCGACTGGATATCCTTAACGATAAGCCTCTGGAAACGCCGAATGGAGTAGTTCGGAGGCACTTCCTAGGCCGAATCCGACTTGACAAGTACGATGCGTCCTTCCTATGCGCCGAATCGGTCGCCACAACCAACACATCAGAGCATCCGGAAGGGGAGTATTTCAGCTCTGAATCGCATCACAACACAATTCCTGCGACCGAGACAGTGCAGCCATGTATCCCATCACGCACATCATCCCTATCCTCTAGGTCTATGATGAATACTACAACCGCAATCGACGCGTTCGTCGCAGACGGTAAGTTAGACACCTACCTCTACACAATAACGCTACTACCCCACGAAAGACAATACAAGAGAAAGCAGGGGTGCAACTACAGACAAGTGGGGGGGGGGGGAATACCACCAGCAATGTAGAGTCAATTTGGGTGTTGGGGGGCAAATACCCACAGCAATGTAGAGACAAGTTGGGGGTTGGGGTGCAAATACACACAGCAATGTAGAGTCAATATGGGGTTTGGGGGCACATACCCACAGCAATCCAGAGACAAGTTGGGGGTTGGGGGCAAATACCCACAGCAATGTAGAGTCAATATGGGGTTTGGGGGCAAATACCCACAGCAATGTAGAGTCAATATGGGGTTTGGGGGCAAATACCCACAGCAATGTAGAGTCAAAATGGGGGCAGATACCCACAGCAATGTAGAGTCAATATGGGGGTTGGGGGCAAATACCCACAGCAATGTAGAGTCAAAACGGGGGTTGGGGGCAAATACCCACAGCATCCCAGAGACAAGTTGGGGTTTGGGGACAAAGAACCACAGTAATCCAGAGACAAGTTGGGGGTAAATACCCACAGCAATGTAGAGTCAATATGGGGGTTGGGGGCAAATACCCACAGCAATGTAGAGTCAATATGGGGTTTGGGGGCAAATACCCACAGCAATCCAGAGACAAGTTGGGGGGTGGGGGCAAATACCCACAGCAATGTAGAGTCAATATGGGGTTTGGGGGCAAATACCCACAGCAATGTAGAGTCAATATGGGGGGTGGGGCAAATAGACCATAGCAATGTAGAGTCAATATGGGGTTTGGGGGCAAATACCCACAGCAATCCAGAGACAAGTTGGGGGTTGGGGACAAATACCCACAGCAATACAGAGACAAGTTGGGGATTGGGGCAAATACCCACAGCAATGTAGAGTCAATATGGGGTTTGGGGGCAAATACCCACAGCAATCCAGAGACATGTTGGGGGTGGGGGCAAATACCCACAGCATTCCAGAGACAAGTTGGGGGTTGGGGGCAAATACCCACAGCAATGTGTCCCTCACTAATGTATCTTGTGCTCATGCAAAGTGCCTCAATACCTCTGGGTGGAGTACAAGCTGTAGAAAACAGAAAAAACAAAGCCTAAGGTTACTTGGCAGGAAAATAAATTATCACACTGTGGCAGCAAATGTAAGTGTCAACTACACGGAATGGGCAGAGTAGAGATGCTGGTGCACTAGGGACTGTTCAAAAACCAACAAAGACACATCACCTACTAAATGGTCCATTAAAAACATATGAAATACTTGTGTGCTGATGTGCAAAGACAACACACCAGCCACTCACAGCAGCTCAAGAGCTGTCTGTGTATGCAGGGAAGCTGTCTCAGTGGGGGCTGATACACACAACGAGGGGGGCTGAAGCCCATAGAGCCCTATGGGCGTTGAGTTTGTTCAGAAAGTGTTCTGTATAGTCTTGGACTGGGAATGAGGACAACTGTGCATTCGTCAATGGGCCGGTGCACCAGGGTCACCTGTGGGACAAGGGTTTCAGGCCTTTATAAACCACACAAACAGATTGACTTACTTCCACAGTCACCACTAGGCCACTGCAATGTGGTGCCAATATATTGTCCGCTCAACAGCTGTGCTGTAAATTGAGGCTAGGGGCAGCCTTTGGGACATACTCACCTTGGCACCATGCCTCACGTGCCTTGCCAGAATCAGTGTTAACTCCCCTACCTACCCATCACTTTCAGGTCGTGGCAGGTGCAGGGAGGTTGTGTTGTATGTCGGGGCCTCGCAGGGAGGCAATGCACATTTTGCCAGTCTACACTACCCCACACCCCCTTGATCAGCAGCAGTGTGCATTTCCCTTGTCAGGGAAATGCACAGAGGCTACAATGCAAGGGATGGTTACTGAATGTGTGCCAGTGACTCGGAGAGTGCCCAAGCATCATTGGGATCCCAATCCGCCACTGGTTCCATAGCATGTTGTGCATGTCAAATCAGGGAATGTCATCATCAGGTAGGTACAGTCAGTCTGCAAAATACTAGGAGAAACACACATTTGACGTTGGAACAGGAATGCCCAAAGTCACATTTATGTATGTATCACAAAGTGAATCCATGAGTCCACCACAACACACAACGAAACTTAGCACGACAACAGAACTCCAATGAACTCATAAAAGTATGTCCATAGAGACATTTTCACTGGCACTATGCCCGCACCTATATCCATCTGTGACATAGGCTAAATCCTAAGATCTGAAACGGATACAAAGACCACTACATCTCAAGTCATAGGAAGTCACATTGCAGGAAGTGACATCATTCATCTAAATTACCTTGCTATTTTCAAAATACCCAAGAAGAAGTACATGGTGTACTCTGGATAGCTGGCAAAGAAAATACATGTATAACTCACACAGGAGAGTGAAGTCAAAATCATTAGCTGATCCACCAAGTAGCAAGACAATACATCCACCCAATCAGATGGATAACCTAGGCCTTGCTTATTTACCATCTCACACCTCACTTTACACAATGCACAAATTGTTGACAGATCAATACATGACAAAAACAACAAATTGACTACTTCAGGCCAACCTGGACCTCCACTCCCCCATCAGACCAATCACACAGTCCCACATCCTGTGTCATGATGAGTACACCAGTGTCAGAACAGGTCATGATAGGGAGACACAACCAGAATGGGATGTTGGATGTGTCAGGAAGAACAACATGGAGAGGGACCCAGCACAGATCCAGTGCAGGACTAGGACAGATTAATCCCTTACATACAATCACTAACATGCACACAGGTCAGATAGCACACACAACACACTCAAATACATAAAGGACACTACTATCTTGGGGCACACAATGCTTTGCCAGGCCTGGTCGACACGCTCCTGGGGGACCCGAGGCATTCAACCACCACTTTTCACTCAGGCCAGGCAGCAGGGCACTGTTGTCTATTACCAATGCACAGTGAAGAAATTGCCACATGGTTTGTGTGTGTCTCCAATCACTCAAGATGGCCCAAGAGATATACAGTCACCTGTGTCCAAGTAAAAGCTCATAGGCATCATCGAGACTGTGCGGGTGGCTTTCCAGCACATGACTGGTCAACGTGGCAGTGTGCAGAATCACTCTGAGTATCTCTTGTACCAGCCAGCGGGGTGTCGATCACTGCACGTGCTGCCAGATTAAGTTCAGGTAGCTTCAAACCATGCATGAATCAGGAAAAGTCCACCATGCATTCAGAGTAGGGATGCATGTACAGGCCATAACAATGCACTGTGAACACCTGTAGCTTTGTAACAGTGACAGCACACTAGAGTCAGTGCTCTGTTGCTGGGCTCTGTAGTCATTGGCATTTGTGAGGCTCTGTGCAGCTGAACATGGGCAGCGTGAGCCCGGACTGGCACACAGCATTCACCTTGAACTAAACAACTCTACACCACTTCTGGTACCAACAACTGAGGGTCAGACTGCTTGCATGACCTGCCCCAAGAAGGGGATTGTTGCTGTGCATAGTCTTGCTGAATAGGTATACCTTCAGCTGTGTCACATGAGGGGGCCTGAAGGTCCTTCTGATCACCAAGCACAGACAAATGTTGTACACACAGAATGTACGAACAGGACTTGACATGGCCTATCCCAATCAAGTCACTGGTAAAACTTGTGCCATCACTTTGTGCACATGGTTGTGTCCAAACTCACTTCCATGTTGTCAAACTCCATATCTATCCAGGTGCATTGATGAGACAGTGGTCTTACTGAACATTACAAACATATGCAGCATGTTTGACACAAACTGTTGTACTTTGCAACACTTGCACTATGTTGACATCTGAGAGCATGAACCATATTTAACTATGGTTTCTGATAAAAAACTTTGTGACTGCATGTCACAGTCATAGACAAAACCAATGTTGACATTGACATCTAAACAAAGTAGCCATAACAATGTAGGATACATACTGACCAAGTACTTGTTCCCCATGGACCATATGCAAGCCACACTATACCTACATTATTACATACTTACACCACATATTACACATGAATACCAGTTAAGCAGAAATCCATTTGGAGGACACAGAAATTTGAAAAATAAATAGAAAATGCTTTATTCAGCAAAAATATAATTTCAATGTTGAAGAAAAAAAGGCCAATGGCCAGTCCAATTTCAGTCAATGGCTTTGTGGGCCACAAATGTATTTGCCCACACTGCTTGCCTGCACTTATCCGACAATGGGACACCTCCACTGCAGTGGTTGGGTCAGATTGAGGGGGCGATGGGACCACTGCAGTGGTAGACACAGACTGAGGGGGGGGGCAGCTGTAGTGTGAGGGCTTGAATGAGGGGGGATGGGCTTGGCTTTACCATTTTGGGGATGGTGTAATTCTCTATGGTGTGGACAGGGATAGGGAGGGACCCTGACTTTTTGTGAGGGTTTCTTCTGGTGCTGGAGGTACTGGGCTGGGCAAGTATGGGTTGGTGGAAGGGGTTTGGGCTTGGGAGACCGGGTGGATTTTGGGGGGGTGGTTGCTTTTTGGCTTTTTTTTCTCGGGGTGGTGGCGGGGCAGCAGGTTTAGATGCCAAGGCCGGGTGGATAGCCTCTTCTTCTTGGGAGGGGCTATGGAGGTGTCTGTAGGGAAGAGGCCAAGGTCACAGAGGTAGAGTGTCTGGGCAGAGGGGAGAAACAGGAGAGGCACGGGTAGGGGGTGTGGAGGCAGAGGATTCTGAGGTCTGTACAGTGTCTGTGGATGCATGTGTGTCGTCTGCTGGTGTGTCTGTGTGGGTGGGTGTGCTGTCTGTCTCCTGAGTGTGCGTGTGTGTGGGTTTCTCTTTGTGTCTGTGTGCTTGTGTGCTGCGTGTGGCTGTTGAGGTGTGTGCATGTGTGTGTTTGCGTGTGCTTGGGTCAGGGAGGGTAGTTGGGAGTGTGGATGGGGAAGAGGCAGGAGGGGGAGGGACTGCTATAGCTGGGACACTGCTGCCATCAGTGTGGATGCCAGAGCCTGATTGGATCTGTGTAGGGCAGACATGTCCGAGTGAATGCCCTCCAGGAATGATACCATTTGTGTCAAATGATTGGTATGCACCTGGAGGACATTCAGCACTGATGTCTGCCCCATAGAGATCTGCCTGAGGATGTCAATGGCCTCCACACTCAGGGCAGCAGGGGAGACCGGGGCAGGGGGTGCCTGGCATGAAGGAGACAGGTCCCCTTCTAGGGGAGTGGCCACAGACACTGGGCCTGGGAGCAGCTGGGAGGGTGGAGATGGTACTAGTGGTGCACTCCGATGTTGAGGATTCAGTCCCTGTCTCCTCCACCACCCCAAGGGAGTCATCACTAGAGCTGGAGTCGGTCTCAGGTCTGGCAGATGTTGTCTCTGACCTGCCCTCAGTGTGGCTCCCCTCACCCTCCACGCTACTGGGTCCCTCCTCCTCCGAGTCAGCACTGGACCCAGACTGGCGAACTGCTCCCCCTTCATCCGTGGAACTGCCTCCTCTGCTGGCCAGTGCTGATGCTGTGAACAAGAATGAAAATGAATCACATAAGTCATACATATGTACTTGACACATAGGTAACATCACAAATCTTCACAGATCAAAGAAATACATTATTTGGACTTGTGCTAGTACAGTTTAAGATTGTTCATTACATGGCACTTGTTAGTCTGCCAGTTAACCATTGCTCCCTCACACATGATGTTATCTGCAACATTGGGAGTATCAACATCAAATGCCACAACCACAATGTCAACTACTTCACTATGTAGCAGGGGATGTATCGTCTTTTGCTCCTGACGGTCTTGTGTCCTGACATACCTGTCCCATCTCCTGCATGGGAGTTTAGAGCTCACAATGGAAATAGGAGTCACACAATTGAATGGAGACATGGTATCCATTCTGCAATCCCTAGTCATCAAATTGGGAACCATTGGATCAAAGGCTACAGGTCAAATGACTTCCTTGTCAAAGTTTAGGCTTGCGTACTCATTGCATGAGTCATGTCACACAGATAAAAGTGATTGTGCTCATTTGTCCAGTAACGTAGTTACACTACTGTCAGGTCACACATCTGACACTTATTGCGGAAAGACACCAAGGTATTAGGCATAGATAAGGTGAGAGGCACGTGGCACACTGTCTTGTGTGATCTATGCACAGTGTCATGAAGATAATTCAGAATGTTGTCCACATTGTAAATAGCTCACCATTTTCAGATGTGAACAATAGTCAACACACTTACAAGGCAGAAGACTTCATCTTCACAATGCTTCAGGTGGAACCCCATGCCACTGGCCCGTCTGGGTACATTGTCTATACAGACTATTAGTACCGAACCTCTATTCTTCATGAGTCCAGTCAACACTGTGTACCAATCCTGTCTAGACTGCACAAGTCCCCATTTGTATGGGCCAAGTCTGAATGTCCCTCACTTCGATTACACATATTGCACACTTTGTACAGCTTACATTACTCTCATTTTCCATCTCATTTTGTTAACTTACTCAAAAATGATGCACATTTAACTTCTCTCAATCTGACAGTGAGGCATCATACACATGGTTTACAAAACACTCAAGTATGAATAGTCAAGAGCATTTACACACATGTCAACCGTTGTGAATGTGTATCTCACATCATACCTTACAATTTCATCCATGTTTCCACCAGTGACTGGATGTGTTTGTCAGTGATTGTCATGTGTTGTCACTGTTACATCATCGGACACATGGATTCACACTTTTGGATTGATTGACTGTAATCTTCCACACAATCATGTGAAAGGCCAGTGTGACAAGTGACCAGAGTTAGCCTACCTGTAATTGGCCCATGGGATACATTTAATTACACTGAACACCACGGCTGGGAACTAACATTGGCACACTGACCAAGCAAAACTCACCAAGGCCTCAACATTGATGTCACCTGCTGCTGGGATGTGTAGCATGGGCTTGTCATACTTGAGTTCTCCAAACAAAACATACTTCACAGATTTGTTGTGGCCCCACTGAGAACAGGTCATACATTAGTCAATCTGCTGACACATGTCGAGCAATCGCATAACTCCTGCAGCTTATCTTCATGCACATGTTTTTGAAATTTGTGCTGATCACATGAGCATGGCACTACTGTCACTACCCTGAACATAACTTCCTCCAATGTCCATGATGAAAGGGGCATAATCAGGCATCTAATAATCTTTGTGCATATGCATCTTTTAAAAATGAACAGTATTTTTGGCTGACTTCCGACCTGTAAAAGGGCCAGCAGGCTAACATACTACAACATGCATGTTTAAAGAAAGTTGTGCGACAAGGCACTTACTCACCCCCTCATTGCTGCTGTGTGGCTTTCAACTTCCCATCTAGGTCAGGGAAGACCACCGCTAGGATGCGGAGCATGTGGGGGGTCAGGGTTCGGCATATGCCCCTCTTGCCTGGAAGTGACAGGCCCAGCTGGACGTCAGCATCTTCTTGGTCCAGCCACGAAGGTCCTGCCACCTCTTGCGGCAATGACGGACGCGCCGAGTTTCCAATCCCACAGAGCACACCTTCAGGGCGATGGTCCTCCGCAGCTTGGCCTTCTCTTGGGAGTTGACCTGTAGGAGGGACATGGTGACAGACCCTTAGTTCACATGCAACATGTTTCTGAGTCAAACACTTGTACACATAGGTCATGGTCAGATTGACAACAACGTCTAAGGGATAGGCAAGTGGAATTATGTGCAGTTGTCCTGTATTCAATGATGACTCCGTCCCATGCAAACAGTGATAAGATGTTTATCCCAGTACACACACTTCTGCAGCAGTGTACCTGCCCAGAACAGTTATCTACACTAATTTAATTTTTTTTTAAAATTGTTCAGATGCTTGCCAATCAGATTCCTAATGCTAGTAGTGCATGCTAATCGCACATGTTCAATGAAAATGCAGTGTGATCATCACTCACCTGCTCCTCTGGTTTGCCATACAGCTGGCTGTACACTGGCAGTGGGGTGTCCAGAAGGGCCTGGTTCTCCTCTTCTGTGAATGCTGGGGCCCTGACCAGTGTACGTGCCATAGTAGCTCCCAGAGGATGTGGACCCGGCAGCAGAGATTGGGAGGTGCAGGAATGATGCAGGTAGTGCAGGCAAGTGAAGTCTCAAGGGAACAGACAGACATATCTAAACAGCAAAGGCGGTCTCAATTCCATGTGTGCAAAGTGATAGGCTTGCGTCGGTCGCATTTCATTTTCCGAATTGGTCCAATGTATTAAATTGCTTGCAGACGACATGCCTACTGCGACGCTCAAAAACTCATCATCGGACCGCGGGTGACTTTGATACATTGGTGATGGTAGGTTATTGACTCGGTTTCCATGTGATGAGGACACAAGCCGAAACGCGCGTCTGTCACCAATGGCTGTGTCAGAATCGGTTCAGATGCGGCTACCGCGTCCTTTGAAAACTCCCCCCCCGTCTGTCACCATAACAACTTGTAGCCTATGGCTGTGTCAGAATTGGTTCGGATGCGGCTACAGCGTCCTTTCAATAATGACAGTGCAGACACTTCTGTAATTGTTGTATTTTTGAGCATGACATGTGTGGAGGCAGGTTTTTCAAGATGAAATGGACCTTCATATGAATAGCTCACACTCCCATGAGGAGCTAACCTTGAGGGGCACCTGACACACTGAATTTGTGGTTAATACCAACATGATTCATAAGTTCTCCATTTACCCTCATAGGCTTGCTCACAGTGCCAATGACTTTATGGGGATGTACAAGTCCATTCTTTACATATTCACTGCATTTAGGGACTGTGACCCAGTGTGCAATCAGTGTGATTTCTGACTATAAAGGTTTTGGGTGTAGAGAGGCGTGGCTTCCAGCGTCAAGATGGCAGTCTCACTCTAAGAGTGCTCCGGACCCCTCCGTCATCCGCCCCAGACTACATCGCCATCGGCGGCCATCCTTATCACCTACTGCGTCGCCAACAACCATAACTCTTCTGGGCCACCCGCCAGTGCTGTGGCATTGTGCAACCACGTACAACGACTGACTTTGGGCCCGGGGCTCCAGGCCGCACTGCATCTAAATTGGCGGCGCCCGTGTAACTGGGACCCATACCTGTGATTAAGGGCTGCTCTGCGACTATCCCTCGTGGCAGCTCGCGGCCCTCCTGCAATAAACCCTGCTGCCTGGCGGAGACACCGGACGCCCCACCGGCCGAGAGCATTTGCGGGGCCTGGAGTGAGGCCTTCCTTCCTCCTCCCCCGGTGGGATCTCTGGGGCTGGTGCCTGCGGTCGCTGTCTCGGACCGATCAACGGGCGGAGGACCGGGGACCGGCTGTGGGATCGGGCAGCCGGGGGCCCCGGGCGGGCCTCCCCCCTCCTGATGCTGAAGCTCTGCAGTCTGCGGGCTTTGACCGCGTCCACTGCGGATCTACGCCGGGTGTCCCGTGTGACGGCAGCACTCTGACTCGCTGGAGGTGTGCATCCGGGCCTGCCGACGCGGAGGAGCGCCCACCACCTATGCCTCCTGCATACTGGTGAGTCTGCCGAGGGGCGGAGTGAGCGGGAAGAAGGGCCTGCCTAGATTCTCCCGCTGGGGCATGGGTGCGGCCGAGGCCGCCGGACCAGACACCTAATTAATCCTGAAGCCGGGAGGGAGTGGCAGGGGGGTGGTTCGGCTGTCGCACTCGGACAGCGGGCCCGCAAGGGAGACTCTCCCCCACCCCCTGCCAGTGGGAGCCCTTTGCTAATGCCTTGATCCGTTGCCGCACCTTGGAGCTGGAGGGCCTATTCGGCTGTGAAGGACACGGGCAGGCCAGGCGGCTGGATCCCTGGGCCCCAGGCTCTATGGGGTGAGGCCACCAGATCGGGCGTTTTGGGTAGCCTGGTGCGACGAAGCTCAAGGGGCAGCGGGCAGAAAGGGGATCGGCTGTGGGATCGCGCAGTAGTGGCCCTCCGGGGTCCCCCCTCCTGTCCCGTGGGACCCCTTACCCTGACCCACCTACCCTGTATACGACAAGCGGAGCACATGTGAATCCCTGGGCATACTAGTGGGAGAACGTGGGCCCGCCGCCCCAATGGCAGCATAACCCACCTGCGGAGACAAGGCCCTAGACGATACTGAGACCTTTTTGATTGCCGCTACAACCCAGGTGGGGGTGTGTCACCCAAGCCCTGCCGGGCAGTGAGATCGACTGCGAAGTCACGCAGTGGTGAATTCTTGGGATCCCTCCCTCACTCCCTGCCCGGGTTGGGCAACCCTGGGGGCGAATTGCTGCGCTGGGAGGCCGAGGCCCATCTCCCATCGGACCAAGACATGGCTGCACCAGGACCATTACTTGGCTGCTTAACGACCACCGGTAGCGCTCATCGTGGGTCCGAATACGAAGCACTCACTGGCCTTGGCCGGCCCCGATCCGTGTGGTTCCCCATCACTTTTAAACCGGCAAAGAGGCGCCCAGTCCCCGGGCGAAACCAACAACTGGTTCAATTTGTCTGGCTCTTGCTCTGATTGCACCACCGCTGTGCATGCGAAAGACTACTCTCCCTACTCGCTGTGGTATATTGGATTGCCGCTACAGCCCCAGGTGGGAAACACGCAGCACCCCCCTCATCTCTGGACAGCTGCACGCGAACTGCATAGACACAAGTTACCCACGTAAATCTACCAGCACCCTCCTAGTGAAGCCATCTGGCGCCTGACAGCACTGTTGTCTCCCATTGCTCCTTTCTGGATCTGCTAGCCATGGGGAAGGATCGGGGCCCGAAACCGCCCGCTACGCAGACCAAAATGGACCAGTACACCGTTAGCGAACAGGGAGTTCGATCTGACGCTGCAGAGGGGCAAACCCCAGCGGGTGGAGACCTCCGTACGATTCCACAAGCCATATCCGCTTCGCAGACCTCAGTCGAACACAAGATCGGAGAGGTTCGCGTAGACATGGCTTTGATCCAGCAAGACCTCCGTAATGCAACGGCCAGGATCACCTAGACTGAATCCCGCATTTCCTCTGTCGGGGAACAAATGACCCGCCTGCAAACTCAGGCCAAGGAACCTCATCCAAAGTACTGGCCATAGACTCTGTGGACTCTGATCTCTCCCGTAGCCCGACGATCCCCAGTTGAAACTCCCGCGGAGTGCCACGAAAAGAACACGGCGCCTCAAGAAACATGCAATCAAACAAAGGCGCAATACCACACCAATCAGATACTTCTACTGATGTACACTCTGATCCTGTAACGAGAGGGGTCCACCACGCTTCACTGACTTTAAACGTTGTAGTTTAGCACATCTCACCAGTTACAGGGCGACAGATGCTTCCGTTCTCGAAGTATAGGGTGGGGGGTGGGGAAGGGGGGGTTGGGGCCGTTGTCCCATGTTTCGGGTTCTTCAACAGGTTACTGTTTACAGCATCTCAACTCTGTGATAACACAGTATAGCATTGCGAACACATGTCCGCTGACGAAACACAGAAGCCCTGCATCCCAGCCTCTCAAGCACTTACTGCTTAATAGACCCCCGCAGTACTACAGGCCTCCCTTACTGATCACGATACGATGACATACAACGGGCGTTCACTCCGTATCATGTCATGGAATGTGAACGGCCTGCTCGACAGGATCAAGCGAACTGCGGTCCTGCGGCATGCCCAAAGACACACCCCAGACATTCTCATGCTCCAGGAGACCCACCTTCTGGGCAATCTTTGCCCCTTCCTTGCGAGATATGGTTTTGATAGAGCCTGGCAATCAGGTTTCACACGGGGCTCACGGGGGGGTCGCAGTCCTTTTAAGACGCAACCTACCGTTTGTCCCTACCCAAATTACCAGAGACCCCAACGGCCGTTTTGTGGCCCTCTCCGGAACCCTGGGCGAAGACTCCCTCAACGTCCTCTCCATATACATTCCTGGAGCCACCCACACATAGACCCTAAATCGCATGGGTGAGATACTTTCCTCCTTGCCTCCCGGCACAACGATCTTGGGGGGAGATTTTAATGCAGTCATGCACCCAAGGCTTGACGCCACAGGGACCCCCTCCACCTCCCGCACCACTCATGCTAATCAACTGGCGACCTGGCTGAAGCAATTGGGGTTTGCGACGTATGGCGATCCTGGAATCCGCAGGAATCCCAGTACACTCATATCTCATCGGCACACCACAGCCACTCTGGCATTGACATGATGTTCATGCCGGCCCCAGAATGTCGTAAGGTTAGGGAGATACGTATCCTCCCCCGAGGCATCTCGGACCACTCGCCGATGCTCTTGACCATGGGCGACCCTCCCACTGGCCTCCGCCCAATATGGAGGATGAATGCCTGGTTACTCCAAGACCGGGAATTTAAAGAAACATTGAGAGCCGATATTACACAGTACTTCCTTACAAACCAGAGCTCCGTCTCTTCCCCGGGCAGTCTGTGGGAGGCGGGTAAGGCCACGATCCGTGGACTCGCCAAGAGTCGCCTCAAAGCCCAACGCTTACTACGAGACAGTAGACTCACCCTCCTCGAATCTCATGCAGCCTTGCTCGAGAGGGGCACATCTGATGCAACAGATGAAACACAGCTACGGAAACTGATGCTGGTGCGGGATGAAATAAGACAACTTTCCCTCGACTCTTCGAAAATCCTATGGAGGTCCTCCCTTGCGTGAGTATATGGCTGGGGTGATAAGAATGGGAGACTACTACACAGATTAGTGTCCTACCCTTTAGCAAACCGGATAATTCCGGTGATCCGAGATCCAGACGGGAACACCCATCGCTCTCCCAAAATGGCCCAAACTTTCGTGAATTATTACTCAGGTCTATACTCTGCACAGAAACCAGGGCTCTCCCTTACGGAATTGATCGCTCTGGAGGACCTTTGTCTCCCCAAACTCGCAACAACACAGTCTGATGGACTAGAAAGCCCGATCACGAACGAAGAGATACAAACCGCCCTCTCACTCGTCTCGGCCAGTAAGACTCCCGGCCCAGATGGCTACCCGCAAGAATACTATTCCGCCTATCGTGACATTCTTGTCCCGCATCTTGCCGCAATCTACGAAGAGGCTGTGGAAACAGGCTCTTTTCCTCCAGAGACTGATATGGTCACGATAGTTATTATCCCCAAAACACAGCCGCCCTCATCTGACTGTACTGACTATCGTCCCATTTCTTTGATTAATACCAAAGTCAAAATATATGCCACGATTCTGGCCCAGCGCCTCAAACCGTACCTTAGCAAATTGATTCATCGCGACCAATGCGGCTTCATGCCGGCACGGAGTACCAGACATTGCTTGAGACGTCTACATCTGGCCCTATCCAACCGACAGGCTCTGACCCCGTACTTAGCGCCCCTCCTAGTCGACTTTGAGAAAGCATTTGACTCAGTCGACTGGAGATACCTAGAGGATGTCCTGCTAGCCACGGGTATGGGCTCCAGATTTTGCCGTATGGTTCACACACTATACTCCAAGCCAGCTGCTAGAGTGCTGGATAACAGAGTGCTCTCGAACACCTTTCCAATCAGAAGAGGGACGAGACAGGGCTGCCCCCTCTCACCCCTCCTCTTCGCCCTAGCGATGGAGCCCTTAGCCAATCTCATCCGTTCAGACGATCGGATTCACGGCTGGAGGTGGGCGGGATCACAAGAGGACAAAATTGCCTTATATGCAGATGATGTCCTGCTTTTTCTCGCAGACCCGGTTCAGTCGGGTCCTAGATGCCTACATGTACTACGGTCCTTTGAGCAGACTTCCGGTCTGCGTCTGAATCTGGCCAAATCAACCTTGGTTCCCTTACATCTCTCAAGAGAATGTTTTGATTGGCAATCGACTATCCCCATCAGACGACAATCCTTCAAATACCTGGGTATATGGGTCGCCCTCCTCCCGGACCTAGCTTGGGCTCTTAACGTGACCCCTCTGGTCGCCAAAACCAAACTTGATCTACAGAAATGGCAAAAATTGCCGCTCAACCCGCTTGGGAGGATAGCGCTATTCAAAATGATGATTCTCCCTCGATTCCTCTATGTCATCCAGAACATCCCATTCCTCATTCCCCGAATCTGGTTCAGAGGACTAGAGAGTCTGATCACAAGGTTTCTCTGGGGTGGCCTAAGGCCGCGTATGGCGTTCCCACTCTGCCAAATCCCTCCCTATGACGGAGGCATAGGGCTAACAAATTTCTACCTATACTATCTAGCAACCCGCCTCCTAGTAATACACGATTGGTTTAATGGGGGATGGTCTTGTTATGTTTCATATAGGTACTCTAATATAGGCCCGGGGAACATCATACCCCTTCACCTACATTACCTCCCCTACACTACACTGTAACGAGCCTTTTAGGATTGAACCTTTACCTAGTTCTAGTCCTGGGTGCAGAAGGAGGGTGTCTCCTGAACAATAGAGTCCTATAACTCCATCAATAAACTCACACAGTATGAATGGATATTCATAAGGGTTCTTAGAAACCAGGCTGGGGCTACACCACCTTCCTCCCCACATCTACGTACACGGTTCATCCCATACGTCATCCTCAAATCCAACAATGGCTAATACAAGCAGCAAGGGACAAAGGAGCCCTAGATACTTTCTGTATAAATATAGCACCTCTTGCTAGTGTTAGACAGAGGGAACCGAGACTTCCAGGCCGACACACTGACCAGAGACGCTGAGGCTCCTGCATGCAGACGCTCCAGCTGACAGTGGTCTGAACATCCCTTGCAGGGTGTCCAGTTCAAGACCAAGAGGGGCTCCTACATCCTCACAATTCAGGTAATGGGGTTCGACTAAATCCTAGAGGGATTCTTGGCTTCATACCTACTCACATGTTAGGTACACTTAGGTACATCTAGATAGGCATCTTAGGAGTACGCGCTTTCTTTTATCACTGCATTTTATATTCATGTATTTATTCATGCGTAGTGCAAGATGGTAGAACTGTACTATCCATTTATATTCATAGTACTGCTAATCATATATCTCTGCTACTGTCTAATGGTTGTTGCAGCTCATATATTCTACACGAGAATAACAACTGTTCAATAAACCTTTTATTGAAATGCCCAGGCTATTTATTCTGTGTATCTCTGAGGCGAGATAAGTGAGCACGAGAGACTAAGCGAAAAGTAGTACATTGTTTCCACGATCTTGAGGGATCAGGGTTGTCATGTTCTAAGGTTGCCAGAAACTATTCTCTCCCCGATAAGAGGAGACACTAGTGGCACTGTGAGCTAGCTAATGCAAACAGGCTAACATTCTCGGTGGGGGTGCTCAGAATCAGTCTGCCACCAAGCCCACAGTTTATATTATCCGAACGCGCAGGTCCTGTATGGGTAATATAGGAACTACACGACATGGCGCCACCAACGATGGTTGGGCTCTTATTTAACAGTAGAATCTGAGTAGTTCAGTCGTGCTATTCTCAGAGACCCCTACTCACAAAACACCAGAGACATCTGGAGTGGGTGGGCACAAAACTCCGCCACAGCTGAGTAGGCGAGAAATCCTATTTATTGGCTGTTGGTTAATCAAGCTTGAAGGACATTTAGTTCCTAAAATTGTGCATAACACCTTATCTTAGTTCCCTTGAACAAAACTTCTCCTTTTACAAAATGACTGAGGGCGAAGATAACCCGGTGGTGGCTAGACGCCTCTCAGTAGATGATGAAGAGGTGGATGGAATACTCATTGCACCTAAATTCAGACGTAATATCACCCTGAAACTACTAGAATATGGCTTAGCACCTAGGGGTGGCTTAGTAGCTTTCGTGATTGAGGCACACGAATCAAACAAAACAGAGATATTTTATTCGCAAGAACACAGACACTTCACTACTACACAGAAGGAGATGCACCACGGGAATATGGTCCTTGCGAGGACATAGAAATTCCACTCACTTACCAGGAACACCTATACTGGTTTAAAGGCGCCCTACCCCATATAAGAAACAGAGTAAGATTAGGCCCGCTCGGAGGAGACGGTGCAACATGGCCAATATTAGCGGCCTACACACCACATCCTGATATTGACACAATGCCGCAGCCAGACTTACTCTTATAACACAAGGATTTAATTAAAATCTACAGAAACCTGACACAGTATGTCATGAGGACTTTCACAGTCCAACCAACATCAGTTGCAACAAATGGAACTCAAATTCAGGGTACAGCAACTAAAATTACACCACAAACATTACACGCGGTAATGGGCAAGATGCCCACGAAACGTGAACAAAAGCCGTTCTGGGTAGCTCAGAAAATAACTCAGCTCGAGGCAGTATTCCCGAATACTACCCCATTTGAAAAACACAGAATGCTAACAATCTGCTTGCCCATGGGGATAACACCACAAGTAGAGGACTGCACCTCTTGGGGTACAGTCTTTGCTGTCATATATACCAGAACACATGGTATTCCTTCATTAGCAGTAGTACCTGATGTATTGAGACAAATACAAAACGAGTACGGAGCAGAACCTGCCCTGAACTTAGGGATTTGGGGGCATATTATCAAGAACGGCGTTAAAAATTATCGCTGGTTTAGAAAACTTTAGAATTCCAATAGAAGTCCATGTTCTGGTGTGAACATGGGCTTCTATTGGAATTCTCCAGGGCATATTATCAAGCCCATTATCGCCGCTTTAGCGGCAGTTTTCTGCTGCTAAACCGGCGATAATTTTAACGCCGTTCTTGATAATATGCCCCGAAGTTATTAAATAACTATGACCAGGTATCAGCCATAATACTAGCTAATATTAAAGGGGAAGCAGCCTCAGTGGCAATCCGCCAACGCCTAAGGGAGTTCAGTCCGTTGGATCAGCAACACGAACTACCCAAAATAATTGAAACTGCGTATGCAGAATTAGGCAGAGACAATTTGGGTGGGAAAGCATTAAAACCACAACTGATGGGCAGTCCTGAAAAGGACACTACCAAGCAGACACCTGCTTTTTCTAAAAAGAAGTGGGAGAATAAAAACAACAACATTTTAAAAACAGATCTCAATCCAGAGGTAGATCTCCTCCACAGGAGCCCTCTGAAAAGAGGTATAACCTCAGGAATAGGGATAATATTAGGAAACCTGACAGGTATCAGGATACTGATACACATTCCTCTAGTTCGTTTCAGAGCTTGACGAAAAACTCAGAGAGAAGGACGGTCAGAACACAAAGAAGAGCGTACGAAATCCAGAGAAAAGCAACACGCTCAAGATTATACTTCCAAAAAAGAAGACAAACCAAAATCAAAACCGCAGTTTAAGAAGAAGAAAGTTGCAGGCATAAAGATCAGACATGCCCAGCATTCTGAGGACTCAGCTTTTGAACAGGGAATGGGCTCTGACGATGCTAGACAGTGCGGCAGAAGTAACAATAGCTCGCCAGAACCTGAAGGAATTGCTGGTGACAGCGCACTTGAATGATTACATCACGGTGGAAACACCAGACACCAGGGTGAGCGTCCCCCATAAGTTACACGAAATAACACTCCAAATGGAGGGGGACAAGCCCAGGAAAGTTAAAGGTCTCTTTTGGGAAAATCTGTCATCTGGTTATGACATCCTTTTAGCAGAACAAGATTGGCCGCCAACATTCGTTATGGAGTGCCCCAGGGGAGAAACTGTAATTTTTCCATCATTCTCTGACCACGTTCCCATACATCTTAAACATGCATATGCACAGGAGTGGGCGGTTGCCCTAGCTCCAGCGTTGTACAAAAATCATGCCGGTTGGGATGAGGATTCAACCCACCACGTGATCCCGTTAAAAGTTTCACCAAATGCTCAGAGGCAATACCCAATAAAGCAAGAAGCTAAAAAACAGGTCAGGGAGATCTTAGATCAACTTGAATACCAAGGGGTGATTGAAACATGCACCTCACCAATGAACAACCCTTTGTTTCCTGTATCAAAACTGGACAACACATATCGTCTAGTCTTAGATTACATACATTTAAACTCATGCACAAAGACATTCGCTGTCCAAAATGCATACAGTGCCGCATTAATGAATAACATTGTGCGGAAGAAATACAAAACTACATTAGATATCTCAAATGGATTTTTCTGCCAAAATATAGCACCTGAAAGCAGGTATTTGACCGCATTCTCAGCGTTGGGGTCCCAGCGGCAATTTTGTTGTCTCCCCCAGGGGTATAAGAACAGCCCGGGGTCTTCTCAGCAAGAGTAACAGAGTTACTCCAAAATTTTGATGAAGAAGCATTGTCCTATGTGGATGATATTTATCTGACGGATGATGACTTGCACTTGACCAGGGTGAGCAACATTATTATGGGAATCGCCTCTGAGGGCTACAAATTTAATTTTAAGAAATCAAAAATAGCCTACCTCAATGTCCTGTTTTTAGGATACGAGCTTTCAAGTGAAGGGAAAAGCCTGGCAGCTAACTTTTTAGAAAAGTGTGCGCTGCTCCAACCACCAAAACATTAAAAAATCTACAATCAATACTGGGATTCCTACATTTCGGCAGAACATACATTTTAGATTACGCAGAAAAAGTAAAACCTTTCTACGAATTAATAAAACCTGACTTTTCAGTCAGACATTGGACACAGGAACATTCAAATATCGTACGTTCATTACAAGAAGACATGATTGCTTCCAAACACTTACAGACACGCGTAAACGTGCGCAACTTGGTGATCCGTGTAATAGCGGGTCAATGCGGGTACACTTATTTAACCTTCAATGAAGGCGAAACAGTACCAATCGCATACAAATCACACCTGTACACAAACGCAGAAATGCGTTTTACTTCAACAGAAAAATCCTGACAGCAGTTCAGACCGCTGTAGCAAGAGAAAGAGCACTGGCTCAGGGGAAACGCATAATTGTCGTAACCCCAGTACCAGCTTTAGAAGCTGTTACAAAGGCTAGCATTCCAAATGCAAAACCTTTACATCCAAGGGGGATACAAAGGGCTAATTCTCTTACTGCAACGGATGTTGAATACAGATTTGATCCAAGTCTGAAAACACAAGCATTTCTGCAATACGAACAAGAATATCCTCTACCTAATTAAATATTGCCTCTCGATCAGTATGAATATATTATTTACACTGACGGATCTGCTCAACCGGCCATAGGGAGTAAGCAACAATACAGCACAGCGTGTGCAATCGTTAAAGGTCGCATGCGGGATGGAAAGTTCCATCCAAGTTGCACCAAAACGCAATCTCTAGGAGACTACACGACTCAGTTGGCAGAGTTAAAAGCACTGATACTGGCACTTGTAAATACGGATCACGAATTCCCCACACTAATTGTGTGTGATTCCTTTTACTGTGTGCAGTCATACAATGAGTATCTACATCATTGGGAACTAAACGGGTTTAAAGATGCAAAAGGTGGCACAATTAAGCATAAAATGCTACGGGAACAGGTAGTGGAGTTGAAAAACGACCTACCAAGGGCTCACGTTATACACACACTGAGTCACCAGCGTGATAGCGTTCACGTTGAAGGGAATTCATTGGCTGACGAAGCCGCAAAGGGGCCTGTGCGAACGGCTTCCATAGCTGCAATCACTCGTTCAAAAACGAGAATAGACGGAGAGATTATGGTGGCTGTCATTGCTTCAAGCAAAAACAGCGGTGCAGTACCAAAGAAATTTCCATTCAAGTACTCCTACAAGTTAGATGCAAACAACATTCTATATGCTCAGATTCCTGGAGTGGGGGAAAGAGTGATTCCAAATATGGAACGTAGGCAAGGTTTAATACTAGCAGCACACAAGGGTTTGGGCTCTGCACATACAGGCGTTACAGCGACTATTTAATTGTTGAAACAGCGCTATTGGTGGCCCAGTCTAACAAAGCAAACTAAAGACTATGTCTTGAAATGCGACATCTGTCAACAGATGAAAGGCTCCACCAGAACACGCCCGGCGCAGACACCATTACTAATATCTGACAAACCTCTTGCATGTGTGTATTTGGACCACTGCGGCCCCTTACAATCTGATGGGGCTTACAAGTATATCATGGTTGCAGTGGATTCCTGCTCAAGATTCCTATGGGTTTGGCCTCAGCGCTCGGCTGACGCTCGAACTGTTATAAAAGATTTGCGAGTCTTTATCGGGACATACGCAGTTGGCACGTTTCATTCTGACCGTGGCCCGGCGTTTAGCGGTCGGGCTTACAAAGAGGCCATGAAAAGTATGGGTGTTGCACTGTGGTACTCCTCTTCGTACCATCCTGAGGGAAATTCGGTTGTGGAGAGGAAAAACCGGGACTTAAAGCAATCTTTAACAGCTAGGGTATTAAGCAAGGGCGGTAGTTGGGTCAGTCACCTTTATGGGGTCCAAAGAGCACTAAATAACCAGCCAAGAAATTCTCTAGGGGGTGTCACTCCATATGAGGTCCTATTTGGGACGAGAATGGCAGCCGATCTTGAGTATGAAGGCACAGTGGCGGATGAGAAACCATTTGATATCCATGATCGTTTGGCTGCTTTACAGGATCTAAATGAATAAAGGACACAACAAAGCAACGTTGTCCAGAAACAGACCGCCACTGGGGAAGTCAAGGCAAACACGGCAATACCTGTCTGGATCCCAAAAATCGGGGATCTGGTCAGAGAGAAAATAGCGGACAAAAAATAATTTGGACCATCATAGAGAAAGCCTGTACCTGTCCTAGCAATTCAAGGAACACAAACTGTTCTTTTGCCGCCTCTTGCCGGGAAAAAGGAGAAAAGATTTGTCTCAATCGACTTAATCAAACCACACTATGTGGCCGATACTGAACAGTAGGCCTCGTGGACTCCACAGTAGCAGACGCCCTCCTCTCGCTACAATCCAAGAAGTTCAAACAGAAAGACTCATCACGTTTGAAGAGCCTCCTGTGAGGAATGAAGGACTAAGCAACAATGCTATGGAACTCGTTCCCCTTGAACCCGAAGTTCATCTACAAAATGAAACTCAAAACAACACTCAGGTTGCAATCAGACCAAATACAGACGTCTACGTCAACATGCCTCGACAAGAGCAAAATGTGATTTCAACAAATCCTGATGCAATTCCTACAATTGATCGAACTGCTTCTGGCTACTTCATGAACTTTGATACGTTTTCTTTGGATCCAAGTGAACCGGAAACGACGCCAGCCCAAAAATCACGTAAACAGCAAGCCAAAGACTTTGTGAAATTTCTTAAAAAGACTTACCTGGTATCGCCTTGGATTGAACTTTGGGTAATTACTGGGATTCTATTTTTTCTTTTCTGGCTAGGCTTAGTAATAACTTTTAGCATGTTTATTAATGGACGATATCTTCAGCAAAGCTCTACAGCCCCGAAAGTTAATTTGATTTTAAAACCACATCAATCGTCTCATCGTGAACAGAGAGACTTGTTATCAGTGAACATCACAGCGGTTCCTAAACCGGATGGTATAGTTTGGGACAAGGTTGATTTCGAAATATTCGGTCCGACTGAACTTTTAAAAATTTCTCATTTATTTAAAATTTCATTAAGTGATATCATTACCTCCAGTACATTTTCTGATGATTGGGACACTGAAACTGTTAATAACATGTTGTCTGATTTAGAAAAAACTGCTGCATTTCCGAACACTGAAATGTTAGAAAGTAATTCAGACTATGACACTTTGTACTGTTACAAACATTATGGTCATCATTTCCTGCACAAATCTATTTCACCGAGAAATGTGTTTGAGTACCATCAGTGGGAACATTGCCCTACACCACCAAAAGGTAGTTCGCATACATTTGCACAGAAATTTTCATATTTTTCAGGTTTTAACACCACTGACCCAACCTCATATTATTATAAGGTTACACCAACATCAGCACTGAAAATTATGTTGACAAACACCAAACAGATTTACTCTGCTTCCTTTATTACCCAACTGTCTGAACAGGGTTTGGACCTATGGAAGGACACAATAGACTTAAAATCGGTCTGAGGTTCTAGGGACTGGCAAGTCCAGGGAACAGAAGCGCTATTTAGAGCATGCCTCATTCCACAGCAGATGATTTTCTAAACAAAACTGTGCAACAGACATCCTGTCTTGGATTAGCCAAGGTCAAGGACCTGAACACACCTCGATTTCCAACATCATCACAGATGGGAGGGTGGCAAAATTCGACTTCACAGGAAGGGGCAACAGTAGATGACATTTTAAAGTACAATAGATCAGACCCTAATTGGGAAAAATGGGTGGTTTGGCCCTTAGACACAAACATATGTCATAAACGATTCTTGGGTATTACCGAAGGGTACAGTATCCACAGGCCAGACCCACGTTATTTACAAAGAGAACATCCAGGGGTAGTGACATCCTACAGTGTTGGGAAGTTGTGCCTTGATTGGCTAGAAACCTCAACACTAACGGAAGTGAAACAACACTTAGCCTTACTCTCACAAGACATGGATCTTAGGGATTTTTTACAAGGTCCCAGGAAACAACGTCAGAAACGTTTCATATATGCTGGCATCTATGCCGCCTAAAATGAAGAGTGGAAAATATCACAACAAGAGGCCGCAGAGAGAATACGGGAAATAGACCGTATTAACTTAGAAAAATCGTTGGCTGTGAAAGACAATGGGCTAACAACTTTGTCCTCCAGAATATATTCTTTGGGCAACATTGTGTCTTCTGCGATAGATATCCTTGAACAAGATTTGGCCATACTACAACACAGGCAATCTCAATTACGTTCTATCATGTCATTGAGCTGGACGCTGCAATCTTTGCGTGCAGGCTTTGTGCCTTGGTGTTTTATAAACAGTACGTCTCTGTTTTCTGAATATAATCTAATAGATAAACAGGTTGAAATGGCACAAAGAGGAGCTAAATATACAATGTTGCGTATTGAAAAACTGGACCGACTACCATTTACAGTAGCGGAAGCTCTGTCTACTGAATGGCTGATCCATGGCCACATTACTCTACCGGTCACTACTTTTCAGTTTCAATATTGCCTTGAACAACGGCAGGCAAATATGAAAAAATGGGTAAGGAATACATTAGGGAATCCTGGGATTTACCGTATAGATTTCGATGCCGGAGTGGGGATCGAGAAGTGTTTCTAAGTGGTACAAACTGCAAGAGCGCTTTGAGCGGTTCTCTCATGTGCCGGGACATTACATTGCACGGAGCATGTAATGGTTCGATAGCAAACTTGTCCTGCCACATGAAAGGGACTCCAGCTGCCGTGATCAAACCGGTATTCGAGCTGCTCTCAAATGGGAGTTACTCGATGCTGAACGATCAAGGTTGCTGTGGTATGCTTCCGGGCATTGCCTATCTGGTCACTGTAAACTCCAGGGTTACTTGCTGTATGCAAGTATTGTTTCTCCCAACAAGTACAGTCAGGGAGGCGCCGTTATGGCCTTCGTTGAATGTTTCCTTTATACAATTTGATACTTTGAGCAGACTGAAAGCCATGCTTTTACAGCAAACCGTACCCTTAACCTCCGCTCGAGAGACCTTTGATCTTCAAATCGCAAGGACCTCGAGTGAGATACAGGCACTTATATGTACAAACTGCCCCATTCATTTTGCAGAAATGGTGGGTCATATCTTTAATATGTCTGATACGAGTGGTATTGTACACCTATTTAAGACCATAGGGTCAGGACTTCTTAGCACCTATTAGACAATCCTCTGAGTTATCCCGAACTATATACACTCCGTATTTGGAAGCATTTTTGGAGGTCTACCTCTGATCCTGCTATCAAGAGCAGGAGTCCTGATTTGTCATTTACCTACTACGCAATGGACGGCCCAATTACCAACGAGATGGCAAAAGCGCTCCTGGAGCGGAAATACCGTGAACGCATGGTACAACATCTGGGCACACCTCGCCTGAGAGAACTAAGCGCCTCTTGGTTCCTATCGTTTAGACCAGTCTGGATGGACTGCATCCTACCTGTTCTTCGAGGCCTGTTTTGCGGTGAAGAATGCGTGTTGGACCTCTGTCTGACACTTGCGACGGACACGCCTGCGGACTTGAGTACCAGGCTGGAACCCTTGAGGGCCCATGCTCGGCAATGTCCCCAGCGTATTCCCATCTTGATGGCTGCATTCCTCGAGAATCCGCAGGCGCCTTTTGCAACTGGGGTAAGCTTTAGCTCCACCACTAGCACCACTAGCACCGAGGTATCGACTACAGCACCGGCTGCCTCTACACCAGCTATTGGCAGTACTGAATATCATCTGTGCTCAATTGACGTACTCTGTGAGGTGTTACAAGGACCGTCCCCTGCAGCAGCAAGCAGCGATGATGTTGCGTCTCCCAGCCAGGACATTTAATCTGTAATTGGCTCATCGTGTGCTGGGAAAGAATTTGGATTTTCATTTTTCTCTAAAATTAACTAAATTTGGAACACTTCCTGAAAATTGACACTCTCTCGCTGAAAAGCATGGCCTTTTGATGCTTGTAGACATTCAGCTTATATAAACGAACAACTAATTTTTGTAGTAAGATTTTAATTTTTACCTTTTTAAATTGTTTTTAAAATAATTTAAAAATAAGATTTTAACGAAGCTCTTTTAAAAATGTTCTATGAACTACTGTTTAGTAAACAGAATGGTCCACTAGTGTTTTATCATTGTTGACTGTTCGGAAGAGGAGTGGGTGTTATGTTTCATATAGGTACCCTAATATAGGCCCGGGGAACATCATACCCCTTCACCTACATTACCTCCCCTACACTACACTGTAACAAGCCTTTTAGGATAGAACCTTTACCTAGTTCTAGTCCTGGGTGCAGAAGGAGGGTGTCTCCTGAACAATAGAGTCCTATAACTCCATCAATAGACTCACACAGTATGAATGGATATTCATAAGGGTTCTTAGAAACCAGGCTGGGGCTACACCACCTTCCTCCCCACATCTACGTACACGGTTCATCCCATACGTCATCCTCAAATCCAACAATGGCTAATACAAGCAACAAGGGACAAAGGAGCCCTAGATACTTTCTGTATAAATATAGCACCTCTTGCTAGTGTTAGGCAGAGGGAACCGAAACTTCCAGGCCGACACACTGACCAGAGACGCTGAGGCTCCTGCATGCAGACGCTCCAGCTGACAGTGGTCGGAACATCCCTTGCGGGGTGTCCAGTTTGAGACCAAGAGGGGCTCCTACATCCTCACAATTCAGGTAATGGGGTTCGACTAAACCCTAGAGGGATTCTTTGCTTCATACCTACTCACATGTTAGGTACACTTAGGTACATCTAGATAGGCATCTTAGGAGTACGCGCTTTCTTTTATCACTGCATTTTATATTCATGTATTTATTCATGCGTAGTGCAAGATGGTAGAACTGTACTATCCATTTATATTCATAATACTGCTAATCATATATCTCTGCTACTGTCTAATGGTTGTTGCAGCTCATATATTCTACACGAGAATAAAAACTGTTCAATAAACTTTTTATTGAAACGCCCAGGCTGTTTATTCTGTGTATCTCTGACATGAAATAAGTGAGCATGAGAGACTGAGCGAAAAGTAGTACATTGTTTCCACGATCTTGAGGGCTCAGGGTTGTCATGTTCTAAGGTTGCCAGAAACTATTCTCTCCCCGATAAGAGGAGACACTAGTGGCACTGTGAGCTAGCTAATGCAAACAGACTAACATTCTCGGTGGGGGTGCTCAGAATCAGTCTGCCACCAAGCCCACAGTTTATGTTATCCGAACGCGCAGGTCCTGTATGGGTAATATAGGAACTACACGACAGTCTGATCCTGCTTATAGGATCGAGCTTAGGGATATGGGCCTTTCTCGAGTTCAGGCCATGATGTATGGGTCCCCCATTCCCAAAGACCTCCACACAGTGACCCAGGCGGTGCTTCTGGCCTGGCATGCCGCTCTATGACACACCCAATGGAAAGATAGACTGACCCAGCAAACACCCCTTTGGCAGGGCACATGGTTGCGAGAGGTGGGGGGCCTGGAAGGTTTCGGGAGCTGGGACCCTATAGGCATTTCGCAGCTTGGTGACGTGTGGGTGGGTGACCACATCCGCTCCTTTGCAGATATGCAAACTAGGCACTCGCTTCACCCGTCCCAGTTTTACAGATACTTACAGCTCCGCCATGCTCTAAGTACACACATACGATCTGGCACATCCCTGCCCAAACACACCCCCCTCGAAGCCAAAGTCGGAATGGGAGGAGTCTCACGTATCTACCGCTCCCTAACTAACAACAGCCCGACTTCCCTTGACCCGCTGAGAACTAAATGGGAGACATGGCTGGGCCCACTAGAGGAGGAAGATTGGAGAGATGCTTTGATGGCACCTAAGACTATCACGGTCTCAGCTAAACTGCGCCTAGTCCAGCTTTACTACTTACATGCCTCCTACCTTACCCCTGCCTGCATGTACAGAGCCGGTCTACTTCCACACCCAACATGCACAAGATGCGATGCTGAGTCCGCAGATTTCTTTCACATGGTATGGTCTTGTCCTCGTATAGCCTCTTACTGGACCGCCCTAGAGACAGAGCTTACGGGAATACTAGGGTGGGAGGTCCCACACAACCCCCTAAATGTTTTGCTGGGTATTACAGACAGGTTGGACGGCTCGAGAGCCGATAAAGTGTTTCTGGGAGCTGCCCTTGTAGTGGCCAAACGAGACATTGCAATGGCATGGAGGAATACCACCCTGCCCACTATAACTAAATGGCGCAGGGGAGTGGACTGGTGCGCCGCACAAGAACTACCGTTATATGAGGCCAGGGGTTGTCCGGCTAAACACAAGAGGATCTGGGGTAAATGGTTGGGACTGCAGGACTAATCACTTTCCTTGTCATCCGAATACCACCCTGTATGTCCTGCACAAAAGGGAGAAGCAACTGTGTACACCGTCATAGATGGTTTTATTTGCCAAATGTCACATGTGCCAGCGCTATTGATTATGCTGTATTGTTTACTTTCATGTTTTATCATCATCAGTTTATAAAATCAATAAAATTGATTATAAAAAAAAAAATGTTTTGGGTGTAATTCATGGTTAAAGCATTTACCTTTGAATGAGTAGACCGTGACATTATGCAGCCACATCAGATTGTGCTTGTTGTGTGATTTACTAGTGTATCTTTGTGTCCTATACTCAAGTGTATGACGGAGTCATATATGCAACTCCTACATAGTTAATGGTTTGTGTATGTAATTGTGTGTGTGATGCAGACCTGACAAAATGACAGTGTCCACCATGTGACAGTAGTGTGCATAATTTTCAGAGTGGGATACTGTATGTATATGGTGTTCCACATATCTGGCATTTCTTGACCCTTATGTGGGTACATTTTAAGCATATAATTGTTCTCACAAACCAATATCTCAGCTTATTTGGTGGGGAGTAGTATGTGATGCTTGATTAACATGAACGTGACAGACACTAGTGAATTTGTCACTAAGACACTCAAATTGCTGTGTGACCATACCGTGGTAACAGATCTGGCAAGGGTCATAATGCTGTGATATGTATCTAAGATCAACCGTATTCATTTAAACATGTATTACAAATGTTCTATAGTATAATTTGTGCTCATATTTCATGTTCTGTTTGTCTTAATGCATGCTATTTTGTATATTTGTAACTAACAAATATTGTGTTTACACTCTACACATAGGTATCGCAGACGACCACCAGTCAACAGGCCCTTCACAGACCTGCAGACCATGGAAGAACATGTCACAATACAAAAATACTGATTCACCAGGCCAATAATTGAACAGTTGGCTGAGCAGTTGACACCACATTTGATGCCTGGTCGCACGTATCCGACTGCACTGACCCCCAAGGTGAAGGTTATGGCTGCCTTATATTTCTTTGCCACTGGTTCCTTCCGGTATACTGTGGCAACATCTGGTGGAATGTCACAAGCGATGTCCAGCCATGTCCTGCGTGATGTGTTGGAGGCATTGCTCCATCAGCTGGAACAGTACATCAAGTTCCCAACACCAGATGACTTTTCTGACATCAAGGGGGAATTCTACACCTTGGGACATATACCCCATATCATTGGTGCAATTGATGGAACCCATGTTGCGTTAGTACCACCACAGGCCAATGAACATGTGTATAGAAACAGGAAGCACTTCCACTCCATCAATGTCCAGGTGGTGTGTTTGGTGGACATGTCGATCTCACATGTCTGTGCACATTTCCCTGGCTCGCACATGATGCCTACATCCTGAGGAACAGCGTCATCCCCCATATGATGTCTCAGCAGCAACGTGACCGGGCCCGGCTTGTTGGTAGATTATGTTTTATGTGTATGTTGTAGTGTGTGTCGATTGTATGTCAGATAGTGCCCTGTTGTCAGACAACTGAACTTTTTTCTGTGTTCTATGTAGGTGACTCTGGATACCACAACCTTCCCTGGTTGCTGAAATCTCTGCACAACCCAGTCAGCCCAGCAGAAGTGCGGTTCAATGAGGCACCTGGTCATACCTGGTGAGTTTTTGAGCGGACATTTGGTCTACTGAAAACAAGGTTCCGGTGTGTGGATCACACAGGAGGAGCACCACAATATGACCCCTTGAAGGTGTGCAAGATAATCACACTATCATGCATGCTCCACAACCTTGCAATCCAGAAGGAAATTCCACTAATACTGGATGACGGAGACCAGCAGCCGCCAGCAGGGAGGATCCAGACTTGGGACATGATGCCAGTGATGATGAGGATGATGGGGGTGGATTTGCGACAGCAACTTATCCACAACTTCTTCACCTGAATGTAAGTATTCAATGAGAGGAGGTGACAACCACAAAATGTTTGTTTGTGTGTTGCTGTTGTACAATGTGTATGTATGCTGGTGAGTGTATGTTAATTTTCATGAGGTTTGTAGTGAGTTGGTTAAAAATAATTTACCGGTTGACATGTACAATGCTACCATCAATACTAGCTTGTGTTCACACTGCCATTTTTGTGCTTTAGCTGACATAGTTTGCAACATTAAGCAACATTATTCCTGAGTTACTGACTCTGTTCTATGTTTCTCCCTACCAGGGTACTTTGCCATGTCAACAGCAGAATTGTGTCCTCACCAAACCTATCAGGCTGTGACATACTACAACATTGAACTGTTGCGGAAATCCATGCACACACTACCTTCTGACCAGATGCTTTTTTTTTTAAATGTGTGTTTATTTTGTTCATGTGTCATGTGGCCTTAGTTTGTGTTAATGCGTCAGGTTGTATCTGGAGAATAAACCTGTGTTCCACATTGACGTGTGCCTTCTCTGTTATCACACAACCCCAAACATTTTTATCTACTAAAATGGGCCATGATGATTTGGTTTGCTAACAATGATTGTTGATTGTGCTGGCAAATGGAGATAGTTTTGTATACAATAGACTTCCATTGAATCTTTACCATGTACTACGGGTAGTGTGATAACCTTGTTGTGTCTAACTATAATGCTGTGTCAAGGTACATTTACTCACAAGCCCTTAGTTTACTTTTCTGAAGTGATTTGCTACCAGTGTTGCTGACAGTTTCATCTTTGTGATTTTGCGGGTCATTACAATATGTACATTTGGTGCTAAGTCACGACATGAGCAAGTACTTTTGTGAAAGGTAATTTATTTTTGTGCATGAAGGTAGGAGATATTTCCACACAATGGTGGTGTGCTCACAACAAAAAATATATGAAAGTGCAGATAGGAGTTGAAAGTGTTTGTAGATGAAGTCTTCAAAAGTAAGTCCACAGTTATTTGAGTCCAAAGTCCAACTTAGACCCTCCATCCAATGTGGGACAGTTCAATGACAGTCAACAGAGTGAACGCTTGGCACACAATGGAGGATATCAGGGGCAGATTGTCACTTCCTGGGGGTGATGCATAGCCATCTGTCTCTCAGGGATTCTTCCTCGTACAACCCTTTCCACGTTAGGACCCTTAGGTGCAGGCTGCCGCAGTGCTGGGGACTCTCCGCCAGAGTCCACATCCCTCCCTGTGGCTTGTGCTGATGTTGATGCACCGGATGTTGTGGGCACACAGGGAGGTGTGGACATGCTGTTAGCAGTCTGGCGGAGGCAGGTGACAATGTCCCGCTGCACCGCAGTCAGATCATCAATTTTAGCTATGAAAGTGTCTTGACGTATGTAGGAAGCTGGCTCTGTATATTCTACACCAAAGTGAGGTATAGTGTTCACAGAGTCCAGTGGAACCCCAAAGGTAGGCAGAGGTAAAAGTAGATAGCACCTTACTCTCTATTTGTGGTAGTGTGGTCGAGCAGTAAGGCTTTATCAGAGGGTAGTGTTAAGCATTTGTTGTACACACTCAATCAGCAAATGATATCACACACTCAAAGACTGAACTTCAGACCAATTGGTTTTGTATAAAAATATTCTTTTAGTTATTTTATTTCCTAGAACCAAGCAAGCCTGGCACAGGTAAGTGATAAATACTTTGCAGTAATAATACAGTTTGTAAACAGTTTGAATTGCAATTGTATATATACTTTGATTTGATTACAGTAGAGTTACTAGTAATGCAATGCTTTGAAATACTGTACATATACTTTGTTTTGGCTTTTTAGTAGAATGTCAAGTAGATTACTTTACAGATTACTTTTCTTACACAGTGCAGTATACCTGGATACTGCACTGGGACATTTCCAGTAAACAGGTAAAGTAAAAGCGTTTTTGTTATCGGAAGGCATTAAAAGGCTATTTCGAAGACATGTTCCTACTAAGCAGTTAAGATCTGCCAGTAAAAATCTGCTGGTAGTTCCGAGGTTTAAAAGAGTAAGATGGGAGGGTAGAGCCTTTTCCCTTGCTGCGGCCAGACTCTGGAATTCCCTTCCTTCTTCAATCTCTGGACTGGAGTCCCATTCTTTCTTCCGTAAGGCACTGAAGACTTGGCTTTTCACCCACCCATCACTGTGAGCCCTACGCATTCTTGTCTGTTGGCCCTTTCCGCAGCGCCTTGACGCCTCCGGGCAAAGTTCGCGCTTTATAAGGCTAATATTCATTCATTATTTAGTTACAGTTTTAAAGGGTTTCATAGATTTTCCAACTCCACACTTAGAAACTTTTCACAGAAAAACAGTCAATGTTATCCTATGGAGGAAAATAGGGTTATCAGTTCAAACGTAAGTATTCGGTTGTGGGAGTTGGTATTCTGGGGGGAGACTCTGGGGTCCCCCAGGGTCAAGGATGCACTCTTGTTACACCCTCAGCGGCACTAGGGCGGCCGGGTGCAGAGTGCTGAGGCCCAATGTTATCCAATGGGGGATAGGTGGCCTCCGGTTGGTGGCTGCTTACGAGCAGGCCACAAGGTTGTGGGAGCAAAGCTCCCGGATCTTAAGCTCAGGGCAAATGGGGGTTCAAGCCAACACAAAAGGTGCACCCTCAGCGGCACTGGGGTGGCCGGGTGCAGAGTGCTGTTTTGGCGTCGGGCGCCCTGTAGCTTTCAATGGAGTTTCTCCAGTTTGCAAACACACTGCAGGCTCGGGGACGAAGGTCTTCTGGGTGCGACCACCACTTAGAGAGGCAAGTTGGGATGCTGGGGGTTGGTTAGGCACCATCGGTTGGGCCACCCAAGTGCGTGGGGCGTCGGGTGCAGGGGTGCCTTTTAAGGTCGGATCTTCTTAACAGCTCCAGGTCGCGGTTGGGGGGACCTTCCGGATTTAGGCTGCAGGCGTCGGCTGGAGGCTTGAGGCCGGTCACGGATCACTGGATCTCGGGTCTGGATTGCCGGGGAGACCTCATGGTGTTGGGCCACTCGAACTCGGGCCGTGGGCGTCAGGTGCAGAGTGGTGCAGACTTGCGTATTTTGTCGGAGCTGGAGTCTGTTGGTGAACAAATCCGGTGTTCACGGGAGACAAAGTCTTTGGTTTGGAAGGCAGGGCAGGTCCTCGGGGTTCTTGAGGTTGCTTGCTGCAGGACACACTGGAGTTTCGCTTCTGCAGGTTCGAGGTGGGGACAGGCCGGTAGGGCTACGGCCACGTCAGTAGGCGTCCTCCTCTTCTTAGCTTCGGCACAGCTGTTCGGTCCTTCTTCTTCTTTTCTTCTTGTAGTTTCTTGTCTGAGGAGGCTAGGTTCGGGGTGCCCCCTAAATACTAGATTTAGGGGCGTTTCAGGTAAGTAAAGGTTGGGACCAATGGGTCCCTTCCTTGGGGTGGGTACAGACCCTATTATGCCACCCTCCAGTGGGAGGGGGGCATATGCCTCACTCTGGTTGGCTAGGGTCCCCCATATGCAAGATGGCGGGGACTGAGAGTTGTGCTTCACCTCGCCTCCCCCACCTGAGGGGTGGGATTGGCAAAGGTGGGCACACCTCTCTTCCTCACTTGGGTTTTCCGCTGATTTGCAGCCCAAAGTGGGGGTGAGAACCGGTGGGGGCCAGTTCCTGAAAGCAGCAACAGGTCTGGGGAAGCTTACAGAGGCGGCAGGCCTTTGAAGCTTCCCCTTCATGGACCCTGCCCATCCTGGGGGAGGAGGCTTAGGAGGAGGATGTGCATTGTTTCAGGCCCCCGAGGGCAGCAGGCTCTTGACCCAGGGGTCCAGAAACATGTCTGGTGGTGGCAGCTGAAAGCAGCCACTCAGCCTAGACACTAGTGGTAGGTCGTTTTTCAGGGGGCATCTCTAAGATGCCCTCTGTGTGCATTTTTCATTAAATCCCACACTGGCATCAGTGTGGGTTTAATGTGCTGAGAAGTTTGATACCAAACTTCTCAGTTTTTAGTGTAGCCATTATGGCACTGTGGAGTTCGTAATGACAAACTCCCAGCACCATATACTCTTAATGGCAGCACTGCACTTACAATGTCTAAGAATAGACTTAGACACTGTAGGGGTACAGGGCTCGTGCACCTGTGCCCTCACCAATGGTATAGTGCACCCAGCTAGAGGGGTGACTGATCTATGCCAGGGCAGTGGGTTGTAGGCATGGCACACAGGGATGTGTGCCATGTCAACTCTTCACGTTGTTCTGCACCAAAACACGCAGCCTGCAAAGTCAGTGTGAATGTAAAGGTACAGGACCTCTAAGGGTGGCACAATAAGTGCTGCAGCCCTTAGAGGCCTTCCCTGGTCACAGTGCCCTGGGTACCTGGGGTACCATTTACCAGGGGCTGACCTGTGGCCAGGGAGTGCCAATTGGGTTTGTCTTCAATGCAGTTTTAGGGAAAGAACATAGGCCCTGGGTACCTGATTGGCAGGAGCCCAGGGCACACTCAGTCAAAGTACATCAGCAGTTCAGCAAAAAGTGGGGGCAACCATGCAGAAAGAGGACACTTTCTCACAACGTAGGTTTTTTTTTTTTTGGCATTGCAAAAATGTATTGAAGCAATTGTACCCTTGTGTAAAATACTTGTGCTGCAATGATTAATAGAATGGAGCAACACAATGTTACCAGCATTACAAGAATGGTGAACAGAATGAATAATTCAACCATCGTGCCTTTGCATTAGATTATATGCATGCATATAATTGCACTACTACCTAGAGCTGCCTATCCTATAAAGCATACGGTGTGAAGCCTGCCAGAATAACTTAGAGTGGTCTAACTCCCCATTTACCTACGGGCGTGTCATCTGGCAGCAATCCTTGGTATAGGACAGGCCGCCGCCTTCTTCAGGATGTTGTTGGAATTTAGCTGGGCTAGAATTCAGGCATGGGGCGACCTTTGACAATCCATCGAAATGATCCTCTGCTTAAACAGAGGTGCAGTGTCGTTTATATAATAAACTGCACTGATTCGTTCCGTGCCTGAGTCCTGGTCCTGTTGTCATTGTTAATTCTATCCATCCAGAGCTGTCACCGAACAGACAACAACAAACAATGACATTTTGCTCAGTGTCTAAGTCCTTGTACAGGTTGTTCTAAGGCCTGATAATGTGCCCACAAAGAAATGTAACTGTGAGCAAAACCATTTCTGAGTATTTTAACTCATGAGGCCACACAAGTAAATGTGTGTTAAAAGTCATTGCTTAAAGAGATGTCCACTTTAAACGTGAGCATACCAAATGGAAGTGTGTATACCTGGTGCCCATGCAACCACACAATAGAACATTCCAAAACGAAGGTTTTGTCAGTCCCTAATCCAGCATGGACCACACTGGTGGAACCACCCTCATCTATGAGGGGAGGTTCCAACTCACTGTACCCTTGTCCGCATCCCATGGTCTTGCCCCTTCTAACAACAGACTGTCTGAGGAGCTGCAATTTGTGTGACCAGGAGCTATAGCCCAATGCTGATAAATCATAAGCCCACATCCTCTATACAAATCATGATTGCTGCACCTTGCCCTCACTTTTGCTCGTGGAAGTCTGAAATGGTGGTTCACCTCTGCTGATTAGAGGTAGAGTTGGCAGTAAGTTTCCCAGTATGATATGGAGGACTGAAAATAAGGGTTGGGTGGATGGGTGAATCACGCTGCCCCATCGTGTACCCGGTCTGACTCTGTGTTGCTTTACTGAAGGGAAGAGGCCAAGGACAGACCAAACTAAATACCCCTGGCCATTGCAGCAGAAGAGGGTGGAAGTGATGCATCCATAGTGACACTCCCTTCTGCTTCCTGCTGCATTCCTTGAGATGGACGACAGGAAGCAGTTCTCTCCAAGATGATTCCAGAGCATCGCGAGAACCCGAGAGGGCGCGGCCCACCTTGGCCATGGGTCCTAACGCCACGGCTCTCAAAGGTGGTGCTCTGTTCCTTGTTCAGTGAACACAGGGCCTACATCTAGTCACACTCGTTGCACTTGTGGAATCACACTGAGGAAAACAAAAACAGACAGGTGGAAGACTTGAATTTGTATCAGTCACTGGTAATTTCTTGGGCCGCATTCCAGTCCATCCTTTATTTATTTATTTTTTTGCCAACTGTGGCATTTGTGCCGTGGCAGCTGGCGAATGTTCTTTTCGCATAACCGCATAGGTGTGTAATAGGTTCTATGCAAGAACTTAAAGTGTATGATTTGCAAGCGGCTGCTCGCCGTGATGGCTTCTGTCTGTGTGCAGCAATATGTCCATTGCTTGTCCGTCAGTGGCATTTCCAGGTCATGATCCCATGCCTCCCTGGCCCCATGTATCAAATGTGGCTTTTCCAGCAGCGCGGTTCGGTATATACTGGGCACAGCGTGCGCTAGCCATGTCATTTTTAACAAGGTGTGCAGTGTATCTAGCGTAGGGGGTTCCTGAGGGAAACCCGGGATATTAGCCCTGATTTCATGTTTCAGTCTTATATATAGGAATGCCTCTAGCGGAGTGGCATTATCCCCGGTCAAGAGCTCCTGTTGATCTTTGAACGTGCCCTCCTGGTACAGATCACCCCAGACATGGAGACTTCATTTACGGAGCATCTCCCGACATACAGTCTCATGAGTGACCGGTGCGTGCGGGAGGTGCGGAAGTCGCACAAACGGGGAGTACAGCACAGGTTTACCCACTATTCTAGCTAGGCGCTTCCATGCGTGGTTAGTGCAGGTTACTGTGTGGTGTGCCACCCCCCCCAGGGATCCGCGTTCCCAAGGAGGAGTTTGGGGGTGTGGGCGCCTTTTATCCCTGTTCGATGGCCAGGTGTGGCATAAAAGGCGGTGGGTGGAGCCAGTATATTGCATAGTGGGCTTGGGCGCTAAGGTAATATAGTTCCATGTCCGGGGCCTTGAACCCCCACTAGAGAATGGTTTCATCATAGTCTGCCATCACACTCGGGCTGCTTCCCCCCCACGCCAGCCTGATAAGTAACGATCGGAGAGTATGGAAGAAGGGACGTCCTGGGTTGTAAGGTATGTTAGTGAATAGGTATAGGGGGTTGGGTAGTATAACCATCTTCATCAGTGCCACCCTGCCAGCCAGTGAAAGTGGCAGCGTGACCCACCGGTCCACCCAGTTAGTGATAGTTTTGACTGTAGTGCCATAATTTGCACGGAGTGTTTACTCTTTGTCTCTAGTTATTATCACGCCTAAATACTTTATTTCGGTTTTACACCAGCTCAGTGGGAATTCCAGGGAGAATTTAGCAGTGTTGGGTGTGAGCGGGAAGATATGTGATTTACCCCAGTTGAGCCTTATCCCGGATAGATTACCAAACCTGATAAACTCTCGAAGGATCGGGTTGAGACTAATGTGTGGTTCTCGTAAATAGAGGGTGATGTCGTCGGCATATAATGATATTAGGATCTGTCGGGAAGGGTATTGCATGGCATACTCTCTATGGTGTTGCCGTATTTTGGCTGCAAGGGGCTCAACGGCCAGAGCAAAAAGCAGCGGGGACAGAAGGCACCCCTGATGTGTGCCTCTCATAATGGGGGCCGGGGTGGAGTACAGACCATTAACCTGAATTATGGCCTCGGGCTGGAAGTAGAGTAGCCATATCCATGCCAGGAAGGGCTGGGGGAGACCCATTCTGCCCAATATTGTGAACATATAGTCCCATTCCAGTGAATCAAAGGCTTTTGTGGCATCTAAAAAAATCCCAGCAGCAGAGATCTCCGGATCGATGTCGTGCACTAGTGCTAATGTGGTATGCAAATTATGAGAGGTGGCCTTGCCTGGTATGAAGCCCGCCTGGTCAGGGAGGACCAGTCCCTCCATCAACAGGGTCAGCCTATTTGCGATGACTTTAGCTAGGATCTTGGTGTCGCAATTAATCAGTGACAGGGGTCTATATGCCTCACATTTATTGGCCTCCTTACCCAGCTTGAGCAAAGATATGATCATGGCTTGCTGCATGGTCATGGGGAGAGTCCCAACTTCCCTAGCTTCTTCAAAGACCTGCTTAAGGAAGGGGGCTAGCTGATCGATGTAACATTTATAAAAGTCCGCAGGCAGCCCATCGGGCCCTGGGGTCTTGCTCGAGCGCAAGCCCATTATGGCAGCTCGAATTTCATCCTCTTCGATGTCAGCAGCCAGAAATTTTCTGCTGGAATCATTGATCCATCCAAGGGCGGTATCTTCAAAATAAGAAGCTATGTCAGGTGGATCTCATCTGTGTGTGTGGTAAAGTTTCACATAATACTTGGAGAAGACGTTAAGGATCTCACTTGAGTCAATATGCCTATTACTTTCCTCATCGAGTATTTCCAGGTAATGATTAGCGAATCTGGGGTTCTAGTTACTTCAGCTAAGGCTTTTCCAGGGCACTCTCCCTCACCATAAGACATATTTAGAGCGGAATTTAGATTCACGCTCTGCCTCAATTGAGTATTCAGTTAACAGTTCTTTAAGCTGTGCGTTTTGTTGCGGGGCGGGGGTGGAGGCCAACTGCTTCTCAACTTGTTTAATGCCTTTTTCCAAACTGAGTAGAGTCCCTCTGATGGAGCGCAGGATCCCTCCGCTCTTGGATATACATGACCCCCCTATAGTTGCCTTGAAGCTCTCCCATACACAAGCAAGTGTTGAAATGCTATCTTTGTTACAAGGAAAGAATTCAATAATTTCCTGGCGTATCTCTTCGCGGAAGGCGCTGTCTAGCAGGGCTGTGGGCTGGAGCCTCCAGGATCGGTATGGGGATTCATTGCCTGGCGGTGACAGCTTCATGAGCACCGGGGAATGGTCCGAGAGGGTGCGCGCCAGATGCGACACCTCACAGAGCCATGTGTTCATTACTTTTGAGAGCACCCAGTAGTCTAATCGGGACCAGCTGGAATGTACACTGGAGAAAAAGGTGCCTTCCCTCTGTGTTGGATGTAGGGACCTCCAAGCGTCAAAAAGCTGGTAGTCAGTCATGATGCCTGAGAGATGTTTAGTCACTTGCGGGTGTGAGGGAGAGAGAGCGTGGAAACGGTCAATGAGTGGGTCCATTGCTATATTAAAATCCCCTCCCCATATAATGAAGGTGGATCCTATTTCCATAACTTGTCGAAGTAACTGGCGTCATCAGTGTTGGGTGGTAGCAGCACACCAGTGTCCGAGTACCCTGCCAATCTACCCCACATCACGCAAAATCTGCCTTGTGAATCTTGCAAGGTCCCTATCGGGCACTATCCCAAGCTAGCCTTAACAAGGATTGCTGTGCCTCTAGCGTAAGTTGAGTAGGAGGAGAAGCAGCTGTGTGCCGCCCATTTCCTCCCAAAGATGGGTGGCGCTTTGGGATCTAGGTGCGTCTCTTGTAACATAGCCACCTGGACATGGTGCCTGTCCAGATAACCTAGGATCTGTCTGCGCTTGCGGGGATCCCGGAGCCCTTGCACGTTCCATGTCAAAAAGGTAGCAATGGGGACTTTATCTGGACTCGGCTTACCATGACCTCTTTGTTGTCTCTGGGGAAGAAGGTGTTTGTGAGAACTGTCTTGTTGAAACTGTATAAAGTGTTTTATGTTCATTCGCAGCTGTAGAAATTCAGGTTTGTTCCATGCAATGCCGCTGTGTACAACTATGACAACCTCTTACCACCCTCACCCACACCTATGGCCCAAACCCGCAGGCGAATAGTGCCCCACCCAACCTTCCTGCTATTTGTCAAATTCAAAAGACAGTTCAAATGTAGATGCTGGTACCACCCAGAGCATACCCTCCACAGTAATAGTAGTGAAGTATGTAGCAGGTGCATCTTACAGATAACCACGGTTTGAAAGGTCACTAACAGCAATACAGCAACAGAAAATGACATTTGAGCAATACAGTGCATTGTTCAGGGGGATTCCCGTTGGGGAAGTGCGCTAGAGCGTACCTCGCATATGAGAGCGAGCCCGGGAAGTCATTGTTAAATAGCAGGCTCACCAGGTCCAGCGGTGGCGCCCTCACGGGTTCCATCGGGGTTTGTACGTGGCCGCATCCGTGCAGGCTAGTACACATTCTCTACTGACTCGTAGTATAACAAGATGCATAGTCTTACCAGTTTTATAGGCGATCTTTAACCTTATGCAATCTATCTTTAGTTCTCTTCAGGAGCCGGTGAAGGTCGCCCGGAGTTTGGATCCCCATTTCGTGGTATGGGCGACCGCCTCTCGGCAGTTTTTTAGGAAGTTCTGAGTTTGTTGCGGGTTATTGAAGATGTACGTCTTCCCATGGTATAGGACTCGCAGTCTTGCAGTGTAGAGCATAGAATACTGTATGTTGGCTTGTTGGAGTTTCCTCTTGACCAGGAGAAACTTTTTGCGTGCTTCCTGTACCGCCATGGAGAAATCTGGGTATATCGAGAGTCTATTTCCTTCGTGAATCAATTTTTGTTTTTCTCTGGCTAACCTCAGCACAGTGTCTCGATCTTTATAGTTGAGTAAACGTGCCAGGAGGGGCGAGGCGGCGCACCCAGTGGCGGCCTGGCTGCAAGCGATCGGTGAGCCCTCTCCACCACCAAAACCTTGGAGAATGCCTCTGCCCCGAATAGTCCCAACAGCATTTGTTCCACGTAGTCCTCCATGCGGCCCGTGGCGGTGGATTCTGGGACCCTCACTATGCGCGCATTATTTCTGCGCGAACGCGCCTCCAGGTCCTCGTTCTTGGCAGCTATGATTTTCATTAATTTCTCCATACCTTGTAGTCTTTCACAGCTCGTGGAGGAGTTGTCTTCAAGAGTGGATATGCGCTGCTCCGCTTCAGCTATAGGCCCATCGTGTTTTTCCAGCTTTTGTGTAATGAAGTCCATGCGCATATTCATGGCGCCCATTTTGGACTCGATGGATGTGAGGCTTTGGCGCATAGTGAGGAGAAGTGTTTTTATATCTGCGTCCTGTGGGGCAGTTGAGGCCGGGTTTTCTTCCTCCCTTTGTGGATCAGTGCCTTCGGCACCATTGGAAGAGTTCTTCCGTGCTGAGAATTGTAGTTTGGCCTGCTTTCCCTCTGTGCGGCCCATGGTGCTTTCCGCTGCGTGGCACAGGCAATAGTTGTTTGCCCCACAGAATGGCTGGGATGTATTTGGTGACTTATCTGTCTTTCAGGGTGTGTAAGTTATGCCCCTGTTTTCTTGTGTCTGCCTGTGCCACCACGTGGTTGTTGATGTAAGCCCCAGAATTACTCCAGCGTGGGCCTCTGCCTTCAGCTTAACTCCAGCGCCCCTCCTGGATATCTGGATATCTGGATGTGCTGCCAAGATGGCTGACACGGGGGACTAGTGTCTGGAGAAGAAGCCCATGTTGGGTGTTGCAGTCAAGTCAAACAACAGGCACCTGTGTCAGCCATATTGTCAGTACATTTCCACTCACTGTCAGGTAAGCATGGTTCCTGGTGAGCTGTTTAGGCTGGGTGGGAGGAGGAGTGTCAGCCCTCACTACATCTCCCAGCAGGCCCTGTTCTACACACACTCTTCACACCCAGCTCAAACAGAACACCTGGGACTATGCTGTCCCTGATGGTGAGTGGACATGTACTGGCAAGATGGCTGACACTGGGGACTGGTGTTTGTGGCACAAGGCCATGATGGGATTTGTGGTCAACTCTGACACCAGTCACCAGTGTCAGCCATCTTGCCAGCACATTTACACACACTCTCAGGAAAGCTGAGTCACAAGTAGGCTGTTTGGGATGGCTGGGAAAGTGGGTGTGGGCACAGGCCTGATGGGAGTTGTAGTGACAGCAAACACTCCTCCTCCCACACAGCCCAGCAGACCCACCTGAAACCATGCTTACCTGACAGTGAGTGGAAATTTACTGGCAAGATGGCTGACACTGGTCACTACAACTCCCATCAGGCCTGTGCCCACACCCACCTTCCCAGCCATCCCAACCAGCCTACCTGTGACTCAGCTTTCCTGAGAGTGTGTGTAAATATGCTGGCAAAATGGCTGACACTGGTGACTGGTGTTTGTAGCACAAAGCATTGCTGTGAGTTTGTAAGACGTATTTACATGGAAGGAATTGGCTGCATTTTCTATTTCATTGCATGTTTGTTGTTTATCAGTATGACATACACATCAGATGATCATTTTCTGTAGTTTGTTTTTACTTCGAAAACAGTCATTTGTATAACTGTATCCTTTACAGTGATGTCCATAGAGGTGTAATTGGTAACATTATTGGAATGTGGATTAGGTACTCACCAGACTCTGGTGCTCCTGGTATTCCATAGACGCCCTCTGGCGGAAGGATGGCACGCACCTTCTCCTCCCAGGAAGTGAAGTGAACAGGTGGTGCAGGAGGGCCACCGCCAGTCTGCTGACTTAGGGCGTGTTCTTTCGCTATCAGTTTTTTTACCCTCCTTCGCACATCATAGTACCTACTCCTGATATCATCCATTGTGCGCCGTACAGGTGCTTCAGTGTTCACCTTGTTGAATATCCTGTCCCACATCCTATTTCTCTGGGAAAGGGGGGTCTGTTAGACTAGGTTCCCAAATAACTGTGGCTCTACTCTGACTATTTCATCTATAAGCACTTCCAACTCCTTCTCTGTGAACCTTGGCTGCTTCTTTGGAGCCATAGTGAGGGTGAATGTGAAGGTGAATGTGAAGGTGAGGGTGAGTGTGAATATGAAAAAGAGTGTGTGTTTGTAAGGATTGTTTAAAAGTAAAATCTGTGCAAGTTGTGTGGTGGGTGGAGTGTGAGTGTATGAGGCAGAGAGCAGGGAATATGTGGAGACTCCTGTGACCTAGCAGCAGTTGTGTTAGAGCAAAGGATCATGGTCATGTTTTTGGCCCTTTATATAGGTGGATTGGTGGGTGTGGCTAATATTTGTTCCTATTTTTTGGGTGTAGTTTGGAGGTGCCAATGCTTGTTTTGACTGTTTTTATCAGTTTCCAATTGCCATTTGTAACATCAACCGACACGGTTCAGAAACCACATCGGATGCATCTTAATCTGTTCGTGGGGTTAACCGAGTCTGATTTGTAACCGGAATGCTATTCTTCAGCGTTTCGGAACTAATCGGTCGCATCATGCTTGTTTCCGGACGATTCGGTCGTGCTGTTTGGTTTAACTACCGACTCGGTAGGAGTTTAACATGCAAAGCATCCTAATCCATCGTTCAGGAAGCTCGCGGTCGAGTCGTTCGGAAAGCATTCCGGAACAGATTCCGTTGGACTGCTTTCCTGACTACATCGTAATCTGCCCCTAAGTAGTAAACTTGCATGTGCCGAGAACTCCTCTTGCAAAAAAATAGGAGAGGTGGAGCTCTCCAACCGTAGGTTAAGGATTTGCTTTCTGTAGTAAGTAGTAGTACTGTAAAACTACTACAAATGCAATTTGTGAATAAGGCCCTTAGTATCTTGAGACTACTCTTGATATTTGCGAATTTGAGCAGATTCATCAAGGAGGGGTCCAATTTAATTTCTAATAAGTTTGGTGCTAAGTGATGAATCAGCATAAAATGTGTCAAAGGCTATGAAAGATTGGTTTTCTCTTGGTATGCCAGATCTTGTGCTAATCCGTCAATGGGGGCGCAAAGTTAAAGATGAGGGGGACAATAAAAAATTATGCTTATAACTTTGACACTGTTTCATGAATCTGCATCAAATGTGGTAAGCAGTCACCAAGTTAGAGCCAATGCAGGTATTTCAGGTTTCATGAAGAAACAATGAGAGGACAACATTAAAGGGGTGAAAAATAATAAATATTTTTGATTCACTAATAACTTTGGCATTTTTAGGTGGATCTACCTGACCTTTCACAGACTTACCACATTTAGCCTTCTCTTTGTATTTTCAAGCTCCGGTGATGTCCCAATAATGAAACTGGGCAAGGAAGCAGTGAGATCCCTGGAAGGGGATTTGCAGAAGGGGAAAATAGCAGAGGCCCTGGTGCAACTAAAGGGGGGAAAGTCACTGTGCCCCAATGGCTTCCCGGTGGAATTCTTTCAATGTGTGAAATGGCAAATGGTGAAACCACTCCACACGATGTACATTTAGGAAAGGTCCTAGGGGGTGCTGCCTGTCGACCTTGGATAGGCTGATATAGTCTTAATCCACAAGCAGGGTAAGCCCCTGGAACTATGTTCCAGGTACAGGCCGATCTCTCTCCTCAACATTGAGACAAAGGTTCTGGCAAAGGTCCTGGCTAATTGCCTACTGCTGGTGGTAATTCACACTATTAAGGCCCCGGACCAATCAGGCTTTATGCCCTTTAGGTCCACCAGGCATAACCTCAGTTGCCTTTTTGGCTGTCTGGTCCTTGAGGGCCGTGTGCAGGAACCTGCAACGCTTTTGGCATTGGACACCACCAGAGTGTTTGATTTGTTGGAATGGTCCTACCTCATAGCCCTACTGGAGAGGGTCAGCTTTGACCTGTCCTTCTGGGCTTGGGTTTGACTATTGTACACCCGCCACACATCAGTGTCAGGGTCAACAACAAGATCTCAGCAGGTTTTGCCCTGGGGAGGGGGATGAGGCAGGGATGCCCTCTGTCCCCAATCCTCTTTGCAATAGCAAAAGAACCAATAGCGAGCTGGATTCGCAGGGGCGCCCTGGTGCACGGACTCCACTGGGAACATGAGTGGGAGGATATTGTCTTGCTGTATGCATATGATGTCATTCTCTACCTAGCTGAGCCAGAAAGCTCTAGCAGGATACTCGCTTGATTACTTCAGAGGGAGGGAGACCTGCCCCCTATGATACATTTAGTAGAGCCAGACGGGGAGGACAGCTTCCTTGAGGGTAGAGGTTGTGGCAGCCTTTCAGCTGCACCTTGAGAGGGTGTACGGGGGGGCACCCATAGCTCTGTGGCTAAGGTTTGTGTCTTTTTGGCCGCGCTGGAGCTGCCCCCGCTGGGTGCAGTGGCCGCTGAGGAACTGGACGTGGAATTTATTTTGGAAGAGGTCAGGGATGCCCTGAGGATGCTCTTGAGGAACAGGGCACCGGGTGAGGATGGCTTCCCAGTGGAGGTTTATCTGGGCTTTACAGCAGCGTTGATGCAACCATTAATGGAAGTCTCCCTGGAAGCTAATGAGAAAGGGGTGCTCCCTCCTAGTATGTGTGAGGGCCTTATCTGTGTGCTGCAGAAGCCAGGAGGGAGGACGCTTCTGATCCTGCATCATACTGGCCTCTTACGATGATAAACCCCGATGTTAAAATACTCTGCAAGCTATTGGCCTGTCATCTGAGACCGGTGGTGTCAGGCCTAGTGAATGTGAATCAGTGCGGAATCATCCCTGGTCATAGTACAATGATGAATTTAAGGCGCCTAGTACATATCATGTATGAGATCAAGGGTAGAAATGAGGACTTGGTGTTGGCCTCCATTGACATCAGAAAGGCGTTTGACATGGTGGGTTGGGGGTACCTTCTGAAAGTTATGAGAGCCATGGGGTTTGGGCCACAGTTTCAAGTATGGATTTAATTGTTTTACACTGGCCCTGGAACACGGGTGAGTGTGGGCTATCATAGATCTGCATGATGGGATACTGAACAATCAACAGGGGTGCCCTCTGTCACCCTTGCTTTTTGCATTGACTGTGAAGTCCTTGGCGGTAAAGGTCTGCATTGTTTTGAGTGAAAGGGGGATTGAAGTGGGGCATTCACTGCATTTCATATCACTTTACGAGGACGCTTTATCTCAGTGAGTCTAGTATGTCGGTGGCAGCATTGCTGGAGCTGCTCTGGAAATTTGGCGAAGTGTCTGGCCTATGAATTAATAAACGAAAGTCTCTGATGTTTCCGCTGGCAGCCCTGACTCGGGTGCCCAGGGATCGGTTGCCAGATTTGGGGCTGAGATGGGAGACACAGAAGAGTTTTGTGACCTTGATATGATGGTGGAGCATATGCCTCAAGAAACAGCAACAATATAGCATTGAGCGGGTTATCGACTCCCTGCGAGATTCTGTCTGGTTTTGGAACAGTTTGCCTTTATCATTGATGGGAAGAGTTGTGGTTTCCAAAATGGTGTTTTTGCCTCGATGCTTGTATGGCATCCAAATTTCTCTATACCCCTTGCGCACTGAGGTGTTCCAACATGTGAATTCCCTTCTCGCTTATCTGGGAGGGAAATGGACTAGAGTAGCAAGTCTGACTCTGATGTTGGGGGTATGGGACTTGGGGTTCCGACTTTGGAATAATATTATAATGCTTTTCACATGCAGCACATGGCAAAATGGATGGATGAGGGAGATAACTGGGAGGAGGGGAACGAGCTCCCTGTATATCTGGTGGCAGGTACTGGGGTGTCCCGGGATGTCCCCTATGTGTTGCAACAGATGGCAGCAGTATGGCACAGAATGGTGATGGTGGTGATTCGGAGGGCTCCCTTTCATAGAGAGCTACCTATATGGATTTCGGCTCCATTTTGCAAGAAGGAAGAGACCATGTCTTTCCATTCTTGGTGTGAGTGTTGCTTTAAACTAGTGGGGGATCTGTATCCTACTGAGATTTTTATGTCATTTAAAGAAGCGCAAGATCGGTGTGCGCTAGGCCTGGGGCATTTCCTTCATTATGCTGGTGTATCTGACACCAGGGCCGGACTAGGAACTGAAACCGGCCCTGGCAAACTGATCGGCCGTTCCCCCATTGGGGCGTCGGGGGTGCGCGGCTGAACTGTTTGCTAGGGCCGATTTTGGCCGATTTTGTTACAGGCAGACAATATTGCCGGCCTCCGGTAACAAAACGGGCCCCAGGGGCCCAAAACAGGCCCCAACCCTGGCGGCCCACTGGAGAAACGCCCGTTGCCCGCTACGGCTAGTCCGGCCCTGTCTGACACGGTGAGGGGGCTTTGGCCATCATACCGGCGGCCCAGTCTGCCTCAGCTATGCTAGGGACCATAGTGACGCTGGGAACAGGGATGCACCTAATTTCTTTGATTTATAAGGTGCTGCAGGCTGTTACAATTCGGGGGATGCTGAGGGTGCGGAATGTTTGGGAGGTAGTCCTGGGGGCCCCTATCTCAGATGTGGATTGGGCTCGGACGTGTGAATTATTTAAGACAGTGTCCAGTAACGCCCAGTTCAGGTTAATTCACTTTAACTTTATGCATCGCTCTTATGTGACACTAGTGAGCTTGAACAAAATTAATGCTGAGCATTACTCAATGTGTCCTGCATGTGCAGCAGGGTGGGGGCAGATTTTATGCATCTAGCGTGGGGTTACGGGCGGGTGAGAGACTTCTGGGAGATTGAACCGGGCCACTGCCCTGACTTGTGAGCTCACGCCTCAGATGTGCCTGCTGGGTCTTTTGGTGATGCCCAAGAAGCAATCCGGTTTATGCAGTTGGCACTTGTACTGGTGAGAAGCGAGTCGCTATCACTTGGATGGGGATTAGGGCTCAGTCGGCGGAGCTCTGGATTAGATGTTTCAGAATAGGCTGCAGCTGAGAAAACACAAATGTGTCCAGTTGGAACTGATGACAACCTTCAAGTCGATTCAGAAGTTAGGGGGATGCTATGTCAAAAGTTTTTGGATCAGAGGAGCGGAGGAGAGGAGGGCGGCTCCTCGGGTAGTGAGGGATGAGCTTGGTGGTGAGGAGCAAAGGTGGGCCGGGAGGTTTAGGAACGGATATTTATGCCAGGATGCTAATGAACGAGTTACTTACCTTCGGTAATTATGTATCTGGTAGAGACACAGTCTAGCTGCAGATTCCTTAACTTAGAATATCCCCAGGCGTCAGACTGGATCCGGAGAATTTTTCTCAGCAGCACCTCTGCGCGCCGGGGGGACGGCACCGCATGGCTCTGCCCTGACGTCGTCCACGGACATGACGTCATTGGAGCCATATTAGTCCCTCCCGGCGCGCTGACGTCAGTTTTCTTCGGTGAAACTTTTCCGCGCCACAACGCGGAGCCACTACTAAATCTGTGAGAGTGTGGGAACAGTGTGCCAAAAAAGTAGAAAATGGTGAGAAAATCACCATAATTGACAGTGAAAGAGCACTTTATACTGAAACAAATGGAAGGAAAGGAGCAGAGTACCCACTCTTAGAAAGAGCGAAAACTATGCCCTCCTATGAGGCAAACGCCATTTGAAATGAATATCATGGCAAACGACAGGAAGTCCGCAACCAAAGGATGCAACCGTGAATGGTAACAAGACCGGAACAACATGACTCACGATAATCGACCACAAGTCGGCAACAACAGGGACTGTGCAACCATACCCCCTATAAGAGGCCTATGAACTGAGGCACAGGCAAATAGGCCCCGAAACAATTGACTGTAACAGAGTCAAGAGACCCCAAGTAACGGAGAAAAGACAGGGGATGGTGGGAGTGAGGGAAGAAGAGCATGAGTAAACCCAATACTGGAAGGACCAGGGTTTAGGATCGTAGAAGGACACATGAACCTACCACCCAATCACAATAATGGGTGGAGAAATAACAGATAAAACAGAATGAGCCATCCTGCCGAGGAGGGAGGAAAAAGAGGCCACCCCGCAGGAAGACAAAAGCCCCCTGAAAGGAGACGAGTGAGTAAAACCCAACCTGAAAAGGCCCTCGCAGAGCGGGGAGGATGGGTGGGCGTTAAGGAATCTGCGGCTAGACTGTGTCTCTCCAGATACAGCGTTACCGAAGGTAAGTAATTTGTTCATCTGGTAGAGACATCTAGCCGCAGATTCCTTAACTTAGAATAGATACCAAAGCCATACCCCATTGGAGGAGGGTCTGCGACTGAAAACCACCAAGTTCCAAGAAAACTTAGTCGTCAACAATTTGACTAAAACACGGTGGGAACAGCAATGCCAGCGTGGCCGACACCAGACCAGGAAGCTCTGTAAGGAGCAGAAAACCAAGGGGAGGCAAGGGCACCACAATCCGTCAAGGGACGGTACGAAACCTCTCTCGTCCAGACAGGGATGAAAGGAAGCACAGAACCAGAATGGTAGGGCTGAATGTGAGAGAGTCCAGAAACTCTTGCAAAGAAGGTGAACTGAGCACAGGATCCGATGGATCCGCAAGAGATAAAGACCCAGAGATGGGACAAGACGGTATGACAGAGTCAGAGCATACAGGCTGAACATGCACAGCAGTGGATACACAAACAATGACACGTAAGGAGACAGATGTCACCATGCAGAGTATATATAGAAACATGACTACCAGGAGATACATGTATGTGGAGGACAGGAGTACACATGAGCAGACAGTGTGTACTGTGAAAACCACACCACATATATGCAATGCCCAATGTAATGTAGCGTGAACTGCACGGATGCGTCAGCAGAGAGAGAGAGAGAGAGAAACGCATCACCAGGTAGTCAACCAGCCAACCGGCAAAGGGGACCCGGCAAGCCGGACACACACAGAAAGCTCGCTCCAATGAGAAAGAGAGAGAGCGAGAGAGAGAGGTTGGGGCAAAATACCTCAGATACAGCAGCAAGGAAAAACCTTGTATGCGTGACCTCTCGTTGTGTGTAGATCGCAAGACAGATATACATATAGACATGTACACAGCTATGAAAAAATGGAAAAGGGCTCGAAGAGCATGCCCTAGAGAAAGAAGGCCCCACCATAGGTACCGACAGTACCGGTGAGAAGCACCCACACGAACGAGGAATGAGTTAGTACTACACGTACATAGAGTAACAGGAAATTGTATAGAGATCCACATACAAAGATCGCACAATGACAGTGAGTATCCTGAAGAGAGCACTTCCACTGACAACAGTAGCAGAAGCCCGGAGCAGAAAGTATCTGAACTCCTGCGTGGCGATGAGCAGAGGAACTTGAACCCCTGCCTGGGAAGTGCACAGAAAAGGAGGGCACAAGGCAACGTACAGCATTGACATGTCCGGCGGGGACTCCACCGCCCATAGACAAAGACCAGACAGGATCAGAGCCACGAGAAAAGATCAAAGCACTTCCCCACCCCAAAGGGTGGAGAGTAGAGAAACAGCAAATTCAGAGGCACAAGGGATATCGTAGGCACCCCGTGACAGTGAACATACTTGGGTGTACCCACATGACGTGCCCGCATAGAACACGTAATAACTGTGCCGGAACGGAACAGAACAACATGCCCCCAAGGGACACTTACTAACGGCAATGGCAGCCAATGTAGACAAAAAGGACCTAGCGAAGCTGAAAGAACATGCCAGGGTGAGCCAGTCGTGGCCGAAACCCAACAACACCTCGAAGAAGGCAGCATCCACCGATGCAGGGGAATGCTACGGACCAACCGTAGACCACAATGCAGGAGCATCAGAAGAAAGCGAAGCCAACCTGTCGGCCGCACCAGGGGGAGGGAAGGAAGAGGGGGGGAGGCGGGGGGTCCCACAATAGCAGGAAAAGACCACAGTCTGATCCGTAGGACAACCCCGCCTAAGAAGACTCTGCAGGAGCCTACGAAGCTTCCCGGCAAGGAAGGACAGCTATACAACAGCCAACGGATACCCCACATAGGGTAAGTCTCATCCCCATAAGCAAGGGGAGGCACCTCTTGAGACGAACTCATAGACAGAGGGCGCGAAAGGAAAAACAGAACCAGCTGGCCAGCTGCACCAAATAAGGGCAAGAACAGCGAAGTAGCCACACAGACCGCCTGGGAATTAACGTCATGAACCCATTGATGGACACCAGAACAAACCGAGACAACACTGCATATGAAAGTAAAAGTCCACCAAAGGACTCGAAAATACAAAGTCATGGAAGCTCAGACATGAGATGTCGGACCGCTGAGTCAGCATGACTGTCAAAAAGGGCAACCCCATCAAAGAGCAGATCCCTAAGACCCTCCTGAACATTTTCAGGGAAACTGCCATCGTGCAGCCAAGCATGGCGACGCAGAGCAACTGACCTGGCCATCGCACGACCCACAGAGTCAGTGGTGTCTATGGCTGATCTAATGAAAAACTGTGCCATTTCCTGGCCATCATGCAACAGACGATCCAGGTCAGCACGAGGACCCTCTGGAAGAGATGGAAGAAGACACTCGACTGAGACCCAAAGGGCAAAAGTAGCCCGGGCAAACACGCAAGACGTGTTGAGAGCACGGAGGCCCGAACTGGTGGACGCAAAGAGATGATGGCCACACGACTCCAACCAGCGGGACTCCCTAGTGGGAGGAAACAGCGGGGGAGGAGAGGAAGGTAGTGAGGCTGAAGCCACCTGGACTACCAGTCCTTGAGCCCTAGGATGTAGGAATAAACAGTCAGGGTCATCTGGAGCCGGGCGATGACGATGCGCTATAGCCCGATCCACTGGGTCCCCGGATGAGGAACGCGCCCACGTCCCAAGGAGGGTGTCAAACAACGACTCGCCAAAAGGCAGCAAGGGCTCCACCTCGACGGCATCCTGGTGGAGTAGATCCAATAATGGATCAGAAGGCAAAGAGACTGAGGGAGGCTGCATGTGTAAAATATCTGCAGCCCTGCGAACAGCCCTTGCAAACGCCGCACTAGCCTCCGTGGCCATTCTAGGTGGTGACAATAAACCATCTGTAGGGGACGGTTGGAGGCTAACCCGTCCACCAGACAGTAGAGGTGCCACAGCCCGAGGTCGATCAAAGGACCATTGTCCTATGGGCACCTGCTCTGAAGAGCACCGCAACAACCCTGGGTGCGGGGAACCCTCAGGGGCCTCATCCTCACCTAACAGAGGAACAGCAGGGGCCGGCACCGGCGTCGACCGATGTCGAGACGGCGTCATATCGACGTCGATGACCATCGAAGGTGATTCATCCACCCGGGGTCGGACCGGCGTTGACTCGACCTCCACCGAGACGGGAAACTGCGGTGAAGAACGGTGTCGACTCGGAGTCAAGCACCGTGCTGCAGCCACATCCAGCGTCAGCGCAGAGAGCCTCACAGGGCTATGCGGAGACGTCACAGGAGGGCTTGACGTCTGACCGGGATGCCCCTCCGGGCCGTGTCCCGACGTCGCAGCGACTCCGGAACCAGAGTCAGGGCACTCCATCGGCGCCGAGGGCGAACCCGCCGGCGAAGACCCGACCTGAGTCCCTACCCCGTCTGTGGGGCCCGAAGGCGCGCCAGGGAGAGGGGGTGACCCAAAGATGGACTGAAGAGCCTGAGAATAGGCTTCCATCTGGGCTTAGTTGCCCCAACACCAGAAAATGGTGGGTAAGAGGGGGCCGACTCCTGGGTGCCAGTGTCCGGCAAAGACCGGGAGCAGCGGGCCCCGCCATCATGTTTATGCGAGGCCGACGACCTCCGTGACTTGTGTTTGTGCGTACCTGCATCAGGCGAATGACGTCCGCGGGAACGACTCCGTGACCGGATTCGAACAGGAGCCCCAGTTCGAGATGGAGACCGGCGACACTAAGACTCTGAACGGGACATCCGGGCGGTCAGCAACTTCATACGGCGCTCCCGTAGAGACTTCGGCTTCAGCTGCCGGCAGGCATCGCACTCCTCGGAGTCATGGTGCTCCCCCAAGCACCACAAACAGATCGCGTGCAGATCCGTCGCTTATATCTCCCGCGTACAGGTCTCACACGACTTGAAACCCGAAGGCATCGCACACTGTTCCCGGACGCTGAAGGCGTTGAGAAGGCCTGAAAACAAAACAGGCCAGAGGAACCGCTACTCCTGGATCCGCGTTGGGACGCGGAAAACAAGAAAACTGACGTCAGCACGCCGGGAGGGACTTATATGGCTCCACTGACGTCATGTCCGTGGACGACGTCAGGGCGGAGCCATGCGGTGCCGTCCCCCGGCTCGCAGAGGTGCTGCTGAAAAAAATTCTCCAGATCCAGTCTGATGCCTGGGGATATTCTAAGTTAAGGAATCTGCGGCTAGATGTCTCTATCAGATCATGACGTTAAAATGGGTTGTTGTTTCCTCTACAGTATCTTCTTGTTGTAATCTGGCAATGGATGTGGCTCTGTTTGGCCCTGCTGTTTTTGTTTTTTTGTTTGTTGTCATGTGTTTATAAAATGACAAATAAAGGATTAAAAAAAAAACGTAGCCTGAGGAAGGGCCACGAAGCATACTAGATGGCAGGGCATCCTTATGTTGGAAACGCACCTCTGGCACTGGCGCCACTGCAAGGAGTCGAGGGATGGAAAAAATAGGATTGCCTGGGGATTTCAAAGCTGGGGGACATGTGGACTATGGGGGCCCAATCCCCTCTGAGTTACTTCAGGCAGAGTATGAACTGGCGGGTAGTCACTACTTAAGATATGTGCTAATCTGATACCTCCTCCCTGGTTATATAGTTCAGATAGGGGAGATCCCGAAAGAGAACCCCGCAGAGTTCAAGGTGCTCTGCACCCCACTACACAGCCACGCCATATCAGCGGTATATACCACACTGCTAGCCAACAGCACTCTGCCACTCAAAGTCCTTAGAGACAAGTGGGGGATCTTGGCAGATTGGAAGATGATGAGTGGAGGGAGTCATGCTGCTATCCCGGGGAGGTAGCGATACGGCAAACTTTAGGCTGATCCAACTGAAAATCCTATATAGGGCATATTTCACAAGGACGCGGTTGTTCGATATGAATAGATGCCCGTCCGATAGGTGCTCGAGGAGTTGCACACACTGGGGCACATTACTTCATACATTATGGGAGTGTCCCAGTCTGTGACCATTTTGGATGGGTGTCGGGAACAGGGTATCTGAGGTCATATACACCCCACTGGACCTTACGTCTAAATTAATAGTGCTTGGCATCTGAGGTGAGCAAACATTGGACAAATAAACCTATCTATTCTGTGATGTAGCTATGATGGTGGCCAGATGTGATGCGATCCAAAAATGGAGCAATGCCAGGGTCAGCGGGTGGAGGATTGGGAACTCAACTTAGACTGGTGCATGAGAGTGGAAGAACAGGTCTACAAGGCACAGGCCTGTCTGGACAAGTTTGCAAAAATATGGGGTACTTGGAAAGTCCGGATTGAGGGCATGGACTGAGATTCTGAGGGGTGGTTGTTGGCATTTGATGGACCGTGGGGGAGTTGCCCCGGGAGGACAGTCAGAACAAAGGACCGGGTAACTAGCCACAACTCAGTGGGACCACGGTCCGGAGAACAATGTGCGATACTGGGAAGAAAGTGTTTCAATTGGTGGCCAATGTATCCTCATAGTTGTGGGGGAGAGGGTGAGCCAGAGGGGTGTTTGTTTGAAGTCTTTTGAAAACTTAATCACAATATATTTAAAAAAATGTAGTTAAAGGTCAGTTATGGTTCAACGAACACAAAACCGAAAAAGCCCTGAATTACTTCAGTTACAATGCGCAATGCACAATGCATTGCATACCATAACTTACTAACCCCTCCCCCCATTTTCAGTACCCTCTCTTAGCTGCTGGCATGTAAAAATAATGTCTTTAAAGTGTAAAACATGGTGGGGGCAAGAGTTATGGTGTGCATTGTACACCATAGCTGAGGAATATCAAGGCTTTTTCTGTTTGTGTTCGCTGAATCATACCTGACCTTTAACTGATGACATCACTGATGACATCATCCAGTGACTGTGTGTTTCTGTAATTTTTAAATATGTTTTACATATATTCTTAGGTGTATTGAAGAATGAGTGGGTGTATAAGTGTCTGGATGGGGGATTTTACAGGTGTGTGACTGATTGTATAAGTGAGTGATTAAATGTGTCTTACTGAATGCATGGGTTAGTGACTAAACTGTGTGAATGTGTGTATCAGTCTGTCTGTTGTTGTGTAAGCTGCTACATGGGTTGGTCAGTAGCTACATGAGTGTTTATATGGGTTATTGATTGTTTGCCTGAGTATTTGTATGGGAGACTGAGTGTGTGTGTGGGTGGGTTGGAGGTGTGTGACTCTGTGCATTGATGTGTGAGTGGTTGATTCACTGGGTGTATGGGTTCAAGAGTGCATGTGGAAACAGCTGTATGGGTGGGTGAGTGTGTGTATGGGTGTGTTGGTGAGTGAATGGATGTCTCAGTGGTACATGTGTGAGTAACTACATATGTAAAAGGCAGTATATGTGAGTGATGCTGTATATAAATGAGTATATGTGAGAGTGAGGGATTGTGAGAGTGGCTGTATGGATGAGTGTGTATTTGTATCAGTGATTATATAAGAGAGTAATTATGCGTTAGTATCTGTATGAATTAGTGCGGTGGTGTGTGTATAACTGTATAGGTGAGTAAATGGGAGTGTGATTGATTCTTTGCATGACTGACTAGGTGTGTGAGTAACTACATGGATGAGTGGCGGTGTGTGAGAGTCTGAATAGGTGTATGAGTGCATATCATAGTGTTGTATTGATGAGTGACTTCATGTATAAGTGAATGTATGGGTGAATGAGTGGATGTGTGTGTAGACCTAGGAATCAAAGAGTGCGTATGTCGTAACTGGTATTGGTGTCTCGATGGTTTCGAAAATGGTAGTCTGTATTTTACAGTGGGTGTATTAAAGGTTATATTAGACTGTGAGGAGGTGCATCAGATTTTCACGTGCATGATGTCATCAGTGATGTCATCAGTGATGTAATTTGAGATGTCATCAGTGATGTCACTGACCATGCCATGAATGATGTAATATGTGACGTCATGAGCAGTGCATTGCGGGGGCGCGAGTTATAGTTAGCTGAACTAACTATAACAGTGGAATTTCTATGGTTTTGTACGAGTGAAATGTCCAGCTAACTATAACGCCCCTGAAACCTATGGTTTTTTTCAGTGAATTTCAAAGGTTTTTTAAATGCTAATTTCTAACTATAACGTCTGTATAACCTATGGTTTTTTCAGTGAATTTGAAAGGCTTTATAAATGCTAATTTCTAACTACAATGTCCCTGAAACCTATATTGTTTTTAACTAAATTTAACAAAGACGTGCATACTTTTTGTAGTGAAATACTAACTGTAACAGTAGTCTGTTATAAGTTATAATTTAACAATGTTTAAAACTTAATTAGCACTAATTAACATATAAGTGTGGAAAAAGTGTGACGGAGCAGCTATGATACCTGACTTCGAACAACAGCGTTCACAGTTCGATTCCCGGCTCCAGCGGCACGTTAGCCCACCACTATGTCACTGTGGGCAACACCTTGCTTAATCTTTCCGATGCCCCCGAGCGCCGGCACACCTTTCCAGGGGTAGCTGTACGCTTTACAAATGCTCGCATTTTTTTAATTTAAAACCATAGTGATGAGAAATATTATCACGTTTTTTTTTTCTTCTATTCTGATAGATCTTTTTTTTTATGTCTTCTATTTAGAATTACGGCAATTAATAAATGTATTTACTCATGAGAATGGAAATGACACGGTTTTCCGGGTAACAGTTTTTAAGCTCTCCAACGTATGTACATATTAAGGACCTTATACGTGTTAGGTTCGAAATCGGAACTTTTTCCGCTTCACATTTTGTAACTTTTTCCCAACACGTGCACAAGTTAAACAGTTAAAACGTGAGCACGTGTCAACTGTAAAACGTGAGATCTAAATGGGCGGAGCCGCATCTTCCTTCCATAGACTACTCAATAACCAAAAAGTATATAAACCACACCCGTTGATTGATTAGTTTCGTTTTTGCGAGTTATTTACGCGTCTCCATTCAGTGATGCAGGTGCTCTTTTCTACAGTCGGATTCTTCTTTTGCGGCCACAAAACATAATCCTGAGTTGTAAGTTGTTTGATTATGGCATGCTAGATATTTATAATACGTAGCTATTTGTCAATATTTAAACACTTGTATTTAGAAAAAAGTGTTATTGGTTATTTTTGCCATTTATATGTAACGTCAGCAGCTTGTTTTCAGAAACAGACAGAATACAGCAAACATTGTTCCTGTTCTGGCTCCTTTGAGCTCAAATAGTGTGACTTTGTATATTATAATATTGACACTGTACTTGACCTCAGAAGTGTTGGTGACCCGTTGGCGCGAAGACTAAAGATTTATATGTAACGTCAGCAGCTTCAAGTTTGTAGTCTATTTCCCCCTTGAGATCATATAGTGTGAGTATGTATATTATAATAACCAAAACCAAAGGGGATGATGGACGGAGTGTTGAACATTGCAAGCACTCACCCCCAGTCAACTGATCTGGGTTTAATCCATCATCATTCTTTAGCTCACTCCGCCACCCCAGTTCAGACATGGCCATATGCAAATCAGTCTGACCCTGTGCCTCATGGAAACAGTCCAGCCCGAACTGCCAAGCCATGTCTTCCCTGGACCGGAAACAAGCATCCTGGGACCGGTTTCTGGCTTACAGCCGTCATCAGCCAGGCTATCTTGAATCCAGTGGCAAAGTGAGCAAGGGACCCACGTCTGGGCATACCCTGCCAACTTAGGGCGAACATAGCAAAACCAAAGGGGATGATGGACGGAGTGTTGAACATTGCAAGCACTCACCCCCAGTCAACTGATCTGGGTTTAATCCATCATCATTCTTTAGCTCACTCCGCCACCCCAGTTCAGACATGGCCATATGCAAATCAGTCTGACCCTGTGCCTCATGGAAACAGTCCAGCCCGAACTGCCAAGCCATGTCTTCCCTGGACCGGAAACAAGCATCCTGGGACTGGTTTCTGGCTTACAGCCATCATCAGCCAGGCTATCTTGAATCCAGTGGCAAAGTGAGCAAGGGACCCACGTCTGGGCATACCCTGCCAACTTAGGGCGAACATAGCAAAACCAAAGGGGATGATGGACGGAGTGTTGAACATTGCAAGCACTCACCCCCAGTCAACTGATCTGGGTTTAATCCATCATCATTCTTTAGCTCACTCCGCCACCCCAGTTCAGACATGGCCATATGCAAATCAGTCTGACCCTGTGCCTCATGGGAACAGTCCAGCCCGAACTGCCAAGCCATGTCTTCCCTGGACCGGAAACAAGCATCCTGGGACCGGTTTCTGGCTTACAGCCGTCATCAGCCAGGCTATCTTGAATCCAGTGGCAAAGTGAGCAAGGGACCCACGTCTGGGCATACCCTGCCAACTTAGGGCGAACATAGCAAAACCAAAGGGGATGATGGACGGAGTGTTGAACATTGCAAGCACTCACCCCCAGTCAACTGATCTGGGTTTAATCCATCATCATTCTTTAGCTCACTCCACCACCCCAGTTCAGACATGGCCATATGCAAATCAGTCTGACCCTGTGCCTCATGGGAACAGTCCAGCCCGAACTGCCAAGCCATGTCTTCCCTGGCCCGGAAACAAGCATCCTGGGACCGGTTTCTGGCTTACAGCCGTCATCAGCCAGGCTATCTTGAATCCAGTGGCAAAGTGAGCAAGGGACCCACGTCTGGGCATACCCTGCCAACTTAGGGCGAACATAGCAAAACCAAAGGGGATGATGGACGGAGTGTTGAACATTGCAAGCACTCACCCCCAGTCAACTGATCTGGGTTTAATCCATCATCATTCTTTAGCTCACTCCGCCACCCCAGTTCAGACATGGCCATATGCAAATCAGTCTGACCCTGTGCCTCATGGGAACAGTCCAGCCCGAACTGCCAAGCCATGTCTTCCCTGGACCGGAAACAAGCATCCTGGGACCGGTTTCTGGCTTACAGCCGTCATCAGCCAGGCTATCTTGAATCCAGTGGCAAAGTGAGCAAGGGACCCACGTCTGGGCATACCCTGCCAACTTAGGGCGAACATAGCAAAACCAAAGGGGATGATGGACGGAGTGTTGAACATTGCAAGCACTCACCCCCAGTCAACTGATCTGGGTTTAATCCATCATCATTCTTTCGCTCACTGATCATATTATAATAACCACACATTATGATCTCAGAGGAGTTTGTGACCCGTCGGCGCGAAGACTAAAGATTTATATGTAACGTCAGCAGCTTCTGGTTTTTAGTCTGTTTCTCCCTTGAGATCATATAGTGTGAGTATGTATATTGTAATATTAACATTTATACTGACCTCAGTAGAGTTTATGACCCGTCAACGCGAAGACTAAAGATTTATATTTAACGTCAGCACCTTCTCGTTCTTACTCTGTTTCTTCCTTGGGATCATATACTGTGAATATGTATATTATAATATTAACAGTCATTCTGATCTCAGAGCACTTTATGACCCGTTGGCGCGAAGATGAAAGATTTCGAAGTCCCGGAGAAAAGAAATTCTGAACATACTCATCACTGGAAAGTATTTCGTTATTGATCTTGTTTTGTATTGATGACTTCATTTTCATTTTCCTTTTTGTGTGCCATCAGTGACACTGTGTATATTGTAAGAGTGTGATATTTCCACACAACAGGAATTGGAGATTTGTCGCCGCCAGGAGTAAACCATCTGAAATACAGTTTACTGACCTTTATAACTTACTTAATCAGATATTTTTACAGTGACAATATTTTTGGAAGTTGCAGTTTAAAAAAAAAGTTTCCATAGATACTTTCTTAGTGAATCCCTTTGATAAACCCTACATTTCTGATTTTTTTTTGCTATTTCTATTTTTGTCTGTTGCGGTTCCTATTCACCTTTTCCCTATAGAATATATACGACCAGTAGTGTATATTATTATACTACTATCCTATATATTCTTAAAGGAGTACATGATTTGTTAGCGGAGCAGTGAGCGACCTCTAAGCACTACGACCGAACTTTACCGAATTCTACAGAATAGAAATTATAAAAAATGATAAAGCGTACATTTCTATGTAATATAAAGTGATTTGTGTTTAACTGTTTTTTACTTGTTATTGTTCTTGTGACCTGAGATGATGTAGTGCGGGAGTGTTTCTTGTAGCACTTCTTGTAGCACTTCTTTTCTACTTTATCTAAAAGTAACTCATGCCCTCTTATATTATCAAGAATATGGGGCAACACTTTTACAAACTATAGCAGAAAAAAAGGGAGGGTGTGCCCACGCTTAAGGGATATTTTATGAATTGCGTTTTTATTTGTCACCCCTTTGATATATACAGCTTCAGTTTCCGAAGAAAGTATATTTGTAATTGCTTAATAAAAACTATTTCATACCTAGACTGAAATTTTTGCTGCGCAACCACAGCTCCCCGTCAGAAAAGTAAACACCATATTATAACTAAACAGTGCTCCTGGGAAGTATCCCACCCGCAAACTTAATAAAAAGAAGACCGCAACACACTTTGTTATTTTCCTGCCGTGATTTGTACACCCCACGCCAATGATATAAATGGCCCTTAAAATATATAAAAAACAATTTTTACCTTCACAATCCCTCTCCACCACCTTGTGACCACTGTACAGAGTTAATAGTGTTCCTACCCTCCCCGCTCCTACTTTCTTTTCCCGTACTCCATTGAAGTGCATCACAAAATGGTTCACAACAGTGAACCGTTCCCAGCCAATAATGAGCAAACTTGTACTAGGAACACTTTAGCCAATAAAATGTCCATGGTGTTCCACAGAGGGGGAGGGAATCGCTGCCAACACTTCTATTTTCAATGGTTTACAGCCAATGAACATTAAGCTTGGGAAGGTCCTGCTTGGAACACGTTACCCAATCAGATGTTCCTGCTACTCCGCGGAGGGGGAGGGAATGGCTGGCAACACTTGTACTTTCAATGGTTCGCAGCCAATGAACATTAAGCTTGGGAAGGTCCTGCTTGGAACACGTCAGCCAATCAGATGTCCCTGCTACTCCGCGGACGGGGAGGAAATGGCTGGCAACACTTCCACTTTCAATGGTTCGCAGCCAATGAACATTAAGCTTGGGAAGGTCCTGCTTGGAACACGTCAGCCAATCAGATGTCCCTGCTACTCCGCGGATGGGGAGGAAATGGCTGGCAACACTTCTACTTTCAATGGTTCCAATGAACATTGAGCTCGTTGTTGGAACACCTCAGCCAATTAAACGTTAATTTTGTTCCAGACACACGAACAGAACACGCCCTCCCACATAATATTAAATTTCGTCTAAGAAAGTGACAGTGTCCATGATAAAAGTGAACACCGCATTATACATTACTGCGCATTATATTAAAGGAAGGCTGCAATACGGCGCATTGTTATTTTCCCGATATGATTTACACAGCCTACTGAACATTGCCGCAATACCGCACATTCACACTACCTGTGTGTGCACCCTACACACTGCTTGCCGCAATACGGCGCATTGTTTTCCCGACGGGATTTCCAGAGCCTACGCAACCTTGCCGCAATACAGCGCACCGTTGTTCTGCGGATGTGATTTCCACGGCCTACGCAACATTCAAACTCCCTGCCTCTGCACCGTACAGACTGCTTAAACTAAGACCACAGTGTTCCTACTATACCCTCTTATACAATTATTCTCTTTTGTTTCGCCCTACGCCTTTCAACTCAGTCACAAAATGGCTGCCAACACTTCCTAGTTTCAACAGTTCGCAACCAATGAGCCGCACGCTCATGCTCGTAACGCCTCAGCCAATCAGATGTCAGAATTCTCAAATATCGATATCTGTAAATTTTGATATTTCTCTAAAACTACTGAACGGACTTACCCCATTTAAACAAAAGCGTGCTTTCTGGACCAAGACCTTTCTCCCAGCCAAATTTGGCGTAATTCCGTTCAGCAGTTTGACCTGTAGCCTTGTTAAAGTTTCCTATGGAAATTGCATGGAGAAAACACGTTTTGGGACCCCCCTTTTTTCTCAGCCCCCCCTTCACGAATCACCCCCAAACTTTCAGGATAGGAGCTCACCTGAAAGGAGGAACTTTTTGGAAAATTTCATAAAGATTCGGCAAACGACGCCAAAGTTATAAGCACATCAAAAAATGCTTTTCCTATGGAAACTAGGTTCTAACTATAACTATCTACTGGCGACTGCCAGTAGATAATACATATATAAATATATATATATATATATAAATATATATATATATATATATATATATATATATATATATATATATATATATATATATATATATTATAGAAAACCAATGTCCAAGGACACACAAGGCTGCGCACTCGGGTTCGTACAAGGATTTTCAATCCTGTCGTTTGAAAACCAAAACATTTGATTTACAGTATATAAATAGCAATCTGACAAGCCTTCAATGCACGATATATTTTTCAAATGAATTGACTACATGCCCTTTATTATTGTTAAAACGATATGAAGGTGCAGGCTAAGATGGCCGACATAGAAAAGCTAAAAACAACCACCCCTGATCAAGTCCTTTGTTTATTTTTGTGATGAAATTGAAGTGACGAATGAAATGTTTTGTTATTTAAGTGTGATTTGTAATCATGGTAACTAACATTGACGAAGGCCAGGCAGCCGAAACGCGTTTGTGTTAGCTCTTTTTCCTGGAGCACGCTGGAATAAATTGAATTTCCTTGTACGAACCCTAGTGCGCAGCCTTGTGTGTCCTTGGACATTGGTTTTCTATAATATGGCGCGGAGCCGCCTCCACGAGTTGCTGCACCCGTGCTGCTGAGAGCGGCGAATTATTGGGCGGTTCACGTTATTGGATTATTTGGATTTTTGCTCGCTCCGCCGTCACTGCTGATTTGCAGTCCGAAGCGGGACTGAGAGGATCCAGAGCGGAGGAGGAGGCACGCCGAGATGTAGCCGAAGCAGAGGCGAGTGCTGTTGCCGGCACCACGCTGGTGCAACGACTGCCCCGGTGAGTCTTTCCCGCGGTGGCGCCTCGCTAATACTTGAGTGTAATTGACGGCAAGCACGTTGCGGTTCAAGATTGACTTAGGACAGTGACATTACTTAATAATCCGGCAAGTGCTACATCAGGAAATTACGATGTTCTGCGATGCTGAAAGAATGGAAGCTGTATAATCGGTGTTCAAGGGCATTCCGTCCGACTTAAAAACGGATGGAGGGGCCAGCAGCAGCAAAGGACCCCATAGTCTGAAAGGGTGGTTTGTGAAACTAGAACGGACCTACGAGAAAGAGATAAGGAAGTGGTGGGAGGCCACTTCCTTACAGCGATACTTGGATGTTGACAGAGTACCGAGGGGACTTAGGATATACACTGTCCCCTCGTACGAAAACCCTGACCCAGACTTATTGAAGGAATGGGCTGATTTCACCACGGCCTCAGCCAAAGGCATGGTGGAAATTTTGGTGAGATATGCCAAGAGTGATAGAGTCAAACTATTAAGTGAGATCAATGACATTGAGGCACAGATAATGGCCTTTGAAGACAAAGAACAAGTTGATAATCTCAGGGCCAAAATGAAGACCAGACTAATCGCCTATGAAAATGATATCAAGCGCCGCAAACAAAACAAGTTTGCAAGAGATCAGCCCGACTACGAGACTGGCAGGGTCCTAACTTTCGTGAAGAAATATGATGCACCGCGAAAGGCACTGCAAGCATCCACCAGCTCCAGAATGCTTACTCCTAGGCATACGTCTGAGTCGGAAGCAGACACGGATCAATCAGAAGCAGAAAATCCCAGAAGAGATGCAGGGGCTGCTTCAAGTCACGAGCCAAATTTTCCACAGGAGTATCAACTCATCAAAGAATCTTGGAGAAGATACCCCCAAAGTACCCGCCCACCGGAGCAAAACACCGGAAAAGTAGGCGAGGAGGGAAGAACAGGAAAAGGAAACTTTACACCGAGAGTGACGAGGAGCAAGAGGGGCACCAACAAGAAGTAAGCCCCCTTGCAGTGGTTAATCTGTCGTCTAGACAAATGTCTAAAGCAGAAATCCAGGTCTTACAAAAGGACTTACTTTCTGCCCCACGACCGAATGGGATTATGTACAGACACGTATTGATCTCTATCATTTTGTTCGCAAACTCAAATTGAAAAAAACTTTTGTTTTACATCCAAGATCTCCTGATCCAGAACCGTCAACATTGCATGTTCCAACCGATATCCTTACTGGGCACGATTTGGAGGCACTACAAACTCTACACACGTTGCAGGATGACAATCAAGATGAAATGCCGGATATCTACAGTGACGAAATGAACAGAATTGAAAATCTGGGGATTGAACAGAGAAGTGGTAAAAGTAAGTTTAAAACCAAATCCAAGTTTATCCCCAAAATGCCATATGATGCGATCGATTGTTTCCATGAGACAATGATTAAAGATCTGGATGCATTACGGACAACCCACATACCAGAAAGTGGGAAAAGGAACTACAATTTGACAAGAACCCAGTGGATAGCTGTGAAAGCACTGAGGGATGATCCATCTATTGTCATGAAACAGTCCGATAAAGGCGGCAATGTCGTCATAATGGCAAAAGAGGCCTATAAAGAAGAAGCATTACGCCTGCTAGGTGATAGGGGAAGCTACACGAAAGTTAAAAGAGATGTCTTTAACACAAGTGTCCTGGCGTTTTATGATCTGCTCGACAAATGGAAACTCAGTGGCATTTTGGAGGAGGATGAGTATCAGTATATTAAGGTGGATTTCCCTGTGCTTCCAACGTTTTACCACTTACCAAAAGTCCACAAAGATATGGCTAGACCGCCAGGAAGACCAATAGTTTCCAGTAAAGGAAGCCTGCTGGAAAAAGCGTCAATCTATGCGGATCATTTTCTTTTCCCATTGGTAAAAGACTTGAGTTCCTTCATCCAGGATACGACCGATTTTCTACGGCGGATCCAGGACATTCGATGGGAGCCAGATTTTCTATTCATCACTATGGATATTACTAGTTTATACACGTGTATAGCCCATGGCCAGGGCCTGTTGGCACTTAAATATTTTCTTAAAACCAGGCCTCTCAAATTCCAGACACATAGTAAGATGTTACTCAAGATTGTCGAATTTTGTCTGCACAACAATATTTTTCTCTTTGGAGGGCAGCTTTATTTGCAGACACAAGGTACCGCGATGGGCACGTGCTTCGCCCCCAGCTATGCGAATCTTTTCGTAGGCTGGTGGGAGAAGCACGTGGCCTGGGCGAATGACAATGAGAGGTGGGTCGATAAGATAGCCCTTTGGGCGCTCTACATAGACAACCTCTTTATTGTCTGGAAAAAAACTGTTGCGGAAGCTGAGGAATACATCGAAATTCTCAATAACAATCAGTTTAATTTGAAGTTCACCAGTAATATCAGCAATATTGAGGTGCCTTTCCTGGATCTCTTGGTGTTTGTGGCAGATGATCAAATCTGCACCAAGTTGTATAGGAAACCGTCAGCTGGCAATACTGTATTACATTCTAAAAGCCAGCACCCACGCAGTCTGATACACAGCATCCCCTATGGGGAATTACTGAGATTAAAAGGAAACTGTACGCGTGATGAAGATTATGTAGCAGCTGCAGGTGAATCGCTCAGTAGATTCAGGAAGAGAGGGTACCAAAATCATATTCTACACAACACCGCGCTTAAGGTGCAATCCATGGAGAGGCAGGCACTCTTAACATACAAAGGGACTGATGTACCAAATACAGGGAATGATAAAGAAGATGTCAGGCTAATTCTCGGCTTTTCAGCCGAATCTCAGAAAATCAGGTGTTTGGTTCAAAAGAATTGGAAAACTTTACAGACAGATGGTGTCATTGGGAATCTGTTACCAAGTAGACCAGACATCACGTATCGTAAGAATAAGTCTTTGAAAGATATTTTGTACACAGTCACTTTTTAGAGGATGCGCCATCATCGAAAACATCGGTTGTTGGGTTTTACCCATGCACCCTTTGTAAGGCCTGTAAGAATAGTGTCAAGGTCAAAGAATATGTAGTCCCGGGCAAGAAAAATAAACATGTGATCAACAAATTTCTCAACTGTAACACAAGTTTTGTGGTGTATTGTCTGGTGTGCCCGTGTGGGCTCCAGTATGTTGGCAGCACGATACATCCAGCAAAAAAGCGGATACTGGAGCACACACGGGCAATTACCAATCGTGATAGTGCATACCCAGTAGCCAGACACTTTGCTGAGGCCCATGACTCTAGAAGTGACAGATTGCGTTACTTCTGTTTGGACCAGGTCCCGACTACAGAAAGAGGAGGGGACAGGGTTAAACTGCTACGGCAGTTGGAAGCAAAATATATTATCGAGCTACGAGCTCGTACTCCTTGGGGGCTAAATAGTGAGGAGGAACTTTGGTCGTTTGTAGGTTAGAAGGTGGTAATAAGATATTGGCCCATTTAGGGTACCATGGTTCAAGAATTTCGCCATGTTCTTATTAGTATAGTCGGAAAAGCATGTTATGGCAGGACATGGTCCCTCCAATGTAGACATTTTGGAAACTTAGTCTATCTCCTATAGCATGAGACAATCATCCACCTTTTCCTGTAATCATGTATTGCTGATTGGTAACTGATGTAGGTTTGTACAACTGTTCAGGTTCATGATTGGTGTGTTCTCTTATAAAAATGTATTTGGCTGGTCAGTGTGGAACAGGATATCAGGACTATAATTTCACTATCCCTGCTGTGTTACATGACAACGTACGAATATGTAAATGCACAGTTTTATTCTTGACATATTCCTCACCAAATCCATTGGATTTGCCTGCCCATTCAGGGCATAATTTAGGTATGGCAATAATCGGTCCACATATACAATTCAGATAATGACATTTGATGGTTTTTAATATTGCAGTAAATGAGGAGATGTCAAAATCTGTATTTACAGATGAAATAGTAATAGTTTATAACTTGACCAATCCTGTCGTTTGAAAACCAAAACACTTGATTTACAGTATATAAATAGCAATCTGACAAGCCTTCAATGCATGATATATTTTTCAAATGAATTGACTACATGCCCTTTATTATTGTTAAAACGATATGAAGGTGCAGGCTAAGATGGCCGACATAGAAAAGCTAAAAACAACCACCCCTGATCAAGTCCCCCCTTTGTTTATTTTTATGATGAAATTGAAGTGACAAATGAAATGTTTTGTTATTTAAGTGTGATTTGTAATCATGGTAACTAACATTGACGAAGGCCAGGTGGCCGAAACGCGTTTGTGTTAGCTCTTTTTCCTGGAGCACGCTGGAATAAATTGAATTTCCTTGTACGAACCCGAGTGCGCAGCCTTGTGTGTCCTTGGACATTGGTTTTCTATAATATGGCGCGGAGCCGCCTCCGCGAGCTGCTGCACCCGTGCTGCTGAGAGCGGCGAATTATTGGGCGGTTCACGTTATTGGATATATATATATATATATATATATATATATATATATATATATATATATATATATATTAAGGCTCTGGCTTGGATCCGTAGATAAGAAAGCACTCAAACACCACTGAAGGCTCCAAGCATTTCCTGACGGCACAGCAACCGTCTTATACAAAGGAGCCCATCAGGGGGCACGCTATCGATGGATAGAGAGGGGAGGTGTGGCAGCGCACTTCATTCGCCAGAAGCCTCTGAAGAATATTTATCGAAACGCGTTGGGCAGGCGTGACTGCTAAAGGTATCTGCGGAGGCATGTTTTCCATACCTTTCAATAAAGGCTGATGCTTGGAGCCTTCGGTGGTGTTCTAGTGCTTTCTTATCTACGGATGCAAGCCAGAGCCTTAATCTAAAGAAGGTTGCCGTGCCGTCAGGAAATGCACCATCCCGTGAACCTGGGAGCTACAGGGACTGTCATCCAGCCAGCCCCGTTGTGGGGCACCATCGTACAGGATTAGGAAAACACCTGATGCGGAGGCCCATTTGCGGGTCTTTACAAGATGGCAGAACATTGCACTTTTAACC